>CM076570.1:29410068-30010068 GCA_034641835.2 Pinus albicaulis
TTTTCCTTAAGATTAATAGATAAGATAAGAACACATACTTGCGATCTTTCGCTATTCCTCGTCTCCCTTTTGTCACTTTTGTCGCTCTAAATCGAATTGAAGTCGCTTGATTAGTACCTGTAATGGCTAACAGAAGATAGAAAATGACATAAAGGCATATGATCTATTCATCTTAATCAAATTGAATCGATTGCATTTGAAAATACAAATATAACATCATGAACACATGTTTTAGGAAAGGAACAAATATCTTTATTATGAAGTAGAAGCAAAAGTTACAACCAGTTGGATCGATTCGATGTCAACCCGCTCCAGCTTCAGTCCTATCCTCATCACATCAGCAACATCACTCCAGCAACATAAAATTACATGCAAACAATACCTCGAAGAGCTGTGATCTTACCAGCATAACTCTACTAATTCAAATTCTTGCTCTCTTGTGCACTATGATCAGTGCTCAATTTATAGGAAATGAAGGTGGTTTAGCATTAATTGGTTACTGAATGGTTTTCCAAAAATGGATGAAGAGGTTTTCTTGTTCATTGGAATAGGAGGATAAGTGGTTTAATGGCTCCATGGTGTTCATATTCAAAGTTATTAGATAGCGTGATAGCTAGAACAACTTCTA
The DNA here is from genome assembly GCA_034641835.2 of Pinus albicaulis. Taxonomy (NCBI): domain Eukaryota; kingdom Viridiplantae; phylum Streptophyta; class Pinopsida; order Pinales; family Pinaceae; genus Pinus; species Pinus albicaulis. The sequence goes on from CM076570.1 coordinate 29,410,697, forward strand.
GAAGCCACTAAAAGGTGGGAAGATTCTTGGAATCCTATGAACAATTCGCTCCCAGTTGACCAACGCACTGTCAAGTGGGCCTAGATGCTCTGCAACGCTGCTTTGCATGGGAGTAGATGCTATGCAAAGCACTTACTGTAGTCTACGGGTGCGTTGATGTCTCAATGGAACACTTCAATTGGACTTCAAGCAATGAAACTTTCATGGATGAAAACCATCAATGGGATGACATGTTTAAGGCATGTAGCAATTGATTTAGAGTATGATAGACCCTAATTTGTACTGATCTGGGTTTTGGGAGTGATGCCCAAATTGACCTGTAACAACTGCCCCCTAAAGCATGAAGTCAAAAAATGATAATGTTGAGTGATATGCTTTACGATGTGATGAGTAGGATCTGAAGCGGACGGTGACTTGCATCAATTACAATACATTACATCATATTATCTTTCATTTTGGACATGAATTGCTGAGGGAGGCATACCCATACTTAACGCATAAACTATCATAACATCAGAAAGTTGTCTACAGATATAAACCCATGATAGGATGACCTTATGTGTAAAGACCATCGTACGGATGATGTGGTACCACTCCTGAAATCGCAGCCTGGATGGATGAAACTAGATCTGAGGTCTTCTATCTCATTCACTCGATCGTTTAAGTATGAGTCTAACCATGCGAATATGCGATCTGAAGTCGAACATGGGAAGACACCGTCTGATTACCAGCCAATGATGTAAGCCGTTAACAGACGCGAGAGAAACCACCGATGATGATAATGGCTCTCAAGGTACTGCAGTAGATTTTGCATGGTGTGAATAGATTATTTGATGTTGAACACCATACAAAGTCTTTCGGTCGCAGTCTATGATTTCAACTTCCTGGATGATGGGCTGATGTCGACAGGAAGCGACTCGTTGTAGGAGGGCCTTGATGTATCCCCCATCAATGAGACGAAACTGGAGTAATGATTTCAGAAACACAATGTAACTGATGAAGCAATGTTCAGGGATGGCGGCCATGAAATGAAGGTTTATGAGTATTGCAAAGGATGAGGAATTACTGAGTGAGTTCTCTTGAACATATCGACGACACTGAATGGGTTAGCAGCATTGACCCAAAACCAAAGTGATGGATGGTGTGATAGACCATAGGTATGATAAACCATCAAGCAGATAACCCAACCCAAAAGTCACGGAGATTAAGTGAATGAGTGTCATGTTCAAGAGCGACTTGCTACCATAAAGTGGTTTATCCCTTTCCAATTTTCCCTAGTCATTGCTGACCAATACCTCTTTATTTTTTTAACAAGCTTGAGGAGGATAACATATGCTTGATGTATAATTCCACCCTTCGGGTGAATCCATCGCTATGTGATGTTTTAACGAGTCTAGCGAAGGTGAAACTCAATCTTGTTATGATGGACAAGTCCGTCGCTATTTGATGTTTTAATGAGTGTAACGACAGTGAAAAAGTGGTCCTTTTTCATGTTTAGAGAGTTTGAAAAAGGAACTAAAAGAAAACTCCACTAGTTCTTTTTCGCAAAATTGTCCCTTAGATCCGAAAAAGCATAAAATAATACCTGAGAGAACCTCCTAGCCATGTTCGACTAGGGTGTTCCTTTTTCGTAAATAATCTATCCCAGTCCGAAAAAGGGTTAAACTTATATTGAGTAGATGTCGTTTCAATTCTTTTTACGAGCTTGAAATGATAAGTGCTCGACAATATTTTCATATTTTGGGAGTCTGAAAAGAGTTGAAAGAGAACTCCAGGGGGGTTCCTTTTTCGATGTTTAATAGAGCTCGAAAAACAGATAAAAGTGTGCTTTGTGGTCAAAATTCATTTTAAGATCATGCATGTTGAATTCACTGTATCAGTTGTAAACTTGCTCAAAGAACCACCAAACGGATTTAAAATACCTGTTTAAATAGTAAAAATGGGTAAAAACTATAGTCAATTCATTAAATATGCATAAAATAATAAAAAAGACTATTAAAATAAGAATTTACCAAGTCATTTTTACCATTTCACATTTACCATTCAGTTTTTAGTGCTCTGAGTCAGTTTTGCCCTCGAACTTCAGCAGTTGATTGCGACAGATTCTGAGGACCATTTCTCATGCCGTTTAGACTAGGTAGGAGATCTAATCTTTCTCTTTCTATTGGTTGCATTCTTTTTCATTTCAAGCAATTTTTTGGGGCTCGTAGGGTAAATATACAACGCCCTAGGACCAACGCACCCTTGGGTGTCGAAAAGTGCGTTGCAGAGGAGATGGAATGAGGCTCAGGTGCTCTGCAATGCTCTGTCTAAGGAACAGGGGTGCATTGGGCGCAATTCAGAAATTTGCATTGTGTTTTGTGCCCAAAATTTCTCCATTTTTTTGCATGGAATGGATCATAACTAAGCTTATGGTTTGATTTCAGGCTTTGATCAGATCAGAATGTCGATTACATGGTGAGAAAGAGAACATGAGGAACAGGATATGGTTGCCCTAGATGATCCTGGCACTGTGAGAGCCCTCAAAGACTGTGGGTTGCTCAAGTACTTTAGATTGTCAGGGATGAGGCAACATATGGAACTATTGCAATTCTTGATACGCTTATGAAATCCAGCACAACGGGCATTTCACATTGGGGACAAAGTGCTCCCAATATTGGTTGATGACATTTACTTTCTGATAGGTTTGTTGAGACGTGGTGCCCCCATTTCCCTTGCAGGTTCCGTTCATGGAGGTGAGACAGTGAAGGACTACGTTCGACAGTTTTGTCGGCTAGGTACAGAGCCTAGCAAAGATGGAAAGATAAACATCAGAGATGTACATGATATGCCTTTGCGAACGCTCCTATTTACTATCGCAAAGTTAGTTGGCAGCGTGACAATTCATAACGCGAACAGATCATACATGCAGTATGCGCTTGAGTGTCTCGAGCCGACCATGTTCAACTGGGCTGAAGCAGTACTCCTTCAGATGAAAGAACAACTGACCAAAGTGAAAAGTGGCTAGACGAAGAATTTCGGCTATGGATCGATCTTGATCACTTTCATTTTAGAGCGAGTTCCATTGATGCAGCCACAACATGTGACACTGGGTTTAGCTTGTCCTAGAGATCCACGTATGCAGTGCTGGGTAGAGCTGATGGCTAGACATGTTGGTCAGTCATCGATCTCATTCTCCACTGCATTCTTTACTTGGCTCCGACGACAGCATATCATCATAAAGGAGCATCCATATGCAGGGATGGATTTCCGTGGAGACCCAGATTTGATTTTACCAGCTGACGCTCAATGGGGTGCTATAGGTAAAATGTTTTGACCATGTTTTTTGATTTTTTGGGTTTTTTTACATATTTTGTGTTTTTGATGTTTCCAAGACTAAACTAAAGATGTTTTATGTATGTAGATGTAGGTACTGTTCGACCAGTGGGTCGTGCACAGTAGGCGGCTGAACCAACAGAGAGGATTGTTGGGAGAGCAGTACTTCAGGATTTGGATTTGGCCGAGACTTTGGCTGAGTTACAACAGCATGTAGAGGGGTTGACTCTCGGGATACCAGATGTCTGGATTGAGGAGTTACCGATGAGGCTACAACGACATACTATTGGTGTGCCTAGCTGATGGATGAGGCTATTGCGCATGATAGCCCAAGCAGTGACCTGCTATCATGAGCACCACTAGATCTACTTAGGATATGCTATGTCTGTACATTTTGAGGTCATATGACCAACGTGTCTTGGACACAATTTTTTGTAAAAAACTTGATTATATATCTATTTTACTTTCAGTGTTTTCCTATGGTTATGTGCAATTCTATTCAATTGTGTGATGTGAATTGAAAATGTATTTTTACATATGTTGCAAATGTCTATTTAACACGTAATTTGCTAAAGAATTAGTTAAAGTGTTAAAGTTTCTGGAAATGTGTTGATATTGGATGTAATCAAAATGTATTTCCAAAAGACGAACTCTAAGGAACATGCGATGAATAGCTAGATTTTAGACAGTATAAACACTAGTAAGTTGTAGTACGACAAGTTGTGAGTTTAGCCTGATGATGATGCGGCGAATGCCAAGTGAAATGGCATCAGAGAGGAGTTCGATCAATGCGCTATACTCAACGATATTGTTGGTGGATCAACCGATACAAATCCCTTGGAAACTCACTAACTCGCCACTTGGAGCGAATATGGCCCATGCTGCAGAAGATAGATTCTGTGTACTACGACTAACACCATCGACATAACCAGCAGATGGTTCCGAAGATTCTGACATTTGCAACAAAATGCAAAGCGGATTACTAACCATATGAAAAACTCTTGAAAGACACACTGTGACACACACGCAATCAAAACATATATACAGTATCTTACAGTGTTTACAATGCAGAATCAAGCATAGTAACATTTAAAGATACAATCCATTTCGAGGTTGCGACAATGGAATCTCATCATAATCTATCAACCCATAGGCACCCTTAGCTAGAATACACTTGACAATATAGGGGCCATGCCGTAATGGTTCGAATTTTCCTGTTCCTATCTTATCAGCTTCCTGATCATAATGCAAGACCAGGTCTCCTTTTGAGAAGGTGCGAGGCTTGACATTGCGGTCATATTGCGCCTTAATTCGTCTCTTATGTGCTTCGTTGGCCAATGCAGCTTCATGACGTGTTTCATCTAGATGGATGAGATCTAAAAGACGTGCCTCTTCGTCAGAAGTGTTAGGTAGCATGTCAATCGCGAGTTTCAACAATGGAATTTCACATTGAATCGGTAAGATAGCTTCCAGACCGTAAACCAGCTGAAAGGGTTATCTACACTTTCTCTAAGATTATCTACATTGGTTACATACACCTTCTCGTATACACTTTCTCAAAATTTCATGAGTGAATCACCTTTCTCAAAATTGTATCAACACCATGAAGATAAAGTGTATCGCCGATGATAACATAATATTTGGCTTGGTATCGAATACGTCGTTGTTACGAGGCAAGAGGGATTGGGTCAAAACTTTTGGGTCTTTAGAGGTAGATGAGGAAATATCCATACCACGGTCGTGGCACCCAAGATACCATAAGACTTTTGACATCTATCAAGAAGTTCTACTATTTGCCTAATTTGAAGAAAGAGGTGGTTGATTTTGTTTCTAAGTGCTTGGACTATCAACAAGTGAAAGTTGAATGAAAACATACAACAGGTTTGCTACATCCTATTTTGATTCCAAAATGGAAATGGAAGGTCATTTCCATGTATTTCATTATAGGATTTCTAAGGACATCAAGGCAACATGAATCCATCATGGTTGTGTTTGACAGGTTAAGAAAGATAGCTCACTTCATTACAGTGAATTCTACTAATTAAGCTAGTGAAGTGGCTCAAATATTCATTAAGGAGATAATGATGTTGCATGGAGTTCCCAAGAATATTATATTAGATAAATATGCCAAGCTCACTTCCAAGTTTTGTAATGATTTGTTTGCAATCTTGGGAACAAATTTAACTTTCAGTACAACTTATCATCCACAGATAGATGGGTAGATAGAGAGGGTTAATAGGAACACTGAGGATATGTTGAGGATGTATGTCATGTATCAACAAAGGAAGTGAGAGGAGTATCTTCCAATGTTAGAGTTTTATTATAATAATTGGTATAAAAAATCGTTGAAGATGAGTCCATTTGAGGCTCTCTATGGGAGGAGTTGTAATACTCCTATCATTTGGAGTGATCCAGTGAGAAGGGTATTATTTTAAGGAAATCAAACCTACAGATAGATATGTTTCCATAAGTGTGGTGGTCACACTTAGAAAAACATATGAAAGACACTTTACCTTTCCCTTAAGATAAATAAATGAGAGAAGAACACCTGCTTGTGATCTTTCGCTATTCCTCATCTCCATTTTGTCACATCTGTTGCTCTCAATCAAACTGAACACACTTGATTGGTACCTACAATGGCTAAAAGAAGACAAAAAAAAACATAAAGGCCTATGATCTATTCATATTAATCAAATTGAATCGATTGCATTTGAAAATACACATATTAAAAGATGAACACATGTATTAGGAAAGGAACAAATCTATTTATTATGAAGTAGAAGGAGAGGTTACAACCAGTTGGATCGATTCGATGTCAACTTCCTCCAGCTTCAGTCCTATCCTCATCACATCAGCAACATCACTCCAGCCGCATAACCTTACATGCAAACAATACCTCCAAGATCTGTGATCTTACCAGCATAGCTCTATTAATTCAAATTCTTTCTCCCTTGTGCACTGTGATCAATGCTCAGTTTATAGGAAATGAAGGTGGTTTAGCATTAATTGATCATTGAATGGATTTTCCAAAAATGGATGAAGATGATTCCTTGTTGAATGGAATATGAGGATAAGAGTTTTAATGGCTCCTTGGTGTTCATATTCAAAGTTATCAGATAGTGTGATAGCTGGAACAACTTCTAGAAGCCACTAAAAGGTGGGAAGATTCTTAGAATCCTATGAACAATTCACTCCCAGTCGACCAACACACTGTAAAGTGGGCCTAGATTCTTTGCAACGCTGCCTTGCATGGGAGTAGATGCTCTACAAAGCACTTACTGCAGTCTAGGGGTGTGTTGATAGCTCAATGGAACACTTCAACTAGAATTCAAGTAGTGAAAATTTCATGGATGAAAACAATCAATGGGATGACTTGTTTAAGGCATGTAGCAACTGATTTAGAGTATGATAGACCCTAATTTATACTGATATGCGTTTTTGGAGTGATGCTAAAATTGACCTGTAACAACTACCCCCTGAAGCATGAAGTCGAAAATGATAATGTCAAATTATATGCTTTACAATGTAATGAGTAGGATCTGAAGTGGACAATGACCTGCATCAATTACAATATATTACATCATGATATATTTTTCATCTTGGACATGAATTGCTAAGGGAGGAATACCCATACTCAACACATAAACTATCATAACATCATAAATTCATCTACATATATAGACCCATGATAGGATGACCATCTGTGTAAATACCTTTGTACGAATGATGTGGTACTACTCCTGAAATCACAACCTGGATGGGTGAAACTAGATCCGGGGTCTTCTATCTCATTCACTCGATCGTTCATGTATGAATCTAACCATGTGAATATGTGATTTGAAGTTGAACATGGTAAGACACCGTCTGATTACCAACCAATGATGTAAGATGTTAACAGATGCAAGATAAACCACCGATGGTGATAATGGCTCTCAAGGTATTGTAGTGCAGTCTGCATGGTGTGAATATAATATTTGATGTCGAACACCATACAAAACATTTCGGTTGCAGGCCTATCATGTCAACATCTTGGATGATGAGCTGATGTCGACAAGAAGCGACTCATCGCAGGAGGACCTTGATGTATCCCCCATCAATGACACGAAATGGGAGTAATGATTTTAGAGACAAAATGTAATTGATGAAGTAACGTTCAGGGATGGCAGTTATGAAATGAAGGTTTATGAGTATTGAAAAGGATGAGGAATTACTGAGTGACTTCTCTTGAACATATCGGCAATAATGAATGAGTTGGAAGCATTGACCCAAAACCAAAGTGATGGATGGTGTGATAGACCATAGGTATGATAGACCATCAAGAAAATAACCTAACCCAAATGCCACGGAGATGAAGTGAATGAGTGTCATGTTCAAGAGCAACTTTATACCATAAATTGATTTATCCCTTTCCAATTTTCCCCAGTCATTGCTGACCAATACCTCTTTATTTTTTAACAAGCATGAGAAGGATAACATATGCTTGATGTATAATTCCACCCTTCGGGTGAATCCATCACTATGTGATGTTTTAACGAGTCTAGCGAAGGTGAAACTTGATCTTGTCATGATGAACAAGTCCATTGTTATTTGATGTTTTAACGAGTCTAATAACAGTGAAAACTTGGTCTTTTTCATGTTTAGAGGGTTTGAAAAAGGGATGAAAAGAAAACTCCACAAGTTCTTTTTTTTTAAATTGTCCCTCAGATCCGAAAAAGCGTAAAATAATACCTGAGAGAACCTCCTAGCCATGTTCGACTAGGGTTTTTCTTTTCTGTAAATAATCTATCTTAGTCCAGAAAAGGATTAAACTGATACTAAGTAGATGTCATTTCAATTCCTTTTACGAGCTCGAAAGGACAAGTGCTCGGTAATATTTTCATGTTTTTAATAGGAGTCTGAAAAGAGTTGAAAGAGAACTCTGGGGGGTTCCTTTTTCTTTCTAACAGAGCTCGAAAAGGAGATAAAATTGTGCTCTTTGGTCAAAATTCATTTTAAGATCATGCACGTCAAATTCACTGTGTCAACTATAAACCTACTCAAAGAACCACCAAATAGATTAAAAATACCTATTTAAATAGTAAAAATGGGTAAAAACTATAGTAAATTAATTAAATATGCATAAAATAATCAAAAATACTATTGAAATAAGAATTTACCAAGTCATTTTTACCATTTCACATTTCCATTCAATTTTACTGCTGTGAGCTAGTTTTACCCTCAAACTTCAGCAGCTAATTGCGACAGATTTTACAGACCATTTCTCATTCCATCTAGACCAGGTAGGAGATATAACCTTCCTCTTTCTATTGGTAGCATTTTTTTTGCAGTTTCATGCAATATTTTTAGGGTTTTGGGGCTCCAAGGGTAAATATACAATGCCCTAGGACCAACGCACCCTTGGATGTTGAAAAGTGCACTGTATAGGAGCTAGAATGAATCTCATGTGCTCTTCAATGCTCTGTATAAGGAATAGGGGTGTGTTGGGTGCAATTCATAAACTTTCATTGTGTTTTTTGCCCAAAATTTCTCCAGATTTTTGCATGGAATGGATCCTAACTAAGCTTATGGTTTGATTTCAAAATTTGATCGGATCAGAATGTCGATTACATGGCGAGAAAGAGAACATGAGGAATAGGATATCATTGCCCTAAATGATCTGGGAACTCTGAGAGACCTCAAATACTGTGGGTTTCTCAAGTACTTTAAATTTTCGGGGATGAGGCAACATCTAGAACTAATGCAGTTCTTAATTATCTCATGGGACCTGACACTACAATCATTTCACATTGGGGACAAAGTGCTCCTAATATTGGTTGATGACATTTAATTTTTGACAGGTTTTTTGAGACGTGGTGCCCCCATTTCCCTTGCGGGTTATGTCCGTGGAGGTGAGACAGTGAAATAATACATTAGACAATTTTTTTGGTCAGGTACAAATCCTAGCAAATATGGAAATATAAATATCATTGATGTATGTGATATGCCTTTGTGAATGCTCCTATTCACTATTACAAAGTTAGATGGCAGCATGACACTTCATGACGTGAAAAGATCATACATGTAGTATGTGCTTGAGTGTCTCAAGATGATTGTGTTCAACTAGGCTGAAGCAGTACTCCTTGAGGCAAAAGAACAGTTGACCACAGTGAAAAGTGGCAAGACGAAGAATTTCAGCTATGGATTGATCTTTATCACTTTCATTTTGGAGCGACTTCCATTGATGTGGCCACAACATGTGACACTGGGTTTAGCTAGTCCTAGAGATCCATGGATGCATCGGTGGGTCGAGCTGATGGCTAGACATGCTGGGAAGTCATCGATCCCATTTTACACTGCATTCTTCACTTGGCTCTGATGACAACATATCCTCATAGAGGAGCATCCATATGCAAGGATGGATTTCCGTGGAGACCTAGATTTGATTTTACCAGCCGACGCTCAATGGGGTGCTATAGGTAAAATGTTTTGACCATGTTTTTTTTATTTTGTGTGTTTTTTACATAATTTTTTTTTATGATGTTTCCAAGAATAAACTAAATTTTTTTATGTATGCAGATGTGGGTACTATTCAACCAGTGGGTCGTGCACAATAGACAGATGAACCGACATAGAGGATTGTCGAGAGAGTAGTCCTTCAGGATATGGATTTGGCTGAGACTCTGGCTGAGTTACAACAACATGTGGAGGGTTTGACTCTTGGGATACTAGATGTCTGGATCGAGGAGTTAACGATGAGGTTGTAGTGCCATACTATTGGTGTGCCTAGCCGTTGGATGAGTTTATTGCACATGATAGCCCAAGCAGTGACCTGCTATCATGAGAACCACTAGATCTACTTAGGATATGATATTTCTGTATACATTTTGAGGTCATATGACCAACATTTCTTGGAAATATTTTTTTTGTAAAAAAATCAATTATATATCTATTTTACTTTTAGTGTTTTCCTATGGTTATGTGCAATCCTATCCAATTGTGTGATGTGAATTGAAAATCTGTCTTTACATATGTTGCAAATGTATATTTAGCACATAGTTTGCTAAAGAATCAATTAAAGTGTTAAATTTTCTGGAAATGTGTTGATATTGGATGTAATCAAAATGTCTTTCCAAAAAATGAACTCTAAGGAACATGCGATGAATAGCTGGATTTTGGGCAGTATAAATAGTAGTAAGTTGTAGTACGATAGGATGTGAGTCTAGCCTGATGATGATGTGGCGAATGCCAAGTGAAATGGCATCAGAGACGAGTTCTATTAATGTGCTCTACTCAATGATATTACTGGTGGATCGACCGATACAAATCCCTTGGAAACTCACTAACTCGCCACTTGGTGTGAAGATGGCCCATGATGCAGAGGATAGATTATGCATAATACACCTAGCACCATCAACATAACCAAAAAATGGTTCCAAAGATTCTGACTTTTGCAGCAAAATGCAAAGCGGATTACAAACCACATGAAAAACTATTGAAAGACACACTGTGACACACACACAATCAAAGCATATATACAGTACCATACGTTGTTTACTACGCAAAATCAAGCATAGTAACGTTTAAGATACAACCCATTCTGATGTTGCGACAATGGAATCCCATCATAATCTAACAAATCATAGGCACCCTTAGCCAGAATACACTTGACAATATAGGGGCCATGCCATAATGGTTCAAATTTTCTTGTTCCTATCTTATCAGCTTCCTGATCATAAAGCAAGACCAATTTTCCTTTCGAGAAGGTTCAAGGCTTGACAGTGTGGTCATATTGCTCCTTAATTTGTCTCTTATGTGTTTTGGTGGCCAATGCTGTTTCACGACGCATTTCATCTAGATGGATGAGATCTAAAATATGTGCCTCTTCGTCAAAAGTGTCAGATAGCAGCTCAATCACGAGTTTCAAAGGTGGAATTTCACATTGAATCAGTAAGATAACTTCCAGACCGTAAACCAGATGAAAGGAAGTAAATCCGGTTGCATTTCTCACCGAGGTTCGATAAGCCCACAAATTCCAGTACAAGATTAAATGCCAGTTTCATTTATCAACCCCAATCATTAGTTGAAGCAAATGCTTAAGACTTTTTTTGATGGCTTCAACTTTTCCATTAGATTGCGGATAATAAGGGGTAGAACTATCATGTGACAATCCTAACTTGGTACTCAACTCAACCATCATGTGATTGCGAAAATGTTTTCCATGATCTGTGACTATGGCTTGCAGTACACCAAACCGTGTAACCACATGGTTAAAGAAAATAATGTAGTTGTCTTGCCAGTGTTGTTAAATGTAGGCATCACCTCAGCCCACTTGGTAAAATAGTCGATGAAAAAAATAATATACCCCTGCCCCCCACCCGAGAGAGGGTTACATATCATGAAGCCAATGCTTGAAAAATGATCCAATGACGATGACATGATGCATTGGTGTTGGTGGCATGTGGGTTTTACGATCGAATATCTGGAAAGAATAACAACTTCTAACTGCCAAAATGCAATCACAAAATATGGTAGGCCAGAAGTAACCAGTGCAGATAATCTTCTGCGTGGTAGAAAAACTAGACAAATTTCCACCACAGGCACCAGGTGGAAATCATTTAAAACTTTCTCAACCTCCTCATGAGTGAAGCACCTTCTTAAAATTGTATCAACACCATGAAGATAAAGTGTATCACTAATGATAAGATAGTATTTCGCTTGGTACCGAATACGTCGTTGTTGCCAGCGAGAGGTATTGGGTCAGAAAGTTTGGGTCTAGAGATAGATGAGGAAATATCCATACCACAAGTTAGATGAAGCAATCAGAAACAAATACTCATCTGGAATGGATGGTTCCATAGTATAATTAGTGCTACTCGAGGGAAGGTCGCAGATAAGCTCAGCGAATACCAAATATTTCTTTGACTTGGATTTGATGAATTTCAAATTAAATTCCTGAAAAACGAAAATCCATTTTGAATATTTTCCCCCAGCAATTGACGTGATAGAATGTATGTCATAGGGTTGCAATCCGAAATGGAAATGGTCTTCTGGAGTAGGATATAGTGGCGAAATATTTATACAACTTGAACTACTATCAAAGCGATCTTGTCAACATAAGTGTACTTAACTTTCGTATCATTGAGATTGCGACTCAAATAATAGTTCGTATATTCAATCCCATCTTCTTCTTGGACTAAAACCATGGTGATGGTTGTATCTGGAGAGATGAGATACAGGAAATAATCACTCGCATAATTTGGGGGATACATTAATGATGCTTGGATCAGGGTATCTTTAAGAACACCGAAGGAAGCTTGAGCTACCTCATCCCAATGGAAGGGAGTCCTCTTTTTCAAGAGTCGATTAAATCCTTTATCCATTTTAGCATAGTTGGGAATGAATCTCCTTAGAAATCTAGCCTTCCCTTGGAGTCTTTGTAACTAAAGTAGATTGGAAGGTGCAAGAAAATCGAGAATGGCCTAGAACTTCAAAGGATCAAGTCGAATTCCATCTTTCGACATGATGAAACCAAGAAAATGACCAAAACCAACACAAAACACACTTTTTTTTGGATTGAGGCGTATTTTATAGTGACGGCATCATAAAAATATTGCTCTCAAATGTAGCAGGTGGTCAGCCCATTTTTCTGAATGTGTAGGTAAGTCATCCAGATAGTGTTGAAAAATGTCTTTTATGTCATGGAAAGCATAATTCATTGCCCTCTGGAATGTTTCCCCAGTGTTATTTAAACCAAAACATAGTTTTTGATAAGTGAATGTTCCCCAGGGATAGATAAAAGTTGTTTTATATTGGTCCTCTAGGTGAATATTGATATGATTGTAACAAGAAAATCCATCCATAAAGGAAAATATATCACATTTGTCACATTCGTCAATAATTTGATCGATAAAGGGAGTGGGATAGTTATCTTTTGGAAAAGCATGATTAACATCCTAATAATCAATGCACACTCTAATTATCCCCTGTTTCTTCATGACAGGAACAATGTTGGAAACCCAATCGGTAAGTGGAATAGGGAAAATGAAACTGGCACAAAAAAAAAATTCAACCTCTGCTTTAATGGTAACATATTTCTTAGGATGAACAAGATGGAGGTGTTGTCGTATCGGTTTGACATCAGGGTACATTTTAATTTCATGCTCAATAATGCTAGAATTTATACCTGGCATTTCCTCATATGTTCAAGCGAATACATCTTGGAATTCATGGAAAAGAGAGCGATAAGTGTCAAGTTTAGATGCAGAACAAGACGTGCCAACATTAATGTTTTCTACAATGCCACGTTTGGTCAAAAAATTGATAGAAATCATTTCTTCGATATTTGATGGGTTTCTCTCAGAATCGACGACATGGATAGGAATGGAATTCGTCAAGAAATCAATGATTGTAGGGTGATATAGTTTAGATGGACTATATTCATTGTAATCTGGAAGATGGGATCATTGATGAGAATTTTCCCATGGTTATTCTTCCGACATCTTGGATTCCATAATGCTCTCATCATTTGATAATACACGTGAAAAAGGATAAGAAGAAGTACCATAATCCAAAGAACGATCGACCCAAACAGTCGGTGACAAAGGATCAGGATTTGCCGCATAAGCCAAAAAGATTGATTTCTATCCCAACTCTATTGGACTTAGCAGCATGATTTCACCCAGCCTATCTATTTTGGAATCATTAGGAATCTTTCTTAATTCAGAAGAAGTGGAAGATATCATATTGCAGGTCTCTATTTTTGTGATTTCTGCCGATGTCACAGGTGACGGTAACAAAAAGGTGCCCATTAGGGAAGAATCCTTAAATATTCCTACACCAATGTTCTAAAGATATGGCGAGAGTCCGTGAACAAACAGAATGCTTCCAGTTTCCTAGGAACCAAAGGCAAAGAAGGAGAGTTGATTGATGAGTGTGATGCCTCCTTTATGGGGGAAGAAAACCATACGAAAGTAAGTAGATACAACTCACTTCATAGCATAAACCCATAGTATTCCAAGTAAAATATTGTAGTCAATGGGTCCGTTAAAAATCTCAAATTCAATAGTAATATTTTTTCCCCCTAATTCAACTTGCAGTTTACTGATAACTCCACAAGGCTTATATGTACGACTGTCAAAAGCTTTCAACATCGTAGGTGATTGTGATAAATTCAGCGAGCCAAGTGACTTCCAGCAACTCATATACATGATAAAAGAAAATGTGCCTTCATCAATAATAGTCTAATGAATGAGGAGATTCAAGACATGTACTTGAATAAAAAATGCTAATTGTGCTGGCAATTGTGGCACATAGCCCACGTGGTTAAATACTACAAGATTAGAATCCATCAGATCGATTCCACCAATTGCTGACAACAAAGCCTGCTTTTGGGAGGGACAATTCTAAAGAACCTGAAGCGTTGACATAGCAGAAGGTGACTGAGCCAAATCTTTGACTACATTATAATTTTTAGCTGCACAAGCTTGAGGGTTAAAAGTAGATTTATGAATGACTCCCTCTGGCAGCTTTATTGTTAACTTAGGAATAACATGTGGCAGAATTGAATCAAATGAAGTCAAATTCGAAGTAGTAGGTAGATCTATAGCCTGACCATTCGACGATGAAAGAGGATTAACGGTAATATTTACTTTGAGTAGACACCAAAACATTAGTTTTGGGCTTTTTTGTGGATAGCATAAGCACTTGTGAACTAGAAGCAGGATCCATAGCAACCATATGTGTTTCTAGGTTCAGAAAAGGATTTGTCAACAATGTAGATGTAGTATAAGTCTTAAGAAGCTTCGAGCCTTATAAGCAGTCATAAAATTCTCATCATTACATATCAAACAAGGGTAACGAGGTTTCTGAGAAGAACCAGGTGAATCAAATGATTTTTCCTGCAGGAGTGAATTTTGTTTCTTCTTATCTTTCCCCTTATTCTTACTTTTGGGTTGCTTTTCACTTTTGCTATTTTCAGATGACACGACATGTATTTTGAAAGAAGACATAGGATTAGATGAAATAGGGGTTTTATTGGACATAGCAAGTGTGGAACCAAATGGTCGACTTGCTAGCTGAGTGCTAGCAGAACCAATCACGCCATCACCAACATGAATGTCCTTACCAGATGCAGAAGGAGGAACAATAAAATTTGGTCGCAGTGCATTCAAAATCTTTTCATAGAGTGTGCTAGACTGAGTATAAATAAAATCCAGATATTGTGCATGAGAAATTACTTTCTCTTCAGTGACAACACTGCCTTTGGCCACGTCCTTGGCGATAGATGGCAACAAGGACTTTATAAGCCACTCAGCTAAAAGATGATTTCGAACAAATTTTTTAACCATTCGATGATGACAACGCCACTCATGTATATGATATGATATATGAGTATAAGTTGTCTATATAAAGATGGTCAAAAGTTCCATTCCTATTTGATATCTGATGGGGAACTAGAAGTGGGTTAGAAAAGTAGTGGATAAATATGTAAAGTTATCAAAAGAAACTCGTGGTAATTAAATACACTACTTCACAGCTGGACCAGTGAGCATTCACTGGAAAAGATAGAGTCTAGCAAAATCATCATTCAAGGATTTTGATGAACACCATAAATGATAAGTCATAACATGTGTAGACGGATATTCTCTAGAGTTTCCATTGAATTTTGGAATATTAGAGGCTAATTTATGAGGAATCACTGGCCACCAAGGTAAATACTGAATGAGATCATTAGTGAGTCGGTTTAAATAAGGTAACTCTAATGTTGCAACAAACAGAAACTATCAGTTTAGATCAGGTTGAGCATAACCAAGGTAAGATGGAATTTCCTGGGCAATAGGCTGTTGTGTACCAACATAAGGATTCTGCTGCTGGTAACCCAGATAAGGGTAATTTTTTGACCAAACCCTTGATAGGCTTATTGACCATGACTTGGATAAGATTGAAATAGTTGGAATGGATGTTGTGGCTGCTATGGGATTTGATAAAACTGTTGTTTTCTGCTAAGATAATTTGGACCAGGTTGTGAATAGACGGGACCAGTAGAATCCTACGACCAGTGTAAACTAGCCTATTCTTGTGAAATTCCTGATGGTTGTTGTAAAAAAAATTGAGAAGACGAAGTCTGTAGACCTTAAAATTGAGGGTTAAGGGTTGAAGGACCTACCTGAGAATACTGAGCAACAACCAAGGAAGTAATAATAGGCATATTAGGTACATATGCAATGGGTTGAACTGGTTGATATTGATAAACAACCATTTGCGGCTGGATAGGAAAGGTAGGCTTCAATTGAAAAACATGCATTCCAACATAATATTGACCTAAAAATGAAGGAGTAATGCCATATGGCGCGAACATCTGTTGTTCCCCAGCATATGGAGTATAAGGATATTGCACATACTGACTTTCATATGATGGGAGTCCAGCAGAAACTAGATAAGATGGATGATAATTGGATGGACCAGCCTGATATTGAGCTGATGATGTCAATAAAGGATTAAGTTGTTCATTACTCGTAACAGAGGAACCAGATAAAATTCCAGATGATGACATAGGTGAAGTCCATGGCCTAGAGGAGACACCAAAGTAGCTTCCATTTAAATCTTGGTAACCCAGTGGGATGGACAAACCACCATAAAGATGAGACTCAGGTGTCATAGAAAAAATCGAAGAGGAAGCAGCAATAGATGTTGTCGCAGCTGTAATAGATGGTACATTCTGGGATGCCATCTCAACCATGGTTAAATAACCCAATAAATACTATAAAGAACCTATGAGAACTTGAGACCAAGTAGGATCAACAGGATCAGAGTAGGTCAAATGAGGAAAATATGGATAAATATGAAGCCCCAACCCAAAATGAGTGGGAGATGAATGGGTTGTCTCTTCCTAAAGTTCTTCCTCAATTTAAATCAAACTATGTGGAATTACTTCACCATTAGGCCCGAGACAAATTTCAAGCGGTAAACTCTATGGTAAAGAGGAAGACTCAATAGTTACTGATGATTAAGGTTGAGCCGGTTGATCATATTCCGACATGGGAACAACTTCTTGTTGTTCAACTTTGGGACCAAGATGTTCTGGTAAAATAAAAATAGGTTTCGGATCGGCTTCCAGTTGAACAACTTTGGGTTATGGATTTACCGTTCAACTGGATTGAATTTCAGTGTCCTCAGGTAACTGTAAGGGTTCCATCTTGAAAGTAGCAGATAAACTAGGATCAGTAGAAATGACTCAAGACATGGTATTCAAAGGATCAAATGACTCTGGTAAATTATATGAAGATGTAGCACCAAAGGTTCAAAAGGTACCAAACTCAGTAGGACGAGCTCGCCTTCATCTACTAGGTGTAGCTTATGGTGGTAAAGGTGGTGTATTCGTTGTCCTACGTGAACGATGGGGAAAGGGTTAATCTTCTTCCACGATTGCTGATTGATTTTAATAAAAAAAAAAATAGGGTAATTCTAGGCAGAAGGTTTACCAAGCAATTGTGAACTACAATATACCTCCCTAGTAAAGCAAGGACTTATGTACGTGCAGGAAATATCCCCAAATGATGTGTTCAGTGTATCACAGTGTACAAGGTGACCAACTCATTTCCCTATGGATGGTAAGAAACCTAATTTTTTCCTCCCAAATATACTCGATGGTAAATGGAGGCCCAATCCGTATTAGCACTGTCTAATGCTAAACCGCACAATGAGAGCATCCCCTTATACTTTTCGTACTAGAACACCACTTGATATACTCAAAGGTATGTGGACGATATTCGATATACTTACGTACATGGAATGAGGTATCACACTCAGAATGGATCGCAGACAATTAACGGCAGCTGCTATGTTTTACGACACTAAAACATGTCTCTAGCCTAGACCTCTAAATGTTATCATTAAGTGACAATGCTCCCTCAGGTTAAGTTAAATAAATTTTAAGTTGATATTGCTTATAAGTTTGTCTTTCACGTTCACTGCGTGATATATTTGACATTCCTAGAATGCAATAAATATGATAAGCTTTCTTTTTTATTCAATTTCGACAATGAAAACCTAGCTACAAGGGATAGAGAAATCAGATTATAAGAAATCATCAATGAGCACATCTAAATGAAAATTCTATAACTATTCCTATGAAGCTCTCACAATCCCTATATGCAAATGCATGTTTTTCTTTTTTATTTATTTTAAGTGTAGATGAACAAAAAAGAAGCTATGATGCACAAATAATCAATCAATACTTTCCAGAGAAAGGAAGACTTGAACGACAATTACTCTTTCCGAAAATAAATAACTGATCAAATGTAATATTTAAAATTTGGAGCTATTTGAAAATGATAAATAAAACAAGAGGAAACATTGAACAAACCAATATCCAAAGTGAGGCAAGAATAGTAAAGGAAATCTGGTCTCTAGAAGCAATCAGACACTTGAAAACTTAGCAAACAAGATACTGAAATGGATGGAAAAAGACAAAAATATGATGATTTTTGGTTGGTCATAGGAGCAGTGCATCCCTGAGTGAGAGAAAATGTGTTGCAGAGCACTATCTTTGAGCCAATAGTGCTATGCAGAGCACTGTGTCAAGACAAAAAATGTGTTGGTGCTAGAGGAAACTTAAAAATAGGTAATCAAACACACTTTTTTTGCTAAAAAATATTCAAATGACTTAAATAAAGCAAGTAAACTCTACTAGACATTGATAAATAAGGATAAAACCACCAAGGACGATTGGTAAATCCCCAATATGGTCACCAATTTTTTTTATGGAAATCAAACCTACAGTTAGATATGTTTCCCTAAGTGTGGTGGTCGCACTTAGAACAATAGATGAAAGACACTTGACCTTTTCCTTAAGATAGATAATTGAGAGAAGAACACCTACTTGTGATCTTTCGTTATTCCTTGTCTCCCTATTGTCAATTACGTCACTATCAATCGAACTCAACTCACTTGATTGGTACCTGCAATGGCTAACAGAAGACAAAAACAA
Source organism: Pinus albicaulis (assembly GCA_034641835.2). Lineage (NCBI taxonomy): Eukaryota > Viridiplantae > Streptophyta > Pinopsida > Pinales > Pinaceae > Pinus > Pinus albicaulis. The sequence goes on from CM076570.1 coordinate 29,429,979, forward strand.
CATAAAGGCATATTATCTATTCATATTAATCAAATTGAATCGATTGCATTTGAAAATACACATATTAAAATATGAACACATGTATTAGGAAAGGAACAAACCTCTTTATTATGAAGTAGAAGGATAAGTTACAACTAGTTGGATCGAGTTGATGTCAACTCATTCCAGCTTTAGTCCTATCCTCATCACATTAGCAACACCAATCCAGCAACATAAAATTACATGCAAACTATTCCTCCAAGAGCTGTGATCTTATTAGGGTAACTCTACTAATTCAAATTCTTGCTCCCTTGTGCATTATGATCAGTGCTCAATTTATATGAAACGAAGGTGGTTTAGCATTAATTGATCATTGAGTGGATTTTCCAAAAATATATGAAGAGGTTTCCTTTTTCAATGTAATAGGAGGATAAGAGGTTTAATGGCTCCATGGTGTTCATATTCGAAGTTATTATATAGTGTGATAGCTGGAACAACTTCTAGAAGCCACTAAAAGGTGGGAATATTCCTGGAATTCTATGAATAATTCACTCCCAGTCGACCAACGCACTGTAAAGTCGACATAGATGCTCTGCAATGCTGCCTTGCATCGGAGTAGATGCTCTACAAATTACTTACTATAGTTTAGGGGTGTGTTGATATCTCAATGGAACACTTCAATTGGAATTTAAGCAGTGAAACTTTCATGGATGAAAACCATCAATGGGATGAATTTTTTAAGGCATGTAGCAACTGATTTGGAGTATGATAGACACTAATTTATACTGATCTTGGTTTTGGGAGTGATGCCCAAATTGACATGTACAAGTACTGATTGGACTTGATACGTTGAGAGAGATGGAGTAGGAAATGGAGGTTGTAAAGAATAAATTTAAGACAACACATGACATGAAGAAGAGTTATGTTTATCATCATAGAGATTGTTGGGTCAATTTACATTTGTAAACTAATGCAAGTATTTATTATCAATCCAGGTTAGTGGAACTTAGAAGCATCCCAAAAGTATATGGGTTTCAGTTGCGATCAATTCAGAAATTGGTTTATTGATGATTAGGGAAATGCATATTACAAATATAAATCGAGCTTAAAAAAATTCTAAATTCAGATGTGTAATTAGAAGCAGAAGAATCTCCTCACTTAAGAGATTTGTTTGTCCTTCTCTTAGCAAGATTACCATGTGAATTATAAATAAAAAACTACTTAATTAAACAATAGATTAAGGTACATGAAGTAATAATTGAAGAGGCTCTTCACTAAAGAGGTCCTAATTGTCCTTTATCATATATTCATTTATCAACAATGTTATTGTTAAAACAAGAATTTAGAAAAACTAGGAAATATGAATCTTATTTTTTAGTCTCTTGATCATATAGAAGAAGTATTTAACTTTAAATACTGGTTTGTCTCTTCGTATTCATAATAGAAACAAGATTAAGACCCATTGGCAATCGAAGCATGTAAAAGCATGTAAAAGCATGCATAGATGAATTCTAATTGAAGATCTTTATTAGATAGAAAGAGTTTTAAACTTTAAACATTTGTTTGTCCTTTCATATGCAGGATAATAATGATCATTAGATTCATCAATACTTAGAAATAATCAACATGAACAAATTAAACATAAGCAAGCTAATTCAAAAATTGCAGCTACGAAATAAACTAAGAAGTGTACTTAGCTTGGTATGGGGGACCTCCACCCTTGCCTCGCTCACTAAAGGTAATTTTAGATACTTAAGACTTCAATAAATCAAATAGCATGTAACATCATCAAATATGATAGAAAATATCTTCAATTATGTCTCCAAGTCTCAGAAATAATAATAATAAGTCATACAAGTTATACATATCAAAGCCTTCAAAGTTTGAGGCTTAAATAGATAAATTATCTAACTAACTCATCTAAAATAGCTCAAGTAGTCATAACTATCATTATAATATCATATCAAGTCGAATCCATCCATCATATCCATCACAATCTAGAAAATCCCACAAAATAAGAGTTTTGACCCAGTTTCTAGGGATCCTCCATAAAGACTGGTCCTGTTTGATCGCCTTTGACGAGGCCTATTTAAGCTTGGTCTGACTGTGCCAGTAGGTGTACTCTTATTCTTAGTTCCCGAGCCTTCTAGAAATGTATCCATATTGAGCCCAATTTTCCTGCACATATGCAAACCATAATGTCATTACGGGAATTTCTACTGCTGTCCAAAAATGCACTTAAATTTCAATTTTTACAAAAACATCTAATAATTGAAAAACATAACTTAAATACCTGTATATTCATATTTGGGTCAATATAAGGTGGATATGATGGTAAATATATGGATAATATGGCAAAATAAGGTGTATTTTCTAAACAAAAAGATATAAAAAAACGAGGGCCAACATCTCCCCCAAACTGATGATCAAGCATGTCCTCATGCTTGTTTTTTCCTCTTTGACCTTCTGAGCTCTGATGCTGATCCCATTCCTGATCCTAAAAATTCATGTTGTGCTGTGTGCAGAAGAGAATCCATGTATTTGCCTTGTTCTTCCTTGTAGATGGAGGTTTTAACCTTTTGTTTCTCATATTCGTTCTTCCAAGAGTTTTTCTCCTGAAGCCACCTAAATGCCTATGTATAGAGAAGATTGTTTTTGGTTTTTAACTTTCCAATTTCCTCACTTATCTTCTCATTCTCCTTAACCAATTTCTCATTAGTTATTTTATAAGTTTCATTTTCCTCCTTCAGGTGCCTCTCCATGATTTTTCTTATCTCCAAGATATCAGTTAATTCTCTAACTCTGGAAAGGTTTTGATCTTCCTCCTTTGTATTTTTGGAAACTAAAGTATTTTCAACCTCATTATTTTCAAAATAGGAATCTCTATCTACAAGATTTTCATACACTTCTTGTTACATCCTTTCAAGGATTTCATTTGTCTATTTTGTTATAGGAGATGTTTCTATGACTTGTATTTCTGGTTCTGCTGAATGCTTCTTTTTCTGTCTCCTGGAAATAGTAAAAAATGAAGTTTCTTTATCTAACATAATTGTATCCTGTTGTTTCTTTGACCTTGTTCCCCTTCACTTTCAACTGGTAATCCACAAGGATTTTGATGAGCCCTTGATGAATAAATTGAGCCTCTTTAGGTTTAGTCTCTTATTTTATGCTTTCAATCATTTTCTTCAAATTTTTGTAAAATAAATAGGGCAGATTCATCCTTATATCTCCTTTGATATGCTGTAGTAACCTGACATGATAAAGGTGTACTACACTAAATATATTGTCATAGGTGAAGAACTTATGAATTATCAATACTAGTTCTGCCCATCGTTCATTGAACCACTCCCTTGGGATTCCTTTTGATCTATCAAAAGAACCCCTGATGTGTTTATCCAAGAAAAATGTCCAGCCCTTTTCTTTAAAATTTAATTCCTTGTGGTATAATTCACTTGAAGATGAAAATTCTAAAGCTTCAGAAATATACTCTGGAGTCAACGGGATATGTAGACTACCCACCATGGTTTCATTCTATCTGTAATTGTTTACAAATTTTGTTGTGACATCCTCATTGTGACCTTGAAATTTTGGAGAAAACCAATTAACCTTGATTGATAGAGTTTTTCCACTGTTTCCCTACTCCAATGTTCAACTTGGAATTATTTAGGTTCTGTTCTTGAATCCATTTGGTCTAAAACCATTTTATATAACCATCTACTATCATTAACTTCATCTTTGTAAACAAAAATTTAAGCACTAGATGTAATCATGGTAGTAGGCTTGCATGTTGCTTTACTGCCCTTGTCAATCAATCCTCTGTTTTTTTTCCTTTGAAGAATGTGAGCTTACTGTAAATAAACAAAAGAATTGATAGAGAGGTTTTAAGAAAACATAAATTTATGTTTCTAATATTCTACCCTCTATTTAATTCTCTGTTCTCCTTTAAAAAAGAATAATCTTTTTCTCTATTTTGTAAAATAAATTTGACTGTGTAAAAAATATTCGAAATTTTTTTTATACAAAAATGTTTTTCACTCATCAATTTCATATAAAAATTATTTCCAAAACATTGCATTGAGACTCACCGTGTATACAAAAGAAAAACTCAACTATCTCATCAAAAATTTCATGATAGATTCATTGCTTTTCTTCAATCATTCTTCATACTTTGTCCTCTTCCATATAAAAATATAAAACCATGTCTTATTGTCTTCCATTTTTCTTCACAAAATCTGTTTCAAATCCTTAAACTAAGTGTGCTAAAAATAAATCTATTACACAACTTAGTTAAAAAACAACCTCACTATGTAATTCGAATTGGAATTCTTCACTCTCTGTTTTCCATTTATTTCAAAATGAAAGACTGTATGTGAGGATGTGTTGAGCTTACCTAACGTATGCAATAGCCCTTGTGATCTTCTTCTCTGATCTTCGTGATCTTCTTCTAGTTTAACTGAAGTTTCAATAGTGGAAATCTCATTAAAATCTTCATTTATTAACTCACTCAACATAATATTTCGTTGCTTGATTGATGACAAAGTATTTTTGAAAGGTGTCAACACGTTTTTGAATGGTGTCAATAAAAAACATAACATAATGACAAGGTTGCAAATTGAATTAGATCACTCCCTTTTATAACTCTGAGTTTGTTTACACAATCCCGAAATCTATTCACCATTGTTTAAACAATCAAATCCTCATTTACTTGTTACCTTCACTTCCACGAGATTTAGCTTCCTGATAGCTCAACTGATCGAAAAGTTCTTCGGATTCGTGGCTTTGAAAACTCCATTTAACTTCTTATGACTCTGTTCCTCCTCTTTTCTATATTCTCTGCCTTCTTCTCAGTGTTTTATCTCTTCTTTTCCTCTTGACTTCCTCGTTGTATTCTCTTCAGTTCTGCATTTTATTTTGTTTTCACAGGGTTGTAAACACGGGTGCATGCTTTGATTACATGCTTCCCTCACTCACTCAGCCTCCTGGAAGGAAATGATGGTGAAAACACAAAGTTAATACTTTAGCAATGGTAGTTTCTGATCTTGGCAATGGCAGAAATGGTTTCATATGTTTTACACAATGCTATTTTAATGTGTTTGAAAACATTCTAACCTTTCATCAACCCACTTGACCGGTTCATGCACATCTTTTCTTTGACTGTCATGTTGGTCTATGGTGTACATTCGTCCTTCATTATGCAACTCCTTCACATTTTGTTTTAATGACCATGTCTATTTCCAGAATATTCATGCATCATCATGTTTTCTGCCTCCATAATCCGCATTATCTCCATGCGCCATCATTCTTCATCATCGTATGCTATCTCCTTTCATTTCTCCACTCTATGCATTACAATCTCATCATAGCATACCATATACCATCATTGTTATGCACTTAGTTTATCTATGCATCATTCCTTAGGTTAGTAATTGCATTCATATGTTTACATTACATTTGCTCCATTACCTTAGTTCATCCTCTTATATGATTGCACTTGTTTTGTATTGTTTTGACATTAAAAATAGTTGCGCTATATCATATGTCTTTTGTAATTGCACTATATCATATGTATTTTGAACTTTCTCTTTTTATTTTGTTATTTAATTTTTAAAAATTGACTAATGAAATAGTCACATTTTTAAAATTAAATATTTATAATAATACTAACCTTTGTTTGTTTTTTTGTAGGTCTTCCAAGAGTCTTCCATAGGTTAGATATTGGCCTTTTGTTCATGATTCTCTTTGTTTAGGAAATAGAGTAGGGTATGAATAAGTTATGTAATGTTTTATTGAATAATAGTATGGATATAAATGTGGATGGAAGAAGGATATTCAGGATAGTGGTATGAATATGAATATGGATAGAATAGGGTTAAAAATAGTAAATGAGATGTAGGTAAAGATGCATAACTAGTACCAAATTAGTCTTTACAATTCTAGAATATTTCGAAAAAATTTGAAATTTTAAGAGCGATTTTTTTACTTATTGTACTTGTATTCCTTTTGACGTTCATGATGATCGACATTGTGTTTATTGTTACGAAGAATCTTGTAGACTTTGTAGAGACTTTATTTCTTCTTGGATCTGATTTGATTATTGATCAGGTCCCTTCTGCGGGTTAAAATTTGACATTTTCAGGTCTCATTTGATATGATCTTCTGTTGATATAACTCAGGTCCCTTCTGACATGTTAAATTTTCAGGTCCCTTCTGGCGTAGTTTTGCCATAATGTTAAATATTTGAAAATTTTCATTTGTCGTAATGATTCAGGTCCCTTTCTGAATAATTTTCCCAATAACAATTCAGGTGCCTTCTGTAAATGTTGAATGATGTACCAGGTTCCTTTGTAATTGTATTCCATATTCTGTCTTCAATTAAGCTACTGAAAACTATCTTCATATTTTTTTTTTTAATTACACACCTTCCCCCAAGCTCATGATTTGACTTGTCCTCAAGTCCACAATCTCTCGGAAGGTATATCTGCAAAAATTAAGTAAAGTAAAATGAAAACAAATAGAGAATTCATGTTGGCCAAACTAGTTGGTTTTTCGACATGAATTCGAGTTTGTATTGTGCCATTTTCCTATATTTTCACAAGCAAACTCTTTTATTATTATTATTATTATTATTATTATTTCTTTTTTATTTTTTTCTTTTTTTATATATATTTATTCCTCTAGAATTTTGGAACTAGCTTGTATGTATGTATTTGAAATTAGATGGGAAATAAGACTTATTTTCCATACACTAACTGATATGGACTGAACCCAGTTGTGTTTTTCCAAGTTATCCTGTATGCCCATAGTGCATCTTTCAACTTTTCTAACAAGTCCTATCTGTTCATATTTACATTCTTTGTCATAATATTCTCTAGGACTTTTTTTGTTGATTCTACTTGTCCGTTGGCTTGAGGATGATACAGAGTTGATTTTCTGTGTTTGATCTTGTATTTCTCCGTAAGATCTCGAAATTTTTTTGACGTGAATTGTGTACCTTGGTTGGTTACTATCTGTCTCGGAACTCCATATCTTACAAATATTTCTTCAAACAGAAAAGACACAACAATATGTTCTTTTTTTCATGCTACTTCCTTTGCCACCACCCATTTAGTTACATAATCTGTACATACAAGGATGTACTTATTTCCAATGGATGGAGGGTTGATTGGTCCCACAAAATCTAAAGCCCATTATTCAAATGGTTCAATCAATACTTGTGGATTTAATGGCATTTCATCTGATGCCACTGATCTACCAATTCTTTTCCAGCTGTCACATCTTTTCACATAAGCTCTAGAGTCTTTGAAGATGGATGGCCAGTACTAGCCAAGTTTCAGCACTTTGTATGTTGTTCTTTTATCTGAAAAATGACCACCACATGGTTCATCATGACAAGCTTTCAAATTTTCAATAATTTCATCTTCTCTTACACATTTTCTAATCATTAAATCAGCACCAGTATAAAATAGATCTCCATTGACCCAGCTATACCTAGCACTTTCTCTAATTATTCTTCATTTTTGCTTGTTTGTGTAATGAGATGGTAGGATGCCAGATGATAAATAGTTAGCTATATCTACAAACCATGGAGGTTTTGCATTTATAGAAAATAGATGTTCATCTAGAAAAAAAATTGATACTAGATTTGGATCACCAGGTGAATTTAGTCTTGACAGAAAGTTTGCAACTTGATTATCTTTGCTTGGTCGATCTTGTACAGTAATGTTAAATTCTTGCATTAATAACAACCACCTAGTTATTCTGCCATTTGTGATTGATTTTTTCATTAAATATTTTATGGCGGAATGATAAGTGTGAATATAAACTTGATAACCTATTATATAATGTTGAAATTTATTAACTGCATTTACTACAGCTAACATCTCTTTCTCTGTAACAATGTAATTCAATTCTGCTGGTGTTAAGTTTTTACTGATGAAATATATGGCATAATTTAATTGATTCTCTTTTCATCCAAGTGATGCTCCAATAGCTATATCAGATGCATTAGTTGAAATGTGAAATGGAAAAGACCAATTAGGTCCTCGAAGAATGGGTGCAATTGATAAATTTTGTTTTAATTTTTCAAATGCATTTTCAAATGCATCTTAAAGCTATTTTACTGAAATTTTCAATAAATCTTCTATAGTAGCCTGCATAACCCAAGAAACTTCTAACTTCTTTTTGTGTTGTGGGTGGTGTTAAATTCACAATGACCTAAATTTTTGTTGGGCCCACCTTAATCCATGAACAAGAGATATGGTGTCCCAATACTATCCCCTCAGCTAACATCATAAAAAAAATTTCATTACTGAGTGATAGCTTTGTCTCATTGCATATTTTTAACAATTTTTCAAGATTTTGTAAACAATCATCATATGTTGTACCATACACAGTGAAACCATCCATGTAAACTTCCACACACTCATGAATCAAATCAACAAAGATTGCAAGACCTACTCTATGAAAGGTAGCAGGTGCATTACAAAAACCAAAGGGTAATACATTGTATGCATATGTTCCCCATGGGCATGTGAATGTTGTCTTGTCTTGATCTTCTAATGCTATCTTTATTTGATTATATCCACTAAATCCATCAAGAAATGAAAATAACTTCTTTCCAGCTAATGAATCTAACACTTGATCAATAAATGGTAAAGGAAAGTGATATTTTAATGTAGCTTTGTTGAGTTCTCTGTAATCCACACAAATTTTCCACTTACCATTTTTCTTAGGTACTACAACTAAGGGTGAAACCCATTGACTATCTGAAATAGGATAGATAAATCCGACTTGTAATAGTTTTTGTAATTCTTCTTTCACTATTTCTTTCATCATGGGGTTCATTTGTCTTTATGGTTTCCTGACAGGTTTTATTTTATTATCAGTGTCAATATGATGGATGCATGCTTTTGGATGAATTCCTGGCATGTCTTTGTAATCCCAGAAAATATATTTTGAATACTTTTGCAATAATGTTATTAGCTTTTCCTCTTGTGATGATTGTAAGTTGTTACCAATATTCAATATTTTTTTCAAGACTGATTTCAATGATTTTACTGTTTGAATTGGTAATTGAATTTATAGGAAAAATGCTTTCAAATTTATTTTGCAATGACTGTATAGTGAAATTTTCCTTAAAACATTCATTTAAAAGATAATTAGTAGCTTCATATGGAGTTATCCTAATCTGATCTAAAATATTTGGTTCTGAGATGAATAGTTCTAATAAATCCTTATTTTCTTCCTCTTTTAAATTATAAACTTGATTAATATTAAGAATAGATTGAAGTTCTTGTGGTTCCTTTTCGTCAAGCCATGATAATAAAGAAGGAGATTGAGCAGGAGGATATAATGTAACATGCTTTCTTTCATCTCCATGTGCAGTAATCATGCTTCCTGACCTACATCCAATGTAAGCATCCGCTGTGGCTAACCAAGGTCAGCCTAAAATTAAGGGATGCCCTCCTAAGCTAGTTTTTGGCTTCAAAATCAAGAAGTCTATAGGATACTCCCATGAATCTAGTGAGACAATGATATCTTCTAGTATACCTTCTAGAACAACTTTAGATATGTCTGCAAGTTCTAAGACTGTAGTAGTAGGTCTAATGTTGTTTAGATTCAAATGTTTCTGTAATATTCCAACTTAGCCCTAGGTAAGAGGAATAATTCAATTTTTTTTTATTTCCTGTTACATGAATAAATGAATAAAGGAGGACATGTAAAACTCCTAAGAAGATTGAATAAATCAATGCCCATGTGAACATAGATAAATCACGGCCATGTAAATAATCACTTGCAGGTGTGAAAGGGGTTTGAGCTATGAGACTGGGTCAACCTTGACCAAATATACAACACTATCTAGGTTCAATGTATCTCCTAAAGGGACAGTGCAGTTCTAGAAGGAGGCCCCTCATGTGAAAAGAGCTAACTCATCAAGGTGGTTTAGGGTTTGCAAAGGCTTTTCATCTTATAAAAGGAGAGGGAAGGCAACAAGATAACGTTGTTGATTGATTATATTTCTGAGTATCTTGTCTGCTTAGACAAATACTATTCTTTGCTGCTTAGTAGAGAATTGTGCTTCTTAGCACTTGGAGTTCCTATGCAGGGATTTCACCTCTTCCTTTGAGGATTCTTGGAGGAGTATTTTCTGATTTGATCCACTATCAGGCTTGTGGCCAAGCTCTACTTTCATTATCAATGCAGATCCAGTGATTTTTTGTCTGCTTTTGTAAGCTGCACCAAGTGGAATTCTAGATCTACAGAGATCTAGCTTGTTTTGGGAGCCTTTTCTCATGGAGTGTGTCTTTTAACCTCTTGGAAGAGTGTCTCTCCTATTTGCACTTCAGATCTGTAAATTTACAGTGGAAAATCTATGTCATTTGAGCTACAACATTGTTCCCATTGATGGACTACGTTATTTTGATATGAGGTTCTTCATGGTGTTTTGATCACAGTTTTGATTAGAGATCTCTGGTGCTGGGCTTTGCCTTCCACTTGGTGATCCATGGATTAGCTTATTGATCCATGTTTTTTTTAGATGATATATTGTAATGAAATGTTATATTCATAATTTACTACAGCATTTTCCAGATCTGCAACTTGAAACTCATATCTACTCTTATTTATGCATGATCTTGTCAAAATCCCAAGGGGATCTTGTAAAGAAAACTATCTAGTTTCCAGATCTGAAATAGATCTGATGTTTTGTCCATAGATCTATCAGAGATCTGAGTTTTAACATTAAACTATTGAAGCTCCTTAAAAATAACGCTGTTGAGCCATTTCTGCAAATATACATGTGTTATAGTCCTCTTTTCTGAATATTTCTTGTTGCATTGTCTCATGTATTCTACTATACCTTCAAAGGGCTTCATTGTACTTCTTATTTGTTGTTGAATACTTGTAAATTAATCATATTTGATGGCTTCCTGCTCATACTGTCAAATACTGTGTTATTCTTGAAGCTACTTGTTGTGCATAGCTGTAGGCCCCTCTTATAGGGTGCTTTCTAGCTAGACTAGGTGGTGGGAGATCTGTTTACCACACCTAGTTTGACTTTTTTTTGCTCCCCTTTTGGATCTAGACTCTAGATCTATTGATCTAAGGGATCCAAGGATTGTAAACTCATCTCTATACATCAATCTTCCAGGAAGTGTGTTATTTTCACAAGCTTGCTGTGCAATCCAAATTTTGGAACATTACAGTGGTATAAAAGCTCCTTTATTGGCACAACCTATGCTTCCCTTGGAGCCTCATAGCCATGCTTCATTCAGAGGAAGATGAACCTCTTACTAAGAGGGAAAGGAGGTACCAAAACAAAAGCTACAAGAAGTATGATTATACTACTGAAGATTAAGACAAGGGTAAAGCCCCTGAGATTGCAAGTGACAAAGAAGGAGAAGAGTTTGCAAGAACTCTTTCAGTGGCCATGCAAGATCTTGCCAAGGAGATCAAAGAGATGAGGATGGATAGAATGATGGAATATCCTGGAATATTTTAGCTGGGAGACAGCTCTGATATGTATCATCATGGGACTGGTCAACTAGTGAATCTGCCACAAGCCCCACAAGTCTCACAACGCTCCACTATGCCTACTTTCTTGGCGGTGGAGAATGAAGGACCACAAGAGTAGGCCTCCCTTGAAGGTTACTTTGTGGAATATGACCCTTAGAGTCAGAGATTCAAGGATAACTTGAGTTTCCAAGATTTTTTTTCACCTAAAGGACAGAAGAAAACTAGGGCAGCAGTATAAAGATGGTGGATTCTTTCATGGTAGACACCACCCTATGGGCAGATTATTTTTTCCCAAGTTTGATGGATCATCCTCCAGCTCTGCTAAGGCGTGGGTAGAGAAGCTAGATATCTATTTTCAGTTGAACAAAGTCCTTGAGGTTGAAGCCATCAAGATTGCAGCACTGCACTTTGAAGGTGAAGCACACAATTGGTGGTTCCATGGGTTGGCTACACTGGGACACATCAATTGAATACCTATGTTGAGTTTACTAGAAGACTGGTGGAGAGGTTTGACAAGAAGGATCCTGAAGCACCCTTCATAAGCCTTGCAAAGCTGAAGCAGTCAAGAGATGCAAGACTTATATCTTTGAGTTTCTGAGATTATCATTCATGGTCCCTGATCTATCTGTAGCAAGGAGAGTCTACATGTTCATCAATATCCTGGAGGAACCCTTGCATGGGCTGGTTAAATCTACCAAGCCCATCACTTTGTATCATTCCATTGAGAGGGCTAGAGACCTCCAAGATGCCTTGCCAAAAGAAAAGGCAACTTTCCAAAGCAAGGCCCCTAACTTTTCTAAGGGGAAGGAAGGAAAAGTTGCTCCTCCCAAGGAGAACTCTTTGAAGAAACCTCTTGATATTGATCTCAGGAGGGAATTGATGAAGAAGAGACTGTGCTTCACTTGCCAAGAGTCATGGGCACTAGGGCATAGATGTTCTGCTGGAAAAGAAAACTACATAGAAGTCTTCTTAGATTTTGAGGAGGAAGATGAAGGTGATGAACCTAGGAGGGGTCACAGTGCTGATGATGATGATGAGGGAGATCAAACACCATCCAGGGATGGGAAGGGAGCCTTTGCTCCAAAAATTGGGACTCTTGCATATTTGAGAGGAGTGCCCAAGTACTTGACCCTGAGAGTACAAGGTTCAGTCATGAATCAGAGAGTATCTGTCCTGATTTACAGTGGGGTAACCCACAACTTTATTGATGCTCATCTTTTAAAAAGGAGGGGAATCCCCACTGATACTTTTGAGGGATTTTTTGTTTTGGTCCCAGGAGATAGGACCATGAAATGCATGCAATATGTTCCATCAATCTCTGTCACTATGGGATACTACACTTTGGTGGATCACTTCTTTGTAGTTGACATACCAGACACCAACATCATCTTGGGTGTCCAATGGTTGATTACCTTGGGGAAGGTTACCACTAACTGGAAAGCCTTGCAAATGGAGTGGGTGGACTTGAAGAGTGGGAAACCACAAATGATTCAAGGCATGTACACTTATCCTTCACCTAATGTTTCCACAGAAACAACAGAGATGGATTTGCGCAGTGGAAGCAGGGATCTCACAGTTCCTTCTGCCATGTTCATGAGGATGCTGCAAGGGAAATTATTATCTCATGGCAAGCCACCTAGAATGCCATCAGATTCAGATCTTGTGGGGGAAGCCTCACAAAGTGCTGCTCCAAGTCTAGATCCAGGAAGGATTGGAGCAATGAAAGATCAAACCACAGCGCCGTGGGAGGAGAATAAGGGGAGGATAAGCCTTCCAACAAATATTTTTGGCATGTGTAATGTCAAAGATGCAATCAGCAACAAGACAAGAACTTCCATGGATGTATCAGCAGCAATGTCATTGTTGAGCAGTGTGGATCTTTATTGGAAATCTCAACTGCTAGTAGAGTATTCCAAAGATCTCCACACATGTATGATACTAGATGGCATGCATCAAGAATAGGGCTACTTAGTCCAAGGGGGAGTCATCTATTATCATGGTAAGGTCTTCTTGGCTAAAGCTTCCAAGCTCAAGCAAAAGATCCTACAAGGAGCATATGAAGAATTCTTCCTTAGCCATATGTATTCAATGAAGATCTACATCTTGATCATGAAGAGTTTTGATTGGGAGGGCATGAGGGAGGACTTACATCAACACTTTCAAGGGTGCAATAGCTATGGGGGATTGGGGCAGCCAATGGACTCTTTGCGAGAGTCATCTCAGCAAACTCTTCCTTTGCTTGAGAGGAGGGGAATGTTCATGCACAACTCTATGTGTGTAAAGGACTATGATGGTAAAGGAATTGATCATGACAAGAAAGTTTTATTTTCTGATATATTACATTCCTTTTCCATGTTTTTGCAGTATATGAATCCTAAAGGGAGTGAGAGATCATGTGGATCTCATGGTTTGTTGGAGGCCAAGGAAAATTCTGAGCTTGGCCACTCCCTTGATGTGCAAAGGGATATTCCTTTTCATGATGGGTGCTTCCCAAAGGCACCAAACTTATGTAACACCTTTAGCCATATTAAGGTGACTCATGCAGCAGAAGTTTGGTGGGACTGCCACTTGCCACACCTAGATCTCATGAAGGCAAGTGTTGCACTATGTTGGCATCACATGTGGAATGTTGACTCGCCCCCACATGTTCCGATTTCAGCTTGCATATATGTAGTATTTCTTCCATACATAGATGATATATTGGTATTGTTTATGGGGTTTTATGGGTAGAGGATGGGTAGTGTCTATGTACCACATGGTTTAGAACTCCTACCTGTACTGCATGACACATGTTTTAGAAGTAGCATTTCTCCAGCCATGTTTATCTCTGTTGATTTTTTCACTCCTGATGGGATGGACTATGCACATATTATGTTAACCTTGGAGGAGCATTTTTTGATGTATTGGCTTGATGAGCACTTGGCTCATGATGAGAACTTGATCCTTGATGGTGCCATCAATGGAGAAGGAGAAGAACTATAGCTCTTACCCTATCAGTTGCTTGAGGACGAGCAACATTTTGGAGGGGAGGATTGTAATATTCCTACTTAGCCCTAGCTAAGAGGAATATTCAATTTTGTTTTATTTCCTGTTGCATGAATAAATGAATAAAGGAGGACATGTAAAGCTCCTAAGAGGACAAAATAAATCAATGCCCATGTGAACACAGATAAATCAGGGCCATGTAAATAATCACTTGTAGGTGTGAAAGGGGTTTGAGCTATGAGACTGGGTCAACCTTGACCAAATCTACAGTGTTGTCTAGGTGCAATGTATCTCCTAAAGGGACAACACAGTTTTAGAAGAAGGTCCCTCATGTGAAAAGAGCTAACTCATAAAGGTGGTTTAGGGTTTGCAAAGGCTTTTCATATTATAAAAGGAAAGGGAGGACAGCAAGATAATGTTGTTGATTGATTATATTTCTGAGTATCTTGTCTACTTAGACAAATACTATTCTCTGCTGCTTAGTAGAGAATTGTGTTGCTTAGCACTTGGAGTTCCTATGTAGGGATTTCACCTCTTCCTTTGAGGATTCTTAGAGGAGTATTTGCTGATTTGATCCACTATTAGGCTTGAGGCCAAGCTCTAATTTCATTAGCAACGCAAATACAATGAGGTTTTTTCTGCTTTTGCAAGCTGCAGCAAGTGTAATTCTAGATCTGCAGAGATCTAGCTTGTTTTGGGAGCCTCTTCTCACGGAGTGTGTCTTTTAACCTCTTGGAAGAGTGCCTATCCTATTTGCACTTTAGATCTGTAACTTTGTAGTGGGAAATCTATGTCATTTGAGCTACATCGTTGTTCCCATTGATGGACTGCGTTATTTTGATATGAGGTTCTTCATGGTGTTTTGATCACAGTTTTGATCAAAGATCTCTGGTGCTGGGCTTTGCCTTCCACTTGGTGATCCATGGATTAGCTTGCTGATCCATGTTTTGTTTAGATCTGATCTATTGTAATGGAATTTTATATTCAAAATTTACTGCAGCATTTTCCATATCTACAACTTGAAACTATGATCTACTCTGATTTATGCATGATCTTGTCAAAACCCCAAGGGGATCTTGTAAAGAAAACTATCTAGTTTCCAGATCTGAAATAGATCTGATGTTTTCTCCATAGATATTTCCTAGATCTTATTTGTAACATTCAATTGCTGAAGCTCCTTAAAAATAACACTGTTGATCCATTTCTACAAATATACATGTGTTATAGTCCTCCTTTCTGAAGATTTCTTGTTGTATTGTCTCATGTATTCTACTGTACATTCAAAGGGCTTCATTGTAATTCTAATTTGCTGCTGCATACTTGTAAATTAATCATATTTGATGGCCTCTTGCTCATACTATCAAATATTGTGTTATTCCTGAAGCTACTTGTTGTGCATAGCTGTAGCCCCTCTTGTAGGGCATTTTCCAACTAGACTAGGTGGCAGGAGATCTGTTTACCACACCTAGTTTGATTTGTTTTTGCTCCCCTTTTGGATTTAGACTTCAGATCTATTGATCTAAGGGTTCCAAGATTTTTAAACTCATCTCTATACATCAATATTCCAGGAAGTGCATTATTTTCACAAGCTTGATGTGCAATACAAATTTTGGAACATTACAGTTTCATAGTCTCTGTTGTCATAATGTTGATAGCTACTCCCAAGTATATTAAAGTATTTGGCACTGAAAATTTGTTAATAGAAATAGTAACCATAGGAATTCCTGGATTGTTGGTGGATCCTTCTTTCTTCTGCCATATTTCTTAATGCATAATTCCTTTATTGTTTTTGCATATCTCGGAATGTCTTTAATTGCCTACAACAAAGCAATTTTAACATATGTGTTTTTCAATTCATCTAGAATACTAAATTTAGGGAGAGATATTGGAATATTTTGTTGTATCAATCTCTCTAGATATGGTGGCTTTTGTGTCATAATAGATTCACCCTTCTGAATTTTATTTTCTGGTTGAGATTTTTCACTTTGTTCTCCTTGTCCAATTTGTTCTTCAATTATCGGAGGAGAATCTTTTTGTAACACCTTCCCAGACCTTATGTGGAATTATCGTACAGGAAGAATTGAATAAGTAGGATAATATGTTGCCTCTTCCACATGATATGTTGGTCAATGCACCTTTTTACCTGGATTAGCTACTGGCTGAGCTGGCAATTGTGTTGGTCTAGGAGGTGGTTGGTTAGTAGGCAACTGGAGTTTCTGCAGTTGAGTTAGCATTGGTGGATTTTGAGATGGATATGGCATTGGTTGTTGTTGCTGGAATTGTTGATATTGTGGAAATGGTTGTGGTGGTATGGCTATTGATATTGATACTACTGGGGATACATTTGTTGTGGTGGTTGGTTTCCATAACCATATCCCCTCCAACCTTGTGCAGGTTGGTTTTGATATTGTTGTGGTGGCCAAGTCTGCCATGGCATTAGTGTATTCCATGTATTTTGTGGATATTAAAAATTTTGGGGGTTTTGTTGAGGGAATTGTTGAGGCATCCTTGGTTTCCAAGGTCTCCTTGGTGCCATTTAGTAGAGAGAATCTACTCTTTGCACTTATTCTCCTTGCAATTCTTTTAATTTAGAACATTTTTCTGCTACATGATTTTATGTGCATAGTCCACACACTTGTATACCTTGCAAAGGATATTCCCTGAGTGGATGTTTTTGTCTACACTTTGGACAAAATATTTCTAATATTTCATCTTGATCTTCTTTCTTTTTCTTAGCTTTCAAAACATCTACTTGTGTACCCAAAGTTCTTAAGAGATCTGTCTTAAAATTTTCTAGCATGCTTCCTATCTCTGCTCTTGTTACTACACTTGCTGCAGATTTGGAAGCTTTTGATAAAATATCTCTCTTCCCACTCTTGGCTCTTCCCCTAGAGTATTTTTGACACAATTCATAGATTTCTTCAAATGGTAAATTAGAAATGTTTCCCTTTCCCATTACATTAGGAATGTCTAAATACTCATCTCTAGTACCCTTTAGAAAAATAGTGTAGATGGTATCATAACTAAGAGAATGATGTTTTGATTTCTGTAAATTGTAAAGGGATCTTTCCAAATATTCTTCCAAACTTTAGTCTTCTTGTTGTGACATTCTGAAAACGTCTTCTTTCGAGTCTCTAGCCCTGCAGTAAGCTTGATACTTTTTAAGAAATATTTTCTTCATATCTTCCCAAGAAGCTATCATGTGTTCTTCATATTTTCTTCATTTCAAGGCTGTTGCTTTTACAGTAGCAAGAAAAAGTCAAAAATTATGCGTATCATTAGTACATCCATATTTTCTACACAAGATGTCAAACTCGAGCATGAATGCATCAGGATCTTTTGTTGACATTCCATAGAAATTAGGCAATACAGAAGGTGGAATATTTTTCATTTTTATTTCTTCTCCTAGTATTGCTCTTGCATCTAAAATAGGAAAGCCAAAAGTAGTTTCCTGATCATTGTTAACTTCTTGCTCATTTTCTTGTGTTATTTCATTTTGGTTTTCTCATCTTACTTCTTCCTCTATTCTTCAAAGTGCTTCTGCTCTTCTGTATTCTGCTGCCTTTATTTCCACCTCAATTCTTCCTTCTTCTTCTCTTTGTCTTCACCATTCCCTTTGTTGTCTTTTATATTCTAGTCTTTGTTTAGGAGTCATGTTTAATCTATTTGATCCTTCTCCTTCTTTAGCCATTACTTGTTCAAAGATTTGTAGTGTTTCAATAGGAGGTTGACTTTGTATTTCTTCAACTACTTTGATCTCCTCAAGGACAAGTTGCTCTAGTTGTTCAACAATTGGTTTTCTTGTGTCTTTTTGTTTCCAAACAGAAGAAGGTTCTTTAGGTGATTGCTTTTTCTTTACCTCAAAGGCTAACAAGATTTGCCTTTCAACTAAATTTAATCTCTATCTTGATCTCTATTTTCCCTCTAACTCTTCTATAGTAGGCTTTCCAGCAACCAGTGTTATTATTCATGTGGATGAATGAGCTGTTGGGGGATTTTGTTTCACAAATATACCTTTTTTATCTCTATCTCTAGGCATAAGAAAACATTACTTGAAAGAAAAACTATGTTTTTGTTGTTTTTGGTGATTTTATATTGTTTTTGTCTTTTAATCTTTTTGTCTTCCTATTTTGACCGTTTTGAAATATGCTTACCCGGCAAAGGCGCCAAAATGTTGGGTCAATTTACTGTTGTAAACTAACGAAGTATTTATTATCAATCGGGGTTTTGTGGAACTTAGAAGCATCCCAAAAGTATATGGTTTTCAATTGCAATCAATTCAGAAGATGGTTTATTGATGATTAAGGAAATACATATTACAAATATAAATATAACTTAAACAATTTCTAAATTCATATGTATAATTAAAAGCAGAAGAATCTCCTAACTTAAGAGATTTGTTTGTCCTTCTCTTAACAAGATTATCATGTGAATTAGAAATCAAACTACTTAACTAAACAATATATTAATATACATGAAGTAATAATTGAAGAGGCTCTTCACTGAAGAGGTCATGATTGTCATTCATCATATATCCATTTATTAGCAATGCTATTATTAAAACAGGAATTCAAAAAAAGCAGGAAAGATGAATCTTAGTTTTTAATCTCTTAAAAATAAAGAAGAATAATTTAACTTTAAATATTGGTTTGTCTCTTCGTATGTAGAATAGAAACAAGATTAAGATCCTTCAGCAATCAAAGCATGTGAAGGCATGTAAAGATGAATTCTAACTGAAAATCTTGATTAGATAGAAAGAGTGTTTAACTTTAAACACTTATTTGTCCTTTCATATGCAGGTTAAGAATGATCATTAGATTCATCAATACTTGAAAATAATCAGCATAAACAAATTAAACATAAGAAAACGAATTCAGAAATTGCAGCTACGAAATAAAATAAGAAGTGCACTTAGCTCGGTGTGGGGCCCCCCCACCCTTGCCTCGCACACTGAAGGTAAATTTAGCTACTTAATAATTCAATCAATCAACCAGCATGTAAAAGCATAAGAATATGATAGAACATATCTTCAATTATGTCTCCAAGTCTCAGAAATAATAATAATAATAAGTCATACAAGTTCCATATCAAAGCCTTCAAAGTTTTAGGCTTAAATAGATAAAATATCTAACAAACTCATCTAAAATAGCTCAAGTAGTCATAAATATCCTTATCCTATCATAGCAAGTCGAATTCATCTATCAAATCCATCATAATCTAGAAAATCCCACAAAATAAGAGTTTTGCCCTAGTTTCTAGGGCTCCTCCATAAAGACTAGTATTGTTTGCCCACCTTTGACTAGATCTATTAAAGCTCGGTCTGACTGTGCCAATAGGTGTACTCTTATCCTTAGTTCCCGAGCCTTCTAGAAATGTATCCAGATCGATCCCAAGTGTCCTGCACATATGCAAACCATAATGATATTACGAGAATTTATGTTGTTGTCCAAACATGCACTTAAATTTCAATTTTTACAAAACCATCTAATAATTGAAAAACATAACTTAAACCCCTGTATATGCATCTTTGGGTCAATATAAGGTGGATAATATGGTAAATAGATGGATAATATGGAAAAATAAGGTCTATTTTCTAAACAAAAAGAGATCAAAAACGTGGGCCAATAGTCATCATAAGTGTATGTCAGTTATGCATTGGTTATGCATGTCAATGTTTATATGTTGTTATGCATACATTGACATGGTGATAGTTTTCGTGCATGAGGTCAAGGTATGTGGTTGTTACAGTCATGCATTGGTAACTAGACAATGGTAGAAATTATATTTTTATTCTGCTATGATTATGATTATGCATGTTTCATGCTAATCTAGTTGATCTTGCAAAGGAGATATCATCCCTTGAACTATATTGAGGTATGTTTATTATGTTATGTTTTGGTTTTAGTTGACATGGTATACTTGCAAGGAAGAGATCAAAGATGACTATCAATATGGTAGACTACAATTCATGAGAATCGCCCTATGGATCAGATGAGCAACGTGGTGTTGGGCATTCGTCTGACTTAACAAACACATTGAGAAGTTTGAAGGCAGAAATAAGAAGTTGCAAAGCAGATATTGATAGTATCATTTGGGCACAAGAGAAATAAGTAGAATTTAATGTGGTAATCCTTCATAGTTTGTCAGAATTGCAGAGATAGGAACCATTTTGGATCAGCCATGGCAGGAGGACAGGACTAATGGGGGATATGGAAATATTTATCATGGTTGGTACAGGTCGGATAGGGATGACACGATCATATATGGCAGGCTCTTGTGATGCCAGGATACTAGGTTAAATCAGATCATCGCAGATAAAAACGTGTGTGCTTCCTTCTTCATTAAACACGCATTTGCAATTCCTTAAAGTGTACATAAATAAAAGAGAGCTTATACAAACACAAATATATTGATATATAAATATACAAGAAATTCCTTGGCCAAATATTACAGTAGATGGCCTTTCGGCTCTCAGCCCTTTACAAAAAGCTCTCAACCCATTCCTCACTCTCTCTGTATTTCTCACATCCTCAGTTATTTTTCTTCCTCACACAACCCTCCTATTTATACATAAATATGAATTTATTCCACTCCATAAATTCCTCCACACAAATCTCAACTAAAATCTAAATTATATTTATCTTTTTTTGGACCCAACTAAGTCTTGTTTATGGAATTCCTAATCCCTAGATTATCTACCTAATTCAACTCCACTCATATCCTTAATTATTTAAGGAATATTTACAATAATCCTCACATTTATATTTTCTCTCTCAATTTATAAAAAATGAGCAAAATAATTAAAAATCATCACCCCCCTAATTACACAAATGAATAATGAAAATTTAGCTTTAATGCTCCTACATCAAACTCCCCATGTAGAGAATTTTTCATAGACTCCTGTCTATGAGGTCTGTCACTTTTCTGTAACAATACGACAGCCACAAGTCCTAATGACTTGCTCCCTCCAAGATTCCAAACTCTATTCTGTTGCTGGTCCTTCGAAGTGTCAACTCGATTTGGTAACTCATCACCCACTCTATCGATCAGATTCCATCGGCTTCTCCAACACTTTCTTTCGCCAATTCCTCGGAGTAATTCCTCTTTGTCGAATTCTTTCATCTCCAACTGAGCTGAACACTCAAATTTTTGCAATGAAGAATAATCAAGAACTCCTCATTGATTACAACTATAGTCTTTGATTGCTTTTATAGCACTAATTTCCTTATCTGGTGTTGTACCTGCATTCACCGACAAACTGTTAGTTTTAAAAAGATAAGACCTTTCGGTCTCTTTTGATGCTTCAAGAACCAATCTCCCATCATCGACTTTCTGGATTTTAGTAGATTATGTTTTGAATTGTTGGCTACTTTCATATTTATCCTGTTGGATCAATATTTATGTCTCCTTTATGTCTATACGGACATAATTTTCTTGCCGCTTCTGATCTTCCATCTCAACGCCAAATAACTTCTGCTCAATTTCTCTGATTTCGACATCATATCTGTTAATGTCATTTTCTGTACCTACAGTGACATTATTATCTGAAAAGTTATAACATTCATTCAACTCTATATATGTTAAAAACATTTCATCCCTATCATGCATAGTAACTGCAATTCCTTCTGGATCAGGTTCTGCAAGTTTTACTTCTCCATCACGTTCCTTAAGCCATCATTCCAAGAATTCGATTTCCATGTGAAATATTTTTAGCACTTCATCACAACCTTCATTCCTAGCTTCATTCTTCTTTTGGAAATCTTCCTAAGTTTTCCTGGTTTTTGTTTCATCACATTACAAAATTCTGTAAGCAATTTCATTAAACAAATACATTTGTTTACCTCCTTGGAATATCTCCTTGGCATTTCCACTATGCTTCTGCTCCATAATAGCTTCAACTGGCTATCTTAACCCAAACAAGAATTCATTTATGATTTCTCCTACTGCAACAAATCAGTACCTTCCTCCTCTGAAAGGCATTCTCCATCACACTTCACCTTAAGATTTTCATTCATCTCTATGATAGTTCCATCAGATTTCTCACCATCTCTCGCACATCCTACAAACAAACATAAAATGTGGGATTTAAAAATGCAAGGCTCTATAGCCTCATCTACTACTCTTGTCAACACATCTTCAGGTTCCTCTAAACTATCCCAATAGTTCATGAGATCTTCCTCATTGATCTCTTCACCCAGAATTTCACCCTGTTCTGGGCTACAAATGGAAACTTCCATTTTCAACTCAGCCTCTCTGATTTCTTCACACCTCATCATCTGCTCGAGCTTCCTCATCTCTTCCGTCAACTCTATGTTTACATGCTTTTCCCTCTTTGTGTGTAGTCTCTTCCACTTTACCTTCTTTCTCATGGTCCAACCATGTGTCTTGTCTTTCACATTTTTTTGCAACAATTCCATTAACAATTCAAGGTGAATTGTTATCTCATCTTTTCTCGCTCATAATCTTCATCATTCAACTGCTCACATATGCCACTTATCTTGGCATTTTCCTTCTTCCTTCTTCGGTTGAGGTCTTTCTCAGAACCTCTTCTCCTCCTTTGTAAACTTCATCTATTCATATGTGGATTTCATTCAATCCACTTCTCAGCAAGTCCTCACACTTGCCATTCAACAATGCAAGTTTTCTTCCGATGCTTGACCTCTTTCGGTTCTCTGTCTTGGAATCAATCTCTGGAAACCCTCTTGCTTCACTTTGTTGCAAACAACACTTTAGTAACTCATGTGTTACAATGACCAATTCTTTAGGTGTCGGGCTCTGCCGATCATGCACCCAATTACATTCAAACCTTTGATTTAGCTTACGAATCTTTGACTTCAGACTTTACATCAACTCTTCATCTTGGAAAAAAATACTCAAGCTATCCAAATTTTCATTTGACCCTAACATCTGTTTTGAATTCAAGGCTTGACCCAATAATTTAACAGTGGATATTTTGACTTAATTCAAGTTATACAATCTTCCAACGAACATACACCCCTAATACATTTTTATCATGTAAAATCTTCACTCTCTCTCATACTTCATTCTTATGGAAGATCATCAGTTTCCAATTATCATTTCACATGATGCTGAAGTCTTTAGTCGAAATGCAATCCATGTTTTCCAAGATTTATTTTATGGTGAAAATAAATAAACCATTCAATTTCCAACATTCAAAAATACCTTCTCGAAATGATGTATCATACCTTATGCTCCTATTAAGGTTATTAACAAACCTTTCCCTTGCATTTTCAACTCTCTGGATTCCACTCTTCTATGTTGTCTTTGTTACTATTAACATTCACATGCCCTTCAGACCATAAGCTCATAATTTTAATGCAAACATTTTTCATGCACTTTTATGCACCATACAACATCAATTCACATCTCTTCACCTGTATACAGAGAAAAAGATATTCATATTTCAACCTCTTTGATGAATGATGTACAAATCATACATTGTGTCCATCCTAAATAACACCTCCTTAGATACCGCTACATGATGGTAAAAACAAATATTTTACAACATCAAGTAATTATGTTTTCAATCACAAATCAAAATAATTCTCCTTTTTCCAACAACAAGCTTTGGTCCAAAATGACTTTACCAAAACTGTGAATAATCCACATTATGCATAATAAACCCTCTCACATAAAAATGCATGTTTCTCTTTATATCACCCAGGATTAGCACATTTTTTCATTCATTTTCCATCCATTTATACCTCCGCATTCGCAAAATTTCCACTCTTTCATAACATTTACAAAAGATCGTCTTCTCGAGTGTGGCAAGGAAATTTAACCATCCAGATTTTAAAATACCTCTACTCAATGAATATTGATTCATTCAATGAGCACTTACCTTGAATATTTTCGTAGTTGAAATGATCCAACCCTTCTCTCACGTATTCTTTTAGGAATACATTCAAGCCTCTACAGATTTACTTTGGACGCGCAAGGTCAATTTTATCCCCAGCAAATTTCTAACATAAATATTTTCCCAGCAAATAATGTTAGAAACCTTCAAAGTACACACAATCTCCCCTCTTAGCTTAAGCTAAGTTTCCTCATCTCAATCTCTTCAATTTCAATTTTTCTTTGAAAACATGAAACCTCAATGTAGCAAAATATACTTTCAATATTACATTCTCCAAAAAACATGTACATGAATTATTTGCAAAAAATTTACCTCGATCAATCCCAGTGACCTTTTCTTATGCTGGAAGATGGTACCGTGGAAATACTGGATCCATACCTTGAATATTCTGCTAGAGCCACACCTCTTTCACAAGCCCCACACATGCCTTTTTGAAAACAAACACACACTTTAGTATGAATGTGGTAAGAACTTATATTATATATAATTCCACATAAATTGATTTCTCCATATGTGATTGATTTCAAGCTTTAACTTTCAAAAATGTGCAACACCCATTTTTCTAATAATCACAAATCATAAAGGTATAGAGGCAACGGTTAACATTTATCAAACTTGGTTGGATCCGCAACTCCACTATTACAAATGCCATCACATTATGGACGTCCCTTCAGAAATTATGTTATATGTAGTTCCCATCAGTTTAAAACATATAACAATGATACTTCTATCCAGCTTTGTAAGTATCATTTCAATGCACTAATTCTCAACATAATATTGCAATGTCAATGTCATCAATAATATGAAATGTCCGCACAAAGAAGAGAAAATGACGTACGGAATTTCTCTGCATTGCTTGAAGTCTTTGCCATATTGGAACCCATTTAAAAAAAATTAACACGGCCTTTTGTGGTTGAACCCACGGTTTACACAAATCAACACCACTACTAAACAAATGTGATACGAAAATTTTCAAGCTACAGTTTATATCAACCCAATGCTACTATTAAACTAATGATGCTACCAATCAAGAGACTCAATTCATCGTATATAAACGGCATGTAATATATGTAAAGACTCAAGTCAACTCATGCAGGGATGCTGACTTACTGATGCTGCAGACTCATATTTGTGATATCATACCTGTGTTAATATGCTAACTCCACTTACTGCATCATAGCTATGATAAACAACTTCGTGCAGGGATTTAAACAATGTCTTAGTGTCTATGCCTATGGTGTCAATGCTTGAGACGGATTCAGCAATTTCCGTGGACTTCTATGCTGCTTAACGTGGTGGTTATAAACAATGAGCACGAGCTCCCCAAGCTCGGCCTCCACGTCCACCATGCGGCTCGACCTCCACGCAGTGGCAGCCACTTCATCCAAATGCAATAGCTTCTGGCAGAGGAATTTCTCCTCTTTTTCATCAAATTCAGGATTTTCCCATACAGGAAATTAGACGCAAACATTCAAACCCACTTTTGGAGTCAAAGCCACCATCGGGTCTCATAAACAGTGAAAGTAGGTTTTTAACAATTGAGAAGCAAGAAGGCATTGCTCTGAGAAGGTTGGCTTCTGATGAGTCTCAATTTTTTGCAAAAGAATTTGTTTGGTGTTGGTCAACCAACAGTTTCGTAGCTGACATGGAGATTCATAGGGTCAATGGAGGAATGGCAAGGCACCATTTGACATGGCCTGACGCCAATGAAATGGACTAGATCAGAGGATACATTTCAGAAATTTAAAGCAAGAGAGCGTAATAAATCGTCATTTCAAGGTCATCTGCTGGACAGTATTAATACTCAGTTGATTGATGCAATAGGAAAACAACGCCTTCTGATGGTTAACTGGATTATGGAGTATACAGCCTTATATCAGCTTCAATGGGAAACTCTCTTCTTAAGCATGAATTTACTGGACAGATTCTTGGCTAAAGGGGCTTTCAAAAATGATAGACATATACAGGTCTTGGTTGTCGCCTGCATGACACTTGCAACTAGAATTGAAGAAAATCAATCTACGAATTGTATAAGGCAACAAACATTTACAGTCGAAGATAATGTATTTAAGCAACAAGAAGTTGTTGCAATGGAATGGATTGTCCTTAAAGTTTTGGATTACCGATGCTCCTCGCCAACGACCACTACCTTGCTCTAATACCAAATGATGTCAGGATACTAGGTTAAATCAGATCCTAACATATAAAAACGTGTGTGCTTCCTTCATCATTAAAAAACTCTTCATTAAACACACATTTTCAATTCCTCAAAGCGTACATAAATAAAAGAGAGCTTATACAAACACAAATATACTGATATATAAATATACAAGAAATTCCTTGGCCAAATATTACAGTGGATAGCCTTTCGGCTCTCGGCCCTTTACAAAAAGCTCTCAACCCATTCCTCACTCTCTCTGTATTTCTCACTTCCTCACTTATTTTTCTTCCTCACACAACCCTCCTATTTATACATAAATATGAACTTATTCCACTCCATAAATTCCTCCACACAAATCTCAACTAAAATCTAAATTAGATTTATCTTTTTTTGGACCCAACTAAGTCTCGTTTATGGAATTCTTAATCCCTAGATTATCTACCTAATTCAACTCCACTTGTATCCTTAATTATTTAAGGAATATTTACAATAATCCTCACATTTATATTTTCTCTCTCAATTTATTAAAAATGAGTAAAATAATTAATAAAATAATTAAAAATCATCACCCCCCTAATTACACAAATGAATAAAGAAAATTTAGCTTTGATGCTCCTGCATCATCTTGGATACTCCAGATAGGAGAGGTGATGGACATAGATTTTATTCTAGTAATGGTTATGACAAACACTATGATCATCATAATTATCATTCTTATAGGAGGAGTGATAGGGGTTATTTTCCAGAAGATTTTAAGAAATAAAATCCACCTATATTTGATAGAGATTTGAAGAAGCTGAAAGATGTAGAAGCATAGTTACTTGGGATGAAGAAATTATTTGACTTACATGAGTACACATAGAACAAGAAGGCCATAGTAGCTATCATAAACCTAAAAGGGAAAGCAGACATCTAGTGGGAAGATGTGAAATGAGTCAGAGACATCAGGACAGAAGAGTTGAGTTGGCATGAATTCAAGAGACTTTTCAAGAAGAAGTACTTGTCAGAGAGGTATTATGATAGTAAGGCTAAGGAGTTTTATGAGTTAAAGATGGGATCGATGACAGATGAGGAGTATACGGCCAAGTTTCTGGAGCTATTGAGGTATGTACCATATCTTAAAGATCATAAATTCAAAGTTCAAATATATGTCAGTGGATTTCCATTAGAATTTATAGATCAGATTGAGTATGATGAGCCTCAATCACTTGAAAAAATCATTAGGAAATTGAAGCACTATTATGAGCAATCAAAGTGAAATAAATAATTTCAACAAGGTTGGAAAGGGAAAGATAAAGTTAAAGGTAAATGGAAGCTGAAAAGAAAAATACCCTAGGATGTAGAAGAGAAATAAAATGTTGCACCTTACAAGAAGTTAAACGTAGTTATATAGGGACATGTGTCACATTCTAGAGGGCAGCAGAATAGAGGTGATGGTACAGGACAGTTGTTGTGTTGTACATATGGTAAAGAGCATCTTAAGAGGGATTTTTCGCATAATTGGGGTTGTAGGCCTCATATTTTCATTGCACAGGAGGCACAGACAGTTGGGGATGCTGGGCAGAGAATTCCACGGATACATGCAGCATTGGATAACAAATAGGCATATCACTAGGCATCTATTATCGATATAGATGAAAAACTTTGTGATCAAATTGTTTCTATTTTGATTGACCCTGAAACTAATTATAGTTATGTTAACCCTAAATTGGTGGATAAGTGTGGTTTGAATAAAGAAGTACATGAAAAATCTTGGTTAGTGTAGTTGGCTATAGGTACAAAGAAGAGACTTAATCATTGGGTAAGAGCTTTTGCATTCAAGTTGAATGGTATTCCTACATCAACACATTTGAATGTGTTGTCGTTGGGGTTATACAATATGCTTTTGGGCATGGATTGGTTATATCTTCACAATACTAAGGTGGATTTTTATTATAAGGTGATTGAGTGCTTAGATGACAATGGAGAACAAAGAGTCTTGCAGGGCAAGAAGAAAGCAACATCCATTAGAATGGTGATAGATATGCATAAAAATTGCAGTCATAGAAAAGGGTGTATGATATTTGCAGTGCATATTTCTAGTGATAAAGGTAAGGAGGATGAGTATGGGGTAAGAAAGTACCCGGTTCTACAACAGTTTCAGGATGTGTTTCCAGCAAATATTTCAGAGTTTCCACCTCACACAGAAGTAGATTTCTCTATTGAGTTGGTACCAGGGGAAACACCAGCATCGAAGGCATTGTATAGGATGAGCACTCTAGAGTTAGTAGAATTGAAGTTGTAGTTGAAGGAAATGCTTGACAAGGGATACATTAGGCCAAAGTGTATCATCGTGGGGTGCACCAGTGTTGTTTATGAAGAATAAGGATGGTACTCTCAGGTTATGCATTAATTACAGGCAGTTGAACAAGGTGACCATTAAGAACGGGTATCCATTACTAAGGATTAATGACTTGTTTGATCAGTTTAAGGGAGAAAAATTTTTCTCAAAGATTGATTTGAGATCAAGATACCATCAGATATGCATCAAGGAAGAGGACATTTACAAGATAACTTTCTGGACCAAGTATGGGCATTAAGAGTTTTTTGTAGTTCTATTTGGTTTGACTAATTCTCCAGCTAATTTTATGTGCTTGATGAAGTGTGTTGCATCCTTATCTGGACAATTTTATTATTGTATTCATTGATGACATATTGATATATTCTAAGAATGAGGAATAACATGACAAACACTTAGAAATAATATTTAGATTGCTGAGAGAGCATCAATTGTATGCTAATCTTAGTAAATGCAGTTTCTTTCATACAAAGGTACATTACTTGGGACATGTTGTTTCCAAGGAAGGCATAGCAGTGGATCCAAAAAAGATAATGGGTTATCATGGAGTAGGCAGCTCCTAGAAATGTGGATGAAGTAAAATCATTTATGGGGCTACCAGGTTACTAGAATTTATCTCAGATTCCATATCCTATTACATCACTATAAATTCAAGGTGAGAAATTTGAATGGACAGAGGAATGTGCAGCAAATTTCGAGCAATTTAAGTCATTGTTGACGAATGCTCTAGTGTTAAAGATTGCAGATCTAGACAAAGAGTTTGTGGTGTGTACAAATGTTTTCAATAGAGGACCTGTTGGAATCCTTATGCAAGAAATATATGTAGTATGCTATGAGTCACGGAAACTGAATGAGCACGAGCATAATTATCTAACACATGATCTCGAGTTGGCAGTGATCATCCATGCATTAAAGATGTGGAGGCACTATCTTCTTGGCAAGAGGTTTGTATTGATGATCGATCACAGTGGATTGAGGTATTTATTTGATTAACCAAATCAGAATGTCAGGCAAGCTAGATGGTTGGCCACGATTAGTGAGTTTGACTTTGAGATCAGGTACATAAAGGGTAAAGACAACAGGTTTTCATGGTGTAATGAAGAAGATTGTATCATACAGAGATGCTAAGTTCACTTGCAATTTTTGGAAGGATTTGTTTACAAGTTTGGGGACAAAGTTGGCCTTCATCATAACCCATCTTCCACAGACAAATAGACAGATAGAGAGGGTCAATAGGATATTGGAGGACATGTTGAGGATGTATGTGATGCATCAGAAGAGGAGATGGGAGGAGTACCTTTTTTTGGTTGAGTTTTCTTATAATAATGGTTACCATGTGTTACTAAGGATGTAATTTTGTTTGAGGCACTCTATGGGCGAAGTTATAATAATCCCATCAACTGGTGTGATCCAGTGAACAAGGTATTGATAGGACTGGACATGTTAGCACATATGGAATAGGAAATGCAAATAATCAATAAGAATCTAAATGCAACACAGGATAGACAGAAAATTTATGTAGATAAGAACATGATGTTTAAGGAATTTCAGGTTAGGGAATAGGTTTACTTGCGCATCAATCCAAAGAAAAACTCCTTGAGGATTGGATCATGTGCCAAGCTAGCACCTCAATTTTGTGGACCTTTCAAGATTCTTAAAAGGATTGGACCAGTAGCCTATATACTTTCACATCCCATGACAGTGAAATTCCATGATTTTTTCCATGTTTCATTGCTTAAGAAGTATGTTAAATATGTTGATCATGTGATTGATTGGTTTGTATTGCAGGTAGATCCAGAAGGAGAATTACAGCCGGAACCGCGGTGTATTTTGAAAAGAAAGGTTCTCATACTCTGAAACCGATAAATTGAGTAGGTTAAAGTGCAGTGGAAGCACATTGGTCCTAATGAAGCTACATGGGAGATGGCGGATCAGATGCGCGCTATGTACCCTTCTATATTCACTCGTTGAGTGAATGTTTTTGGTATATGTTTTGGTGTGATGTTTTGGTATATGTACATATGTATATGGATGTAAATACCACCATGAGCTGTGTTATAAAGCTCCAATAAGCGGTATGAGTTTCATGTCATTTTGGTTGTCATGTTGTTATGTTGTCATGTTGGTTTGCTTCTCAGTGGGATGATCATTGTAAATACTGCAACGATTTAAGTTATAAAGCTCCATGGGTAGTACGTTTCACTTTTCAACCATCTTCTTGGTTGTAGGTGTCATTGAACACTGAGGATGGTGTTCCCCCAAGGGAGAGGTTTTTGTAACATCCATGGTCAAAATTCCATGTAATAAAATTAATAAAGGAAAAATAATAACCATTGTCATGGGACACGTATTCCAAATTAAATGTTGGGAAAAACATCCTAGTGTGGGTGTTCATTTGGTTTATTATGGCAAAGGATTTGGAAAGGCAAAATGGCATTTTTTGTAATTTATTTATGAAAATAATGGAAATTAGGAGAAAAGGAAGGTGAAAGTTCACAGGTTGCATGTGTGGAGTAAAATGAAGGAAAATAATGGAAATTGAAGAGAACATAGGCCTCATTAATAAAAAGGCTTCTTAGCATCAATTGGTACCTTTTATCTATTCTTTTTTGGAGTATCTCTCTATCTGTCTCTCTCACACACTCTTCGATGCTTAGAGCATTCTTGGAGCACTCTAAAATTGGATCAAGGAAATCAAAGGAAGGATCAAGAAGGAAAAGGGAAGCAAATATCAAGAAAGGAAGAGCAGTATCAAGCAGCTACAACGGGATTACTTATAGGTATCGAAATGCATGTGTGATTTCCTTGCTAGATTTTGCATGCATGGTACATTCATGTATGTATTTTTTTCTCTTGTTGTCATTGGCATGGGATTTTCCAAGTGAGACAATGTTCTTCAACCTTGCCTTTCCATTTCCAGATTGCCATGGTGTGGTGGGTTCTCTTTTATTTGGTTGAGCTGGATTTCCAGATGATTTTGAAATTGAGTGAGTTGGTATCTAAAAGAAATAACACAAGGCCTAGGAATCCTTGTACCGGAGAAGGTGGGATTGTGGTAAATTCAGATTTTTTTGTGCATTGGTAGGCCTACGAATCCTCGACCAGTGAATGACGGGATATACGGTAAATCCTAGAGGTGTGTGCCCTCGATAAGGCCTAGGAATCCTTGACTAGTGAATGGCGGGATATACGGTAAATACAAGAGGGTGGAGTCATTATTAGGCCTAGGAATCCTTGATCGATTAATGGTGAGATATACTGTAAATCCTATAGACTAGGAGGCAGAAAAATTCCTCACAATGTAGGTGGATAAATCCGGTGGCATCCATGCTTGTTTGGGGCCTAGTAATTGGGTGGGGATTGCGATAAAGCTTGAGGAAACCTTGATTGGTTTTTTTTTAGTCCCAGATTCATGCTTGGAATATGGCATGAAAGTGACTGGCTGAAAGAAATATTTGGTTCAACCCAATCTATCGTCGGGTGGTTCGTGGAAGTCCCAAACCTAGTTGGCTTTTACTTTCATTAATAAGAACTTATTATCCCTGGTATTTATGTGTAAATTTACATTCTCATATGTACTCAGTCTTATGTTTTTTATATCCTTGTTATTTTTGTTGGTTATATGCTAGTTATGAGTATGTTTTATGACAAACTTGATGCATGGTTCTCATCATGTTTTGATTAGTAAATTAATGTACAATGAATATATTTCCTAATAGATGATAATGCAGTTATTTTGATATGGAAACAATGCTTCTTTATGAATCTCAAATAAGTATGAGACCCCTATGCTCATATATGTTTTTATGACCTGTAGATTACATATTTGTGACATGTTTGACAAAATGCCTGTCATGGACGATAGGGGTCAGATCAAGTACTTGTACCAGTAATTGCATTAGTATCTTTGTTTCATTGTTATTATTCATTTCTGAAGGTTTCATGAAGTTCTAGGTGGTGGCCTAAGACTTGGTCGTGAAAAAGTGGCTCAGAATCCGAGGTCACAGGCATGGAACTGCCTAAAAAATTCCATAGTTGTTGACATGCCTTGTTGTGGGAGCCACTGGAAGGCCTCAGTCGCATGCATGGATTTTCATGGAAGTGGTTGAGGTTCCAAATTAGTGAAATGTCAATTTTTCTCAAGGGTTGGCACCTGGAAGGTTTGGTTGGCTCCTGAAGGTTCTGTAGCATGTGTGGAAGGTCAGTTTGGTTTCTTTATGTCGGATCCACTTCCTCAATTGTACATGGGAAGTTGAATCACATCATAGACTCCTCTCGTCGCATGTTTACCCCAGTGGACTAGTTAGCTTGGGTAAATGTGGGAGGAGGATGTTATAGTGGTGAATAAAAATAATAATAATAAATAAATAAAACTAAATTAGAGAAATTTAATTTCATGAGAGAATCTCCATGTGGAAAGAGCCAACACAAGGATCTCCATCTAAGAGTGAAATTGAGTTAAGCTAGGGTGTATTTGGGGGACCAAATCAGATACCTACTATTTGACTTCAGTAATGAACACATATCAAGGAAAATAAAGGGGGAATCAAGAGACAACTAGGAGAAGAAATAGGAAGTCATGTTCGGGTGAGGAAAAATATTATTTTTGGATAAGAATTTAAGTAAACAATTTAGGAGAGCCTTGGTGAGAGGGTGACACATGGGTAGGTGAATAATAAAAATTTAGATTAATAAAAATAATTATTTATTCATGAAGTGCCATGTTTCGCCTATGAAGCCTCCTATAAAAGAAGGGGCAAGCTATGGGAGAAGGGATTTTTTGGACTTATTGTTGGATGGATGAGATAATGTTATTATGTGTGACTAAAAATTCTATAGTGATTTTGGTAAGTTGGAGGTTATTATAGAGTGATATCTTGAGCTAGGAGTGCTCACCTCCACTGGAAAGTATTTTTCCTCTATTTACAACCTCATTGCAGCTCGAGGGTCTATGGGGAAGAAGAGTACCCAAGGAGAGGTTGGGAGGTCAACTGATGATTCAAAAATGTTCGATCAAGATGCATCATCTTTCACACATGAACACAGACAACAACCAAGTAGCACAAGCAACAAAAAGCCAAGATTGACCTTCTATCCTTGGTGAACAATACCTCATGTAATTATTTAGTTCAATCACATGATTTTGTTGTATCTATGGTGATCATATTGTAAAATTGAATGTTATTATGGTTGAATTGCAAATTATGGGCTATTGACGTGTGTATCTTAAATTTATGTGTTTTCAATGTGGATGCATTTTATGTAATATATGATTTTCATAAAGTATGTGGTTAATGAATAACTAGTTAAAATGGAATTCCTAATTTCTTATTATTTACACTATTGTATCTCAATCGTGTTAGTTTGTATTTAGTTAATTACGAGCTTGGTTACGGTATCTAGAACTCGTGGCCATTATCTTGATTAGGGTCCCTACATTTGGTATCAGAGCCATAGGTTCAATATTTGGTACCTATTTGTCCATTAAGGTTAATTCCCATCAGTGACACAATATGATCTCATTAGATTATTGTTATAATACATGTGTTGAATTAATTTTTGATATCTAGTTTAAATAATATACATTTATTACTGTAAATCACAATAAATCATAAGGGAAGAGCTTAGAATTAAGATATAAGAGAGCTAAGATTAAATAAAAGTTTTTATACATCAAATGACATCGTCTTTAAACAAATTATATTTTCAAGCTTTCCCATTAAAATATGGGAAAACGCTAAAATAAAACATCATCTAAAGCTTCTAGAGCTTCTAGATTATGACATATAATCATACCAGGATATATTAAAAAAAATGGTCAACAAGCATTATACAACACCAAAAATATTGATTACAAGTCTATGAGACTTAGAATATAATCCAGATAGCTTGAAAATAGTCAAATAAATAAATATTTTTCCTATCTATGTTCAGTTGCTTGAGTTTATGGACTTGACCCAATTCATTTGTCCTTTCACCAAAAACCAGGTAGTTTCTTGTTCTTATAATGCTACCTCTACCTATGGTAGAATCTAAGAAAATTTCCTTCATTATCATAGTTAGATAGAGGGATAAAACATTATGCCTTGTGAAATTGAACATTCTCAAATTCAAGAGGGAGGTGCAACGATCATTCTCTAATCAGGTGACTGGGCCTCCATAAATTCATTCTTCAGAACCTTTGCCTTTCATTGTGTTTCTAAGGACTGTGCAAAGTTTATGCATTTCCTTTTTGATGGAGCATGTGAAAAAATAAAATGTGGATGTGGTGCTTTCATCATGACTAAACCAGGTTTCTTATATTATCATCTCTGGTGGGAAGGAGGAAATGGCACCAACAATAGAGTCGAGGTTATAGCGCTATGGGGAGTTTTATCTGCTGCAAAGTGGCTTGGGACTTAACTACTACATGAATATGGTGATGCCAAGGGAATCATTCATTGTTTCAAGGAGCACAACTTGTTCAATCCACCCATTTTATCCAATTAGATGAAACTCATAAGGGAACTGGTAAGATTCTTCCAGTTCATCCAATTTGAGCATGCCTACAAAGAACAAAATATGATTGTCAACCTTTTGTCCAAAAGAGTTATAAAGAAGGTACCTAGTAAGATCTTTTGTGCAATTTTTGAAAATCATATCAAAATTAAGGATGACAGTGTGACTTTTATATAAGGAAAATATGTATTTTCTTTATTAAATCATGCAAAAACCAAGGATAACATCGTCACTTTTTTGTAACAGAACTAAGTTTTCTTTTTGTATGGTTAAAGATAAATAAAGGGTGTTAAATTTTGTTTTTGGAAGGATAGTGAAAAGCAAAAATACAAGCTATTGCAGAAGGGAATGGAGATCAAGCATGCAGGGTTGTATAAATTAAGGACATTATATAGGATATAAAAAGTATGGAATATGGTTGCTTATATGTAATTGGGATTGTTAAACACACGCATGGTAACCACACATAAGGAGAAACTAAACACACAAGGACACAAAGATAAGCGTGTGATATTTTACTATTAACCATAGATGTGCTTTTATAGTACATTAGATGTGACCCTTGGATTCTGCATTCCAAGGTCACTTAGACTCCTTTATGATTGTTCGGCTTCAACACCTACCTATTGAGGATTAGGTGTCCAACATTCCCCCCTTAATCCGAAGGGGTATGTGTGAGTCCAAGAAGAGAGTTGTAATAGAAATCTGCAAAGTATGCATGGCAGCACTTAGGCTGAATCATCATTCTAAAATGTTGGCATAAAGAGGTGATTTAAGGAAGACCACCAACACTAGAACGCTTAATGCAGTTCCCGGAACTCTTCCAAATCTGGCAAGAAGTTGAGGGCTTCTGCTAGAGGAAGTGTCCCTCATATTTGAAGAGGGAGACCTTCAACCTAGAAGAAGGGAGGTCTACAACCTGCAATGGTTTAAGGATGACCACCAACTCTGGAATGCTTGATGCATTTCCCGGAACTCTACCAAAGCTGGCAAGAAGCTAAAGTCCTATGCAAGAGAAAGTGCTATGAATTCTTTGAAGAGGAATAATATCAAACTCGCATAGATGGTTTAAGGTTGTCCACCAACCAAAGGCATGCTCATAGGCATCCATGTTTCTGACTACAACTCTGAATCTGGAATGACAAGTTGTGGCTCAGGCTCGCTTGAATTGTTGTGTCTTTGGCTACAACTATGAATCTGGAATGAGAGATTGTGGCTCAGGCTCGCTTGATGTGGCTTTGAAGCTTGTCTATGACCATCATTTTCCCCCCTGTCATTACAAGGTGATATGATGGTGAAAACTCAACTGCAAGTTTGTTCAATATTCGAGAACAAGTTCTGACATGCAACTTAGACATCTTCTTGGTTGTTGATGCCCATTGCCAAGAAGCGATCCATCCAATATGAATCTGTGTTCTTGCAAGAGGCTTGTTTCTGAAGCATTTGTGTGAAGAATGGGTGTGCTGACCACAATGCTTACATGGGTGAAGATCAAAAAAATGATCTTTCATATGGACAACTCGATCACAGTGTTGCATTTTACAATTCGTTGTTGTTGTTGTGGAAGAGGAGCAGGATCTGGAACAGCTGAAGGTGAACTGTCATGAAGAAATCTGGCACTCTGAAATTTGATGGGCTTGGAGTAGTTTGGAATATGAAAGGACAACTCCTTGTCATATCCAAGACTTGTTTTGTGCTTATTATGGACAAGCTCTTCCCAAGGTCTGACGATGGGATTTGGAAGTGCAGAATGAGTTGCTGCTTCTACATGTAAATTTGGTCTTGTACAACGAACTAAATGTGAATCGACTGCAACATTACTGACTTTCTGTTTATGGGAGTCTGTTTCAATTTTCTGAATAGAAACAAGTTCAGAATGATGACTCCGCTACTATAATTCTTCTTGCTGAAGAT
Organism: Pinus albicaulis; assembly: GCA_034641835.2. Taxonomy (NCBI): domain Eukaryota; kingdom Viridiplantae; phylum Streptophyta; class Pinopsida; order Pinales; family Pinaceae; genus Pinus; species Pinus albicaulis. Next base: position 29,467,245 of record CM076570.1, read on the forward strand.
GAGATTCAAGCTGCAAAAATTCAATCTTCTCATGTGCATCTTGGAGAGAGATTTGAATATCTCTGAGAGTGTCTTTGTTGACTTTAACTTTGCTTTCAACATTAGACATGATTAAATTTCTCAATAATTCTAATAACTTGTCAATTCTCACCATTTAGAAAAGAACTATATGCAAATAATACTTCCAAATAGTTTTCAATTTCTAAAACACTCAACGCCTTACTCTCTTTGCTTTCAACCACCAATGTGCATATAAATCAAGTTATGAGAGAAGCATGCAATATAATCAATGCAACACTTCATATTTAGTTCAACTCACCATGGATATAATGACCAACACATATAAAATTTCAAACACAGCATTCAATACCAACGAGCACATGAATAAGGGAATGTTAATGCACAAATTTTAAACTCCATTAACTCTAGATGGAGAATTCCAAGAGCATTATCATGGCTATGACTAGAATTCTTTGGCATATATAGGGATGTCGAAAGTAGGATGGCCGACTGCACCAAGCCTCCATAGCGCCAAGCACCAAGGATGAAGTGTTATGACGAGCAAGAACAATTCCAAACAAATGCTAAAAGTTATGAAGTTCTCCCCTTCCTTTAAGCAACACCACTACGAATCAAACTCCATCTATCATATTCTCACCCGTTGCACTGTAGGACTAAAATACTTGGATTTATGAATTTATTTGCCAAAATTAGGGGCTTAGCATCAAGAGAGGCTCAGTATCAAGATAACATTCTCACGCACTAGATCCAGAGCTTCACACAAATAGCACCAAACCAAGTCAGAGCTGGGATCAGATATTTTCATCAGCCACCACAGAAGGACAGTGATTTTCCTAAGGGCAATCTAACTGCGCCACCACATACACAACTAAACGATACCACCACCACACTTATGCTCTTCGTTCTCTAGCTCAGTGAACGTGGGAGAGGGCGTAATGAGAGGAGGTAATAGCATATATGGGACAACCACCCTTTATTCAAATGAAAACATGTAAGCCATTCAAGCCTTTTGGTACCCTATATGCTTCATATATCAAAAGAATAATGGTGTGATCTAAGGCAGGTTTAAGAGGTGGCATTGATGGTTTTAGGACGCAAAATTTCAAGCAGCATTGTTATGGAGCAGTGGAAAGGCCGGTGCGTGAAGGGAGGGCAGAGTGGAAGCCACCATGCGGATGGTGTATAGGTGCGAGCAGGATGTAGGAGCATGGCAGGAGGATGAGGGGAGTGGGAGCGAGCTGCGTGGAGCAGGTTGGGAGGGAGAAGTGTGGAGCAAGCAGAGAGGGAGGAGGGAGTTGTGGGAGGGAGCTATGTGGAGGGAGATGCGTGGATTAGGCGGGGAGGGAGCAGCGTGGAGTAGGCGGAGGGTAGAGGATGTGAGAGAGGGAGTGGTGAGGGTCATGGGGAGGTGGCGAGCGGGAGCCACGGTGCAGTGGGAGGTTGGTGCACAGTTCAAGGGCCAAGGAGGGAGGTCTGGAAAGTAGGGGTGAGTAAAGGAGTGGGAGGTTGAGTGGTGGAGGCCGACTGTGCAGGTGAGGCTGAAGCGTCTTGCACAGTGGGAAGGAGCTGAACAATGTGGAGCGCTAGAAGCAGCTACGAGGAGCCCAAGTGGTATATCTGGAAGCCAAAGGGCGGTATTGAGCAGTATAGAGGAACAGCGTAGTTTTTGTATATATGAGGCACCAAGATCATATTTTCATAAGCCAACGATCCGATCAGTGTATGGAAAGGAACCCAATTACGTGGATGGGAGAGCAGTGTAATGATGTGGTGTTTCCGTAGAGAAGCCGAGAGCTGGAACGATGAAGTATACTCTGGAGTCGATTGCTTATTATCACAGAGAAGCCGAGAGGTGGAGCATTTGCATGGAGCGGTGAAGTATGGAGGTGATAGGAAAAGAGTGGTGAGGACTATTTTTTGTTTTCTAATCTCTGCATTTACAGAAAATCACCGCTACAAGCACCATTCAAACATTGACAAGAGCATCGATTTCATCGATCAAAGTACTGCAAAATGGTGGGTGGCCTAGAATTAATGTGTTTTTGCAGCCTACAGAACCTGCAACAAGGGAGGAAAGGAATCCCAAGGGACAACTACTATGTGCGCAAAGGAAAATAGGAGTTGCTGGAAAACATTTTCTAAAAATAGAGGTTGGCAGAATAGTAACCTACCAAAGATATATCCTAGACAATTGTTGCAGGTTTGACAGAAGGGCTCACGAGAGCACTTAGGTGAAGCAAATATCACTGACATGCCAAACATAGAAATGGCAGTCAGAAGATTTTGAAAATGCCCAGGCCTAGCTTAAGCTCTGATACCATGTTAAACACATGCATGGTAACACCACATAAGGAGAAACTAAACACACAAGGACACAAAGATAAGTGTGTGATATTTTACTATTAACCATAGATGTGCTTTTGTAGTACATTAGGTGTGACCCTTGGATTCTGCATTCCAAGGTCACTTGGACTCCTTTATGACTGTTCGGCTTCCACACCTACCCGCTAAGGATTAGGTGTCCAACAGGGACGGGTAGATGATTGCCATGGAAATATGGACCTTTGAAAATGTACTTCCCATTTTATTTATATAATTATAAGAAGTGTTTTTTTCCTCTTAAAAATAAAAAAAGTCCAACAGGCCTTATCGAGTTCAACATAATCTTCTCTAAATCAAACCTAATTCAAAATATTTTCTAACAAAATCTTGTTCTTTTGGAATTTCAAGAGCAAACCAAGTTACCCAGCTCTAGATTTCAAGCCCTTCTCTTTGGGATGTTGGGATTTAGGCTCCTCTTATTTGAAATTTGTAGTGTATGGTCGTTATCTTGCAGTCACATGAGGTATCTAACCTCTGCCTCGGAAAGCCCCCTCTACTGGCTTCCAGTACCTACAATAGTTGGTGATGCCTTGACGACATGAAAGAAATTTCCCATGAGATTGAGCTTGGCGTCTGGAATTACAACCATAGATGGTTGGATCAAAAGAAGCCAACCAATGAGGGCCAACAAGTCGAGGATTGCAGTTTTTTGGGTAAAATTTTCATGGTAGACATTGTTTGTTTTCTCTCAAGGGATGATAGCTTATGCCTCGGCATTTGCACTGAGTGTGCATGTTTCAAGGCTCTTCCTGCGCAGTATCCCAAGTCGATTCAGGCATGTAGATCCAAAACCTATAATAAACTGGAGCTTGAATCTAATGATATGATATAATTTGCAGGAGTTCAGGAAGAAATTAAAGGTAATCACACAATAAGTTGATCACGAGGGGCTTCACTTAATGAACCTCTAACATATCATGTGCATTCGTGGCGTACTAAACAATACCCTTAAGTTGACTAAATATTGGAAAATAGCTCTAAAAATCACAATATTTAACCCCCTACCAATAAAAACCCAATACACCTTCCCAATTTAAAAAACCCCTACTTTCACTAGATATTGTAGGTATCTTTTTTTTCATTAAATTTGAGCTTCATTTTGACCTACCAATATAAAAACCCTTCACCCCCTATTATATTCTCAATATATTACGTCATTTTTTCCTCAATATATATCCTCCAATATGAATGCACATGGTATGGTATTTCTCCCCCACTCCCCCAGTAAAACGCCCATGAATTAAAATGAGTTGAAGGAGACACATCAACTTCATATGCCTAGGTTGACATATATAAGTGACGTGATTTTGTTAAGTCAAAATTTGTGTCAAATTGTAGTTACACCGAAGGTGTTCCTTTTTTAAAATGGTCAGGCATTTTTCTACTCTTTTTGTCTCAGTTTGACACTTGTCTGTCTTTTATTTTGTCCATTAAGAAATGAAATGAAATGAAATGAAATTTTAACATACACGAGACTAAAAATAGTCTATGGGACTAGGAGGGTGCAACACTAGGACTTCCTGGGAGGTCACCCATCCCAGTACTGCTCTAGCCCAAGCACGCTTAACTGGGGAGTTCTAATGAGATCCAGTGCATTAACGTTGCTATGATCATCTATTCAAAATTTTATTTGGCTCTAGATAATTTCAATGAAGATAATGCAGTTCACCATTCGACGGTGATGGTCATTGGTAGAAAATCCATTGGTGGCATCATAGTTCTTTACGCGATTGTTCTCCATTTTCTTAGCATGATTATCTACACGCGTTGTTTTTGGGGTCGCAGGGGCTCTTTCCAACGCCTCCATTTGGCCTTTCTTTGCTACCAAAACTCCCCAAGGCAGCATAGAATCGACCTTGGCAAGTCAGCAATAGAAGCAATTCCCACGTTTGTCTATCAACAAGGAAATAACAAAGTTGCGTTGTGATGCCTCTTTCGAAACTCATTAGAGAGGGTGTCATGGATGCAAATGAAGAAGAAGACTGAATCAAAGGAATAGGCTAAATTCCCTCCTCCACAAAATGGACAATGCCCCAGGGTCATGAGACTTGTGAAAAAAAGCTTCAAGAATATAAGGAAAAAGAAAGAAAAATAATATTCTCATAACTTAAATGATTTCCTATGTTTTTAACATGTCTTTAACTGCCTTACGTAATTCGATTATTTTTCTTGAAATAATATTTTTTAAACAAAAAAAAATTATGCTTATTTTAGATTACAATTTTAAAATGGCATGTATACAATATTTTTTTTAATATTTTTTTAAAGACTATTAAATATGAATATATTTTTGTTTACACACTCTTATGATAAATCTTTTGATTTCATTTCTCGTACAATATTATTCTAATTTAATCACCTTTTGTCGTTTGGGTTTCATTATATTGTGAAGGTTTATATTCATTTTTAATCAAATAGTTTGAATAGGTATAATGTATAATATTGAAATATTAAAAGGGAAATTTGGGAGCTTGAAGAATTAGGTTTTTAATATGAAGATATAGCTTGCTACATTTAAAAACAAAAACAAAATAAAACAAAACAATTTTCCTTATCCACAAAAAATCTCTTATAATCAATACATGTGAATATATATTTCAAATATTAACCTCGAAAATATTCATATAGAGATACGTTATTATATGCCTATTAAGTTTACCTTCTTTAGCAAAATAGTCTAGATAAAAATTATATTTACAATGGCTTAGAATAGGATATATACAATATAAGAAATAAGAGAATATCCTCTTACTATGAGACTTTTTTGCTAGAAGAGCTAATCAAGCTATTGTTTTAAGAAAATGATTCCAACCCTATTCCTTTGTGGCTAGATGATGGCGTTGTTTTAGCTAGCAAATACAAAAAATCCCTAAAGACTTTATTGAGAATTTGTTTGGTACTAAGGTGATCAAGATCTATAGTTCTCAAGATCTGATCATTTGCAATGGTTTATTCAAGTGGCCGAAATTCAACAAAGTGGGTTGTAGTCATGGTCTTGGCATCAATGTCATAAATTATATGATAACTAAGAAACTTGATATAATCAAATAGTAAATATTCACATCTTAAATAATCATGAGCGTGACTCTAATCATAGACTATTAACCTTAACTCTAAACTTTTCTAATGCAAAAAAAACCAATTGAAGAGAATTTTGATAATAAAAATAACTTGATGTTTGAAAGGATAATATTTATTTTTTAAAAGATTTAAATGATGAAATAAATATATTATCAAAGAAGAACAATATGAAATGCATTTATCATAATGTTATGACAACACGAGCAATTTTATGCCCCACCTCTCCGGAAACCATGGGTCAAACCTCTAAAACCTAACAATATTTGCATAATGGGTAGACATGTTGCCAAGAAGGGAATTATGACCCATCCGGAACAATTGCCGATCTTGAAAGACTTGTCTGAGAATTCTGCGAGTAGCCATTGATGCAGCTCACAGGTACATTAATAAAACCTACCAAAGAATGTGAAGAACACCACAAGCACTAGTTATTTTTTATGGACCAATGCTACGTCGACCACCAATATGATTTTGATCGCACCCCTTTGCCTCAAGAGGTCGTTGACATCGTTGGAATGAGCCCCTCCACGCTGGCACTACCAACTCGACCCTTCGCTACGAGAGGTTTAGTTGCAAGTTTTCCATCTGTCTGCCACAGGAGAATTCAGAAGGGTACCTCTTCTTTGTTGACGACCTGCTCGTCTTCTCTCAGGTAAAAGGCGGAGACACTAGAAGCGTCACCAGCCAGCACATCCACAATCCCTTGAACAGGAACCCCATCTTCTCATCCAATTTGATCTGGAAAACTCAACACTTGGTTTCTCTTCGTATCTACTCCCATTACCTCAGCAAACAAGTTGCCCCAATTTCAATATGCTACTTCTTTGGCATGAATCCTTTCGAGATGATAAGTAATTCAACGCAACATACTACAATATTCCAGCGAAAATTTAACACAATAAATAAGAAAGAATTATATGCTTATGTAATTCCAATTTAATGCAATACCATGCTTTTCTGTACTAACATTCAAGTTCATGAACACGCATCTTACCTCACTCTTTGATGTCCTTTTGATTCTTGTACTAAGATATATTTTCCATTATATGAATATTTTAATTTCCTTTTATTCCGTTTTATGTTGAATGGTTTGTTCGATGATTTGTATATAAGTTTGGTTTCTTCTTAATATATTATTCATATATGAATTGGTTTGCTCAGAGTTCAATTTTCATTATGTTATCGATTTAAATGTTATTGAGAAAGATGGAGGATGAAGTAATTTGTAGAGTAAAAATTGTTCCAGTGATATTCAATTCTATTTACCATTAATGTCCCAATCTATTTAGCCTTGCACAATCTGATTAAAACATCTCCAGATGAAAAGATGCCTACATATTAATCATGAAAGCCACAAACACTTGTATTTGTTTATGAATTATCTCTCTGATTCTCTGTGACTTCACACAATATTTGGTATCCATGAGAAACACGTAAATTAAATGAGCATAAAATCATAATAATCCAAAGAGTCACATACACAAGTACGATATCGATGCTCCTAACATTATGTTTGCAAATATGAATCACATAGACATTATATATATATATAGCAGTGATTTTCCGTATGGATCGATTAAGTATGTGGGTGGGGGAAATTGAAACTTAAAGGGAACTCATTAAAGTGATGTAAAGAGTAAAATGTATTCCAACATTTAAAATGGAAGGATACTCAAAAAAAAACCTTCAAAATGGAAGGAAACTGAGGGACAATTAACTTGAATAAAAGTGGGATCGTTTGTACAAAGTATGACCCATAATTTCTCTTGATATCCAAAAATGGCCACAATCATATGAAATGCTCATGTTTACCATTGTCGTTCACTTCTGGAAAAATGCCATAATATATTTGTACTCACATCATTATTTTTCTTTACATAAAGTAAATACATGGGATTTTCGAGTAATTCCATATCTACTAAGTTTACAGTGAATCAAATTCTAACTGACACATGGTGGTAAACTTGATTCACATCTGCCACTCTAAAAATGCAGCCCATACCAAACTATCTACCAATCACTTTGCTCGTAGTTACTTCAAACACAGTATTTCTGAAATTTTAAATTTCATTTTAGTGAGGTAATATTGATAATCATTTATTTTTCAAAGAAATTTCTGATTGTTTTATGTTTTTTAGGGTAAAAATGTGAAAGTGTGTTACACTTTTGTGAGAAACGCGTTCGGAAATTTAATTTTCCCAACAATTCGATGGAACTTTTATAAAAGTTCAGCCGAACTGTTAGAAAGTTCGACGGAAGTTTTGAAATTAATTCGGCTGAACTAATTTTATCGTTTACAGTGACGGTGTATTGATAGCGTGGGTAAACAGATTTTTGGTCGGAGATGGGAAAACCGACAACAAAATTTCGACTGAACTTTTTCTTATAAATATACCGGCCCCCAAACCACAACAATTTTTCGGTTAGTTACCGTTGTGCTGCTCTGTTTCTGTCTCGCTGCTCTGTTGCTGTCTCGCTGCTTTGTTGTTGTCTCGCTCTGTTTTTGTTGCATTATTTTTGGATCATTGCATTGTTATGTTTATGTCTTGTTGCTATGTTGTTGTCTCGATGCTTTGTTGTTGTCTTGCTATGTTTGTGTTGTGTTGTCGCAGGGGCAAGGAGGGGAGCAAGCGAAGGTGAGAAGATAAGGTTTATGGTTTATGCTCTGTTATTTTTTTTTATGTTTTTTATTTTTAATTTAATTTTCTGTGTTTGCAGGTTTTCTCTAATCTACGTGCTCGGCGATCTGTGGCCTCGTCATCTCGTTGTCTGCTCGTCATGTGCACTCTCGTTGTCTCCGAATTTCCAAGTAGAAGAAAAAACTTACTATGCATCCTCCTATTTGAAATGTTTGATTTAGTTGTGTTTACAAACTTTTCATTTTATTATTCTGAAAGACAATTGCACATGGAAATGAAACCAAAGATTTTCATAATTTTATTTCTTCTCCCGGTTTTGATTAATATCACTGAATTTTTGGATGAATTTATGGCTTAATATTATTCCTGAGAAACAATGCACATAGTAAAAGTTTCTTGTTAAACCGTCAGGGACATTTAAGCCAACAGAACGATATATTAATAATCCATTAAATATTATAATCATACTGGAAAAGAATAAATTATAAGATGTTGTCAAACCAGGAGGTAACTCTGAAAAAATCAGTATGCATTAGATGGATATTGTGTGTGTATTTATACATGGAGGTGAGGCTATTGGGATTCATTTCCCAATGACTCTTGGCCTTCCTTATTTACTATATTACATTAATATACATTCTCACCCAACCCTTTAGGATTAGATGTCAACATTCTCCCCTTTAATCTGAAGAGATGTTGGTGAGTCCAAACATCGTTCTGAACTTTTAAAACTTTTCTCTTCCAAGTGCTTTGGTGAAGATATCAACGGTCTACTCATTTGTGGAACAATGATGTAGATGGATGGTTTTGGTTTGAACATGATGTCGAATCAAATGGTATTTTTTATTGATGTGCTTTGTTCGATCATGGAACTTTGGGTTCTTGGCCAACTTTATTGCAGAATTGTTGTCGATCATGAGTGGTGTTGAATGCATTTGTTTCATCTACAAATCTTCTATGATTTTCCTAAGCCACACAATTTCCTTTGTTGCTTCAGCTGCTGCCACATATTCTGCCTCAGTTGTGGAATCTGCTGGAACTAACTGTTTGCATGATCTCCATGAGACATCTCCTGATCCAAGGCTCATGGTGTAACCTGAAGTAGACACCCTAGTTTCTTTGTCCCCATCAAAGTCTGAACCAGAGTATCCGATCAAGCTGAAATCACCTACCTGTGTATATTTGAGTCCAAAGTCTTAAGTCCCCTTCAAGTACTTTAAAACTCTTTTTGCAGCAGACCAATGTCCTTCACAAGGTTTTTTCATAAACCTGGAGAGGATTCCAACAGCAAATGAAATGTCAGGTCTGGTGGTAGTCAAGTAGATAAGACTTCCTATAAGCTGTCTATACTTCGTTGCATCCTCGAATTCCTTCCCTTCAATGGATGTGAGCTTCAAGTTTTGTTCCATTGGAGTGGTTAAGGGATTGCATTGATCCATGCCAAATTTGTTCAAAAGATCTCCAATGTACTTCTTTTGAGAAAGAAATATAAATTTAGGATGTTGAGTTACTTCAATACCCAGATAGTAATGAACATAACCCAAGTCAGTCATTTCAAAACCTTTCTTCAATTATTTCTTCATGGATGCAATATAACTCTCATTATTCCCTGTCATCAAAAGATCATCTACATACACCACAAGATATACAACTGTTTTTCCAACTTTCTTAACAAACAAAGTTGCATCATCAAGATCAAAATGTTTGAAGTCAAGTTTCAGAAGATGCTCAATTAATTTTTCATACCAGGTTCGTGGTGCTTGCTTGAGGCCATATAAGTATTTTATAAGCTTGCATACTTTGTGTTCTTGGCCCTTCACAACAAATCCTTCTGGCTAGGACATAAAAACTTTCTCCTTTAGATCTCCATTCAAAAAGGTGGTTTTTACATCCATTTAATGGAATTTCCATCCTTTATGTGCTGCTAGGGAAAAGAGAATTCGGATGGTGGCCCATTTTGTTGTGGGAGCAAAAGTTTCTCATAATCGACCCCTTCTTTTTGTGCAAAACCTTTTGCCACAAGCCTGGCTTTGTGCTTGTCAAGTGAGCCATCCGCTTTGTACTTGTTCCTGTAGACCCACTTACAGCCAATTGGTTTGGTTCCCAAAAGCAGATTAACTAGCTTCCAAGTGCCATTATTTATCAAGGCATCATACTCCTTTTGCATCACTTCATTCCATTCATCATGAGAAGCGGCTTCTTTGAAGGAAGTTGGTTCATGATCTGTAGACAAACTCAATTCACAGTTATAAGAAATATCCATGTCAACAAACGAATCAGAATTATCTACATCACCTTCGTTTTGTCTAGTGGAACTTCTTGTTCTTGTTTTTCCAACCTCATCGGGATGAATATTTTCTAGTGTCTTTGTCAGCCATTTTGGGGGACCTTTCTGAGATGGCCCAGGCTGCTCATTTGACTGAGTTGGAATTGAATCAAGATTCAATCTCTCAATTCTATCAATCACATCGTTCAAGGTGTCATCCATGGTTGGTTCTTCAAGTGGGGGAGAAAGTGCTTCAGGAAATGATTCCACAGATTGATCCAGTATAGGAATCCCCCCTTCAAGATGTGGAATCTGATTATCAAATTCTTGAAAATACTTTGTATGTGTGAATCTATCCAAGCGATCAAGTTGCCGCTCAACAACATTATCAGTCTTGGAATATTCAAGGAATATGACATCTCTTGCTATTAAAAACTTCTTATTGACTTCATCATAGAGACGATATCCTTTGGAGGTATTGGAATAACCCAAGAAGATACATTTTCGACTTCTAGCACCAAGTTTATTCCTTTGTACCTTGGGTATAAAAACATAACGGGTGGAACCAAAGACCCTGAAATGCTTTACCAAAGGAATGTGGCCATGCCACATTTCATAAGGAGTTTTGTTTCTTATTGAATTTGAAGGACACCTATTTTTTATGTATACAGCACATAGAACTGCATCAACCCAAAACATCAATTTTACATTCTTAAAAAACACCATGGAGCGAACCATATTTAAAATTGTCCTGTTCATTTTTTCAGCTACACCATTCTGTTGGGGATTATAAGGCACAGTTGTTTGATGTTTGATTCCATGTTGACGAAGATAATTTTCAAATTCGTTTGAAGTGTATTCTTTTCCATTATCAGTATGTAAAAAGCCAATATGAGTTTGTGCATCATTTTCAATCCATGCATGAAAATTCTTGAATTTTTGAAAAGCATTAGACTTGTTCTTCAATAAGTAAACCCAACACATTCTGGTGTAATCATCAATAAATTTCATCATATATTTATTTCCATTTGTAGAAGAAACAGGCATAGGGCCACATAAATCTGAATGAATAAGCTCAAGTTTTCTATGTGCTCTGGAATATGAATCATGAAATGGTTGTTTGCTATGCTTTCCTAGAATACAAGCATCACATTGCCTAAGTTTTCTAGGAATTGTAGGTAGTCCATTAACACCATTTTTCTTCAACAATCGAAGGTTATCATAATTTAAGTGTCCAAATATAGCATGCCATAAAAGACTTGATGGGAATGTACCTTCATCATGATGTGAACTGAATGCAAAGTTTTGTGTATGAGCATAGGAACCTTGCAGCTTCAAGAGTCTTCCTTCTTTTATTCCCTCCATGACAATTGAGTGATCTAATGCTTTTCTGACCTCAGCCTTTCCATCAAACATGTGAATGGAGTGTCCTTGCTGGCGGATGTGGACCAAGGATAGCAAGTTTCTCCTCAACTTAGGGAGGTATAGAACCTCATGTAGAAGATGATCTGGAAGACCAGGCAACTTAAGCCTGATTGTGCCAAGCCCTGATGGCTTGATTTTGGATTTATCTGCGAAGTATACTGCTCCATCAACTTTGTCAGTGAATTCTTCAAAAAAATATTTCTAAATTTCATGTGACATGTTGCTCCTGAATCTAGCAACCAATCATTTCTCCATGAAGTAAATGAAACATAAAACAAGTCTTTAGTTACTCCATTGTTACAATGTGCTATAAAAAAATGAGTAGATTCAGGTGCCTTACCTTTGTCTCTTTCATTAGTTTTACCTTTTTCTTGATTCCTTTTTTGCTCAATTTTATCCCAATGTATCTTGCATGTATATGCATCATGTTAGTATTTATTGTAGCATATGCAATGAAGATCATATTTTTCAGTTTGAGTTTGTTTGCCCCTCCTTCCTCTGAAATTTCTTCTTCCTCTTCCTCTTCGGCCACCTCTTCCTCTGGAAGAATCTTGAGCATGATTCTTCTATTTATGTGCAAAGCATACAGCCTCTTCAGAAGTCAGAGGGGTGGTCATCTTTCCAAAAACTTTCTCTCTTTCTGCAAACTTTTTCTCAAGGGACTCAAAAGTGATTTTCACAAGGTTTCCGCTTGCTTGCAATGACTCAAGATAATTTGAGCAAGTGGGATACAAAGCCTTAACATATGCTATGAGAGATATTTCAACATCTTCACCAATGCTCTTAAAATCATGCATGATAGATCTTACTTCTGAAGCTAAAGCAAGAGGATCATCATTTTTCAATTCCAGACTGAACAACTTAATCATTAATTGAACAACTTCAAGTTCTGAATGTGAGTCATAGAGTTCTTTTAGCTTGCTCAAGGCTTGATAGGCATTTGAAAATGGTGTAATATGGCGACTCACCTCTTCATTTACGAAAGTTGCAATCAAGGCATAGGCCTTGAAATTCGTGTTTTCCCTAATGGCGATCTCCTTGTCTGAAGTGGGCTTTGCTGGTGGAAGGTCATCTTGTCCTTCACAAATTCCTTTCCACAGCTCATTAAAAATGAGTGTGTGTTTGATTTTCCGAAACCATTCACGATAGTTCTCCTTGCCGGAGAGAACAACTCCTACAATAGATATGAGAGAATGAATTCTTTTGAAGGAAGAAAATACTTTGTTGGGTAAAAAACTTAATTCTCGTTTCAATTCTGCAAATTTTTTACTTTTTTTTGGGAAAAAAAAGAGGTTTTATGTGGGCGGGGTGAAATCTAGAGGAGGTTTTAACTGGGGAGGCTTTAACTAAGAGGGTTTTATATGGGGGAGGTTTTAACTGGGGGTTTGTGTAAAAAAGAAGAATAAAAACATAATGTAAAAAATTAAAAATACACAGACAGCACTGAGGGAGCGAGTGTGGTAGGTTGAGTGATAATGCAGAGTGGTGAGGGAAGGGTCGAGGGGGTGGGATGGGTTGGGGAGAGGAGGGGCGGGATGGGTTGGTGAGAGCGTATGGGTGAGGGGGCGGCTTGGGAGTAGGGGGAGTGTATGCTATGAGGGGGCGGGATGGGTTGGGGAGGGAGCATATGCTGTGAGGGGGCGGGATGGGTTGCGGGTCGAGGGAGGGAGTGGGGAGCGATGTGAGTGGGTTTGGATGAGGGGTGAGGGCGGAGTGTTGTGTGAGTGGGTGGGGAGCGATGTGAGGGGGTTGCGATGAGGGGTGAGGGAGGAGTGTTGTGTGAGGGGGTGGGGAGCACGGCGTGAGATGGGGTAGGTGAGGCAGGCCGAGAGGCCGTGAGCAGGTCGTAGTGAGAGAAATAGTAGAAATTGCAGGAGCTGCAAAAATTTCAGAAATTGCAGAGATTGCAAAAGTTTCAGAAATTTGCAGAAATATTTAGGAAAAAAAATGCAGAATTGCAGTACATAAACTCAGAATTGCATCAATACCATGGAGAAATAAACATAAAAATAAATGCACAAAGACTGTCAGCAAAAACGCAGATCATGAGGGAGTTACACCAATGGAAAAAATACCAAAAATGGGACTGGCTCTGATACCATGTCAAACCAGGAGGTAACTCCGCAAAACTCAATATGCATTAGATGGAGATTGTGTGTGTTTATACATGGAGGTGAGGCTATTGGGATTCACTTCCCAATGACTCTTGGCCTTCCTTATTTACTATATTACATTAATATACATTCTCACCCAACCCTTTAGGATTAGGTGTCAACAGATGCACTCAAATTGAAATGTCAGATGATATGATCTATAAGAAAATAAATGTATTTTTTTTTAGAGGGAGAAAAAATATCTGGTTTATATAGTGTATTAGTACAACTTCAAAAATGTTTCTTATTTTTATAGACAAATTGTTCACAGTGGTTCCATAGTGTTTTTTCTTAGATATATGACAGAGACATTAGTTCGCTACCTCATCACCTGGTATGTTGTGCATCATATATTAGAATAACCTACAGTCTATATGTGTATTGATACATCAAAAATAGATCTCTAGCATGCTTGACTATATTAACAAAAGCTACCAAAAAAAACTTTGTAACAGCCATCCTTCACAGAGAAGTATCTTGTTGCCGAATCTAAAAATGTTCAGGTAACAAAGAGTCCATGCGAGCAGCATCTAGACCATCCCGAAACATATCAGCTTGTATGTCTACCTAACCTGTGATCTTCATGTGTTGTTGATGTGTATTGTGTGTTAGAAAAATCGCACCATACCTTTGGTTCTAATTTTTATAGACAAATTGTTCACAATGGTTCCATAGTGTTGTTGCTTAGATATATGACAGAGACATTGGTTCACTACCCCATCACCCGGTGTCTTGTGCATAAAATATTCAAATAACCTACAATATATATGTGTATTAATACATCAAAAATAGATCTCTATTATGCTTGACTATATTAACAAAAACTACCAAAAAAAAAATTTATAACAGTCATCCTTCACATAGAAGTATCTTGTTGCCGAATCTAAAAATGTTCGGGTAACAAAGATTCCATGTGAGCAGCATCCAGACTATCTCGAAACATATCAGCATGTATGCTCGCCTAACCTGTGATCTTCCTGTGTTTTTGATGTGTACTCTGTGTCATTAAAATCGCACCATACCCTTGGCCCCATTCCCAGAGGCATTTGTAAGTGCACAGTGTCCAAAAACCACTAGTGCATAGTACATAGTGTAAGAAAATAAATGTATTACCTTCACTGAAGAGTGAATTGTGTCTTATTTTTTCTCCTTGACATGATTATTTACAGCTCTATCTCTCTTTTTAATGAGTGATTATTTTAAATTCACGGCCAGTTTTCCAAATCATTCGTTGCAGTAGAAAGAAATTCCAGTTCATATTTCTTAAATTCAATTTCCTTTAAAAAAAATTAAGGATGACGATTAACAATGGGAGGAATATTTATATATATATATATATATATATATATATATATATATATATATATATATATATATATATATATATATATATATATATATATATATATATATATGTGGTTTTCTTATTATCTTGTATAATAGGTTTTGTATGGAATAATAAACAATAAAAGATGAAGACATCGTTTTTATATACCATTAACGCACACATTTACCATTATCCCATCCTTGAGTAATCTCTAATCTCATAATGTTGTCTTGGTATTCTTTTCATGGTATCGTGGTACTCCATAAGATGAAACCATTGCCAATTATATGACAACATTATTTTTAGACAAAGATTTTCAATTGGTAAAGTCTTCCAATCAAATTGGTGTTGTGGACATGTTATTTGAATCTATGTCAGCTTTAACAAGGTTCCTCTTTATGTTTTGTGTAATATTTTGAGGGTTGTCCACATGTTATCTTATTTCGGAAGCCCTGTCATCCTTTTTGAAGTTATTTCGTGATTCTGTCATCCTTTTTGAATTCCTTGGCATATTGATCTATGTATGAATTTCTCTTATAAGTTAACTTATTCTTTTAATGCAATGCTATTAATTCTCTCCCTTCGAAGTTGTCCACGGTTTTTGTTTTCTTGTCTCTATACATTTTACTACAATCATTTCTATACATTTTACTACAATCGTTTCCTTTTAGTCCAAGTTTTATGATTTATATGGATGGGTTTGGAAAATTATCAATATCAACACAAAACGTGTGGTAGAAACCAATTTTTCAAATACCATTGACACCAAAAACATGAGGTAATGTGCCAATATAGACAGGAGATTTAGCAAGATAAAAATGCTTAGAAATGGAAATTATATGTTCAGTTATATGTGTTAACAGTGAGTTATTACCAGCAAGATATATAGTGTGACAACCATAGATTTACCAAGTTTGAACTTTAGCAAATTTTGAGCATATATGACAGGCCGTGAGCCTCTTATATTCACTAGCAAGATCAAAATGCTTAGAAATGGAAATTATATGTCCATATATGTGTGTTAACAGTGAGTTATTACCAACAAGATATATAGTGTGACAACCATATATTTACCAAGTTTGAACTTAAGCAAATTTTGAGCATATATGACAGGTCGTGAGCCTCTTATATTCACTAGAAAGATCAAAATTCTTAGAAATGGAAATTATATGTTCAGATCTATGTGTTAACAGTGAGTTATTACCAACAAGATATATAGTTTGATAACCATAGATTTACCAAGTTTGAACTTAAGAAAATTTTGAGTATATATGACAAGTCGTGAGCCTCTTATATTCACTAGCAATATCAAAATGCTTAGAAATGGCAATTATATGTTCATATTTGTGTGTTAACAGTGAATTATTACCAACAATATATATAGTGTGACAACCATATATTTACCAAGTTTGAACTTAAGAAAATTTTGAGCATATATGATGGTTCATGAGCCTCTTATATTCACTACCAGCAAAATATATAGTGTGACAACCATATATTTACCAAGTTTGAACTTAACCAAATTTTAAGCATATATGACAGGTCGTGAGCCTCTTATATTCATTGTTGAACTTTAGATCAGATCATATTATGTTGTTACAATAACTTAGCATAAAATGACAATGAAAATGCCAAACAAATGCAAATGTCAACATGCAAGAGAGATGGAACTATTAGTATGTTAGTATTTTATTAACGATATTAGTCAGGTTAGTTGGGTTACAATGAAGTATAGACGAAGCATGAACACCAGATACTCTCCAACCCTGTAGGTGGAACATTGGCCCTGGATGTTAGGGGAACCATGTACATGTCATTTCTATGTCATTTCTCCCATCTTTAAGCCCTGTAGGTGTAACATTGGCCCTAGCTGTTAGGGGAACCATGTACATGTCATTTCTCCCATAAACTTTAAGGAAAATCATGTACATGTCATTTCTCCCATAAAATTTAATTTAATATATTTTTAAGTGATCTAGATTTATGTAGGAACACAACATAATACACATATAACCATAAATACAAAGATGCAGCGGAAATAACACTTCATTTCATTAACATCAAAGAATTGAAATTTTCTTACCGACAAAATGGAAATAAACTAGCTAGGGCGCTGTTAGTGAATCTCTGAGAAGAGATGTGGCGGCTACAGACCTCTGAACTATGTTACAATGAGGCTAGAGAGCCTATTTATTATCGAGAAACAATGGAGAACTCTAAACGTCCAAAAACCTAACCCTAGGAGATGAAGCGCCAAAACTATGGGCTCCGTTTGGGTAAATTGGTGTTTCAACTTCCCAGGGACATAAATTCGACATACGATCTTCGTTTAGGGCCTCAAAATGGCTTCGGAAGTTTGGGACCCGAAAAAATGCTAAAAATAGTAAGTTGTGCCGAAACTGAAAAACTGAAAGAGACAATGGTGGGGCCCTAAGTGGAATAGGTGGGTGGCCACCAATATCAACCTGCATCATTCCTCCCCCCTTAGAAAGCAATGGTCCCCATTGCTTTGAGTTCCTCCATGAGATGCGGAAACTTCTGTTGAACTTGGTCCCTCGTGAACCACTTGCCTTGGTGCAGGGTTTGGCCAGCTTTGACAACCTGATACAGTTGGATCTTCCGTTGGTGAGTGTTCTTGATTTGCATGTCCATGATACAATATGTGGTGGCATGTTCCATGCAGTCTGGATTTAACTCTTTTGGTGTGAGTTCTTCTGCAATGTCAGAGGTGTCTAGTAGAGGTGGGAAGTAGGGATGAAGGCGGTCTACATTGAATACTAGGTGCAGACCAAGGAATGGTGGAATGCTGAGCTCGAAGGCATTGTTCCCTACAACCTTAGTGATGGTGTATGGCCCATATCAGAGTGGGTGAAGCTTGTGGTGGGGTCCAGTGAGGCACTCCTTCTGCAAATGTAGCCTCACTTTGTCGCCCACTTGTAAGTTGCGTGGCACCCAATGTTGATCATGAAGTTTCTTGTAATTAGCATTGGCTCTATCTAATATGCCATGAACCTGTTGGTGGATGTGATGAATGTGCTCGATGAATTTGTTTTCTTTTTCAGCTTCAGACTGGACATGAGCCAAATCGGCCGGAGTAGCCGCAAATGGCATGGCTACGTCAATGGGACATAGTGGCTGGAATCCCAAGCCCACCTGAAAGGGGTTATGGCCGGTTGAGCTGTGGAGAGCCCGGTTATAACTGTGTTGTACATAAGGGAGGCTCTCATCCCATGTGCGTGGATGCTTTGAATTTTACATGCGCAAAATCTGTACAATCATCCTGTTGACGACCTCTATCTAGCCATTAGTTTGGGGATGGAAAGTTGTGGACTTGGTGAACTTGGTGTCCAACATTGACCAGAGGCTAGACCAAAATGTGATGAGGAACCTGCTATCATGATCTGATATGATAGACTGTGGGATCCCAAAGTGAACCCACACTCGTTCAAAGAAGAGCTCAGCAGTGGCTTCTACTATGATATTCTTCTTGCAGGCCGCCATAATGGCCATCTTCGAGAATCTGTTGACGACCACGAAAACACAGACATTTCCATGCTTAGTAGAAGGGAGGCCTGACATGTAATTCATGGAGATGAATTCCCAAGGTCTACTAGGGGTAGGTAGCAGAGTATAGAGCCCTTTCTTCTTGATGGTCGATTTGGAAATGGCACAAGCAGTGCAGGATCTGATGTACTTCCCGACATCATGTCGAAGGTTCGGTCGATAGAAATAATTCTACAGTACTACCACTATTTTATCGACCCCAAAATGCCCAGCGACTCGGCTGTAATGCGCTTCCCATATCATCTTGGCATGCTCGCTTGAAGGAACACAAATGTGTCCCATGTGACATAACAGTGCATCTTGGAGGTGAAAATTTGGAACTTGTGTAACCCCTAAGAGTGCTTTGTATGGGTGGCTGAATTCTGGATCGCTCTTATAGAGAAGCGGCCAATCAGAAGTCTCGTGCCCACAAGAGTTGAGAACTGTGGTTATGGCCATGATCGGTGGTTGGCTGAGGTAGTCGGCAACATTATTGGTGCTACCCTTCTTGTACTTTATGTTCAAATGAAATTGTTGCAGATATGTGGACCACTTCTAATGGCGATCGTTCTGCAACTTCCCTTGTATCTGTATGAACTGCAGGGGTCGGTGGTCTGTGTGGATGATTGTTTCCTTCCCCAAAATGTAATGCTTCCATTGTCTACATGCCTGCACAGTGGAATACATTTCTTTGTCATAAGTGGGATACTTGTGAATTGTATCAAACAATGTCTCACTGTTATATGCCACTGGATGCCCCTGTTAAGTAAGAACTACCCCAATAGCATAGTCAGAGGCATCTGTCTCGATCTCAAATGGTTGTTGCAAGTCTAGTAATGTGAGCACTGGGGCAGAACAGAGGCAATGTTTCAATTCTACGAACGCCATCTGTTGAGATTCCGACCAAAAGAATTTTTCTTTCGCTCCTCCCTTGGTGACTTGACTCAAGGGCCAAGTGATATGAGAGAATCCCAACACAAACCTACGGTAGAAATTAGAAAGACCTAGAAAGTTGCGAAGCTCTGTTAGAGTGGTTGGGGCTG
Organism: Pinus albicaulis; assembly: GCA_034641835.2. Lineage (NCBI taxonomy): Eukaryota > Viridiplantae > Streptophyta > Pinopsida > Pinales > Pinaceae > Pinus > Pinus albicaulis. The sequence goes on from CM076570.1 coordinate 29,487,125, forward strand.
GCCAATCATGAATGACTTGGATCTTGGTTGGATCCACATGCACCCCCCTTTCATCAATAATGTATCCCAGATATTGAACCTGGGTCATGCCAAAAGTGCACTTCTCCAAATTGGCACACAACTTCTGTTGCCGTAGTGTTTGGAGGACTTCTCAGATGTGGTGGAGGTGCTCTTCCCAAGTCTAGCTGAAGATCAGAATGTCATCCAAGTACACCACTACAAATGAGTTGGTGAATGGACGAAGATGTCATCCATCAACCTCATGAAGGTTGCGGGAGCATTCGTCAACCCGAAAGGCATGACGATCCATTCGAAAAGGCCCTCCTTGGCTTTGAAGGCAGTCTTCCACACATCAGAGGGTTCGAATGGTACCTGATGATACCCAGACTTCAAGTCGATCTTGCTAAAATATTTTTCCCCTTTGAGTTGGTCTAGAAGGTCATCGATCTGTGGGATCGAGTACCTATTCCGGACAGTGATCTTGTTCAGCACCCGATAGTCAATACAGAGTCTCCAAGTCCCATCCTTCTTCTGTACCAACATGATCGGGATCCCACAGGGCGATGAACATGGATGGATGTGACCTTTCTGCAGCAACTCCTGAATCTGCCTCTTGATTTCAACATTCTCCATAACAGATTGCCTATAGATCAGTCCATTGGGTAGCAGCGCACCTGGGGTCAGGTCAATGGGGTGCTTGACTTGAAAGTGTAGAGGCACCCCTGTGGGTGAGGTTAAGATGTCCCCGTACTCCTCCATAGCCTTGTCCATTTGTTTTTGTCATGCAAAGGAGCCATGTCTAGAGGTCGTGGCCACAATATTCTTCTTGCCCTGGGGGCGAATCATCAGGAAAACAAATTTCCTGGTTTGGGAAATGAGCTTACTGCATTGTTTTGCAGTAACCAAAGAGATAGTGGGAGGCAGTGGTATCTATGGTATCTTGTACAACTTATTTCCCAAAGTCACAATAACAGTGCAAGGCCGGGACTCATACACAGTATGTCGCTTCCACAAGTATGGTTGGCCTAATAATACATCAGAAACATCAATAGGAGCAATGTCACACAATACCTCATTCATGAAGGGCTTGATGTTATAGAGAAGGCGGCACTGCTGCCTAACGCGAAGATCCCGTCCTTGGTGAAGCCACCCGATGGTGTATGGTTGTGGGTGCACTGTGGTTGGAAAGCCCAACCGCTTCACGACATCTGCTAAAATGAGGTTCTTTTGGCTCCCATTGTCGAAAATGAACCATAGCGGGGAACCCTTTACCCACATCTGGGAGTGGAAGAGATGCTCTGCCTCCTCTAGACCTTCTGGTTCCTCCTTCTGGATCTTTGTAGTGGCAACAGTGGCATTGGGATCTGCATCAATAATCTACTTCCTTTTTTCATTCCCCTTGTCAAGTTCTGATTTAGAGTCGGAGCATGCATCTGATTCAGAAGCCCTCATCTTGGCCACCAGCAACTGCTTGGCTCGACACTCACTTGTGTTGTGAGTGGAGCTCTTATGGAACTCACACCACTTTCCCATGTCCTTCTTTGGCTTCGCGGTGTTGTTCTTTGCTTCTGGATTTGGTATATTGTCTTGGGACGCCATGCCTTGGCTTTGTCCTTTGGTTTACAGTTTGGGGGCACCTTTCCCTTGCTTTTGATTCGCAGATCCAAAGTCTCACTTCTTCTGTTTGAATTTATGCTCAATCTTGGCAGCATACCGGTATGTCGTACCAAGTGAGGAGATGTCGAGGAACTCCATTTCCTCCTGAATGTATCTATGCAGACAACCACAATACTTTAGCACCAAATGTTTCTTTGAATCTTTGATACCCAACTTTTTGCACAGGGTATGGAACAGATTCATCAGCTCATGCACATCTTGATCCCTTTGTTGCTGCAACGTGGTCCATTATATGTACTTGTCCTGTGTTAGGTCCCTATATTACTAGTATAGTCCCTTATTGTTGTTAGTGTAACCCCCTTATTTTTATTATTGTACCCTTGTAACCTCCATTTTGTTATTATTGTGCCCTCAAATTATTATTGTTAGGTCGGCTAGGATTACATTGTGGCCCACTAGGATTACATAATGGCCCCATGGACTCCTATATATAGAAAGGAGGTTTTGTAAATTGTATCATCCAAGAATTGTTCATTTATGTAATGTATTGGAGGTTGCCCCCTCGAAGTGGCTCATTTCTAAGGCGTTGATATCTCTTTTCTTCTCTTTTTAGAGCTGGTTACACAACATTTGGTATCAAAGCTTTGGATTCTAGGGTTTCGCTGCTCCAAACAGGTCATCGTGGCATTTTCACTATAACTTTTTTTCTACGACGTTTCAGAAGCTGAAATTTTTAGGGTGCGAAGCCAACATCCTGAGGAAGATTTTCTAAAAATTTCAGAGCTTGGTTCACAATATTTTCGGAGATATGATCTCTGGAAGTTAGGTCTTTTTTCAGGCTCCTAAACAGATCATCGTGGCATTTGCGCTATGAATTTTTTTCTACGAAGGTTCAGAATCTGAAATTCCTATGGTGCGAAGATGAAATCCTGAAGAAATTCTTCAAAAAAATTCAGAGCTTGGTTTGCAACATTTTTGGAGATATGGTCTGTGGAAGGTAGTGCTTTTTCAAGCTCCTGAATTTCATCTCAAAGAGGTGATCGTGGGAAAATTTCAATAACTCTCTCTCTGGGCATCGAATTGGAGTGCCGTAAAAATTGGTCGCAATTACACAGAATGTAGTGTCTCGGATATCAATTTCAGAGACGAAGAATGAAATAGTGACACGTGGCAAGTCGTACAAGTTCGCTCTACTGAACCAGTCCATAATTAGGTCATTGTGGGAGATTGGACACAGATTTGTCTTAGAGAATCCAAATCAGGTCAGACCTGTGGAATTCGAAAGATAATTCAAAGGGCTACGTTGGCACCGAAAATTAAATATTGAAGTGCTGCAATCACAAATATAATCCAATTTCAATATCGAGCTCCTCAATAGCAAGAAAAAGGTGTGTATTTTTTTTCCCGAATTGCATAAGTCTTGTTAGAGGAATCAATTTGAATTGATTCCAAGGGCATATTGTAGAATAGATATCAGTATTGGGTTCTAAAATATGCCCCGTAAAAATAATTCAACACCCATTAAGCCTTCAAAAGGCTCTACTATGACTCATGAAGATGAAGAATTACAACATGATCTATCAAAATTACAAGAGCAAGTGCAACAAATTTCACTCTCGCAAAGAGCAACAAAAAATGAAATGGAAGTTTTGAAGAAATGCGTGGAAGCTAAGATGGATGGCATGGAAGCTGGCATGGAAGCTAAGATGGAAAACATTAAGAATGATCTAAAAACAGACATCGAAGGTTTGACAAAGTTGATACAAGAAATGTTTCCTAATGGTGAAAAGATAGTAGAAGAACCTCATGATGAGAACAAAATCAATGTTAATCATGATTTGATAAAATCTAATGTTGGTGGGAAGAACCACCATATTCCAAAAATGGATATGAGGAATTTTGATGGAAAGGATCTTGTAACATGGATATTACAGATGGAGCAATATTTTGATCTCCATAATGTGCAAAACACACAAAAGGTACGCATTGCAACTTTACATTTAGAACAAAATACATTTGTATGGTATCGATGGCTTTGCTCCCGTAAAAAAATTGTCACTTGGTCAATTTTTACAGAGGAAATGATAGCACATTATGAGGATACAAAGAGCAAAACCTTCTTTAGCCAATTGATAAATCTCAAACAAAAGGGTTTAGTGGGGCAGCACATTTAGGACTTCCAAAAATTGAATATAAGGGTAACTGATATTCCAGAGGAACACAGGATCGATCTCTTCATAGGCACTTTAAAGGATAACATCCAACATGAAGTTCGCGTTTTGGAACCGGATTCATTAGAGAAGGCATTCAGGTTGGCAAGAAAAGTTGAATGTAAAATAATGGCGACAAGGAAGCCTACCACTCAATTCTATAAAGAAGGAAGTGTTGCTACGCCTAGATTTCCACAACCTACAAGGTTGACACCACAACAATTGGAAGAAAAAAGAGCAAAGGGGCTTTGCTACAGTTGTGATAGAAAATACACTAAAGGTCATAAGTGTGCTGAGAAGAAATTATTTTACATAGATTGTGAAGAGGAAGAAGAAAATGAACAAGAAGAGGATATACACCAGGAACCAGCCCTAGGAGAGGAAGAAATGAATCCGACCATATCGTGTAATGCACTGGCAGGAATTACCACTCCTCAAACTCTCAAGATAGAAGGACATATCAAGAAGAAAAAGGTAATAGTGTTGATTGATTCAGGTAGCACCCACAATTTTATTCATTGTAAGGTAGCCAAGGAATTAAATTGTTTCCTATACCCAGCACCAGAATGTCAAGTGATGGTTGCAAATGGAGGAATTATAAATTTCTCTGGAAAATTCCATATTATCAAGCTAACCATGGGGGAATATGTATTGACTAGTCCAATGCTTTCCATTCCTATAGGAGGTGTTGATGTTGTACTAGGAGTACAATGGTTACAATCTTTGGGGACGGTAGCTTTTAATTTTCAAGAACTTTTCTTGAAATTTTTTTCAGAAGGAAAGGAAGTCGAATTATGGGGTATTGAAGGGAAGCTGGGAAGGATAATAAGCTCTAATGTCATGACAAAGCTTCTAAAGAAAGAACAACGAGGCGTAATTGCACAATTATGCTCACTAGAAGTTCCGACATCAAAATCATCTATTTCTGGAGATCTCCAACAAGTCTTGGACAATCATTCCAAGGTGTTTGAAACTCCCAAAGGACTCCCACCTATTCATGATCATGATCATGCTATTCATTTGATTCCGGGAAGTGTTCCTCCAAACATCAGGCCTTATAGATATCCTTACTTCCAAAAGAGCGAAATTGAACGTATGATTGCAGAAATGTTAGAGGCGGGTATAATTCAACCTAGTCAAAGTTCTTTCTCTGCTCCCATAGTATTGGTACACAAGAAGGATGGATCATGGCGAATGTGTCCGGATTATAGGGAGCTCAATAAGCTCACCATTAAAGATAAATTTCCCATTCCTGTGATTGATGAATTATTGGATGAATTACATGGAGCAAATTATTTTACCAAGTTGGATCTTCGTTCGGGATATCATCAAATTAGAATGAAGACTGAAGATATTCCAAAAACAGCATTTCGAACTCATGAGGGTCATTATGAATTTTTGGTCATGCCTTTTGGCCTTACCAATGCACCTTCTACATTTCAAGGGTTGATGAATTCCATTTTCAAACCCTTCATAGAAAATTTGTGCTAGTATTTTTTGATGATATACTAATCTACAGCAGGTCTTGGAAGGATCATGTTGAACATGTTGACAGGGTGCTCAAACTATTGCAGGAGAAACAATTATATGCAAAAACATCCAAATGTTTCTTTGAAGTACAAGAGGTGGAATATCTGGGTCATATTATATCTCACGAGGGTGTTAAAGTAGACCCTAACAAAATTAAAGCCATTAAGGAATGGAAAGTCCCCACGACCATAAAGCAGTTGCGAGGATTTCTCGGGTTAACAGGGTATTACCGCAAGTTTGCTAAGAATTATGGGAGAATAGCAGCACCTCTAACAACATTATTGAAGAAAGATGCATTTTCATGGACTCCTGAAGCAACTAAGGCCTTTTAACATCTTAAAGAGTCAATGTGCCTAGCACCAGTCTTAGCTACGCCAGACTTCACAAAAACCTTTATTATGGAATGTGATGCCTCAGGAAATGGAATTGGTGCAGTTTTAATGCAGGAAGGAAGACCCATTGCTTTTGAAAGTCGTCCAATCAAAGGAAAGTATTTACAAAAAACTATTTATGAGAAGGAAATGTTAGCAATACTGCATGCACTAAAGAAATGGCGAACTTACCTAATGGGAAGACACTTCAAGGTAAAAACTGATCATGATAGTCTTAAACACTTTTTGGAACAAAGACTATCTTCAGAAGAGCAGCAAAAATGGGTCACACAGATGTTGGGTTATGACTTTGAAATAATCTACAAAAAAGGAAAGCTTAATGTTGTTGCAGATGCACTCTCAAGAAAGAATGAAGAGGTGGAAGCATTTCTTTGTGCCATTTCTATTATCCAACCAGATTGGATAACCAAAGCAAGAGATGAATGGAATAAGGACAAAGATGTATGGACACTCATTCAAAAGTTGCAGCAAGATCCTAGTACATCTGATAAATTTAGTTGGAAAAATGATTCCTTATGGTACAAAGATCGCTTATATCTTTGTAAGAATTCCCAACTAAAACAAAAGATTCTTTTGGAATTGCACACTTCTCCTTTAGGAGGACACTCGGGATTTTTAAAAACTTACCACAGGGTGAAGAAAGAAATTTTTTGGGATGGCCTTAAATCTGATATTCAAAAGTTTGTGGCGGAATGTTTGGTTTGCCAGCAGAATAAAGTTGAGACAATTAAGACCCCGGGACTTCTACAACCTTTATCCATTCCAAGTCAACGTTGGAGGAGATTTCAATGGATTTTATCACAGGTTTACCTAAGTCCGAAGGAAAGAGTGTCATCATGGTGGTAGTTGATAGACTTACCAAGTATGCACACTTTTGTGCATTATCTCATCCATTTAAAGCAAGTACAGTTGCTACTACATTTATGGACATAATTCAAAAGCTACATGGAAGCCCAAGGGTTATTGTGAGCGACGGAGATCCGATTTTTACTGGAAGTTTTTGGACGGAGTTATTTTCTTGTTTGGGTACCCAATTAGCTCATAGCTCATCTTATCATCCTCAATCTGATGGTCAAACTGAGATAGTAAATAAATGTTTGGAAGGATATCTTCGTTGTTTTGTATCTGATAAACAAACACAATAGGTCAAGTGGTTACCTCTCGCTGAATGGTGGTATAACACTTCCTTCCATACTGCAGCAAAAATGACCCCATTTATGGCACTTTATGGATATCATCCACCATTGATCACATCATCTTTAAGGGAAAATTCAAAGGTTCAAGCAGTGGAAGATCACATCGAGCATCGGCAAGAAGTTCTCCAACTCTTAAAGGATAACCTGAATTTGGCACAAAATCGAATGAAACAACAGGCAGATCAACATCGTAGCGAGAGAAGTTTTGATGTAGGAGATTGGGTATTTTTACGGCTACAACCATACGAACAAATGTCCCTCAAGCAAGCAAAGAAGGATAATAAATTATCGCCAAAGTACTATGGTCCTTACAAGGTGTTGCAAAAGATTGGTACTATGGCATACAAATTGGAGCTTCCTGCTTCTTCGCGAGTACATCGAGTTTTCCATGTTTCATGCTTAAAGAAGGTTATAGGTGAAAATCTTCCAGTTCAAACAGTATTGCCAGAACTTGATGGGGAAGGGAAGATCATATTGGAACCTGAAGCAGTCATAGAAAAAAGAACTCGTCAACTACGGAATCGATCAATTTCAGAGTATCTCATCAAGTGGAAGAACTTACCCACTGAAGATTCTACATGGGAGGATGAGAATTTTATACAGAAGCACCCAGAGCTACTCAAGCATTGAGGACAACACTTTTTTGAAGGAGAGGGACATGTTAGGTCCCTATATTACTAGTATAGTCCCTTATTATTGTTAGTGTAACCCCCTTATTGTTATTATTGTACCCTTGTAACCTCCATTTTGTTATTATTGTGCCCTTAAATTATTATTGTTAGGTTGGCTAGGATTACATTGTGGCTCACTAGGATTACATTATGGCCCCATGGACTCCTATATATAGAAAGGAGGTTTTGTAAATTGTATCATCCAAGAATTGTTCATTTATGTAATGTATTGGAGGTTGCCCCCTCGAAGTGGCTCATTTCTAAGGCGTTGATATCTCTTTTCTTTTCTTTTTGGAGCTGGTTACACAACATCCTCATAGCTCCCCATAGGATAATATTGTTCCTTGATGGCATCTCTGAAATAATTCCAAGTGGGTACGGCTGAGAACAGAGAGGGTTCTGTCTCATCATTTTTCTCACAGTAGGTTTCCCACCAATCCTTGACATGTGGGGTAGCTTTGAGGAGTGCAAAAATAATCTTCTCCCGGTCGGAAAAGTCATGAACCGAGAAATATCCTTCTAATAGATTCAACTATTTATCTACGACATCTGCATTTATTTGACCTTCAAATATGGGAATGTCAAAGTTTACTTGTACCTTAAAGGGAGTCATGCCTCCAGAGTGGCTACTGGATGAAGATGTGCCACCAGTGGGCAATCGTTGAAGGATCTAGGCAAAGTTATCCATCATCGTGTTCCTTTGTTTTTCGAGGGCCTCCTCGAGCAATATTTTGATAAGATCTCCTACTCCCTTATCTTTCTTTTCGTCCCCCATGGGCATCCATCAAGGTTTGCGAGGCTAATCTTGTAAAGGTTCCACCAGATCGAGCCCTAACTCCTTATACCCCGACCTTGTTAGGGACATACAAAGAAGGATCAAGAAAAAGCAGACCAGTCTGACACCACTGATCCGGATTTATGTAGGAATGCAACAGAATACACATATAACCATAAATACAAAGATGCAATGGAAATAACACTTCATTTCATTAACATCAAAGAACAGAAATTTGCTTACAGACGGAATTGAAATAAACTAGCTAGGGTGCTGGTAGGGAATCTCTGAGAAGAGATGTGGCAGCTATAGACCTCTGAACTGTGTTACAATTAGGCTCGAGGGCCTATTTATTATTGAGAAACAATGGAGAACTCTAAACGTCCAAAAACCTAACCTTAGGAGATGAAGCGCCAAAACTATGGGCGCCGTTTGGGTAAATTGGTGTTTCAACTTCCTGGGGATGTAATTTTGGCATATGATCTCCGTTTAGGGCCTCAAAATGGCTCCGGAAGTTCAGGACCCGAAAAAATGCTAAAAATAGTAAGTTGTGCGAAACTGAAAAACTAAAAGAGACAATGGTGGGGCCCCAAGTGGAATAGGCGGGTGGCCACCAATATCCACCTGGATCATTAAGGAAAATGTTAGTGTTTTTGGAAACCATGTACATGTAATTTCTCCCTTAAACTTTAAGGCAAACCATGTACATTTCATTTCTCCCATAAACTTTAATTTAATATATTTTTAAGGAAAATGTTAGTGTTTTTGGAAACCATGTACATGTCATTTCTCCCATAAACTTTAAGGCAAACCATGTACATGGCATTTCCCCCATAAACTTAAGGCAAACTTTAAGGGTAACCTTGTACATGTCATTTCTCCCATAAACTTTAAGGAAAACCATGTATATGTCATTTCTCCCAAAAACTTTAATTTAATATATTTTTAAGGAAAATTTTAGTGTTTTTGAAAACCATGTACATGTCATTTCTCCCATAAACTTTAAGGCATTTGCTAGTGTTTTGGGAACCATGTATATGTCATTTCTATGTCATTTCTCCCATAAACTTTAAGGAAAATTTTAAGGCAAACCATGTACATGTCATTTCTCCCATAAACTTAAGGCAAACCATGTACATGTCATTTATCTCATAAACTTTAAGACAAACCATGTACATGTTATTTCTCCCATAAAAATTAATTTAATATATTTTTAAGGAAAATGCTAGTGTTTTTGGAAACCATGTACATGTCATTTCTCCCATAAACTTTAAGGCAAACTCTGTACATGTCATTTCTCCCATAAACTCAAGGCAAACTTTAAGGCATGTCATTTCTCCCATAAAATTTAAGGCAAACCATGTACATGTCATTTCTCCCATAAACTCAAGGCAAACCATGTGCATGTCATTTATCCCATAAACTTTAAGGCAAACCATGTGCATGTCATTTCTCCCATAAACTTTAATTTAATATATTTTTAAGGAAAATGATAGTGTTTTTGGAAACCATGTACATGTCATTTCTCCCATAAACTTTAAGGTGTTTTCTAGTGTTTTGGGAACCATGTACATGTCATTTCTATGTGATTTCTCCCATAAACTTTAAGGCAAACCATGTACATGTCATTTCTCCCATAAACTCTAAGGCAAACCATGTACATGTCATTTCTCCCATAAACTTTAATTTAATATATTTTTAAGGAAAATGCTAGTGTTTTTGAAAACCATGTACATGTCGTTTCTCCCATAAACTTTAATTTAATATATTTTTAAGGAAAATGCTAGTGTTTTTGGAAACCATGTGCATGTCATTTCTCCCATAAACTTGGCATTTGCTAGTGTTTTTGGGAACCATTTACATGTCATTTCTCCCATAAACTTTAAGGCAAACCATGTACATGTCATTTCTCCTATAAACTTTAAGGCATTTGCAATAAATTTTATTGCAATAAATGTTCATTTAATATATTTTTAAGGAAAATGCTAGTGTTTTAGGAAACTATGTACATGTCATTTCTCCCATAAATTTTAAGGCATTTTGTAGTGTTTTTGGAAACCATGTACATGTCATTTATCCCATAAACTTGGCATTTGCTAGTGTTTTTGGGAACCATGTACATGACATTTCTCCCATAAACTTTAAGGCATTTGCAATAAATGTTCATTTAATATATTTTTAAGGAAAATGATAGTGTTTTTGAAAACCATGTACATTCCATTTCTTCCATAAACTTTAAGGCATTTGCTAGTGTTTTTGGGAACCCTGTACATGTCATTTCACTCATAAACTTTAAGGCAAACCACGTACATGTTATTTCTCTCATGCATTTGTAATAAATGTTCATTTAATATATTTTATTGAATTTTTTTTTTCAGGGATCAAAAATCCCACTAAACATGGTTGAAAAATGGAAATTATGCATAGATGTTTCTTGTTATCCCAATCCAGGGAAAGCAGTGATTACATATGTGTTTTGAAATATTGCGACTAACAAGGTCCTCCAAAGGAAAATGAATATATTAAGAAGAACAACAAACAATGAAGCATATTATATTGCATTGATAAAAGGCTTGGGAACAACTAGGGAGTATGGATCAAATGGAATTGTAGTTTTCACCAATTCTGAACTTGTGTGCAACCAGATGAAAGGTGTGTACCAAGTTAAGAAGGAGAGGCTAAAACAACTGTATGGAAAGGCAAACAATATTGTTAGACAATTTCATTTTTTTAGTATAAGATATTGTGCAAATGTTAATAACATGTTTGGTGATCTATTGTGTGGGGAAATTCCAATTCAAGATTCATTTGTCAAAGATGAATTAATATTATATGGAGCAATGTCAATTCAAGATTCATATCTCAAAGATGAATTAGTGTTGAGACGTTTTTCTTCAAAATTTATTGATGGGCATTGTAACATATCTTTGATATGTGTGTTTTTTACTTACAAATGCATCATTTTTAATGACCATGTGTTTTTTTCAATTATATACCAAGTGTTCTCCCACCATGTAAGCGCAACTTGGTGAAATTGATGTTTTATAAAATTAAAATGTTTAAGACTTCAACAATTTTTTGTTTAAAGTGAGTTTTACACATCAATTTGTGCTTTGAAAGTTGTGTTTTACATAATTTGTGTTTGTGCTCAACATTTGTGTACTAAATTACATGAATTTTTTGAATTCTTTTAAATTTATTTTAAATAGTAATTTTAAGAATTTATTTTAAATAGTAATTTTAAAAATAATTGTAAATGTCCACTATATATATATATATATATATATATATATATATCATGGAGGATGAAAAGCGAACATCAATAGAATCTCTTGTCTCTACGAGAGAGGGGGATCATGGATAGAGGGATGTTCATGGTATTTATATTAAATGTGCATGTTTTTAAATGACATTTGAATATATAATCTTATCTCCATACATACATGTATACATGTGGAATTGATTATTTTATTGAATATATATATAATTTTATCCTCATGTACATACATGTATACATATGGAATTGATATTTTATCAATTTTGTGAGTTAAATTAGTTTTTAATAAATTTCATTTTTTATCTTTTAGGAGTTAGGAGGACAAGAGTATCTACTCCATCAATGGAGCCTAGCCATGGTTCATGCAATCATGGTATGGTTCACGCAATTTAATCAATCATATATACATGTATTTATATGTAGGTATGTATTTTTGAATTGATTATAAATTCATATTTTTTATGAAGCTTCCATCTTGTTGCGTAAGGATGGTGGTGGTACACATTCCACTGGTAGCCAATCAATAGGTGGTGGTCAATTGTGTGAGGGTGTTGATATGCATTCCCCTGGTGACCAATCAATGGGTGGTCATGTTGGTTCTCAACCAATTGGTGGTCATTCTGGTTCTCAACGATTTCAAGGTGGGCATGATGCTGCCTAACCATCTTGAGGTGGCCATCAATCTGAATATTATTTTCATTCAATTATTAATTTGTTAAATTATTTATATAATTTTTTATGGTTAAAAAATAAATTTGTACAAATTTGTTCACATGTTTTTTTATTTATACAAAATTTTGTATATTGATGCAGAGGGTGAAAATGTTGTTCGAAAAAGATGTAGGCCAGAACGTGTTATTCAAGAAGAAGTTTGTACACCAACCATGACTTATCTTTATAACATTTCTAATTTACCTTGGGAAAAAAACATCCAACAATGCACATTACAAAGATGTCAACATCTTTATTCAAAATTGAAGAAAGATCTTGTGTCTTTGAAACTCCCTGCTGAGAGTCGAGAAAGCTTAGAAATAGTTATTCACTCTTTAAGCACACTTGTAGATGTGTACAAAAAACTTGGGACAACCACTGATAATTTTGTATAAGTGATGAGGAAAAGAAAGGAAACAATGATGGGTCCCGATATATGGAAGATGTTAAACACTGAGTTACAACAGAAATGGCCAAGTCTATGTTTAATTTCAAAGAAGGGCCAAAAAGAAAGACACTAAAGGTGCACAATATTTCAAGCACCCTAATATAGCTTGCCATTTGTATGATAGTCACCTTGCTGCCTATGGAATACTACTATGGAATGACGAGGTTCCTCTTTATTTTAAAATTTTATTTTATTCAGACTTCTTTTTTAGAATGAAACCCAAATACAATGACCTTCCCTCTTAATTTTTTGGTCCTGAGAAAGGTCGATTATGTGACAGTAGGGGCGCTAACCGTGATGCTGATTTGCCTCGCCCCGAGCCACCATTGGTAAGCCGACCTATTTGTGTGGAAACTTTACAGTCACAGATGAATGTCACTTCTCAAATTGGTCGAGAATCAAGGTATGTCATCATAGACAATGTTCAGAGTGGACTTGGTGGAATTGATGTTTGTATGAATCGAAAAAGAGCATTAGAGAATTCACGTGCTAATTTTGTGTATCATACAGATGATGAGATAGACAACATGAGTATTGAAGAGCTCAGAACATATGCAAAGCATTGTCGCAATGGTTGACAGGACTTAATTATTCATGAGGAAGAGGGCATGGGATTGGTATGTGTTAATGGTTAGGGTGAATATTTTAACATGTACAATTTGTAATAAATACATGTACATACATTTATTTGTATATGTTAATCTAAAAAAAATGTATCATATATGTGAACACCATTTGCAATTCCTACTCTTGATGAATGAAGATTTTAATATCACGGTCGAAGCTTCAGGTTCTCACAATCAAGATGATATGTTGGCAAATGTTAGTGCTTTTTAAGTGTTCATGATGTTGATGTACAATTATTTTAGTCTATTATTATATCAGTATCATGATGACATATTTTTAAAATAAATAATTGTGTACACATGTACATGTATATAATTAAATGTTAGCAGATTATGATTTCGTCTAATGTTTTCGCAATGGAGGTACCCTCTTCTTCCCTGTTAGGAGATGTGCCAAATCCACTGTCACAAGTATGAACAATTTTTCACTTAAATATGTTTTTAAGTTATATATTGAAGTGAAAGTTTCATTCAAAAATGAGATCTAGATCTTGAGTTATTTTACAGTTTTAAAATTGTAGAATTTTAGGTTTGTGGATATGATTTTCGTTCAAAGCCACCCTCTTCTTCCCTGTTAGGAGATGTGTCAAATCCACCGTCACGAGTATTCATTTTTTCACTTCCGTTTTTAAGTTATATATTGAAGTTCAAAATTTCCATTAAAAAATGAGATCTAGATCTTGAGTTATTTTACAGTTTTAAATTTTTTGAATTTTAGGTTTGTGGAGATGATTTTCGTTCGGAGCCACTTTGTTCTTCCCTGTTAGGAGATGTGTCAAATACATCATCACAAGTATTCAATTTTTCACTTACATGTTTAAGTTATAGATCTTGAGTTATTTTACAGTTTTAAAATTTTTGAATTTAGGTTTGTGGAGATTATTTCCGTTCTCCAAAGACTCTAGCGATGGAGTGTATGATGGATAGGAACATCCACACAATTTGAACAAGAAGTTATCTAACTTTTTTTTAATATTATTGCAAATTATTTTATGCATTTTCATTTGAAAAATTTATATATATATATATATATATACATGTATATTGTACAGTTTACTATGGAGATGTATTAATGGACGACAAACAGAAGTCAATGGATAGGGAACTACATGAGGTATTGCATGATTTATTTATTTTTTTCATTTGTTTTTTAGATAAAGTTCTACATTCTCATTCAATTTTAAACATTAAATTTTAATGTTTACACGTTGTGTACAAGTTCTCCATTCTTCATAGGATATCACAACTAGGCTCAAGGCGCTGCTGGAAAAGACATTGGATCCATCTCTATTTGATTGATGATGCACATGTGCAACATTTTATTTTATAGATAGTCTTAAATTTACTTTTCTATATATAGTCTTATTTATGCAGTCATATTTACTTTTATATATAACTTGATACTTGTAACACTATACATTGTTATATATATTTACTTTTATTGTTCATGTGATATAAATTTTGGACATATTTTACTTTTTGGATATAGTTGAACTACATTTACTTTTATCAAGAATGATTTTAAATTTTGGATAGTTACATTTGGCATGTGATCACATGTTGAGATATAATGTTTTGTTTTTAAAACTCAAGTTGTTTCATTATTTGTTAAATATAAAATGAATCTAGATGGAAATTTCAAATTACAAAACACATGTATATTTTGGATAGTTGAACTACATTTGGCATGTGATCAAATGTTGTGATTTAATGTTTCGTTTTTATAACTCAAGTTGTTATTTTATTTGTTAAATATAAAATGAATCTAGTGGGAAATTTCAAATTACAAAACACATGTATATTTCGGATAGTTGAACTACATTTGGCATGTGATCACATGTTGTGATATAATGTTTTCTTTTTAAACTCAAGTTGTCATTTTATTTGTTAAATATAAAATGAATCTAGACGAAAATTTCAAATTACAAAACACGTGTATATTTTGGATAGTTGAACTACATTTGGCATGCGATCACATGTTGTGATATAATGTTTTGTTTTTAAAACTCAAGTTGTCATTTTATTTGTTAAATATAAAATGAATCTAGATGGAAATTTCAAATTACAAAACACATGTATATTTTGGATAGTTGAACTACATTTGGCATGTGACCACATGTTGTGATATAATGTTTTATTTTTAAAACTCAAGTTGTCATTTTATTTGTTAAATATAAAATGAATCTAGATGGAAAATTCAAATTACAAAACACGTGTATATTTCGGATAATTGAACTATATTTGGCATGTGATCACATGTTGTGATATAATGTTTTGTTTTTAAAACTCTTAAGTTGTCATTTTATTTGTTAAATATAAAATGAATCTAGATGGAAATTTCAAATTACGAAACACATGTATATTTTGGATAGTTGAACTACATTTGGCATGTGATCACATGTTGTGATATAATGTTTTGTTTTTAAAACTCAAGTTGTCATTTTATTTGTTAAATATAAAATGAATCTAGACAGAAATTTCAAATTACAAAACACATGTATATTTTGGATAGTCGAACTACATTTGACATGTGATCACATGTTGTAATATAATGTTTTGTTTTTAAAATTCAAGTTGTCATTTTATTTGTTAACTATAAAATGAATCTAGATGGAAATTTCAAAGTACATTTAACACATACATTGGTACATGTTATGCATTTGAACATGTGTGTGAATGTTATATAATTTTAGGATGTCTGTTATTTAGGTGATATTTTTTTTGCATGATCATACATGTTATTTAAAACAATCATAGATGGTTTTACATATTTATGTTCATCAATATATACATAAAAATGATTGAAGTACATGTTTGAATATATGTAAAAATGATTGAACTACATTTGAATATATGTAAAAATGATTTATGTACAATACATATCAATGTATATATCTAAAAGCAATCATAAAATTCTAAGTGTTCATAGATGTGTTAAACAATCACAAAATTTTAAAATTGCATTAAAACATATATCCACTACACAACATTTTTCATTTATGTACATAGAAAAACTACTTTCATTTTATAGTAAACTGGAAATTAAAAAACGCGTACCACACATTTTGCATTCAAGAATGAATATTATAATTTTCTTAATAGATACATCTAAAAAAAAATCGTGCAACTTAAAATTTGCATTATATCAACTATGCTAGATACACAGATATGTACATTTTGCAATAATGGCATTATGACAAATTGTACCAGAGAATGTATGAAATCATTTAAGACCAGATAATATACATGTGTATGTGTACACATGTGTATAAATTACTCGTGTGCATGTACCAAAACAATGTACATGTGCAAACACTTGTACATATAACATAAAATATACCTATTATAATAATTGTAAAACTTAAGAATGCACAAAAAAAGGCTAGTTCAATTTTTAGTTGAATTCTGGAATTTCTAAAAGATGAATCTAAAGAGAAGAAATTGTTGGGTAGTTTAATCAAAAAAATTCTAATCGAATGCCATCTTCAATGATCCGTTCATGATCGGCTTTTGACATTTTCCATTTCTTAATTTTCAATTTTTTCTTTGATTGAACTTCTATCAACTTTATGTGTGCTACACACACCAAGTGACTATATTGATAACTTATGACATCAGGTTCATAGTCTTGAAAGTAAACGAATTTCCAACTTTGATGAGTTTGTTGAAAAAATAAACTATCGGTATAATAAACCCTCTGTCATATATAAACCCATTATCATCATAGTTTTCTAATAATTTCATCTTTCGTTCAGTGCAACGCATCAAATAATACTTCACATTTTCATCGTTGGTAGTGGGTGCAACTACAGAGAAAACATCTCATGCACAATAAAACAAACTTACATTTAAATTTAGATCATAATTAACATGAAAATTTAACTTTAAAATTAACATGTGTACTTGATTTTATTATCTATTTCTAGATCTCTATCATTTGAAATCAATTGAAATGTTACCTTCTCTAACAAGATCAGAAACTCGATCACCTTCGAATGATACTATAGTCTCCTTTGATTGAATCTATTCAAAGTTTGCAATGGAAATTTTCCCCTTTGTATTTAGTTTTGTATGTTGTCAATATTTTACATACATTTTGTTTTCACAAGCATCATTGGATTCTGTGTTGTCTATGCAAACATGACAAAAACAAGAATATTTTATTTTATCAAAATGCTAACACATTTTTGTACAACTTTGTTTTAATTGAATCCAATTTTTGAGTCTCTTTTATTGTTTCAATGTCATCTCCAATCGATCTATCTACATCTTGGACCCCACTATGCAAAAAAAAAAAAAAAAACTTATATGGAAAATTCAAACAAAAATATAAATATGTTATTCCAAATACCATCAAAAATAATCATTGTGATAAATAATGTTTAAAATTAGAAATATAATAAAAATTAAATCATGTACATATTAAAGTTCTACATATATATATATATATATATATATATATATATATATACCTTCGTACTTCTCTTGATCGGTTAGTCTCATGGCTTAGTGCAGCGATGCACATATACATGTACCTTCGTACTTCTCTTGATCAGTTAGTCTCATGGCTTAGTGCAGCCTTGCACCATTGAACAACTTGATCTGTTGAGACATGTCAGTTTACAGAGTAGTCAATTTGATATCTTCGAAGTGCTTGTTTTATACATACCCGTGTACCATCGTGTTCTCCTTTTCCATAACCAGCCTCAAAGAAATTCCAACAATGTTTATTGCGGGTTTTCATATGAAGACTACACAACCAAAAGAACGATTGTGAAGATTTGAATTGACTTGCGCATCCATCTGACCATATCCAATGTTCATTGAATTTTATTTCACGACTTTTCAAGGAGTCATAAATATTTTCAAAACAATGTTGTACAAAATATGTATCATGTGTATGATCATCTATGATATAAAAGTGATATTGCTTAATAACATGCTGATTTTTACTGGCGCTTTCTATATGATCAACATTTTTTCCAACATGTCTATATAAAACATGGACAAGCATGGAGACTTGGTCAGAATGATAGTATTCACTCTATATTTCTTTTTGTGGAACAAATGTGTATTTCTCTGCAAAATCAACCATTGACGAAATTGTTCATGGTGGAAAAACTTCACAGGATTTTTTGAATTGCAAGTCCTGCCATCAAGCTCTATGGAAATGATTGGTGTATTTATAAATTTATGCCTCAAATTTTCTCAAAAACTCTATCACAAAAAATTATTCTTCTTGTAAAGAAATTCTTTTAGCACTTGTAGTACTACTTGAACCAACCAATGTATGAATATATTCATATCTCTTCCATTTCACTTTTATGTTGGACAATGATTGATCATTGATATCAGTATGATATTTTTTTTAAAATTTATTCAAATTTCCACAATCATTGCATTTTTTACCACCAACACATTTCTTTTGGTAAAATAATTCATGTATTTCTCTTCCACAGAATTTGAGATATGAAATCATGGATAGTGGAAGGAGGAGGTGAATATTTCCAAAATGTTTTACGAAAATTAAGGAATGTGTCATAATATAATTGAAATTCCACATGATAACGACAACAACAAGTGTTGCATACAGTGATAGGTTTAACATACCATGGTTTTTGTTGCATAAAAACATTGATTGAGACATTAATTTCACGATTCTCTTCTACGAACTTGTTGAACAACTCTATCTAAGTGGTGTCCAAGAAATGTTTTTCATGTTCTTCATATTGATTTCGTGTTATTCTTCTTCACAACACATCCATTGCTTTTGGTGAAACACGTGAATTTTTCATCCAATATTCCTATATTATTTTTTTAATATCTTCTCCAAGTCTATCTTTGTATGGTTGCCTACAAATAATTGTCCAACAAGGGAGTTCATCATTTACATCTATTTGCAATCGAAATTTCCGATGTTTGTGCAAATTTTTTTGTGAGGTTCCTAATGCTTGTGCCATAGATTTTACCAAGCGCTTCTCTTTAGTACTTGATGAAACCACTGCTATGTGTATTTCTCTATGTGCATATAAAGCACTTTTCTTTCGAGGTCTTCCAATTGACTTTAGAGCATTATTTATATTTTGTATCACATTTTTCTTCATTTTTTTATCTTTTGTAGATTTTCGAATACCCAATAAAGTCATAGTTTCGTTTAATTTCTTTGATGTTAAGAGACTTTTCAACATTAGGGCTTGAACTGCTACAGTTTCATCTTTGAAGAATGAATCAATAATGCACTTAACACGATATCGTATAACATGGTCAGTTTTTTTTATCTCCATATGTGTGAGTGTCAACATTTTCTAACATCTTATCATCGATATTGATTTCATCTGTACATATTAGAATTAAATGTACATAATGAGTTTACATATTTAATAAATAATTAATTTAATATATATGTATAATTTCAATAATACACATTCAACATATATATACATGCCTGGTGATTCAATTTCTTCACTTGAATTTCTTTCAACACTTTCAACGTCTTCAATCATTGGTTCAATATCTCTTTCACTTTCTCTTTCAAAATTTTCTATCTCATCAGCAATGTTTTAAGGAGTATCTCTCTCTGTTACATTGCAAAATATTTTTTAAATTAGTTCATCAAATAAAAATTAAGTTTCACAATACACTAGTCAAATTTATAATATTTACATTTACATACCTGCTTCAACTTCTAGTTGAGGATGATTTTCCCTTTCAATATTTGAGCATTCTTCTCTATTTTTTTTTTGTGATATTCTCTCCCTTGTTCTCTACGTTTCTCAGGGTCTCTTGTTCGATCATATTTTCTCTTGCAATTCCTTCGATTTCTCATGATAATTTAGTATGAAGCTCAAAAAATATCCTTCAAAATCCTGTAAAAAAAACTCACTACATCAAAATTTAGACAAAAACTCAATTAAAAAAAACATCACAAAAGATTTAATTTAATATATATATATATATATATATATATATATATATATATATATATATATATATATTATTTGCACAAAATACATACTTCAAGCCAAAACACTTACTTTAAAAATTCCGCCAAAAAAATGTCTTTTAAAAATGAAATGAAGTTCAAAATATTTCTTTCCAAGTCTTACAAAAAAAATTCATTTAAAAATTTAGACAAAAACCCACTTTAAAAAATCATTATAAAATATTTACTTCAACCCAAAACACTTACTCTAAAAAAATCTCACTTTAAAAAATACCTCCCAAAAATGTCCATTGAAAATTAAGCCCAACCTCTTAAAAAATGTCACCTTAAAAAAATACCTCCAAAAAATGTCCTTTGAAATTAAGCCCAAAAAACCTCTAAAAAAAGGTCACTTAAAAAAAAAACCTCCAAAAAATGTACTTTGAAAATTAAGCCCAAAAAAATCCCTTTGCAAAATCAGCCCAAATGAAGAAATGTGCAAAAATATGCGAAAATAATGATTCCGTTTTCAGCTATTTATATAGCTGCGAAAAGTTTTTTTTGAGGGGATTCATTGAATTTTTTGGCTGACGTAATTTGCGAGCAAAAGTTTGGCCGAACTTCTGTAAAAAGTTCAGCCAAACTTGTTTGTCATTAGAATTAACGGGTCGAAGCGGCAAAAAACAATTCAACGGAACTATTTTAAAAGTTCGGTTGAATTAACATAGCTACAACTACACAACAGCTCGACTCTGAACACATTTCTTCAACTTTGGAATGATTAAACTCCATCAAACTGTATGAATTAACTGTTAGAACCAAAACAAGCATTTGCAGAATTCAATCTACTTTCAAGAAATATAACTTTTATGGAATTCCATAAATATTTACTAATTTTAATTAATTTTGTAATAAAATAGGTGCAAACAATTTCTGAAGATCATTATGATTCAGTGAAATCAAAATTCTATATCTTCCAAAATACACTGTAAAAAATTGAAAAATTTATGGTGCAATACATTGGTTCGTCATCTGTAATGAGTAGTTTTTAGATTTTTAAATTATAACTAATATGTTGAGAAACTTCGCGCGAGCTGAAACATATTCAAAATATGCATTTTTTTCATATTTGATCAGTTCAAAAAATTATAGTAATTATGATATGCATCAGTTGGTTTCGTAAATATAACGATATCGAAGTAGACTCTATCTAGATTGTTGTAACACATTTTTTTCTCAAAAACACAAAGTTTTCAAAGAATGCACCAACACGTTTGAACATGACTTTTTATGAATCCTTTGATTGTTAAAGAACACAGGCTCAAAGAAATGTTAAGTTGACATATCAAATGTGAATAAAAAGATTCCAAAAAATAATAGAAAGCTAATAAAATTTCTGACAAGTTTTATTTTTATCGTAAATGAAATTGTAAACAAAAAAATTGTTTAAAAAAGTTGAAAAACAGAAGAAGAAAAAAATGATATTTTTTTATCAAAAAAGGGCAAAAAGTGTAACCCAACTTCACATTTTCACCCTTTAACATTTTACTACATTATATTTTTCATTTAAACGAGACTAATTTTCAAAAAACTTTGCCACTTCAAACTTATGTAGCTCTCTCTTTGTACGTTCTTTGAAGCTTCTGTCAATTCATTAGAAATTTATTAATGGCCTAATATGTGCTCCAATTTATTTGTGGGACTAATAATTGGTGTGCTTTGTTTCTCACAAATCTTCCATTATTGACATATTTTGAGGGTTCAAAAATTCAATGCAAGCATGTTTGAATATCTTGCATTTCAATAGTGTGTTTTTTTCTCTTGCACACTATTGCTCTCTATTGTATATATTGTCTCTTAAAATCCTTTCTTCAAATGTTAAGCCAACATATTGATTCAAGAGGTTTTAAATAAAGTGACAACACGGGTCTTAATGTCAAAGAAGGCATTTTATGACAACATAAAGGAAACTTACAAAATAAAACCACTGAAATTTTATATGTAAACATTCATAAATTTAGATATTGAAAATATTCTAAACAAGATCATAAAGAGAGAAGTTCACGTGAAAAAACAAACAATTGTAAAGCAGACTTCAAAGCATCATTTAAAAACCTTAAGGCACCAAATTTAAGGTCAAAATATTTAAGGAAGGGAAGGTTTAAAAGGATTTGGAGATCAAACACCCTTAAGGTGCTTGATTTCCAATGAGACATAATGCCTAGGAATGCCCTCTAAACCTCAGTGCTGCTAACAAGGCAACAATAGCACAAGAAGAATCACATGGAGAGGAAGGTGAGTCTGAAACGGGCAAAACATTAATGTTGCAAAGAAATTTACTAATGAAGTGTCAAAAAATGAACAAAATATAAGGCCTAAGAGACAGGGATATAGAGGATTTGGAAATCATTTGGTATGAACTTAAATTGTCTAGAAACTATATTTCACTTGTATTTCTCTAATTGATCCTTATAAACCTTTTTCTTAGAAAAGGATCAAAGTATGTTAGTAGACAACGATCAAATTCCAGAATCAATCATACTAATCTAAACAACGAAACAATAATCATATTCAGCCCACAAGTGCCTTGTGTTAGGTCTCTTGAGGTCGAGGAAGTATAGGGATCGTGTCAAGTGCAGTTGGAATACACGATTAGGAAAAATCACGAGAAATCCTAGTGTTCTTTGCATCTCCTCGGCTTTGTGCTCCGTTAGCCTTGAGGAGAATCCTTGGAAAACATTGTTATAAACATGAAGCAACAATGTATCATCATGTTGCGCATCCATAAAAGAGCCTGATTGTGTTTTGACAGTGATTGTGGCATTAGTAACAATAGCTGTCAAACTTCATGATTTTGGGTGCCCTGGGTGCTCTTTATGGTGTTGAATCCATTTCCACCATCAAAAAACTATTCAAACACTCCAGCATTATGAGTTTTTGAAGAAAAAAATTACTGGATTCTGGCAATATTTACCTATTGTAAATGTTTTTCCGCAATGTGATGGCAAAGTTGGAACTGGCTTCTCCAATGCTTGAAATATAACGCCAATGGCCTTGATATGCATCTCTTAAGGCCTTTGTGTTACAAGCACACCTGTGTCAAAAAAAAATGTAGTATGCATTCACACTATTACAAAAAAAAAAAGACTGCAATATGCATTCACACTATGTAAAATTAAACAATGTAAAATGTTAACATGTAAAATTGTGAAAATCTTGATTATTATTTTGAAATTATATATTCAAAATTAAACAAGATGTAAGATTTAGCGTTTTTTTAATTATAAATTTGTATGCATATAATTATATTTATTTAGTTATTTTTATTTTATAAATAAAAAATTATAATTATTTGTATTATTAAAAGTATTTTTTGAAATGATGTAGCGAATTTCAAATTCTAAAATTTAATTATGAGTTTGTTTTTCGCTTTATTCTTGGAGAGATGATCTTCCTAAATCTTCTATTCCTTTGATGTATCTTTACATCTTTTAAAACAATTACAATTACCTATTACCTTTATATAGAAAAGTGACAACTGAAAACCACACACATAATTAGAGCAACTAAACTGAATGTTCAGATTGAATGCGTATCAAAATTAACTACCCTAAATAAATCCAAGTCTGATGTTAAAAAGACACTTGATTTATTTTGTCGGTAGTTGAATCTCACCAGCCCCATTTATAGAGTGTAAAGATTATTAGTTTCCGGGAACTAGAAACATCAAGCCACATTAAAGATGACAATTTATACAGTGTAAAGATTATTAGTTTCCGGTAACTAGAAACATCAAGTCACATTAAACATGACAAGGGAACATGGCCATTGTTAAGGGATATTTGAGGATCTCACATCTCCACAAATGTGTGTGGTGGTAATAAGACGCGTTGATTTTCTCATATTTTTGAAAATTGTGTTGATTTTCTTACATTCCTTCAATAGGCGCGTTGAAAATCTCCAAATGCGGCTGAAAACGTCAACAAAATGCTGCTGCAGGTGTCAAGTCAAAGGACTCTACACTCCTCACATCACCACTAAAGTGATTGGAATTGTTGGGACTGTTAAAAGTGATTGGAATTTGGGCAAAATAAAAATATTTATTGCAGACGGTTAAAAGTGATTGGAATATTGTAACCAATGTTTTATCTAGAATATGCATGGACTTCCGGTGTTTTGAACATTTTCGAGGGAAGAGCTTTGTCTTGGAGAGAGGCCCTCGAGAATAATTGAAAGCATAAATAATGTAGGTTGGGTTGAATGCAAACATTGGATTTATAAGAGTGTTCAAAATTGTTTTATATATATGTATTTTCTTTGGAATCTGTGTTTGAGTTTTAGATAGTCAGAGAAAATACAAAGCAAAACATGAATGTCATAGATGTTTGATTTTATATATTAATGCCAAAAGGTTAAATGTAAACCGTGAAGGTTATAGGTGTTTGATTTTTTCTGCAAATACCATGTAAATCTTCCACGTTTTTTAATATATATATATATATATATATATATATATATATATATATAGTCGATAGAGTGAGTGGTGGTAATTCTAGTCAGATCCATTCTGCATAGGTTAGTTTATAAATTTGGTCCTCTCTCATATTGTGTTTAGGTTGGTTTAGAGTTCAAAAATGATTTTCACACAATGGCAAAGAAAAATTAAACTAAATTTTATCTCATGGTCAGATTTTGATAAAGTCAAACCTTTAAATTTTCCATGTTTATCGGATACCAAAACATGTCGGTATTAGCATTGCAGATGTTCTAATTGTATTAACAATTACTTTTATTGATACAATTTTTTTGTTCTTCATTTATCGATGGATCGGTGAAGCTTCAATTCCTAATAATGGATTGATCATGGGAATATATGTCGATTAGCAAATATAGTGCAGATTATGTGTTTTTAACCACAAGCTCTGAAATGAAGAGTAGACATGAAATTCTCCTATCCATAATGAGGATATGGTTAGACGAGCTCATCAGAGTTTAGAGTTATGGCGCTGTGCACTATACACAATTCGTTCGTTATTTAATACATATATTCATTACACTGGTTATGGTGATTAAATTGATTAACAAGGCCTTTTCATTCATAGCTATTAGTGTTCAGCGGTTATATGGCCAATAAAATAATTTACAATGGCATTAACTAACAATGTCACTTAAAACTTAAATTTAGGATTTCAGGAGATAAATGGCCAATAAAATAATTTATAATGGCAATAACTAATTGTTAGGTAAAACTTAAATTTAGGATTTATTATAACAAAGATTGTTAGTAGTGGTAGAATATTTAGAAAGGCTCTGCCCCATCCCAACGACTTCTTCACGCTCTGACTCAGCGAGGTATTCTGTATTATTCACAAGCAATTTATTATTAGTCTTTCGGTGCTCCTATTTTCAAATCTACTAAACAACTAGGTTTAGACGGGGTTGTTGCTGATGAATGGAATTTGTTTCGGGATCATCTGCGTTCTGCTGGTCTATGTTATGCCCCTGGTGGTGATCAAATTACATGGAATGGTCCACTAAAAGATAATATGGTAATTGTGAAGGAGGTATATCGAAATATCATTGTTATATCCCAACAGCTGAATGCCTCCAAAATTTTCTTTCCTTTCTGGCGAAGGAAAATTCCAATGAAAATCACTATCTTTGGGTGGCTGGTATGTCGGGGAAAAGTTCTCACATGGGATAATCTCATGAAGAGGGGTCATCAGGGTCCCAGTCGTTGTGTTATCTGCTATTCGGCGAATGAATCTATTTCACATTTATTCTTCACCTGTCCCATAGTTGTCAAACTCTGGAAATTGTTCAGTTCTTTCATTCTGAATCCATCATGGCTTCCTGTGGATTTCATTTCAGTTGCATACGAATGGGATAAACTGAGCAGTAAATATAAATCACTTCCCTTTTTTCTTATATGGGAGGTCTGGCTGGCTCAGAACCATCTGATTTTTGAGAACAAACCTTTCCATATTCAACGGGTATATTTGGCTATCAAATCATGGGTGGACGATCGTCCTCAACAACTTTCGGTTGTTGTCGATGGCTCTCATCGCATAAGACCTCATGAGATTGGCATCCCTGCCATATATTTTGATGGTGCCTCTGTTGATGGTAATACTGGATGTGGTGTATGGATCAAGCTTTCTGATCGGGAACGTATCCACATTTTCTGGAATGGAGGTCCTGGTTCTAACAATAAGGCTGAGATTATGGCGCTATGGGGGGGTCTCCTGGCTACTTCCAACCTTCAAATCCAGGATGTTAACATATATGGGGACTCTCAATTGATCATCAGTTGGATTACCAACAGATTTCTTATGTTTACCCCACAACTTCAAGGCTGGATTGATAGGACACAGCGACTGTGGCGTAGATTGAATTTCCCTCCCATTAATCATATTTTCCATGAAAACAATACTCGGGCTGATCGGCTTTCCAAGAAGGGACTTCTGGCTGATTTTGGATCCATGAAGATCATTCATTTCTCTGATGGTAGACAGATTGGGGAATTTTCCATTCCCATCCCATGAATATCTTCTTTTCGTTTCTAAGCTTCCATATTTTGTCTAATCAGTGTTATTACAGGGGTATCTGGTTTTTTGTCACAGGATTATGGTTACGGGTTACTGGATGATCTTGTATCTGTATTTTATCCCTCTTCCAGTATCAATCTTTTTCTCTCGCTTATGTTTCTCTGATCGATCTCTACACGACACAAACGAGCCTGATCAATTACATAAACTACAAATTTTTTGATCAAGGGTATTTCCATTTTCGAATCTCCAATATCCTCCTTTTCAAGCGAGCCTGGACTATAATACGTGAAGCGAGCCTGCTACCATATATCAAGCGAGCCGAATTTTATTTACAAGTGAGCCTGACTTTATATTTTTCAAGTAAGCCTGAATGACTCCTTTCCTGCCAGATTTAAGGGCGTTTTATCTATAAGAGTACAGGTCAAACATTCTCAAGCGAGCCTGTATTTACAGAGTTTCTAAGCTATAAGAGTACAGATCAAACATTTTCAAGCGAGCCCGTTTTAACAGCGCTTCTGATATCTGCATTGTACACTCTGATTTTGATTTGGCATCTTATCTTATCATAGACGGGACAGAACAGGGGTGAACTGGACTTTTTACTCTCTGTTTTGTGCCTTAATCATTCTCAAGTCTTTGATGCCATTTCCTATTTTTTTTGTCATTCCTACTGTTTGAAGGAAAATGCTTTATGTTGTATCCATCCTTCTCAGTTTTTCTCGTTTTGTTTATTATGTTGCTTCCATTTGTATGGGAAGGATCTCTCCCGATAATGAGGAGGCCAAACTATTGCTATCTGCTCATTCATTCCATAATGAGCATAATTTATCTGGCTTTTCAATGGTGGATTTCTCGCTGTAGGCTCCTCAGCCGAGAATTATTGGTCAATGTACTGTTTATGTATATAATATAATCAGCGTTTTTTTCTTCTGAAAAAAAAATAAAATAAAATAAAATAAAATGTAGAAAGGGATAGGGAAAAGAAATATAAAATAATAAAATAAAATTGTGGATTTTCAAGAGAATGTTGATGCGTCAACTATTGGTTATGTTGAGAGAATTTTTTTTTTGGGTTTATGTACTCATTATTTTGAGGGATGGTGGCATGTAATTAACAATGGATGGTGTAGTTTTATGTTATACATTTTTCTTTTCTTATTAAAATTTAGTGATAAATTTTTGATAGAATTGTAATTTTTTTATGCATTTTTTAATGTATAGATGGATTCAATGCTTGATAGAAAATTCATGAGGCACTTGAATTGTATAGACTACACTACTCAAACCTGCAATCTCAACAAATCCTTATCAAATTTAGAATAAAATTGATTGAAACGTAATCCCATAAAACAACAAAAGCTACAATGGATTGCTATGATAATGGTTAAGGTGTAGACAAACAACAATGCACAAGTTTTAGGAAAATCACCTCATAAATTTAGGAGTGCTTTGGAATGAAATAATATATATATATATAACAAAAAAATAGTTGGACCTATTATTGATTAAGACTTAGTATACATTATTAATTTCCTAACGTATCATTTGAGTATGATTGTTAAAAACATTTAAATACAAAATTTTAGTTCTTTGGATGAGTTATGTATTCTTAAATTAGATTTGTGGACATGCTTATGATGGAAGTGTTAATGGTCTCTTATTTGGAACAAACAATAAAAGAGATAATAATGCATGTTCATGAGTATGTCAACCCCACCATTAGTAAGGGATAATTGTTTAGACATTTCATGCGAGTTATAAGAGGTTATTTTAAATTAAAAAGGGATCACATGGGGACAATATTTGGAACGGTCATGGGTTTAGTTTTTTCCAAGAATAAAGTTAAATCAAGGTGCATGTCCTTGGTTCAATAAGTCTAAATCATTATAATGAATTGAAAGACCTTGTAAAAATGTTGTTGGTTAACAGACGAATAGATGGATGTCATGTAGTATGATAGTTTAATCGTGTGTATTTCACAAAGAGAGAAAGTGTTGTAAGCGCTAAAATATGTTTAGTGAAGGAATAATGTTTTATGGGTTCTTATATCTATTTTGACTAAGTTGAAAATGAGGGGAGTGTAAGAGGGAGTACCTTAGAGAAGGGGTCAACATTGTGTAGCTCTCCAAAAATGGTTTATGGTGGGAAGTAACATTTAGTTACTTAACTTAACATTATAAGGATTGATTCATATTTACATTAGGCACTCTAATATTGCACCAGCTTGTTTTGTAGGTATAAATTAAGAATAAAAAAGGAGACACTAATTATGTCCATGACTTCAAAAGAACATAAGGAGAATTAAATCAATGAAGGAAATATTTGTGGTTCTATGGTAATTGGGAAAAGGTTTAAAATCTAAATAATCTAATTGGGCATATGGACGTAAACCCAATATAGGCATGCATACCCCTAGTTTGATTATGGTTAGATATTCAATAATGTTTGTTTGGTATTTGACTCATAGCTGGTGGTCTAATATTTATTGTGAGTTTCTTGAAGAGAAGGTTGTTCACTAATATAAGGAGTTGTTGACACATGAATCAAGTGAGCCATAAAATCTAGGGTGATGTTGGACCGGGTTTGTTAAATTAGAATGAAGTGTGATTTGAGGAACATATGTTAGTAGAGAGCAAGATTGATCAATTGCATTGGTTAGTGAAGAAAGACATACAATAGTCTTTAAAGATGTTTGGTATGGGAGTATCATATTACTATTTTGGTATCAAGAATGGCATTAGTGAGAATATATTTTCCTATCCTCATTAAACTATGCCATGAATCCAACCAAGAGATTCCAAATGGAAAATTGTAACCTGGGTGTCATACCAATGGAAAATGGGTTAATCAAGTTGAAACAAGGGAAACAATGTGCACAACATTGTACAAAGGTAACTTGGCTGACCCAGGGATTGACAAAATGTTTGGATACATTGAATATCTCATTGGAGAGTAGAAAAGAATGATAAGCTATTTGAACGGAAAATGGAGTTGGGGATTGAAATTTTCATGGCTCATAGATAATTTATATTTAAATGGATACCAAAAAAAAAATTTGGGACTAGTACATGTACCTCGACGAATCAACATCTTGAATTATATTTCAAGTCAATTCCTTTTCTAGGGTATAAGAAGCAACATACAATTGCTTTATCTTCAAGCATTTGCATAGCAAAGATGTGCATTGCATATGATACATTAAGGAGTTTGGCTTGGCTGATTGTTGAGATAATGATGATTAGACATATTGACACTTCTAATTTTAATACTCTTAGGTTCAAATATGTGACATCTATGAAATTCAAGAGAATTATTTTTTTTAAATGGAACAGGTAATAATTTTCATTAATAAAACTGGAAGCAAACCAGGTCCCTTACTGACAAAGAGCACATCGACTCTTAGTTGTTCGGCAAAAAAGCCAGCAAAGAGACCCAATTGCTACCAACATTATTCTCATACATACTTTGTGCTATAGACCTTCCAAAAAACTCCACAAACTACTACTACTCGACAAAACATAAAAACAAAAGATGAAAGCCACTACCTGTAGCTACCAAGATCATCATCTCCTGCCGCCTCATCAGTAGGCAAGCCTAGCTCCTCTCGACCACTAGCCCCAAACCCAGACACCAATCTACAAAAAACTACACTAGCATTACCCTCGGCAGGATGAGAAGAATCCCCACGGCCGAAGATTTCCTTTATCACACACACAGTGGCAGTCTCCACTTTGACTTTAATATTCTCAACACTATGTCGCAGGTTCATAAAGCTAGTGGTCAAAAGCTCCATGGATTTATGGAGCAATTCCATGTCCATCCAAAGACCATACAACTGAGAGTAAACAACAACCATATTTTCGTTGATTTCTTTGACAATTTTCTTAGTAACTTTCTTGCAGGAACTGTCCACGATATCCCCAATGCTCCCACTAAGCCTTGATTCCACCACATGGCTACCACTTCCATTACTTGCATATGCCATCTTCTTGGAAATTCTCCCCTGCACCAAGGAAATTATATGGATTATTTTCCTCTACCAACCGCTATATATAAGAGCCTGATCATTCCTAACATTCCTCCCTTTCTTATCAACCATAAATGGATGTCATCCCTGAAACGATACGACGTCACTTCCTTCCATCTCCATCACTGCCAAAACATGCTCGTCTCAAAGTGTGATCGTACCAGCCCAGCCTTCAATTGAATGCATATTAAATAACCAAGCGAGTGACCAAGGGTCGAACACCCACTTGTCATGGAACATGGCCAACCTTCTGTATTGATCCCACATGTTCAATAACTTCCAACCACCCTTCTCACCTTCCAAATTTATTTAGCGCCTCATTGGGATGCACTCGACCTTAAATGCCCGCACCATGATTGGTTATGTCGTACCCCAACTGTACTCCACGGAATTTGTATTTTGAATCTGCATTATGGGATGTGACATGTATCCCGAATGTGTTGCATTATAATGATCCCATACTCTAACTCAACCTTGATATTGGCTTGAGCGTTCACCGTGAGGTTGTTGGATTTTTTAACATGAAAAAAAAAAAATCAATTTTCCTAAGTAAATACATTATTCTTAGAATAATTGGGGAGGATGTAGAATCCAAGAGGTGCTCATGATTGGAAATATTCATACATTTTTAGATTATTACCAACCAATCGCCAACAATAGTCAAATTCTTGATACCATTGGAAATTCCAATTTTCAATCCTTGCCAGAGGGATAACGCTTCAGCTTGGTTGTTCGTGGCTTTGTCGAGATCCCATGCAGACTTATTTCAATATTTTCTTTGAGGTTTAATAGCACCCATCCCGCTCCAACCTTCCCGTAATTCAAGAGGATTATTACTGCTCTGGGTAGGGTTGAGATTGAGTGTTAAGTTTTTAGAGCCTATCATATAATTGTATGGATTTTGAAGCATAGTCATATAATTGTATTAATGATCTCCATATTAAATGAGATCTAATGTGTGGAAATTCCTTGTCTAAGAGCCATTTATTAATTGAAACTTAATGAGTGATGCAGTTGATATTAATTCCCAAGAGGCAATGATGCACCTTGATGTAGCTCCATTGTACATGTGTTTTAGTTAATGGTCACTCACTATTTTGGACATTCTCTTGTGAGATATTTCACTATGATAGATTTTAAACATATATAATAATGATGCTTTTAATTTCATATGAAACTAATTGTGTTAATATATGATAAATATACTTATAAAGTTATAGATATTTTGTTAACTTATTTGAGGATGGTGTTCATAATGAACTAATGTGTTCCCAAGTAGTCCAAATTTGTTGCAAAATGAAGACTGATGTAATGTATTGTGCATATCCATATATATTTTTGTACATTGTTGAATGAGATTGTGTACCCTAAAAGTATTAGCATTGAGAATGATAAAATATAAAGGTGGGGTTTGCTTGTCAAAGCATACAACACGTATTAACCAAAGGCCATTTAAACACCAAAAAAGGAAGGTGGTCAATGTTAACAAGTGAATATGTTGTTGATATTACTTATCTAAAGGAAAAAATAAACAAGGTGGCAGATGCTTTAAGTAGGAGGCTTGAATATTTTTCGGTAATTCCTTTAAAGACAAAACTAAGGGAGAATTTTCTCAACTAACAAATTGAGGATACCTTGTACAACAAACATAGATGAAGTTTAACAGAGGTTGAGAAGGATACGCATCATTGTCTTCCTTTCCTTTCTTGTTACGAGGACTTCAGGATGAAGACAATTGTTAAGAGGGGGTGTATGTAGCACCCCGCTCTTGTTTATACACTCTGATATGAAATTATTCTTGATACATTATTCTTTGAGGACCTCAGGTTGAGGATCCAAATATTTGACTCTTACTATGAATGGATGTGATAATAATTACTTTTATAGTTTGATGTTATGATGATAATAATTATGATGGATCTGTTTTATGACTATGTCTAATCGTATCATGGATTCATTATGTGTCTGTTTATATTAGATCTTACTCACAGTTACAAAGATATTGATGATTATTCCATGATGGTGATTTAGCACACAAAACCATATTGGTGACTAATACTATGAATCAATGTCATTTATGATCATTGAGTGTGGCAGAAGACCACCCAAATGCACTTGAATGTGATGAGTCGACAACCTATGGTTTGGATTGAATTGCATGTTATTGTCTCGAGAAAATTTTGAAGCTCAATTAAAAATTCTGTTGTGAATTTTCATGACATGATATTGGTTGCAGGCACAGGTTATTAAAAATCAATCACACATGGGTAATGGGTTTGTACATATAGATGGAACCTTATGGGAGGGGTGGGGCAGTGTCCTTGATCCCACATGCTAACTCTCTTGTCATGACATGGGTTGGAAGGTGTTGGGATAACTTCGCCTCGAAGATCACGATATCGTGGGGGAAAGCCCTGGATTAGGGCGGGTCACAAGGATTTTACTAGGGTGTGTGCATCGAGGCAAATTTCTTGATCCCAAACTCCATTTTTCTCACTATAGAGGGATACATAGGAGAGGATGGAAGTCTCTATTTCACACCTAGTTCTTCCCTCAGATTCACTAGATGCTTAAAGGATAAGTGGCATGGCACCCTTGGAACTTCAAAGGGAATTTCTTGAAGGGCGTGACCGACTTGGAACCCTTGGCATTTAGAAGAAATTGATTAATGTGGCACCTTTGGAACTCTAAAGGGGAGTTCTTGAAGGGCACGACCAACTTGGTGCCCTTGGCATAAAAAAGAAACCACTGAAATATAATCAAGATAAGGTAATAATGTTAATTCACATAATGAAGTGAGTGTGATGTTCGAACCAAGTTAAATAAATCAAGAGTACACCTTGGGCTAAAGGGAGAATAGGAAGAAATAACATATTGGACCAATTAAGAACTCTACCCTTCCCACGTCTGGAAAATATCAGGTAGATAATGTGCATATAAAGTAACTCCAAAGTATGTAAAGTGATAGTAAGCAAAGAGGGGGGTGGGGGGGTCATATAGTTACTTAGAAATATTAATCCTAAAATAGTTTAACCTCGTTAAGAAAAGAAGGCGGTAAATGAAAATAAAGAATAATAAATTAAATTAGAAGAATTTATTCATGAGAGAATCTCCATGTGGCAAGATCCAACACAAGGATCCCCATCTAAGAGTGAAATTAAGTTAAACTAGGTTGTAGTTGGGGACCAAATCTGAAGCCTACTAGTTGAGTTTAGTAATGAACACAAATCAAGGAACATAAAGGGAGAATCAAGAGATAACTAGGAGAATAAATAGAGAGTCATGTTGGGGTGAGGAAATTTAAGTAAATAATTTATGAGAGCCTTGGTGAGAGGATGAGACATGGGTGGGTGCATAACCAAACTTTTAGATTAATAAAAATAATTATTTATGCATGAAGTGTCAAGTGTCACCTATGAAGCCTCCTATAAAAGAAGGGGCACGCTATGGGAGAAGTGACTTTTTGGCCCTATTGTTGGACGGATGAGATAATGTTATTATGTGTGACTATGAAGCCTATAGTGAGTTTGGTGAGTTGGAGGTTTTTAGAGAGGGATATCTTGAGCTTGGAGTGCCCACCTCCATTTGCTAGTATTCTTCCTCGACTTATAGCCCCATTGCAGCTCGGGGGTTTGTGGGGAAGAAGAGTACCCAATGATAGGTCAGGAATTCAATCGGTGAGTCATAAATGTTTGGTCGAGACACATCATCCTTCGCACATGAACGTGGATGACATCCAGGGAGCACAAGAAGCAATGAGCCAACATTGATCTCCATTCCTTGGTGAATAGTACCTTGTGTAATTATTTAGTTCTATCACATGATTTTTATTGTATCGATAGTGATCATATTGAAAAATTTATTGTTATGATGGTTGAATTGAAAAATATGGGCTATAGATGTGTGTATCTTAAATTTATATGTTTTCAATGCGGATGTATTTTAACTAATATGTGATTTTCATAAAGGATGTGGTTAACGAATAACTAGTTAAAATGGAATGCCTCATTTCTTATTATTTACAATATCATATCTCAACACATCACTTGATATTTAGTTAATTATGATCTTGGTTACGATATCTAGAACTTGTGGCCATTATCTT
Source organism: Pinus albicaulis (assembly GCA_034641835.2). NCBI lineage: Eukaryota > Viridiplantae > Streptophyta > Pinopsida > Pinales > Pinaceae > Pinus > Pinus albicaulis. The sequence continues at coordinate 29,522,183 of CM076570.1, forward strand.
GAATTTAAGTTAAAAATAAATAAATAAAAATTATGTCATAGGGAGGGTCCCTACAACTACTTTAGGCAAAAGTAGGGGCAAAGCATACACAAGTACACCACAAAGTTCATAAAGATGGCCATAATGTTGGGTATCTCCCAAAGAACCCAGATGTACACAACAAGTATTTGGGGGATCTACACAACCATCTGTGGATGCAAGTGATGATATTTAAGACTAGATAATTGGATGAGGCTTGTGTACAGGAACAATACCTAGAGAAAATAGGCATAAGAAAGGGAAATCATGTGGATCGAAGTAGAAGGAGCAACGAGACACTTTTAAGGAGGGAAAGAAGAATTGGAAAGGTGGGGAGATAAATAAAAAATAAAAAAATGATAACTACAAAACATCAATGCAAAGATACCAACAACCATTGCAACATTGACAACCATACATAGGAGAACTGTGGGAAGTTGCATCGAGAGTTTAAACCAAAGAACTAAAAGAAATACAAAGAGAAGAATAATCTTGTGGCCACTGATTCAAGCAAACAAGTTGAAAGCAACTTGGACAAGGGTGATAAGATCGGATATACGTCAGTGCAAAAGGAAGTGAATTTGAGTAGCCTTTAGCAACAGAAAGAGAAAGAAATGACCAAACACTTCCACATAAAGATACAAGTCAAGAAGACAAATATTGATGTTTGTTTGACTCCATATTGTAGGATAATATCATTGTAGCAGAGTTGGCCAAGAAATTATTATTATAAGTTCGTGATCCTCTGAGTCCATATGCATTGGGATGGGTAACTAAGGATGTAGAGTTGAAGGTAACACAATAGTACAAAATTATATTTGTCATTAGTACTAATTTTATTGATGAAGTAGAACTAGATGTAGTTCCCCTTGATGTATGTAGAGTTGAAGGTAACACAATAGTACAAAATTATATTTGTCATTAGTACTAATTTTATTGATGAAGTAGAACTAGATGTAGCTCTCCTTGATGTATGTAGAGTCGTGTTTGGAAGTCCCTACATCTACATCCAAGATACAATATTCATGTGGAGATCCAACCAATACCAAGTTGTTAAGGATGGAAAATTTTTCAGCATCAACGCACACAAACGCAAGTACAAAATTTCGATGGTAAGTGCAAACCAAGACAAGAAATTGATTAGTTCTAGCAAGAAGTATGGTTTACTATTTTCAAGAGAAAATCAATTTGTAGAAGAGTTTGTAAGAGGTAAGGAATCCCTGGAGGGGTGTAATAAGAAATTTAAAAAATAAAAAATAAAATAAAAAAAAACTATAAGAGTTTCTATAGGCATATAGGGATGTGTTATGGGAGCCTAAAGGGTTACCACCTAAGAGGGAAGTAGAGCAGAAGATCCAGTTGTTATCGAAATCCCCATTACCATACATTGGGTTGTATAGGCAGTCTATTATAGAAGCAAGCGATGTGAAGAATCAGTTGTAGCAGATATTAGAACATGGTGTCATTCGATTGAGTACATCACCATGTGGGTCACTGATCATCATTTTTCCAAAGAAGGATAGGACTTGGTGGATGTGCATTGATTATCGGGCATAAAAAAAAAAAAACACAGTAAAAAATAGGTGCCCCCTACCGAGGATAGATGATCTATTTAATCAGTTGTAGTAAACAAAATACTTCACAAAGTTGGACTTAAAGTATAGATATCACCAGGTTCTAGTCAAAGAAGAAGATACCTAGAAAACCGCCTTCAAAACTAGTCAAGATTTGTATGAGTGCTTAGTAATTCCTTTTAGCCTATGTAATGTGTTAGCACTGCAATTTTTCAATTTTTTTTCAAGGTCTGGTCATTATTGTAAGTTGTGTCTTTGATCTTCTCTTATCTCCTAACCTATGGTTGAAGTCCCTGGAAGGTTAAAATGTATTATTTTTATCATTTTTAACCAAAACCCAAAAGAATTTTGAGTCCAATAGTTTATTTGTGTCATAGAGTTATTAGGGTAAATTCTCTTTTAATAAGTCTTTTAACTGCTTTGAGTAGTTGAGGTCATGGGTTTAGCTTGAGAAATATTATTCATTCACCATGATATTTCTATCCAAGGTTAAAGAAAAAAATGTCAAAGTCATCAGTTGTTTTAGGAATTTTCCGTAATAGCTACCCTTTTTCAGAAAATCTAGTTTTACAAGCAAACTCACTAAGTAGATATTCCCTGGAAAATTTGTACAAGGAGATAAAAGAGGCATTTATCAGGTGAAAAGACTGCTCTTTGAATGTTGAAGGTCTGTTGAAACAAGAGGTATTACCTTGATGAAAGGTGTCTATTGGAGGATTTATTAAAAGGAGTCAGCAACCCAAGTAAAGCAGATATTTTTTACATAAAATCTGGTTTTACAAACAAACCCAGTAAGTAGCTATTACCTGAAAAATTTGTATAAGGAGCATTATTTAGAGAAAAGATAATTCTCCTTTGAAATAAATTGAAGATATTATATATTATGAGATATTATTATTTTTAAAAGGGTAATTATTTCTAAATTAGAATAAATGTTATAAGGGAATGGTTATATTATTGGTGGAGCTAACCTATAGCTACTCATCATTCTAAAGCGGAAAATGAGGTAAAAATTATCAATTTATTAATGATGTGGAGGAGTGATATATTTTATGGGATGCCTTGGCACTCAGATTTGAATCATTTAAAATCCTGACAATTAAACCACACAATGATTAAAGGCGCAGACTCCAGAGGATTAGGTTCACAGTTTTTCATGACCGAGTTCTCCAAGAAGGTTACAGCTGATAGGGTTACGTTTTCCAGCAAACAGCTTGTCATATCAAGCAAGAAAGTAGGGTTGCGTGTAGGGTTTATGTCTCTAATTGAACAATTGTGCATAACAGGAGCTTAGGTGTTGAGCATAATGGGTAAAGGTGGAAAATTTAACCGCTCTGAGCCAGCAAATACTAGGTTTGTTAATGCCAGAGAAAAGCCACAATTTCAAACAGCAAGCTGGTACAAGTTTTTACAGAAATTCTCAGGGGAAAATGGAGTTGTTGCACAGGCCTTTGCTGAAAGTTTTGACAGGGAGAAATTCAAGCTTGGAATCAAAACTTTCAAAATCACCGAGACCATTAGAGCTAGGGCTACGTAGCTATTGGATAATGTTGGTTCAAAAAGAAAATGATGCAAGCATATGTGAGGAAAACATAGCCTCTTCCTCAAGACATAAAGGCAAAAGGAAATTGATCATGGCAGAAGAAACTTCAGAGGAAGTCAGCCCTGAAGTACCAGTACAACACTCTATTCCAGAAATTGTAGAAGAGCAAGAAGAAAACAGTGACACCCCTTCAGTAGAAGAACCAACATTAGCTCAATTATTTTATTCTCTTACGACACAAGACATCTACCAGAAGAAAAATATTTGCCTCCCTATTAGACCTCTAATGAATGAATATACGGAGCCTTGACAATCTGAAGGAGCATTTCATTTTTGGTTTATATTCAGTATTTTTGGATATAGTTACCTTTTACAAAAAATATGATTTTTACAAATAACCCAGCAGGTAGCTATTATTTCCTAATTTTTTGTATCAAGGATGTGGAGCGATTTTTTGTTCAAATCTCGAAGGATTTACATACATACAATATCAATAGAATAATTTGTTGCCAAGTGTCAATTAATCAAGTTCTCTTCCAAATGTTATTTTGAGTTGACAATTTTTTCACTTTTGGGGGAAAGAGCTAGATGTCATCTTCAGTTGTTAGTTGCACTTCTTGAGGAAGTGGTTATACGAGAAAAGAGGAGCAGTTTGCAGCAGTTTTCCACATCACTCCAGCCACTTCGAACTATATGCTATCATGTTGTTTGTCTTTATTATGTTGCACTACTTTTTATTATGGTTAAGGATAAGCTTCACCTTATGTATAGGAATATGATAACTCCTCCAGAACAGATTCACACTTTTTGTGGAAATATCAGCATAATATCTCTTGTATATATATGATGAAACTCAATAGAGAAGGGGTTCGTGGTTTGTGAATCTTATACTCATGTGATCAGTGTACTTTTTTAGATAATGATTTTGATGAACACTTTTGAGGACTTATTACTATCTTGGTATGTGTATTGTTGATCCTACATATGTGTTTCCATGCCTAAATCTCTTCAGTTCCAGTTTGTAGTCTCGAATGTTGTTATATGTTTTTATGAGCCTCTTGATGTGTTTATGTACCTTATCAATTTTTATCAGTCTTACTTAGTAATATTTCTTGATGAGATGTGCATAATAATTGGTTAAATATAATTCCTTATGACAGTGACTTTTAATGATATTCAATAAGATTACTGTAAGTCTTATGATAGCTTTCTCTTATTGATATTTTATCAAACTAGTTCTTATGTTATTTTTCATCAAAGCAATGGATTTTTGCCTTGCAGGCCCACTGTCACTTCTATTATTCCATGCTTTCTTCCTGCCATAGACTACAAACTTATCTTTTTCTACCATATCAAGACTAAATACCCTCATTAGTGTGACAGTGAATTTTTCGGAAACCCTTTTCAATGATTGAGAGATTTTACCACCTACCAATTATATAATTCAAATCGTTAAATTTCCCTAGAGCTTAAGATGTGTGTGGTTAGGAACTTGTCACAATCCAAGTGTTGATTCAAACGCTAACATCTTTTGGTGTGTCTGTCAGGAGTCGAAGGCCTTGAAACAAAGTATTCTCCCATCTCTCTTTTTTTAAATTTCTTATCGTCAATTCTTGATGGTGAAAAATAATTGGTGACTTGAAGAAGAATGTGATATTTCAGCTGGCGACTCCATGACAAAGAATCCAGAGGTGACTCCACTATTTTCAGATCCAGCACTCTCATAGAAGAGATCCTTGCTAAAAGATATGCCTTCTACAATTTTTCAAAGATAAATGGTTTTCCTAATCCTTTTCCAGATAGAAGTAAATGGGAATTTTCTCTTCCAAGGTTTAGTGGACATGATTGGGAAGTACCAGCTGAGTTTTTATGGGATTTTCATGACTGGATTCACAGGCTGCATTTTTTTCATGAATACATAAATATTATTTTCAGAATCAGAGCTCGGAATCTCCACAGTTCTCATTTTTCAGTCTATGTTTCGGGTCTAAAGCAAGACCCATCATCAGGACGTAAATATTAATTTGTTTAGATATTCTTTGGAGGGTGCAGCCCTTGATTGGTGTAGATATCTTCCTAAAAATAGCATCACTTGTTTGAAAGAGTTTCATGATGTTTTTAATTCCTTTTATAAAGATAGGTATCCAGTTGAATGTTTCGCTCCAGAATGTTTCTATCAGTTTGATAAGCAAGTTAAAAGTGATGATGAACAACATAAATGTAAAGAAAACATGGTTATAGCGGAAGGTATTCAACAACCCTTTTGTTCTCATGATTTTCATCAATCTCTTATCTTTCAAGAAGAGGATAAACAATAGATTATTGAGCAGCATAACGAGATATTAGGTGAACATAGTGAAAACTTCATAAATCAACCTTTGTTTGATAAATGTCATAATGATGAAGAGCAGGTTTTTATGTCACCTTGTCTTAAAGTTTACATTGATGATCCAATCTATGACAGTTATGAATCTGAATCCGGGGAAGAAGATGATTCTTAGCACATACAAATTGACAAGGAATTATCACCTTTGCTGAGAATTGATGATATGCAAAACAATTATGAGCGTATGTTTGAAATGTATAAATCTGAGTTGCAGGGATATAGTGTCGAAGAAGAAATTTGTGAAAAAAATGAAGAAAAATCTCTTCATCAAAGAATTGTTCTATCAAAGGAAAGTATGTGTCAGCCTCTCCTTGAACTCAAAGTTGTTTTGATTAAGTCTCCTTATCGATTTGCTGATCCTATTGTTGATTATGTGGAGTTTGGTTTTCTGAAAATCTCTCTTGTTATTAGTCTTGGAGTACTTCTCGTCCATATAATCAAGTATGAGTCACATTTAGAGATTATGCTTCATACTTTTCAGCCTTTCAGCAGTGGATGCGAAGACATGTCAGGAAATCAGTTGTTGAAAATTTTATTTTGGAAGTTTGTATACACTTGATCAAGTGAATTTTAGCTAATTAGAAGTAGGCATGTGCGTAAATAAGCTCACCACTCGAGCATTTGTTTCAATTTTATATTACAGTTTGATTTAGTTTTCAATTATGTTGAAATAAGTTGCAGAAGATCAAAATCTAGCTTATGACTCCATTACCCAATGGCTAGGCATGCTGGTATTTTTGAGTTAATGATAAAAATTATTGGTTGGAGAAATAAGGGCTGGAGAAGGCACTGGAACTACGGTCCTTGAAGCCTCACAGGGAGGACTTCATCCCCAATAGGAGCCACTGTTAGCACTGCAATTTTTCAAAAAAAGTCAAGGTCTAGTTATCATTGTAAGTTGTGTCTTTGATCTTCTCTTATATCCTAACCTATGGTTGAAGGCCCTGGAAGGTTAAAATGTATTAGTTTTTATCATTTTTAACCAAAAACCAAAATAATTTTGAGTCCAATAGTTTATTTGTGTCATAAAGTTAATAGGGTAAATTCTCTTTTAATAAGTCTTTTAACTGCTTTGAGTAGTTAAGGTCATGGGTTTAGCTTGAGAAGTCTTATTCATTCACCATGATATTTCTATCCAAGGTTAAAGAAAAAAATGTCAGAGTCATCATTTGTTTTAGGAATTTTCCATAATAGCTACCCTTTTTCAAAAAATCTAGTTTTACAAGCAAACCCAGTAAGTAACTATTACCTGGAAAATTTGTACAAGGAGATAAAAGAGGCATTTATCAGGTGAAAAGATACTGCTCTTTGAATGTTGAAGGTCTGTTGAAACAAGAGGTATTACCTTGATGAAAGGTGTCTATTGTCAGCAACCCAAGTAAGGTAGATATTTTTTACAGAAAATCTGGTTTTACAAGCAAACCCAGTAAGTAGCTATTACCTGAAAAATTCGTACAAGGAGCATTATTCAGAGAAAAGATCATTCTCCTTTGAAATAAATTTAAGATCTTCTATATTATGAGATATTATTCTTTTTAAAAGGGTAATTATTTCTAAATTAGAAGAAATATTATAAGGGAATGGTTATATTATTGGTGGAGCTAACTTATAGCTACTCATCAATCTGAAGCGAAAAATGAGGTAAAACTATCAATTTATTAATAATGCGGAGGAGTGATATATTTTATGGGGTGACATAGCTCTCATATTTGAATCATTTCAAATCCTTTCAATTAAACCACACCTTGATTAAAGGTGCAAAATATAGAGGATTAGGTTCACAGTTTTTCATGACCGAGTTCTCCAAGAAGGTTACATCTGATAGGGTTATGTTTTCCAGCAAACAGATTGTCATCTCAAGAAAGAAAGTAGGGTTGTGTGTAGGGTTTATGTCTCTAATTGAACAATTGTGCATAACAGGAGCTTAGATGTTGAGCAAAAAGGGTAAAGGTGGAAAGTTTAACCCCTCTGAGCCAGCAAATACCAAGTTTGTCGATGCCAGAGCAAAGCCACAATTTCAAACAACAGGTTGGTACAAGTTTTTATAGAAATTCTCAGGAGAATATTTAGTTGTTGCACATGCCTTTTCTTAAATTTTTTACGGGGAGAAATTCAACCTTGGAAGAAAAAATTTCAAAATCATCGAGACCATTATAGCCAGGGCTACCTAGCTACAGGAGAATGTTGGTTCAAAAATAAAATGTTGCAAACAGATGTGAGGAAAACATAGCCTCTTCTTCATGACATAAAGGCAAAAGGAAATTGATCCTAGCAAAAGAAACTTAAGAGGAAGTCAGCCCTGAAGTACCAGTTCAACACTCTGTTCCAGAAATTGCAGAAGAGAAAGAAGAAAACACTGACACCCCTTCAGTAGAAGAACCAGCATTATCTCAATTAATTTCTTCTCTTAAGACATCCAAGACATCTACCAGAATAAAAATGTTTGCCTCCATATTAGACCTCTGATGAATGAATATAAAGAGCCTTGAAAATCTGAAGGAGCATTTCATTTTTGGTTTATATTCAGTATTTTCGGATATAGCTACCTTTTACAGAAAATCTGGTTTTTACAAATAACCCAGCAGGTAGCTATTAATTCCTAAATTTTTGTATAAAGTATGTGGAGGGAGTTTTTGTTCAAATCTCGAAGGATGATACTGAGGGGTAATTACATACATGCAATATCAATAGAAGAATTTGATGCCAAGTGTCAATTAATCAAGTTCTCTTATGGATGTTAGTTTCAGTTGACAATTTTTGCACTTTTGGGGGAAAGAGCCAGATGTCATCTTCAGCTGTTAGTTTCACTTTTTGAGGAAGTGGTTATACCAGAAAAGAGCATTAGTTTGCCACATCACTCTAGCCACTTTGAACTATATGCCATCATGTTGTTTGTCTTTATTATGTTTCACTACTTTGTTTTATGGTTAAGGATAAGCTTCACCTTATGTATAGGAATATGATAACTCCTCCATAACATATTCACACTTTTTGTGGAAATATCAGCGTAATATATCTTGTATATATATGATGAAACTCAATAGAGAAGGGGTTTGTGGTTTATGAATCTTATACTCATGTGATCAGTGTACTTTTTCAGATAACGATATTGAAGAGCACTTTTGAGGACTTATTACTATCTTGGTATGTGTATTGTTGATCCTTCTTATGTGTTTCCATGCCTAAATCTCTTCAATTCTAGTTTGTAGTCTCAAATGATGTTATATGTTTTTATGAGCCTCTTGATGTATTTATGTACCTTATCAATTTTTATCAGTATTACTTAGTAAGCTTTCTTGATGAGATGTGCATAATAATTGGTTAAATAGCATTACTTATGACAGTGGCTTTTAATTATATTCAATAACATTATTGTAAGTCTTATGATAGCTTTCTCTTATTGATATTTTATCAAACTGGTTCTTCTGTTTTTTTTCATCAAAGCAATGGATTTATGCCTTGCAGACCCACTGTCACTTCTGTTATTCCATACTTTCTCCCTGCCATAGACTACAAACTTATCTTTTGCTACCATATCAGGCCTAAATACCCTCATTAGTATGATAGTGAATTTGTCTGAAACTCTTTTCAATGATTGAGAGCTTTAATGACCTACCAAATATATAATTCAAATCATTAAATTGTCGTAGAGCTTAAGATGTGTCAGGTGAGGCACTTGTCACAATCCAAGTGTTGATTCCAGCGCTAACATAATGCACCAACTAAATTTATGAGTTTAATGAATGATATAATGCACCCCTTTATAGATTTATTTGTTATTGTCTATTTGGATGATATATTAGCATATTATGCTACCTCAGAGAAGCACATATCACATTTGACATGGGTGTTGGAGACATCAAAGAAGCACCAATTGCTAGCAAATATCAAGAAGTGTGAGTTTACATAATAGTCTTCGGTGTATCCAGGGTATGTGATAGGTGTAGGAGAGCTCAAGATAGATCCTGCCAAGATGGAGGCCATCATGAAATGGGTGGTACCTACTAATGTTTCTAAGGTTAGGAATTACATCAGGGCAACACAATACCTAAGGAAATTGATAGCCCCGTTTTTAGGGGTAGAAAAATCACTCCATGCCATAATAGCAGGTGGCGAGAGTTTCTAGTGGGTAAATGGTTAGAATAGGCCCTTTGAGAAGCCAAAGAATAAGATCAATCAAGCACCATTTCAGGCATTACCAAACTTGCAAAAACCCTTGTAAGTGGAGACAAATGCAAGTGGGTTTGCTATGGGAGGGTTCTTGATGAATGGAGGAAGGCCTATATGTTACCATTCTCAAGTATTTCATGGGGTGATTCTTAACTACCCTATCTACAACATGGAGCTCTATGCCTTGATGCAAGCTATGAAGAAGTGTACGCACTATCTTATGGGAAAAGACGATAATCCACACAAATCACTAGCCACTACAGTCCTACAGGCCTAGAGTAATCTACAACAAACCAGGCATTACAAGTGGATGGATTTTCCACAACAGTTTCATTTAGTGATCAAGTACAAGAAGGGAAGCACAAAAAATTTGGTCGACATGCTTTCAAGGCCACCCACATCAAAGATCATAACTTTGGGAACTCTAATTCACATGGAGTCATTCACCCATGATTCATACAGAGAGGAAAATTAAGAGGATTAGGACTTCAAGGAGGTGTTTCAATAGTTTCAGAATTAGATTCATGTGCATAATGGTGATAACATCATTTACTACCATATCCATGACATGTTACTCTACAAGCTTGATAAGTTATGTGTTCCTAAAGGTGAGTGTTTGCAGCTGATCAGAGAGGCTCACTCACACCTATAAGGTTACATGGCACTTTGGTGTAGGGAAGACAATGGCCAACTTACATAGGTATAATTATTATCCCAAGATGTAAGAACATGTTGCTAGGTGTTAGCACTCCACCAGTTCTCTGAAGGCTGAAAAGGAGACCGGAAAAGGTAACCACATACCACTTTAACCTAGTATCTAGACCTACTAGGCTGAGAGGTCTCTCTCTATGAGATCATAGTAAATTGACTAGAGTGTAAAGGATATTGGGCTAGGTATGTTTAGATCAAGTTTTCATTAATTTAATGGTTTTGTGCTAGATGGTGGCTTAGGTCTAGGAAGGCTAGATCACGGCTCTGAAAATCAGATTTTCAGAGATGTAATGGGGCAGGGTAGGCACATAATTTATCACTTTAAAGATATATTTATGTATAGGGTATATTGATAGGGTTTAAAAACAAGCATGAATCTCATGAATTCGTTTATATCAAAAGAATATGAACAAAAATGTGAAGGTTTGTCCAAAACAGAGCATTATATCAATTAATTATGTTTATCATCTTAGAAAACAAACACATGAAGCATGGAAATGGAAATGAAAGGTAAAATTCATTCAAACATATGATCACAGAAGGAAAAACACTGCTAAATCACATACCACATGAATCCCACTACAATAGTTGCAATTTTTGTATATTACTTCTTGCCAAATTCAGAAATACACTAGTATCCACAAGCTCAATTCCACATCATCCAACCTCTCAAAATGATTACAAAGTGCCTCATATAGTCACTAAATTTGAAATATTCTCATGGAGGTCGAATTTCAAGCAATAAAAACCAAATTCATGCACATATCCAATGTCTGCTACATACAAGGGAGGTTACTCAACCATTTACTCTTTTTTCTAACCATTATGAGACATTTCCTCAAAGCACTAAAAGGTGTTTAAGACACCTAAGTAACCCTATTTTTACCTATTTACATTTACTTTTACCCCTTACATTCATTTACCTTTACCTTTTGACTTTTTCTAAAGTCAAACTGTTGCCAAAATTTACGCAATGAAATTTCATGAAAATTTATCAGTAATTTGCAGATGTGTAGTGAGCTCTTGGAGGCCACTTTTGGGTGCCTTGATCAAGTCCAAATCCAAATATGATACCTTTTCTGGAAATCTAGGAGAGTGTATATGTGTTTAAGTATTTAATAATTCAAAATGGCCCTTTCTAGGCTGATATATGGCCATTCTCCCAAGGTGTCTATGTGTGCATTGTAGTGTTTCTGTGCATAGCGAAGTGTTCCTATGCACAACGTGCTTGGGAAAAGTGACTTTTCGAGACCTTCCCGAGGTCAAAATAAAGATATAAAGGTAACATTGGAAATATTAGAATTTTTGATATACAATGGCGTCATCAAGCACTGCAAACACCTTCTCCAAACCCCTGAAAACTATCTTGAAGTCAAGTTGTCCAGAAGTGCAGAAAACCTCTTGTGGCAATTGTATTTTTGGAATTCCTCCCAAATAATAATACCTGTATAAAAACTTAAGGAGGTTTTTTTCCTTTGTCTATTATGGAAAAACACCCCTTTCTCTTTTGGAAAATTCATCTCTATTTGTTCAAAAACACATTCTTAAGAAAAATTGTTCATGTGTACACTGTAAACCCTAGGCAGCCCATAACTTGGAAAGGTAAAGTTATAATTTTTTGGAATTTGGGATTGCTTTGCAAGTGGATATGAAATCATCTCATGTGTGTTGAGTAGTTCATATCTTGACATTTGGCCTCCCTTGTTGTAAGGCCTCTTATCTCCCTCCATATGTACTTTGCAAGGGGAAAACCCTAATAGTGAAAAACAGGGGAATGGAGAAATGGAGTAGGATGGAGGTTTTAGGAGAGGGAAAAGGGGATATAAAAAATTAGGGATGTAGGGAAGGGTGTTATGAAGTTTTATTAAGTGTAATGTAATGGAATTATGGTAGGAATAAACCTAGGGAATTTTATTACAAGTCTAGGTCTAGGAGGCTGCCAAAAATGTCGGTATGGATAGTGGTGTGGTGTAGGGTGTAGGGTTTGCAGATGTGTACTGAGCTCTTGGAGGCCACTTTTGGGTGCCTTGATGAAGTCCAAAGCCAAATATGATACCTTTTCTAGAAATCTAGGAGAGTTTATATGTGTTTAAGTATTTAATAATTCAAAATGGCCGTTTCTAGGCTGATATATGGCCATTCTCCCAAGGTGTCTATGTGTGCATTGTAGTATTTCTGTGCATAGCGAAGTGTTCCTATGCACAACGTTCTTGGGAAAAGTGACTTTTCGAGACCTTCCCGAGGTCAAAATAAAGATATAAAGGTACCATTGGAAATATTATAATTTTCGATATACAATGGCGTCATCAAGCACTGCAAACACCTTCTCCAAACCCCTGAAAACTATCTTGAAGTCAAGTTGTCCAGAAGTGCAGAAAACCTCTTGTGGCAATTTTATTTTTGGAATTCCTCCCAAATAATAATACCTGTATACAAACTGAAGGAGGTTTTTTTTCCTTTGTCTATTATGGAAAAAAACCCCTTTCTCTTTTGGAAAATTCATCTCTATTTGTTCAAAAACACATTCTTAGGAAAAATTGTTCATGTGTACACTGTAAACCCTAGGCAGCCCATAACTTGGAAAGGTAAAGTTATAATTTCTTGGAATTTGGGACTACTTTGCAAATGGATATGAAATCATCTCATGTGTGTTGAGTAGTTCATATCTTGACATTTGGCCTCCCTTGTTGTAAGGCCTCTTATCTCCCTCCATATGTACTTTGCAAGGGGAAAACCCTAATAGTGAAAAACAGGGGAATGGAGAAATGGAGTAGGATGGAGGTTTTAGGAGAGGGAAACAGGGATAGAAAAAATTAGGGATGTAGGGAAGGGTGTTATGAAGTTTTATTAAGTGTAATGTAATGGAATTATGGTAGGAATAAACCTAGGGAATTTTACTACAGGTCTAGGTCTAAGAGGCTGCCAAAAATGTCGCGTAGGGATAGTGGTGTGGTGTAGGGTCTAGGGTTTGGATGTAGAAGCTTAGGGAGTGAAATTGAGGGGGTGTGAGGGCTTTAGGGAGTGTATGTGGATGTGGGGAAAGGTAAAATGACTATGGGAAGGGTTTATTTTACTTACACATTCAAAGAGGTAGGGTGGCCCACCTCATGATTTTCACTTTGCTTTTGGAACCTTGTAGCTTTGGGACTTTCAATTGCAGCTTTAGGAAAATGATGAACTTATTACATATTAGAAACATAAATTACATTTGAAACCAAATTCATAGAACAAATTTTCCTATTACCACTCCTCCATTTTCAGATTTTATGCATGGATGACAAATTTGGTGACTGAAACCCTAATGACCTGATGGTGACATTGAGTTGAATGAAGACCATGATGATGTGACCGAAGTGATTTTGATGATGTTTAAATGATGGTACACTCAACTGAGTGATGAGAATGACTGGCATGTGAAATTTTTGAAGGAGTGGAAATAGTCCTAGACCTAATACCCAGTGACCAAATTTTGACTTGAAAACCTAATGAAATGTTAAAAAATTTACTATGAGACCCTAACAAGAAATGATAAGAGCCCATTTGATCACTTGTGACAGGATATATAGACTGACACTAAAATTGGCTCCAGCTGGGGATGGAAGCTCCTTAGAGGTGTCAATAACACTGTAGACCAAGTAGCCTTACCATTGGGCATGGAGTCAAAATCAAAATACCCAACTTGAAACTGAAAGAAAATTGACAAACTAGACTAACTGTCACTGAAACAAAACTTACAAAACTTATTGATGGCAGCATATCACAGCAACTTGAGGGCTTCAAATCTTGATGACAACTACCTGCCTGCTGAAGACATATGTATAATCATGTGAAGTGATCCTTCCAGTGTAACCAATCCAGCAAATGGTTACTTACCTGAATTCTGCTCTCACTTTCCTTGAGCAGGCAGAAAAAACAAAAACTAGGCCACTCCAAGTGTCTACTAAAAATTTCCTTGTGATCCATAAATTCAAGAAAAGATATCATCCCTATTGACTGTAGAAAATCATTGTAAGGATCTTCAATAACTTGAAATATTACCTTGTCTTGATATCCAGCAACAAAAATACAAGTACTCCCTTCATTTTGATCTGTAAGTACACTTGGTTGTTGATCCATAGGAAGGCATATGGAAGTATGACCTTCTGCTATCCAAGTGTTGGCTATAAATTCCTCAAGCATGGGAAAATCTGACTCTATCTCTTGCACGTTGTCTATCTTAGGCTCATACTTCTCCAATTCATAGTCTAAATCATCCTTGAATAGAAAACATTATTCAATATTGTCAAACATGATAGCCCTATCCTCTTCATGAAAGACAACAGTATCTGTTAGTTGACCTCCTTGCAGGAAATCATCATCACAAATTGGCTTACTCACAACAAGTTCTCGTATATCTTCATCAGTATCATAATTGTCATCATTTAAACTCATATTTTCATTTTCAATAATGGAAGAAGTTTCACTAACACATTCTTGACTATGTGAACACTGCAAAACTGCATTAGCCTAGGTTGTAACATGACTTTTTAGGAGCTGATATATTTCATCTTCAGACAGAGGAGAAACTTGAGTTTTATAGCAGTTAACGTTGGCTTGATGATTTACATTTTCAAGATCAGGAATAGGATTTTCTCTCTTTTGGTCCCAGTTTATTTCATCCAAGGAGGAAGCTATTGATTCTTGTTGGGAGGAAAAATCATAAAGGGCTTATATTATCTCCATCCCCATAGAAATTTTCAAGAAACTCAATGAAATTTTTAGAAATCTCACAACAACTATCAATCATCGACAAGGAAGAATTAGATCTTCGATAATATTTAAAGAAAATTGAATGAAAATCCTTCAGAGAATATAAACTAGCAGATGGTGGACCTTCATACCATGATCTCGCTTTTTCCTCCAAGGTAGCCATGAACATTTTCATCAGACAATATTTGGGAATCTCAATATTTAGTCTATGAATATGAAAATGAAATTTGACCAAATGAAAACTAGCATCTTCTTCGTCCTGACCTTTAAACTTTGGTAGTCTTGTTTGCCAATATATGCAAGGAATCTGATTTGGAAAACTAAGAATATGGGCTTGATTCATAGGATCATACCTTTGAGTAGTTGAATCCATCTTGAAAATAGTGAGGTCACCAAGAATTTCTTCGAACTACCGATTCTTGAACAGTGGAGCCGCCATGAAAATTATGAAGCTTTGGATTTTTTGACACTGGAGTTGACAGGTGAATGATGCACAACCTTCTTTTTGTCTGACCATTGTTCACCATCAACAATAAAATCTGATCCTTGTCATTCTTTCCGAGCGAAGATCTGTCAAATCATCCCCGACAACAGCGCTAGAATGTTAGCACTCCACTAGTTCTCCGAAGGCTGAAAAGGAGATAGACAAAGGTAACCACAAACCACTTTGACCTAGTAGCTAGCCCTACTAGGCTGAGAGGTCTCTCTCTATGAGATCATAGTCAATCGACTGGAGTGTAAAAGATATTAGTCTAGGTATGTTTAGATCAGGTTTTGGTTGATTTGATGGTTTTGTGTTGGATGGCGGCTTAGTTCTAGGAAGATTAGGTCAGGGCTCTGAAAATCAGATTTGCAGAGATGTAATGGGGCAAGGTAGGCACATACTTTAGCACTTTAGAGATATGTTTTTGTATAGGGTAGATTTATAGGGTTACAAAACAAACATGAATCTCATGAATTCATTTATATCATAAGAATATGAACAAAAATGTGAAGTTTTCTCCAAAATAGAGCATTATATCAATGAATTATGTTTATCATCATAGAAAACAAACACATGAAGCACGGAAATGGAAATGAAAGGTATAATACATTCAAACATATGATCACAGAAGGAAAAACACAGCTAAAGCACATACCACATGAATCCCACTACAATACCTGCAAATTTTGTCTATTACTTCCTATCAAATTCACAAATACACTAGTATCCACATGCTCAATTCCACAACATCCAACCTCTCAAAATGATTACAAAGTGCCTCATATTGTCACTGAGGTCTAAAGCCTCCCTTGGAGGTCAAATTTCCAGCAAGAAAAACCAAATTCATGCACCTATCCAATTTTTGCTACATACAAGGGAGGTTACTCAACCATTTCCTCGTTTTTCTATCCATTATGAGAAATTTCCTCAAAGAATTAAATGGAGGATTAGACCTAAGTAACCCTATATTTACCCATTTACATTTACTTTGACCTCTTACATTAATTTACCTTTACCTTTTTACTTTTACTAAATTCAAACTGAAAGTTTCCAAATATACACAGTGAAATTTCATGAAAATTTATCAGTAATTTGCAGATGCGTAGCAAGCTCTTGGAGGCCACTTTTTGGTGCCTTGCTGAATTCCAAATCTAAATCTGAGACATGTTCTGGAAATCAAGGAGAGTGTATATGTCTTAGAGTATTTAATAGTTCAAAAATACCCTTTCTAGGCTGAGATATAGCCATTCTCCCAAGGAGTCTCTGTGGGCAATGGCGTGCGTAGCGTAGTGTTTATGTGCACAGCGAAGTGTTCCTGTGCACAACGTGCTTGGACAAAGTCACTTTTTGAGGCCTTCCCGAGGTCAAAATAAAGATATGAAGCTACCATTATAAATATTATGATTTCTGCTACACAATGGAGGCATAAAGCACTACAAACACCTTCTCCAAACCCCTGAAAATTTGTCTTGAAGTCAAGTTGTCAAGAATTGTAGAAAACCTCCTGTGGAAATTGTATTTTTGGAATTTCTCCCAAATCATAATACCTGTGCATAAACTGAAAGAGGTTTTTGTTCCTTGGTCTATGGTGGAAAAAACCTCTTTCACTTTTGGAAAATTCATCTCTATTTGGTCATAAACACATTTTGAAGCAAAATTGCTCATGTGTGCACTGTAAACCCTAGGCAGCCCATAACTTGGAAAGGTAAAGCTATCATTTATGGGAATTTAGCACTGCTTGGAAAGTGGAGAGGTGATGCCCGGTCTAACCTCTCAATCCACTCTCAGTCCGTAAAATTTCAATTTCATTTTAAACCCACAATCTTCAATCTCTTTTTCATACGAAACTGCATTCAAGTGCTAGCCCAAATGATTTTAAATCTGGAAAACTCAACAAATTAATGCGGAAGCTTCTATATCTCAAATCTATGATTTGAGATATAGAAATAAAATTCTCTTATGGCTTAGGAAACCCATATTTCAATACACCCCAGATTCCTAATATCTCTCATGCGGAAGCTCTACGTTTCTTCTTCAAACTATGGTTAACAACCCATATTTAAACCCCTTTCATTCTTATTAGAATTAACATTTGACTTTACATCTTAATCTCAAATTAACCATGACCCTCACTTCAACCATAACATACAAATATACATTACGTCCTCCATTATAATAAAATTCGAAGCCTCAGCCTTTATTTGAATTAACTAATTCGAATTACCTTTTTGGCCCACCTCAGAGGCTCGGATCAATATTCGAAGCTTATAAGAACTCAATGTATTAACATAAGGTTTCAGGCCCATAGCATATTGCCTTACATTAACCTTCATACATCGCACACTCTTTGTGATAATTCATATCAACTATAATATATGAACATATATTACATCCTCCGTCAAATGTTAGAACGTTATAATAAAACCCACGCCTTTGGATTTAAACCTGTTAGCGCTCAAATCTACCTTAGGCTGAAATAAGGTAAACTCAAGGCTACATCAAACCACGCTCAGCCTCGTAGCTAGTCCTACGAGGACAGGAGAGGGCTCTCTCCGGGTCTATCTCGGCAAAAGGTCTTCAAAGGGGCTGAGATGACTTATAACGAATACTGATTTTAGGCTAGTAAAGAGATAGGAAAGTTTGATTTTGATTTTTGGGTTTTTTGTTGAAAAAATGGGAAAAACAATTTTGGGTCCGGGGATAAGGCCAGATTTTTGCAGAATTCAAGTTGGGGCGAGGTAGGCAGTAGTCTTGATGCTTTTGATCAGGTGTATGGATGGATCAAAATGACAAGGAGCTGAAGAGGGCAAGGGAGAACATGGATCCTCTCCAAACAGGCGAAAACATGTAAAACTAAACAAATTTAAAGGCAGAGCACTGAAACAATGGATTCAACCTCATTTACTCATTCATTTAGTTTCAGAAGCATAAGAAGGGAATGGAATACATTAAACATGAAATAACTTACAATAAACTGAGAGAAAACACCATCAAGAACTGAAATCCACAAGAATCCCAACAGGTGCTGCAAAACCTCTGATCTTTCCTTAGCCAAAATATGAAAAATATGTACAATAGTGTGCCAAAGTTTTCCCAAGAGTCCAACCTGTCTAACCTCTCAAAATGATTGAGAAATTACATCATATAGACCATCCTAACCCCTTTCCATGCCTCTAGGGGTCGAATTCCTCCTTCTAGGAGCAGTTTCAACTAATTCTAAACAAGGAGCTAGAATATAGGCAGCCAAAAAACTTGCCTCTAAAAGGAAGGAAACTGATTCTTTCACTTGATTTTTACTTTTTTAGGAGTGAATCATCTAGACTAGGTAAAAGTGAGTCCAAGTTACATGCCAACCATAAAATTACATCAAGATAACTCAAAAATTACATCCACAAGAAAAACTAGTCCAACTGGCCGAAATCCTGAGCTGGAAGATGAAAAATGGACCAAAAATATGTATGAGTAGCACGCCTTTCAGCCTGCTTTTGGGGGACTTCCCGGCATCAAAATCAAGCTCATGATAGCTTTTTGGAAAGCCCTGGATGTCTGCTATCCAGCCCAAGTGGAATTTCCCAATTTGGAGCTCATTTTCCCCTCCAAAACTTCATCCTCCCACAAGTACTTCCTACTGCTGAAAAAGGTGGCAGAACGGTGATTTTCATGGTGTTTTGGCCCCTTTGATCTTCCAGAATTTGGTGAAATGCTTTGGTCCTACTGGAGCATGCATAAATTCCATGAAAAATCCAAAAATATAAAGTTTTCCTCAGCAAGTGTCCCAATCATAAGCGAGCGCGTCGACGCGCTACTCGTTGGGCTGAAAAATCTGTTTTGAGACCAAAATTTTCAAAATGACAAAAAATTCTCCAAATTCCTTGAAATTTGGACTGAGTGTCCTCTGTCATATGCAAAGTTGGGCCAAGGAAGCATTCGCCAAGATTCGTAGTGGATCATGTGTTTCACAACATTTAAGTATCCTCTTGCAAGCAGTTGGAGGCAATTTGGCATGAATCTGGACGAAGGAGCGAAATTTTTTGGCTCTGAGATTATACGCGTAGCGCACCAACCCAACGCGTAGCGCGTCACCCAACGCGTAGCGCCAGTGTAATTTTAGACTGAAAAATTTCGCTATACGCGTAGCGCGCCAGCCCAACGCGTAGCGCGCTGATCCAACACACAATTTGGCTTCAAAACTCATTTTCTTCACTTCCTTGATGTGTCTTGGCCTTTGCTGATGTATTTGGTGTGCATATGGAGTGTTGAAACATTATAATTATATATGTACAAAAGACTTTGAATTTCCACTCATAAAAACTCACTTTTATAATTTTTCCATCGGCACTTCCTTTTCAAGCTCTGCTTTGGCTCCTTTTTGCTTCCACTGTGATTTTTTTTGGCTAAATGATGAATTTTCTGTCAATCTGTTGCAGGATTGCTAGAACTACTGAAGATGGTAAGGTGAAAGGGCTGCCTTTGAAGCATTTTGAGAACAACTGTCTGCAAACCCTAGACTTGTGACTCTTGTTTGACCAACCCAGCAAGACAAGGCATTTAATGACTGCAAATGACGAGAAATGACAGAGGACTGACAAGACTGAGCCTAACAAAACCCTTTCGGGCCCACAGCATATTGCCTTACATTAACCTTCATACATCGCACACCCTTTGTGATAATTCATATCAACTATAATATATGAACATATATTACATCCTCCGTCAAATGTTAGAACGTTATAATAAAACCCACGCCTTTGGATTTAAACCCAAGCGATAACATACATAACATCTTCGGGGCCCACAGCAGACTATATGTACCTTGGTTTAACTCTCATACATCACGCAATCGTGACCACTGTATATCTTCCAGCACCGACCATCAGACCGATATAACGCATATCGCATTTTTTTAACCACCGAACCTTAACGCTCAAAAATTACGCGACATTCGTGGTTTTTCGAAACCACCTCTAGCTTACATGCCAAACACTGAAACGTATCGTTTTTTTTTAACAATTCGACTTACCGCTTTTCAATTTTTTGAAAACCACACTTCGCCTCCAAAACCACTTTTACTGTTTATGCTTCATGATTCCGCTCCTCCGGCTCAAGGTTCCATTCCACTTTGTTCTTTGACTTTGCATTCAAACAATGCCATTCCTTTGTATCATATTCCATTGTTTGCCCATGATCTTTCTACGCCTCAATGCCTTGTTAACCCAAGTTTCTCCAAGCTCCCTATCGACTCCAGTTTGACTCTGATTCTCAACCCGAATCGCTTCAGCAAACAGAGATATTACCTCTGTTGAACTCCATTTATCAATGAATCTTTAGCTGCGCCAGCCTGATGTACAGTTGTCAATTCCGACCTAAAAACTTAGTCTCTCTTCTGCATAATCGATCCTTATAATGATCGATGACTACAATTTCCTTTAATCGTCTTCAGAAATGCATACAACCATTATTTCACACTTCGCTATAAATCGATACTAACTCTGTAATTAACATCGATTACTCAATCAAAGCACAATCTTCTATTCAAGCCTGTCTTCAACACTTATATCTATTCCTCAAGTAAAACAGAACATCAACTGGAGCTCTATCACGGAGTCTATTCACTCTGTTTCTTATACAATTGTTTTAATGAGACTTGAATTCGTTTACACAGAATTTAAATCAACAGAACTCATGTAAACTGAACAAATGCTTTTATTTAAATAATGAAATCACTTACAAAACTTTCTGCTTGGCCAGATCTTCAATCGTTGGCCCTTCTACAACCTACTCTATCTCTGAACAACTATGTTATTCTCTGGACCTCTATACTTAATGCCTTTTTGGCTTAAGAAGATAATGAATCGCTTCATCTCCTCTAAAATCTCAACAAACTCTTAAGATTCCGGATTTCCTAAATTTAGACAAAAATCCCTAAATTAACTAAACTGACTCTTCACATTCCTAGCTTAATAAATTCTCTCATGTTCTCCAATGTCTTGAAAACATTTATAATTCCTCACTATGTTTATTCAAAATACTAATAATTACATGAGAATTTAAAAACATAAGACCCCCCTATGTCTTATAAAAAAACAAAGTATTCCTTGAGCCTAATGCCCCTGCATCAGACTCCCAAGATTCAAATTGTTCATGATCTCATGATCATGTGTCTTTGATCTCTGCGTCCTGGATCCCATACTCTGTTTTGTTGCTATCCAATAGTTGCATTACTCTCCAACTTCACTCCTCCAAGTCTCCACATCTTGTTCTGCAAATTACCTCCAGCTATACTTTCACAATCTCTTATTGTCTTTCCTGTGCTAAAATCCTTCTGCTTTCTTGCTGCTGCCTGCTACTTTTGATACACCTTCTTCATCAGTTCTATGATGTTTTCAATTTCTCTGCCTAGTTTATCTTCTATCTAGAGATCTCTTTGCCCAGTGCTGTTGTCTCCAATTTCTGTTGTTGCTAATGCTGCTGTTGTCTCCAATTTCTGTTGTTGCTAATGTTACTGCTGTTACTGCCTCCAAGAATTTTTCTGCTTTTACTCCAGATCTGGCTCTTAATTGTTGAGCCCTTGCGACCACCCTGTCATCCATACCCTCTTATCTTATGCTACAGATATCTCCCTCTGCAACATTCTCTTGCTCATCATCTGCAAATTTACTTTTAGAAAATAAATCATCAATTAATTTTCTTCTTGCAGTAACATACTCATTCAGTATACTAGTAATAAGAATTAATCTTAACAAACTAGTATCTGCTCCTAGTTCTTCCACAGCCTTAGGAAAATTCACTTTAGTGTCTGCAACCTCTTTATCTTGTATAATTGTTTCCAGCAAAAATTTCATCCATCTCATTTGTACTTTTTTCACATCATCAGTATGCTACACTTCAGTTTCAGCATCATCTTCTTCTTATTCTTGGACAATCTTTAGTAATTGTCCTTTATCCCCTTGATTGATTCTGGAAATCAAATCATGTTCTTCAAGAACTGCCTTTTCATATTCTGTCAAAATAGAATGTTGATTCCTCCTTACTGTAGCAGTTTCAAAAATCTGCCCCACAGTTCTCTCTCCAATCTTCTCTTGGTTATTCAAACAAGCCAACTCCTCCTTGTCATCAACAGTAACAAGTTTCTGCATATGAGACATGACTGTCTCATCTTCTTTTTGCAACATTTCTTCTTCTCTCAAGAAAATTCCAAGGGATGGAATGTCTCCTGCAATACCTGTAAGCACAATCAAATTGTCAGTTTCAAAATCACAAGGCCCAATGGTCTCAATTGATGATCCAATCACCAATTCTTCTCTCTGCAGTTCCAAGTCTTCTCCAGGACTCAGAAAATCTTCATTATCTTTTTCCTCATCTTCTAGATTTATCTCCACTATTCCCATCACCATGTTAAAATGATCATCCTTCACTATGTTTTCAGCCAACATAGTTTCTCTTTCATTCAATTCTCTGACAATTTTCACTTGTTGTTCTTTCTTGCCTGCATAACTGACACATGAACTTTCAGCACTAAAATTACATGCTCTCAATGCCTCTTCTTCCTCTGACAACACATCAGTATGTTGCTCTAATTTTCCTTCCAATTCCTCTATCAGCACATCAGTATGTTGATTTGCATCCTCCGTGAGACTGTCAGCTAGTCTCTCCTTCTTTTCATCATCTGCTTCATGAATGTCCTTCTGTTGTGATTCACCAAAATGAACTCCTTCATTTTGTTGAATCATTTTATTATCCTCTGTTCTCTGATTGTCATTCATGACAATTCCTCTGTCTTTATTCTTCAGCAATTTATCCTGTGCATAGGTCCTCTGTTCCTCCAATTCTCTTCTTTGAAAATCCAACCTTCTATACAATTCAACAACTTCAATTGGAGTAGATTTTGGGAACCTTACACAACATTTTATGCCTTTTCTTGCTCTTGACCAATCATCAGCTGGTCCTTCTCTCTCTGCCTCAATATTCTGCTAAATATTCTCATTGGACTCTTCTGTCTTCATGTCTTCCTAAGATATGGTTGTCTCAGCATTGATCTGAACAGATTTCAGATTCAGTTTCTCCTCCTCAACAAAATTTAAAGCTTGTTCATCTCCCTGTGATGTACCTGCAAACATACACAACTCTTTAGTTTTCAAACTACAAGAATTTTCAGTCTTGGTTGCTTTCTCAAACACTTCCCTTTGAACAGATCTGCATGTGGAATCTTCAAATTCCATCCTTGACTCTAGAACTCTGAGTTCCTCTTCCTCTATAGAATCTGTAATCACCTCACAATTGTCAAATTCACAAATATAAGTCTTTACATCATCCAGCTGATCTGGACTTGTCCAATAACTCAGGAAATCATCAATGATTTTCTCTTCTGCAAGACAAACTTCTTGCTGCATTGAGTCTTCATCATGATTCATAAGCTCCTTCATAGACCTACATTCTTCACCTATACTCTGTCCTGCTTCACAAACAGAAACCTCTTTTCTCAACTCAGTTGCTCTGAGTTCTTCTTTCAATAAGGCAATCTCCTTTTGCCTCAACCTCAACTGTAATGGTTGCCATTTTACTATCTTCTTCATGAGCCAACCAACTCTTTGGCTTTCCTCTATCCTCTTTTCACGTTTATTAAACTGCTCATTGATCTCAGCTATCTCTTTCCAATATTCTGCATCAGCCAATTGCTGCCTTATGCCATTTTCCTTGGCATTTTCTTTCTCCTTTCTTCTGATGTGGTCTCTCCCAGAACCTCTACAATATCTGCCATGACTATCAGTAGTCATCCTCTCCTTAATCATGAGTTCTTCACTCACAAGCTGCACTAAGCTGCTGCAACAGCAAGCTTTCCTACTGCCACTTACCTCACCAATCCTTTCCTTCGGATCTGGGTATTTGGCAAGTATTGGTCCCCTATCTGCTGGAACCTTTTGAGCACTCTCTTATGCTCTCTCTAGGCTTCACTCTGCAACTTCTCAAGAACACATATGTTCTTCTTTCATCCAACCTCCGTTGGGAATCCTCTAGGTTCTGCCACACTTTCTTCTTCACCTTGGAATCCTCTGCTGGACTCTTTTATCACTGCTCTCAAAGTTGTGATCTGCCTTTGCTGAGATTTCTTCAATTGCTTGCACTCTGAATTCTGCAAACAATTCTTCAAACCAGAGTTAAACATTGCTCATCAACTAACCTTCTCTTGAGAACACTACAATTGTTCTCTCTATCCAGTCTTTAGCTGAATATCAGGTTCACTGCTATCACCATCAAACTTTGTCTTCACTTTTCTGCAACCATGATTCTGCAATCATAAATTTCAAGTCAGATTTAAAATTATTTCACCTGCAAGACCCCTACATGATCTTGTTCTTCATTCATTCAATTCTGCAAACCTTGTTCACTGCAATTATGTGTACTTTGCTGCATATCAGATCTTAGAATCTGATCTTCTTCCTTCTCTCATCACATGCACCCATTCAGATTTAAAAAAAATTATTTACTTCAAACAGAGCCTTCCTGATGCTCTGATACCACAATGATGCCCAGGCAAACCTCTCAATCCACTCTTAGTCCATAAAATTTCAATTTCATTTTAAACCCACAATCTTCAATCTCTTTTTCATATGAAATTGCATTCAAGTGCTAGCCCAAATGATTTTAAATCTGGAAAACTCAACAACTTAATGCGGAAGCTTCTATATCTCAAGTCTCTGATTTGAGATATAGAAATACAATTCTCATATGGATTAGGAAACCCATATTTCAATACACCCCAGATTCCTAATATCTCTCATGCGGAAGCTCTATGTTTCTTCTTCAAACTATGGTTAACAACCCATATTTAAACCCCCTTTCATTCTTATTCGAATTAACATTCGACTTTACATCTTAATCTCAAATTAACCACGACCCTCACTTCAACCATAACATACAAATATACATTACATCCTCCATTATAATAAAATGCGAAGCCTCGGCCTTTATTCGAATTAACTAATTCGAATTACCTTTTTGGCCCACCTCAGAGGCTCGGATCAATATTCGAAGCTTATAAGAACTCAATGTATTAACATAAGGTTTCGAGCCCACAGCATATTGCCTTACGTTAACCTTTATACATCGCGCACCCTTTGTGATAATTCATATCAACTATAATATATGAACATATATTACATCCTCCGTCAAATGTTAGAATGTTATAATAAAACCCGCGCCTTTGGATTTAAACCCAAGCGATAACATACATAACGTCTTTGGGGCCCACAGCAGACTATACGTACCTTGGTTTAACTCTCATACATCACGCAAGCATGACCACCGTAGATCATCCAGCACCGGCCATCAAATGGGTATAACGCATATCGCGTTTTTTTAACCCCTGAACCTTAACGCTCAAAAATTACGCGACATTCGTGGTTTTTCGAAACCACCTCTGGCTTACGTGTCAAATGCTGAAACATATCATGTTTTTTTTAACAATTCCACTTACCGCTTTTAAATTTTTCGAAAACCACACTTCGCCTCCAAAACCACTTTCATTATTTATGCTTCACGATTCTGCTCCTCCAGCACAAGGTTCCATTCCACTTTGTTCTTTGACTTCGCACTCAAACAACGCCATTCCTTTGTATCATATTCCATTGTTTGCCCACGATATTTCTACGCCTCAATGCCTTGTTAACCCAGGTTTCTCCTAGCTCCCTATCGACTCCAAGTTGACTCCGATTCTCAACCCGAATCGCTTCAGCAAACAGAGATATTACCTCCGTTGAACTCCATTTATCAATGAATCTTCAGCTGCACCATCCAAATGTACAGTTTTCAATTCCGACCTGAAAACTCAATTTCCTTTCTGTATCATCGATCCTTATAATGATCGATGACTGCAATTTCCTTTAATCTTCTTCAGAAATGCATACAACCATTATTTCACACTTCGCTCTAAATCAATACTAACTCTATAATTAACATTGATTACTCAATCAAAGCACAATATCCTATTCAAGCCTGTCTTCAACACTTATATCTATTTCTCAAGTAAAACAGAACATCAACTGGAGCTCTATCACAGAGTCTATTCACTCTGTTTCTTATACAATTGTTTTAATGAGACTCGAATTCGTTTACCCAAAATTTAAATCAACAGCACTCATGTAAATTGAAAAGATGCTTTCATTTAAATAATGAAATCACTTACAAAACTTTCTGCTTGGCCATATCTTCAATCGTTGGCCCTTCTACAACCTATTATGTCTCTTAACAGCTATGCTACTCTCTGGACCTCTATACTTAATGCCTTTTTGGCTTAAGAAGATAATGAATCGCTTCATCTCCTCTAACATCTCAACAAACTCTTAAGATTCCGGATTTCCTAAATTTAGACAAAAATCCCTAAATTAACTAAACTAACTCTTCACATTCCTAGCTTAATCAATTCTCTCATGTTCTCCAATGTCTTGAGAACATTTAAAATTCCTCACTATGTTTATTCAAAATACTAATAATTACATGAGAATTTAAAAACATAAGACCCCCCTATGTCTTATAAAAATACAAAGTATTCATTGAGCCTAATGCCCCTGCATCAAGAGGACATCATCTCGTGTGTGTTTATTTTTTCATATCTTGAAATTTGGCCTCCCTTGTTGTAAGGCCTCTTATCTCCCTCCATATGTACTTTGCAAGGGGAAAACCCTAATAGTGAAAAACAGGGGAATGGAGAAATGGAGTAGGGTGGAGAGGTTAGGACAGGGAAATGGGGATGGGAAAAATTATGGAAGTAGGGAAGGGTGTTAGGAAGCTTTAGGATGTGGAATGGAAGGTATTTAGGGTAGGAGTAGACCTATGGAATTTTATTATAGGTCTAGGTCTAGGAGGCTACTAAAAACGCAGTGTAGGGATAGTGGTGTGGTGTAGGGTATAGGGTTTGGATGTAGAAGCTTAGGGAGTGAAAGTGAGAGGGTGTGAGGCCTTCAGGGAGTGTATGTTGATGTGGGGAAATGGAAAATGACTATGGGAATGGTTTATTTGACTTACAAATTCAATGAGGTAGGGTGGCCCACCTCATGATTTTCACTTTGCTTTTGGAATCTTGTAGCTTTGGAACTTTCAATTGCAACTTTAGGAACATGATGAACTTATTACATATTAGAAACATAAATTACATTTGAAATGAAATTCATAGAACAAATTTACCTATTACCACTCCTCCATTGCTAGATTTTATGCATGGATGACATATTTGGTGACTGAAACCCTAATAAACTAATGGTGACACTAAGTTGAATGAAGATCATAATGATGTGACTGAAGTGATGTTCATGATGTTTCAATGATGGTACACTCAGCTGAATGATGAGAATGACCGGCATGTGAAATTTTTGAAGGAGTGGAAATAATCTTAGACCTAATACCCAGTGACCAAAATTTTAATTGAAAACCTAATGAAATGACAAAAAATTGACTATCATACCCTAACAAGACATGATAAGAGCCCATTTTATCACTAGTGATAGGCTGTATAGATTGACACTAAAATTGGCTCCAGCTGGGGATGAAACTCCTTGGAGGTTTCAAGAACACCATAGACCAAATAGCCTTACCATTGGGCACAGAGTCAATATCAAAAGACCCAACTCGAAACTGAAAAAAAAAAAACTAAACTGACTCTCATTGAAACAAAAATTACAAAACTTATTGATGGAAGCATATCACCGAGACTTGAGGGCTTCAAATCCCAATGACAACTACCTGCCTACTGAATACATATGTACAATCATGTGAAGCGATCCTCCAGTGTAACCAATCCAGAAGATGGTTACTTACTTGAATTCTACCCTCACTTTCCTCAAGCAGGAAGAAAAAACAAAAACTAGGCCACTCCAAGTGTCTACTAAAAATTTCCCAATGAACCATAAATTCAATAAAATATATCATCCCTATTGACTGCAATAAATCGGTGTAAGGATCTTCAATAACTTGAAATTCTACCTTGTCTTGATATCCAGTAGCAAAAATACAAGAACTCCCTTCATTTTGATCTGTAAGTATACTTGGTTATTGATCCATATGAATGCATAGGGAAGTATGACCTTCTAGTATCTTAGTGTTGGCTGTAAATTCCTCAAGCATGGGCAACTCTGACTTTATCTCTTACACATTGTCCATCTTAGGCTCATACTCCTCCAATTCATAGTCTAAATCATCCTTGAATAGAAAACATTCTTCAATATTGTCAAACATGACAGCCCTATCCTCTTCATGGAAGACAGTGGTCTCTATTAGTTTATCTCCTTGCAGGAAATCATCATCACAAACTAGCTTACTCACAACAACTTCCTGTATAGTTTCATTTTTCTTATGACGGTCATCATTTAAACTCATATTTTCATTTTCAATAATGGAATAAGTTTCACTAACACATTCTTGACTATGTGAACACTGCAAACCTACATTAGCTTGGGTTGTAACATGACTTTTCAGGAGCTTATCTATTTCATCTTCAAACAGAGGAGAAACTTGAGTTTTATAGCACTTAACATTGGCTTGATGATTTTCATTTTCAAGATCAAGAATAGGATTTTCTCTGTTTTGGTCCCAGTTTATTTCATCCAAGGATGAAGATATTGAATCTTATTGGGAGAAAAAATCATAAAGGGCTTCTATGATCTCAACGTCTAGACACTCTTCATCCTCATACACATTTTCAAGAAACTCAATTAAATTTTCAGAAATCTCACAACAACTATCAATCATCGACAAGGAAGAATTATAGCTTTGATAATGTTGAAAGAAAACTGAATGAAAATCCTTAAGAGAATATAAACTAGTAGATGGTAGACCTTCATACCATGATCTTGCTTTTTCATCCAAGGTATCCATGAACATTTTCATCAGAAAATCTTCAGGAATCTGAATCTTTGTCTATGAATATGAAAATGAAATCTGACCAAATGAAAACTAGCATCTTCTACGTCCTGACCTTTAAACTTTGGTAATCGTGTTTTCCAATCTATACAAGGAATCTAATTTGGAAAACCAGGAATATCAGCTCAATTCATAGGACCATACCTTCGAGCAGTTGAATCCATCTTGAAAATAGTGAAGTCACCGGGAATTTCTTCGAACTACAAGTTCTTGAACAGTGGAGTCGCCATGAAAATTTTGAACCTTTGGATTTTTTTACACTGGAGTCGCCATGTGAATGATGCGGTATTTGTGTCTGATCGTTGTTCACCATCAACAATCAGATCTGATCCTTGTGGTTCTTTCCCGGGGAAGATGTATCAACTTGTCCCCGACAACGATTACAGAATGTTAGCACTCCACCAGTTCTCTTAAGGCTGAAAAGGAGACTGACAAAGGTAATAACAGACCACTTGGACCTAGTAGCTAGCCCTACTAGGCTGAGAGGGCTCTCTCTATGAGATCACGGTTAATTTACTGGAGTGTAAAGGATATTAGGCTAGGTCTGTTTAGATCAGGTTTTGGTTGATTTGATGGTTTTGCATTGGATGGTGGCATAGTTATAGGAAGACTAGGTCAGGGCTCTAAAATCAGATTTGCAGAGATGTAATGGGGCAAGATAGGCACATACTTTAGCACTTTAAACATATATTTGTGTGTAGGGTAGATTTATAGAGCTTCAAAACAAACATGAATCTCATGAATTCATTTATATCAGAAGAATATGAACAAAAATGTGAAGGTTTCTCCAAAACACAACATTATATCAATGAATTATGTTTATCATCTTAGAAAACAAACACATGAAGCACGGAAATGGAAATGAAAGGTATAATACATTCAAACATATGATCACAGAAAGAAAAACTGTAGAAATTATACAAACATATGTATATCAATGGATTCAATCTGATCAGGCAATGTATTAAAGCTACATATTGAATCCTTCTACATATCAATTGCAGAAAATACACAGGATCACCAATCACAACAAGAAAAGAAGGAATCAAATCAAACCACAACACAGATAATTTCTTGGGGAAAGCTTACTGCTCAAAACCCCTCTATCTTCTATTGTATATTCACCATGGAATCATGAAACAATTACAATGCACCCTTCTCACAAGAGTCTCCTGCACTCTCACAACTGTCTCACACTGACCTGAAGAAAATTGATAAACACTTGGCCAATTCTCAGCCTCTAATCAACCTACCTGCCTTGCGCAATTTATGTCGAATGCAATCCCTATTCTTAAGGAATTCCATCCTTCCAAAACCTTACAAGGATCATGGGCAATCCAATGGATGTTTGGTTGCTTGTGGGCAACCTACTAATCACACAACTGATCGTTAACATCCCTTTAACCTTTGTATCAACTGGGTCTCCACTAGAACTGACATGCATGTAGATATTAATAGAAAATCATCAGTTGCATGGCAGATCACTGATTGTGAATTAAGTATGACTTAATTCACTTGATCGCTCACTAGTGCAACAAACAATTACAACTAGTCCAACTAACTTTAACTCACCTAACTGAGTTAACCGATTACTCATGCATTAAATTAATGCAACAACTGCAATTCGAACTCCATAAATAATATAATCACTCTGCATGCCTCACCAACCACCTTCAACTCCAAATACATGAACTAACTGAGTTTATCACACTCAGTTAACTATTACAAGTGATTATGAGATAAGATTACATTTTATTGTCCAATTTAATTGAGGGAAAATTAAATTAGACACTACACCAATTTAATTGATTAAATTGGCCTTCACACTAATGTATCGCTAGGACCTGTGGTCCCACACTAGTGTGTATGCTACAATTTCTTGTTGGAATTTCAACGCTCCCTCTCAACAAGAAAGGGATTATCTGTCACCCCGATCTTGCCTCTATGGTATTCGAATTTGCTCCTGGCGAGCACCTTCGTCAGAATATCTACACCCTGATCTTTCGTGGGAATGTATTGAAGTAACATAATGTGCCTCTGAACACAATCTCTGAGATGGTGGTACCAGATGTCTATGTACTTGGACCTATCATGGAATACCATATTAACCGAGAATTTAATGCAACTCTGGTTATCACGATGTATTATCGTCGGATCCATCTGAGAACCAAACAAACAAAACTTGGATCTTTCTCATCTAGATGGCCTCACATGTAGCTTGACTTGCTGCCATGTACTTTGCGTTGGCTGAACTGAGTTCCATAGATCATTGCTTCCTGTTGTACCAAGAAACTATTGTCAATCCTATGTTGAAGGTCCCTCCTGATGTGCTCTTTCTGTCTGATGGACCTGCCCAATCTGAATCCGTGAAGCCTTGAAGCTTCACTCCCTCTGTCTGTTTGTACCATAATCCATACTTTTTAATGCCCTTGAGATATATCAAGACATTCTTCCCCACCTTCCAAAAGATCTTGATCGGCTTAACCATAGCTTGACTTAGCTGGTTAACTGTGTAGCAAATGTATGGTCTGGTGTTCACCAAGTACATCATTGAACCCACTAGTTGCCTATAGACAGTAGCATCCACTACTTCTCCTGAAGTAGCATCCTCTTTCCTCTAATTTCCTGGAAGAGGAGTATCCAAGGGTTTAAATCTCTCCATGTGAAACTTACCCAGAATCTCTTTGGCATACTTGCCTTGAGAAACAAATAGCTCACCATCCCGCTGCCATATTTCCAAACCAAGGAAATAGTGAAGGAGTCCCGTGGCCTTCATTTCGAACTCCCTTGCAAGATCCTCCTTGCAAGAAGTTATCAGCTGCTCATCACCTGTCAAAATTAGATCATCAACATAAAGTACAATAATCAAGAGCTTACCATCAACCACAATCTGGTACAGGTTTGCATCTGCTTCACTTTTGGTGAAGCCTAACCAGGTGAAATAGTTTTCAATCTGAATGTACCAACACGAGTTGCTTGCTTCAACCCATACAGTGCTCTCTTCAGTCAATAGACATGTGACTCATTATCAAATATTTCAAACCCTTTGCTCTATGTACACTTCTTCCTCAATAAA
Organism: Pinus albicaulis; assembly: GCA_034641835.2. NCBI lineage: Eukaryota > Viridiplantae > Streptophyta > Pinopsida > Pinales > Pinaceae > Pinus > Pinus albicaulis. The sequence goes on from CM076570.1 coordinate 29,554,805, forward strand.
TCCATTGAGAAACACAGTTTTCACATCCATATGATGAATGTGCCACCCCATCTGCGCTGAGAGTGCAAAGATAGATCTAATGGAAGAGTACCTCCTGACTGGTGTGAAATTCTCCTCATTGTCAATCCCCTAAACTTGTGAGAATCCCCGGACCACAAATCTAGCCTTGTACTTGATCCGAATTTATGCAGAAACGCAACATAATACACATATAACCATAAATACAAAGGTGCAGTGGAAATAACACTTCATTTCATTAATATCAAAGAACTGAAATTCGCTTATAGACATGATGGAAATAAACTAGCTAGGGCACTGGTAGCTTATCTCTGAGAAGAGATGCAGTGGCTACAGCCCTCTGAACTGTGTTAAAATGAGGCTTGAGGGCCCATTTATTTTTGAGAAACAATGGAAAACCCTAAACATCTAGAAACCTAACCCTAGGTGATGAAGCGCCAAAACTATGGGGCCTGTTTGGGTAAATTGGTACATCAAATTCTCGGGGACGTAACTTTGGCATACGATCTCTGTTTGACGCACACCGTACCTCGTTAGAAATATCTATCTGAGGACTACAACTTTTGAGTGCAACATCAGTCCATGAACTTGTGTTGTCCCTTTTTTTTCCAAAAAAATGTCGTTTAGGGCCTCAAAACGGCTTCGGAAGTTCGGGACCCAGAAAATTGCTAAAAATAGTAAATAGTGTTATGATTAAGGAAACTGAAAAATTAAAAGAGAAAATGGTGGGGACCAAAGTGGATTAGGTGGGTGGCCACTAATATCCACCTGGATCATTCCTCCCCCCTTAGGAAGAAATGGTCCCCATTGCATTGAGTTCCTCCATGAGATGAGGAAACTTCTGCTGAACTTGGTCCCTGGTGAACCACTTACCTTGGTGCAGGAGTTGGCTAGCTTTGACAACCCAATACTGTTGGATATTTTTTTGGTGAGTTATCTTTATTTGCATGTCCATGATACAATCTATGGTGCCCTGATCCATCCAGTCTGGGTTTAACTCTATTGGTGTGAGTTGTTCTGCAATGTCAGAGGTGTTTAGTAGAGGTGGGAAGTAGGGCCGAAGGTGGTCCACATTGAATACTGGTTGTAGACCAAGAAATGGTGGAATACTGAGCTTGAAGGCATTATTCACTACAACCTTGGTGATGGTGTACGACCCATATCGAAGCGAACGAAGCTTGCGGTGGGGTCCAATGAGGCGCTCCTTCTGCAAATGTAGCCACACTTTGTCGCCCACCTAGAAGTTGTGTGGCACCCAATTTTGATCATGTTGTTGCTTGTACTTAGCATTGGCTCTGTCCAATATGTCATGAACCGGTTTACAGATGTGTTGAATGCACTCAATGAAGTTGTTCGCTTTGTCAGCTTCAAACTGGACATGGGCCGAATCGGCCTGAGTAGCCGCAAATGGCATGGCTACGTCAATGGGACATAGTGGCTGGAATCCCAAGCCCACCTGAAAGGGGATGTGGTCAGTTGACCTATGGAGAGCCTAGTTATAATTGTGTTGTACATAAGGGAGGATCTCACCCCAGGTGTGTGAATGCTTTGAATTGTACATGCGTAGAATGTGTACAATCATCATGTTGACGACCTCTATCTAGCCATCAGTTTGGGGATGGAAAGTTGTGGCCTTGGTGAGCTTGGTGTCCAGCATTGACCAAAGGCTGGACCAAAATGTGTTGAGGAACCTGTTGTCCCGATCTTAGATGATAGACTGTGGGATCCCAAAGTGCACCTACAATTGTTCGAAGAATATTTTAGCAGTGGCTTCTGCTATGATATTCTTCTTGCAAACCGCCATAATGGTCATCTTCGAGAATCTGTCAGCGACCACAAAAACACAGTCGTTTCCATGCTTAGTAGAAGGAAGGCCCAATATGTAATCCATGGAGATGGATTCCCAAGGTTGACTAGGGGTAGGTAGTGGAGTATAGAGGCCTTGATTCTTGATGGATCGGTTTGGAAATGGAACAAGCAATGCAAGATCTGATGTACTTTCTGACATCGTGTCGAAGGTTAGGCAAATAGAAATACTTCTGCAGTACTGCCACTATTTTCTCGACCCCGAAATGCCCAACTACTCGACTGTAGTGTTCTTCCCAAATCATCTTGGCACGCTCGCTTGAAGGAACACAAAGGTGTCCCAGGTGACATAGCAGTGCATCTTGGAGTTGAAAATTTGGAACTTGTGTACCCTCCAAGAGTGTCTTGTATGTGTGGCTGAATTCTAGATCGCTCTTGTAGATAAGCAACCAATTAGAAGTATTGTGCCCACAAGAGTTGAGAACGGTGGTTAGCAACACGATCAGTGGTCGGTTGAGGCAATCTGCAACATTATTGGTGCTACCCTTCTTGTACTTGATGTTAAAATAAAAGTGTTGGAGATATGTGGACCACTTCTGATGGAGATCATTCTATAACTTCCCTTGTGTCTGTATGAACTACAGGAGTCGGTGGTCTGTGTGGATGATTGTTTCCTTCCCCAAAATTTAATGCTTCCATTATTGACAAGCCTGCACAATGGAATACATTTCTTTGTCATAAGTGGGATACTTGCGGACTGTGTCAGACAATGTCTCACTGTGATATGCCACTAGAATCCCCTGTTGAGTAAGAACTACCCCAATATCATAGTCAGAGGCATCTGTCTCGATCTCAAATGGTTGTTGCAAGTCTGGTAATGTGAGCATTGGAGTAGAACAGAGGCAATGTTTCAATTCTATGAACACCTTTTGTTGAGATTCTGAACAACAGAATTTTTCTTTCGCTCCTCCCTTGGTGACTTGACTCAAGGGCCAAGTGATATGAGAGAATCCCAACACGAACCTCCAGTAGAAATTAGCAAGACCCAGAAAGCCGCGAAGCTCTGTTAAAGTAGCTGGGGCTGGCCAATCCCGAATGACTTGGATCTTTGTTGGATCCATATGCACCCCCCTTTCATCAATAATATATCCCATATACTGAACCAGGGTCATGCCAAAAGTGCACTTCTCCAAATTGGCACACAAATTGTGTTGCCGCAATGTTTGGAGGACCTGTCGGACGTGATGGAGGTCCTCTTCCCAAGTCTGGTTGAAGATCAGAATGTCATCCAAGTACACCACTACAAATGAGTTGGTGAATGGCCATAAGATGTCATCCATCAACCTCATGAAGTTTTTGGGAGTATTCGTCAACTTGAAAGGCATGACCAACCATTAGAAAACACCCTCCTTAGCTTTGAAGGAAGTCTTCCACACATCGTAGGGTTCGATTGGTATCTGGTGATACCCAGACTTCAAGTCGATCTTGCTGAAATATTTTTCCACTTTGAGTTGGTCCAGAAGTTCATTAATCCATGGGATTGGGTACCTATTCCGAACAGTTATCTTTTTCAATGCCCGATAGTCAATACAGAATCTCCAAGTTCCATCCTTCTTCTTCTGTACCAACACGATTGGGCTCCCACAGGGTGATGAACTCGACCAGACGTGACCTTTCTGCAGCAGTTCCAGAGTCTGCCTCTTGATTTCATCATTCTCCATAACAGAGCGTCGATAGATTGGTCCATCTCTAATATGAAAGATCAAATGAATATGGATAAAGCTTCATTATATGCAAAGGATATAAGGATTAAAGCCTTAGAAGATTTAGTATTGCAGGTAGGATATGATCCTACAAACATCAAAGTAGCAGAAGCATTGGTAAAGAAGAAAAATAAGGATATAGCTGCCTTGAAGAAACAACTCAAACTTCCTCAAAGTGAGCATCCTCAGACAAAGGAATTCTTACAGGAAAAAAAAGAAAAAGATGAAATAATGAGTTTAATTCTTCAACTGATAGCTCGGATTAAGGAAATGGAAGTACAGATGGACCAACTTGTCCAAGAAAAGAAGACAGTAAAAGAACCAGTGATTCCTACAGTCATCCCAGTCATCACTGCAGTAGTGCCTTCAACTTTAGGAGAAAATTTGGCACCCAAAGAACCACTAGCCATTGCAGTGCCGGTGACTTCTTCAACAACTTCAGCTACTGAGTCCTCTACAACAGCAATGCAACCTACAGATGAAAGCAATCAACTAGTGAAATAAATGGAAGATATGTCTTTTAAGAAAAATGAAATTAACAGGTTGAAAAATATGATTGAAAATATTGAGAAGACAAATAAATCAACTCAATTAAATGCTAAAATACATGAATAAAATGCCAACAGATTGGGTGAAGATGTAAATAAGTTACAAAAAGAATTAACTCTCAAGGATCAGATATCATACATAAAAAATTACCTATGGAATAATGTAATTGAAGCCATCCATGATGTATGGCCTTCAATTCAAGTAATTTTTTAGCAAAGAGAGTTATTATTGGTAGCCCAAGCAGAAATCCAAAAGACACAAACTGATCTGGCTGATAAACCAGAACAGGCTGTAAGATTAATCAATTTCCTCAACAGCAAGAATAGACAGGAATTGGAAGAACTAAAAATCAATGACACGACAATGACTATCGTAGAAATTAGGAAAGTTACCACCAAAAGAAATTTGATGAGGCAGCTTGACGAAAAATGTGAAGGTATGAACACTGCTATAATTAGATTCATGGTTAAGTTCACCAATTTAAGGCAAAAATGACTTCCTGATATCATGGTTATTAATGATAATTAAATGCCTCAAAATGATTATTACAAGAAGATAAGAGAATATGCCAAGGAACAAGTGAATAAGCCAACACGTCAAGGCATTCCCACAGGAAAAGTATTGCAGAAAAGTTTTGAAGATTTATTTAATTTACAGTATGAGATCAAGCACTTATTTGTCATCAAGCCCACATTTGCTAGGTATATTAAAGCTTATGAGAATTTTAGGAAACTAAAAAAAAAATCAAATTCCTAAAAATGAGGATTGGAAAACACTTACTGATTTATTATGAAGAATGAAAGACAAACAAATGAAAAAGAAAAAAAATGTTTGCTGATTTCATTGTCAAAACAGATTTTACAACAGTAAAGCAGTTTGACTAAAGGTTAAAGAGTATCTGAAATGAAAGAGTATCAGTAAGAAAGAGTATCAGTGAAGGAAGCTTAGATTCCAAAAAAATATCTAAGAGCCAGCAAGGAGGACACATAGGCATCCAACTGCGTCTTATCCTAAAACAATTTCTATTTCTTTTGAATAAAATAGGACAGTTGTTGATTTGTTAAGCAGCTGTCACTATTATTATTGTAAGATATTTTATTTTCCTAAGTTAATTCCTAGAAGTCATCTAGGATGTTTTGTAAAGAATTATGTATAAATACTTCACTCTTTAGAAGTATTTTTGTGGAATAAAATTGTTGGGATTGTTATAGTCATTTCTTCTTGGACTTTAAAGCTTTGTGTGTCAAAACTTCGAGTAGCAAGCTGGATCAAAGAAAATTGGCATCATACTTCAGGATCCCTGTGATGATCTATTTGGAGTGAAGTATTTTCTTCACTTGTCATTATTTATTTTCTCTGTTACATGCATCCATTTATTTTTATGTTAAATTTGAATGCATAACTAGGAGTATTACTATAGGATATGTTAATAGCACCCTATTTTTAACTAGTTATCATTTATATTTTTTCCTCTAATTTCCAGTGTAGGGAACCCTTAATTGCTCCCTCATTCGTTTGACCTCTCCTACTACTTCCCTTTTCCGGATTTAAGGATTCTTAAGTGCCCTTTATCCCGATCACACCACCTCACAAAAACAACTTTCCAAGATCTCCAAGGGTTACCTATCTTGCCCTAAAGACATTTGACCTTTTTTCCCTTCATCCTAATCCTGTTAGCTTGATTTTGACTCCATAGCCCAATGGACAAATATATTTCCCACTATCCATCCTTTCAAGTGATTTTTCCCACCGAATCTATCAAAACAAAACCAAAACTATACTTTTATAGCTAGCCTAATATTCACAAATTATAAAAAAGTTAAATTTTAAAGAGAGAGCCCTCTCTGAACCCTAGGAAGGCTAGATCCTAGGGTTTGAATTAGGTTTGTGGTTACCTCTACTATTCTTTGACTAAAAACCAAAATCACACAACTTAAGAATTTACTAGAGTGATAGCATTACTGGCGACCATACTGAGGAATAACCAATCCTCAGTCATAAAATTAGTCCTAAAGAATAATTGAATTCATATTTTTACTTTAATATTGATTTTATAGGTTGTGGGTATTAAAAAATTGTCATTTTGGCTTCTAGGAAAGTCTATTATACCAGGTCTAACCCTGATCCTAAGCCTGTTGTTATACTAGATAACCCAGACCGAATTGGTAAAAAGAAAAAACAAACAAAAAACTTAGAGGCTGAAATCTCATTAATAAGAGTCAATTCATTACCAAGAGAATTAGTAAGTCTACAAGATATTGATTTTGATCTGAAATTTGAGCATTCCTTATTTAAAAGTAAATCTGAAAGTGATTTGAAAACTGTTTTTTTAGACCCTGCTTTTATTTCATTTTTGAAAGCAAAACAAAAATCTATTGCAATAAGTTCTAAATCTAAGAAAGTTGAATATCAGACTAAAGTTGAAGAAATTAATGGTACTATTCTAAACGATATTGATGAAGCTATTGAATTAGCTCAGTTTTTTACTTATGCAAACAAACCTCCAGTTTCTCAACTACACACCACAATAATACTAGCTAGAGATTCTTCTCTGTATGTTGTTACATCATTCATAAATTCTACTACTAGCTCATCTACAGATCCATTTATCCCTAGGTTACCTCTCCAACCTAAAGTATTATTTCCACCAATCACTTCATCCACTATATCCATCAGTTCACCTTTTGATTTCTTAAATACATCATCCATTTTCTCAGCACTTCAAATACAATCTTTAGTTCGTCTACTATCATTTCCAGTACAGCTCCAAGCAGTTCTACCATACCTCCTAGCCAAGCTAAGCTTCAAGCTATGGCTGCTAGATATGCTCCCCTTGTCTTACCACAACAACTTCATGACATGCCACAGGACTATCAAAATAAAATACCATTGTTTGATGGCACTACCCAATATACTGCTCAGCAACATATTACTAAAATGACAGACTTAAAATTTATGAAATTGATGACTCAGATGTTCAAATGAGACTGTTTGCACAAACTTTAACAGGAGAAATTAAGAAGTGGTTTAAATATTTAGCTACTGGTAGTGTAATTGATTTAGCTGTGTTTTTTATTTTGTTTTTAAATAAATGGAAAATAAAAAGAACCCCCTCCAATTTTTTTCTAAATTTGATTCCTTGAAAAGAGCTCCAAATGAGTCACTCCAATATTACTACACCAAATATAATAGTGTCTATAATTCTATCCCTGCAAATCTTAAACCTACTCCTTATTCAATTCTGCTCAAATTCCCTGATGGATTTGATACAGATATGTCTTACCAATTAAGGGAAAGAGATGTAGACACCTTAGAAAAAATGCAAATAGATGCAGCTAGTGTAGAAGTGAACATTTTAGCTAGAAAATATAGACTTAGAAATGAAAGAAAAGTTACCATTAAAGAATAAAATGCTAATTCAGACACAAAAATGGATGTGATATCTAAAACCTTAGAAAGAGTGATTGATATACTAGATAATATAGAGAGAAGACCTCAGTGGGATAACCAACAACATATCAGAAATCCCAATTTTAGAAAAAACATAAATTCTGGAAAAGCAAAAGAAATAGCCCCATACCAAACAATTAGGCCACCATTCCAAGAGAACTATGCTGAAAGTTATCAGGATAATAATGATGATGAGGATGCTATAAATCTAATGGGAATATATGACAATAATACTATTTTCCTTACTCATGAAGATCAATAATTATTTGAACTTCAACAGATCAAATTAGATTCTAGTGAATCCTTTGATTATAAACAAGGTTATGATTATGAAATAAATTAAATACACATTCAATATAACCTTAGAAACAAGAAAAACAATGAGTCTTCTACTAAGAAATCTTCCCAAACTCAGAATCAAAAAATAGTAGAAGCTCCCAAAACAAAAGTTCTGCAAATTCTCCCAAGGGAAAATAAGCAAAACTCAAATTCTTCCCAAAACATTTCTAGTCCTAAAAAGCACCAGGACCTAAAATTGTTGATATTACTGATGAACTTGCTCAAGCTGCAAAATATTCACAAAAATCTACTGCTGCTAAAGCTTCTGATTCTGTAAAAACAGCAAATTTAGATCCCAAAAAACCTTCTACTGATCCTAAAACAATACATCCAAAAACTGTTATTTCAAAAACATATGTTGATAATTCTAAGTCTGAAAGAACATCTACTGCTTCACAAACAATACCTGAAAATAAAGTTAGAAGTATTAAAATACAAGAAACACAAACAGAGAATCCAAAAACACGTGAAAATGAAAAAACAACTATAGAAAAACAAGACAAACCACCACAAACTACAGTTACCAAAAAAGAATTTATTCAAATCAATAAAACTCAACCTACATTCAACATACAATCAGAAATTGCAAAGCTTAAAATACCAATTCGTTTGACTGAATTGGTAAAAAATGACTTGTATAAATCAACCATAACTGAAACAGTAAATATGAATGATGGAGAAGACTCCATAATCTAAATGATGACTATCCAGAGTTGATTTTTGGCCCAAATGTGAATGGAAAACATGCATATGGTGCAGTTCCTCCATTTTATATCCGTTTCACCATTCATGATCAAATTATACATAACACAATGCTAGATTCAAGAGCTTCCCATAAACAATGCCTAAAGCCATCATGGAAACTCTGAATCTAGAAATTACAAGGCCATACAAAAATTTGTTTTCTTTTGATTCAAGTAAAGTCAAATGCCTAGGTTTAATCAAATATTTGTGTGTAACACTAGTTCAATACCCTGGTAAGAGTATATTAATAGACATCATAGTAGCTGATATACCACCAAAATATGGAATTTTACTTTCTCGCTCATGGGGAGCAAAGTTATAGGGATCTCTACAATTGGACATGTCTTATGCTACTATATCAGATTTTGGCCAGCCTAAAAAGTTATATAGGGAAACATTAATGAAGTACATGGTCAGTAGTGCTGAAAGATCTATAAATTACCCCATTTACTCTACACCAACTGACCTTGATTCTTTTATCCTATGTAACTCTGAAACAAATGAAATCCAAATTGAACTAGTAGATAAAAAGAGAGCACCAAACAATGATAATATTTTTCATGAATCTCTATGGCATTTAGACTTTGATGGTTCAATGAATAAGTTAGGAGCAGGAGAAGGAGTATGGATAACAAATATGGAGACAAATAATTCTAAAGGTCATGCTTTCAGGCTGAATTTTAAATGTACAAACAATATGACTGAGTATGAAGCCCTCATCCTAGGACTCCAAATCATTAAGAACTCAGGAGGAAAAAGAATTTTAATCATGGGAGATTAAGATTTGATCATAAAACAACTAAATGGAGTTTATTCTGTTTACAATCCTAGACTAAGCAAATACAGAGACACTATAATAGATTTAACTGATGATTTATTGGAATGTAAGTTTGTTGCCATACCTAGAAAATAAAATATACAAGCTCATTGTCTTGCAACTTTTGCTAGTACATGCAATTTACCATTCCAACCTAATCACAGATACACTGTTGAAGTCAAGCATAGGCCAATAATTCCAGATAATCTTAATTATTGGCAATTTTTTTCTCAGGATGAACACATTTACAAGTTTATGAACAAAGCAGGGGAATTTCATAATTGTAATATAGATACAGATTGTACTATAAATCGTGATTTGGATTGTGAAATAGATTTAAATAACTTAGATGTAAATAGAATAAAGTTTGATAAACCAACTAGATTTAGTCAAGCTGATATAGATATCTTAGAGAAAGTAGATATTGAATAAATTATTGAAGATGAATCAGACATATTGAATCTTAAGGATAATTTCTTACCTAAACATTTAACCCCTTTAGAAGATCTTTTTGACTCTAATGATGTAGCTAGAAAACCAAAAATGGAGCCAGTAAGATCTGATATAGAAGAATGTAACATTGGTACAGAGTTAAAACCAAAAATAATCAAACTGTCCAAAATTTTACCTCAACAAGAGAAGGATAAATATATTGAGCTTTTAAAGGAATATCAAGATGTGTTTGCTTGGAGTTATGAAGATTTAAAATCTTATGATACAAACATAATCCAATATAAAATTCCAATAAAAGAAGATCAAAAGCCATTCAAACAAAAGTTGAGAAGAATTAACCTGTCCTATTACCTTTGATTGAAAAAGAAGTTAAAAAAAATTATGATGCCCAAATCATTGCACCAATCAGATATTCTGATTGGGTTTCCAACCTAGTCCCAACAAGAAATAAAACAAAAGAAATTAGATTGCATGTTGACTTTAGAAATCTTAACAAATTATCCTTACAGGATAATTATCCTTTACCTAAAATGGACCACATATTACAAAGGGTAGTGGGTTCTTAAAGGATTTCACTGTTGGATGATTTTTCAGGATACAACCAGATCCTAGTTCAAGAAGAATACCAAGCTAAAACATCATTTACTACTCCTTGGGGTACTTTTATGTATGTAAAAATGTATTTTTGTCTAATGAATGCAGGAGCAACCTTTCAAAGGGCTATGGACATAGCTTTTGCAAAGGAAATACATGAGTTCTTAGTAATTTACTTAGATGACATTACTGTGTTTTCCAAAACAGATAATGAACACTTGGATCATTTGAGACAATTTTTTATTAAGTGTAGGAAATATGGCATCTCTTTAAATCCTAAGAAAATTCTATTTGGATTAGAATAAGGTAAGTTACTAGGACACATAATCTCAAAAGAAGGAATTATAATAGATCCTGCTAGGATAGAAGCAATTTTGAACATCAACCCACCAAGAAACATCAAATAATTGCAAGCCTTTTTAGATAAGATAAATTTTTTAAGAAGATTCATATCTAACTTAGCGGAGATAATTAGAGAACTAAATAACATACTCAAAAAAGATTCAATTCTTAAATGGACTGTTGAGGCTAAACAATCATTTGACCCTATCAAACAAACCTTAACCAAAACTCCAGTCCTAATAAGTCCTGATTTTAAGAAAGATTTCATGATTTTTTCATTTGCTTCAGAACACATCATTGCTGCAGTTTTACTGCAGAAAAATGACCAAGGATTTGAACAACCTATAGCTTTTTCAGTAAGACCCTTAGAGATTCCCTTTTGTGTTGAGATTTCTTAAATTAAATTTGGACAAAATCTCATGAATATGAAAACAATAGGATTTGTTGCTAAATTGACTCCATCTAATCCTGATGTGGAGTTATTGCATCCTATTTTGTTGTGATTGTATTTATGATTTAGTTTCTACTCCCAGCTATAAAATGTAAGCCCGTAGAGGAAAATGAGCAACTAAATAGCATACTCAAAAAATATTCAGTTCTTAAATGGACTGTTGAGGCTAAACAATCATTTGACCCTATCAAACAAGCCTTAACCAAATGAGAACAGTAACAACTGAAAGTCAGCCCAATGGGTGGATGGTCAACGATGATGTGGCTTTGTCAACAATTTAATTTTTGTAACCCCATTCTATTTCGTTTCTCCTACGTGGTCTTTTCTTTACTCGGCAATGTTATTTATCAATTTTAGAAAAATTGATAAATAAATATGATTGGCAGCTTTAGAATGTTATATTGTAATTCTGGCTCATATAATAACTATTCAACCCTTATAAATTGTATATTGATACACCACGCCTTTTTAAATAAAATTTTACAATAACATTAGGCAATTCTCGTTTTATATTACTCCGCCGACCTTATAACAAATATTTAATCTTCGGTCTTTATAGTTATAACCCGCACTTTGGATATAAAACTTTATAATATAGCCTTTGAACCTTATATCAACAATCTAGTGCTCATAAACATATAACTGTATGCTCGCCCGTGGACCTGGGCCCCACTCCTATGATAAGTCGACCAATCAACGTATGCAAAGTACCTCTTTTATCATCCGCTCACGTTGATTATCGTTCGTGCATCTATGTCCAACGTCCACCGTCCGATGGCCTTCTCTCGAATCAACGGCTCTCGTGCATTTCGCCCAGCGTCCTGGTACGAGGGTTAACGTGCGATGGCACAAGTTAACGAGCGGTTTTCAAACATTTCTTTTTCCACGTGTCGATTCCTGTATGGAATCGCTCGCCTTCCCGTCAATACCACCTCCGTACCAAGAGTGGTGCGGAACGGGGAAATCCGCCTATGTAAATCCGCTCTGGTTTTCTTGCTACTGTACTTAACTATGGTTCCGTCGGTTCCGTTGTATGATTAACCCAGGTTCGACACGGTCTATTAAATAGAATTTATAGCAATTATACAATAAAACAGGTTTGTTTCTTTATACAGGAATTCCGCCAATATTAATCCGGCTTTCCATACCCACTCTCGCCTGTGGTTGAGATGGACTCCCAGGCTATTCAGACCACGAATAGGAGGGAACAACAGACAGTTAAATGCAGAGTCGAAATAGCAGCTCGACTCATAAATTTAATACAGATGCAGAAATCTATTGCTTCGCAATTAAACAATCCTTTTCATAGACAAACATTGGTTCTTCCCGATGGCAACCAAGCTCAGAAATCGTTTAACTGGAAACAATTTTAACACACAGAGTTTAGTCTGAAATCTCTCACCGCCCTCTTTTTTCATACATTCAAAGAAATTATATACATTACAGTGTGTCTCTTCGGTTCCTCTATGAGGACCGTTTTGGAAACCAAAATTCTAAATAATTCAACTAACTAAACTGACAGCTGGATCGAACCCGACTGTCCGACTTCTACAACTCTAACTAGTCTAATTAAAATAGTCAGCCGAGGTATTGACACCTAGCTATTACAGTTTAATGAATTTAGAACCCTCAATAGCCACAACATGTGGACAAACTCCTACATTGATGGCTATTGCCTAATGCCCCTGCATCTGACTCCTGAGGGCAATCTTCTTCATGGACTCCTGTCCATGAGCTCCTCCACTGATCTGCCTATCCTCTGCAACATTTCTTCAGTCATCCAAGTGGCATCTTCCTCTGGTTTATCCTTCCATTTGATCAAGTATTGAAATTACTCTCGTCCTCTGGTCCTTCTGAATGGCCTCTTATCCAATATCTTCTCTGGTTGCAATGGCTGTGCTGGAGGTAACTGTTCTCTCCACTCAATCTGTTCCTTGTCTGCTGATCCTTCTTTTGCACCAACATCTTCATACTTGTACAAGTCTGCAACATTAAAAATGGGAGATATTCCAACATCAGGTGGCAATTCAATCTCATAAGCATTTGCAGAAAACTTTCTAAGTATCTTGCATGGCCCAATCTTTTTGAGCTTCAATTTATTATACTGCTTCTTTGGGAACCTCTCCTTTCTCAAGTGTGCCAAAACCAAGTCTCCTACTTCAAAATGAACTTCTTTTCTGCTCAAGTCTGCTCTGTTTTTGTATTTGATGCTGCTGCCTTGTAGTTTTTGTTTCACTTGTTCATGTATGGCCTGGATCTCTGAAGCAAATTCTTCACCATTTGCACTCCTTAACTCTGCTCTTCCCAGATTTCTTAATTCTGATATTCCTCTGGGATGCATTCCATAAACAATATGAAATGGACTCTGCCCTGTGCTTATGTTTGGTGAATCATTATATGCATATTCTGCCTGAGGCAAAATATGATCCCACTGCTTGGGATGTTCTCCTGCAAGACTCCTCAACAAATTTCCCAAACTCCTATTCACTACCTCAGTTTGTCCATCAGTCTGGGGATGATAAGCTGAGCTGAAACTCAGTTTAGTGCCAATTTTCTTCCATAGTGTCCTCCAAAAATGACCCACAAATCTGGTGTCTCTATCTGAAACAATACTCTTGGGCAACCCATGCAATCTAACAAATTCTTTGAAAAACAAGTTAGCAACATGGGTGGCATCACTAGTTTTATAGCATGGAATAAAATTTGCCATTTTGGAGAATCTGTCTACCACAACAAATACTGCATCATTCCCTCTCTGAGTCTTGGGCAATCCTAGAACAAAATCCATATTCACCATGTCCCAAGGCCTGTCTGGAATAGGCAAGGGAGTATACAATCCTGCATTCTGGCTCCTTCCTTTAGCATATTGACAGATTTTGCAATTCTTCACAAACTTATCCACTTTTGTTCTCATCCTGGGCTAGAAATAAAAGTGACTCAGCTGTTCATAAGTCTTATCAGTACCAAAGTGTCCAGCAAGTCCACCACTATGATTTTCATTGATCAAATTTTCTCTCATGGAACATTTTGGTATACATATTTGGTTCTTTCTGAATAACAAGTCTTCCTGCAGAAAAAAATCCAGCCACTGACTTCTATCTGTTAGAACAGGGTTACTACATGCTTCAAATGCTTCTTTAAAATTAGGATCTGTTTTATACAATTCTTTGAGAAAATCGAATCCTGCAACTTCAAAATTAGTCTCTTGAACAAGCAAATGTCTCCTACTCAAAGCATCAGCTACTTTATTGGCTTGGCCACTTATATGCTTCAAAACAAAATTAAAACTTTGGAGATACTCAACCCATTTAGCATGCTTGTGTTTTAACTTGGGTTGTTGTACAATATACTGCAAAGCATGATTATCAGAATACAATACAAACTCCCTGGACATCAAATAATGTCTCCACTTCTTCAGTGCTTGAACAATTGCATAGAATTCCTTCTCATAAGAGGAATACTTTCTCCTGGTATCATTCAACTTCTCACTAAAATAGGCTACAGGCCTATCATCCTGACTCAACACAGCTACAATGGCCTCTCCACTGGCATCACATTTTACTTGAAATGGTTTAGTAAAATCAGGCAGAATCAAAACAGGCTTCTCTGTTATCTTTTGCTTCAACAAATTAAAACTTCTTTCTGCTTCAGCAGTCCACTTAAATGGTTGTTTTCTCTTCCTTATTGTCTCAATTATGGGTGCATTGATCTTATTGAAGTTTCTTATAAACTTTCTGTAAAAACTAGCAAGTCCATGGAAACTCCTTACCTCAAAAACATTCCTGGGTGAACGCCACTCCATAATTGCCTTGAATTTCTCTGGCTCCATCTTTAATCCTTCTGCAGAAACAACAAAACCCAAATACACCAACTCTTCCTTCATGAAAGAGCATTTCTTCAAATTTATCAGCAGTTTCTCTTGGTGCAGCTTCTTCAAGACATGATTAAGGTGCCTTAAATGTTCTTCTTTAGTTCTGCTGAAAACTAATATATCATCTAAATATACTATCACAAATTTCCCAATAAATTCTTTCAATACTTCATTCATAAGTCTCATAAAAGTGCTAGGTGCATTTGACAACCCAAAATGCATTACCATCCATTCATACAGTCCTTCATTTGTTTTAAAAGCAGTTTTCCACTCATCACCCTCTCTAATTCTAATCTGATGGTATCCACTCTTTAAATCTATCTTTGAGAAGTATTTAGCACCACTCAAACAGTCCATCAAATCCTCTATTCTGGGCAAAGGAAATTTGTACCTGATTGTGATCTTATTAATTACTCTGGAATCAGTACACATCCTCCAGCCTCCATCTTTCTTTGGGCTCAAAACCGCTGGTACTGCACATGGACTCAGACTTTCTCTAATCAGTCCTTTGTCCACCAATTCCTATACTTGTCTCCTGATTTCTTCATTTTCCTTGGGAGTCATTCTGTAGGCTGCCTTATTTGGCATATTTGAACCAGGGATAAAATCTATCTGATGGCTGATCTTTCTCACAGGTGGCAGCTCATCAGGTAAATCATCCACAACGATGTCACAGCAATTGTCTAACATCTCTTGTATCTCTACTGGTAAATCAGAAATCTTTGTAGAAGTAAGAACTACTTTAGGCTTGCAAACTAAAGCAAAGCTTACCTCTTCTTCTTCTATCTGCTGCAGATATTCCTTCCCGCTCAGCAACAAGGTCTTTGGATCAATCACTCTGCTGGATGGCTCTCCTTCTTCCATGGGAATCAATATATGATGTACCCCATCTTTGAAGAACTTGTAAGTGTTCTTCTTGCCATCATGCACTGCTGCTCTGTCAAACTGCCAAGGTCTACCCAGTAGTATATGACACACATCCATGGGAATTACATCACACAAAACCTTGTCCTTATATTTGCTCATTTGCAGCTCTATTTCACACTGTTCTTTCACAACCAGCTGGTGCCCTTTATGCAGCCAGGACACCCTGTAGGGAGTGGGGTGCTCCCTAGTCTTCAGCTTCAGTTTTTCTATCACCTCAGTGGAAACCAAATTGTCTGTGCTGCCACTATCAATAATTAGCTGGCAGAATTTCCCTTGGACTTTGCATATGCTCCTAAACAAAGTCTTCCTTTGCGCAGGCTCAGTGACTTCTTTGGTTTGTTTCAACAGGACCTTGTTAACCACCAAGGACTCTCCCCTCTCTGGAAGAACTTTTTCTTCAATTTCTGCTTCTTCTTCAACCTGGGCAACAACAGCATTTCGTGGGCCAGCATTCACATTCTCTGGGCATTCATAGTGCTTGTGTCCCACTCCCTGACATCTATAGCACCTCAACTCTTTGCCTCTGCCTCTGTCTCCTCTTCCTCTTCCTCTGTAAGAACCCCTTCTGCCCCTTGCATCATCCTCTGTAGATGCATTCTGAGGTGAGCTACTATTAGTTCCATCCTTGGGTGTAGGCTTTCCTCTACCACCCTGACTTCCCTTTCCACGGAAGGTACCTCTCTTCTTGGCAGACTGTTTTCTCAGGAGTTTCTCCTCTGCTTTCAAGGCCATCTGATAGGCCTCTTCCACTGTCTTAGGAGACAGAAGACCAATCTCATCTTGGATTTCCAGTCTGAGACCATTCACATATCTGGCAGTCTTCTCTGGTGTATCTTGGAATTGCCCAGCTCTTATGCTCACTCTGTAGAATTCTTCTGTGTATTCCTTTACTGTCAGCAACCTCTGTCTCAGGTTCTGCATTTGTTTATACAATGTCAGCTGTTAATCACTAGGTAAGAATTTACCTTTCAATTTGGCCATCATTCTGGTCCAGCTCTTGATAGGTTTCTTGCTAACTCTCCTCCTTTCTTCCTGCACTCCATCCCACCAAAGTGCAGCATGTCCCTTCAGCTTTCTTACTGCAAACTTAACCTTTTTATCTTCACCTATTTCTTCATAATCGAAGCATTTGTTCAGTTCATTTATCCAGTCCACCAGCTCTTCTGGATTCAGTCCCCCTGCATAACTCGATACTTCCATCCTGGGCTTAACTACAGATCCCAGAACAGTTCTCAGGAGCCTCAAGTCAGGAGGAATTTCAACATTTTCTTCAGCTTCTTCCATTTCAGGTTCGCTGATGTCTTCAGAATCTCTGGTCTATCTTCGCTCCACGGCATCCATTCTGGCCTCGAACCTCTGCAACACCTCCAACACCTCTGCGTTGGCTACAGGTCTCCTCCTACCAGCCCCTCTACCAAGTCGGATTGCCATGTCAGCAAACAGCTCAAACTTCCCGCTCTGATACCACTAATGACGCAGTAACAACTGAAAGTCAGCCCAATGGGTGGATGGTCAACGATGATGTGGCTTTGTCAACAATTTAATTTTTGTAACCCCATTCTCTTTCGTTTCTCCTATGTGGTCTTTTCTTTACTCAGCAATGTTATTTATCAATTTTAGAAAAATTGATAAATAAATATGATTGGCAGCTTTAGAATGTTATATTGTAATTCTGGCTCATATAATAACTATTCAACCCTTATAAATTGTATATTGATACACCACGCCTTTTTAAATAAACTTTTACAATAACATTAGGCAATTCTCGTTTTATATTACTCCGTCGACCTTATAACAAATATTTAATCTTTGGTCTTTATAGTTATAACCCGCACTTTGGATACAAAACTTTATAATATAGCCTTCGAACCTTATATCAATAGTCTAGCGCTCATAAACATATAACTATATGCTCGCCCGTGGACCTGGGCCCCACTCCTATGATAATTTGACCAATCAACGTATGCAAAGTACCTCTTTTATCGTCCGCTCACATTGATTATCGTTCGTGCATCTATGTCCAACGTCCACCGTCCGATGGCCTTCTCTCGAATCAACGACTCTCGTGCATTTCGCCTGGCGTCTTGGTACGAGGGTTAACGTGCGATGGCACAAGTTAACGAGCGGTTTTCAAACAGTTCTTTTTCCACGTGTCAATTCCTGTATGGAATCGCTCGCCTTCCCGTCAATACTGCCTCCGTACCAAGAGTGGTGCGGAACGGGGAAATCCGCCTATGTAAATCCGCTCCGGTTTTCTCGCTACTGTACTTAACTATGGTTCCGTCGGTTCCGTTGTATGATTAACCCAGGTTCAACACGGTCTATTAAACAGAATTTATAGCAATTATACAATAAAACAGGTTTGTTTCTTTATACGGGAATTCCGCCAATATTAATCCGGCTTTCCATACCCACTCTCGCCTGTGGTTGAGATGGACTCCCAGGCTATTCAGACCACGAATAGGAGGGAACAACAGACAGTTAAATGCAGAGTCGAAATAGCAGCTCGACTCAGAAATTTAATACAGATGCAGAAATCTATTGCTTCACAATTAAACAATCCTTTTCATAGACAAACATTGGTTCTTCCCGATGGCAACCAAGCTCAGAAATCATTTAACTGGAAACAATTTTAACACACAGAGTTTAGTCTGAAATCTCTCACTGCCCTCTTTTTTCATACATTCGAAGAAATTATATACATTACAGTGTGTCTCTTCGGTTCCTCTGTGAGGACCGTTTTGGAAACCAAAAGTCTAAATAATTCAACTAACTAAACTGACAGCTGGATCGAACCCGACTGTCCGACTTCTACAACTCTAACTAGTCTAATTAAAACAGTCAACCGAGGTATTGACACCTGGCTGTTACAGTTTGATGAATTTAGAACCCTCAATAGCCACAACATGTGGACAAACTCCTACATTGTTGCCTATTGCCTAATGCCCCTGCATCACCAAAACTCCAGTCCTAATAAGTCTTGATTTTAAGAAAGATTTCATGATTTTTTCATTTGCTTCAGAACACATCATTGCTACAGTTTTACTGCAGAAAAATGACCAAGGATTTGAACAACCTATAGCTTTTTCAGTAAGACCCTTAGAGATTCCCTTTTGTGTTGAGATTTCTTAAATTAAATTTGGACAAAATCTCATGAATATGAAAACAATAGGATTTGTTGCTAAATTGACTCCATCTAATCCTGATGTGGAGTTATTGCATCCTATTTTGTTGTGATTGTATTTATGATTCAGTTTCTACTCCAATGACCTGTGAATAGTTAAATGTCCTGAAAACACCTTGATGGTATCCTTCTGCATAAGGGCAAGAATTCTCCTCAAGAACATTTCCTGTGACAAACCCTAAAAACCCATGTTTTTGCATTGGCGTGGATAGCCAGTTCATCCCTCGCGCCAATGGGGAAAATGCACACTAGTGGGCACGCCAGCTGGCGCTCTGTCCCTATGTTGTGCCTGCGCCAAGCCTATTAAGGAATGTTTTTTAACAATAGAAGGTGGAATTTTGATTCTAACAACTTCAGAACATATCATCAAAATGAGGTTGGGTTGTTTGCCTCCGGATCTCCCTAATTAAAAGGTGGTTTTCCACCTCTCATGGAACCTTCCTAAGAGATAGGACACTCCCCCATGATTATAGGGAGCCTAACCTCTCCTTCTCCCTCTATAAAAGCCTGCCCTCTCCATTTTCTAGCTAGCTGAACTTTTGGGGAAGGAAATTATAGCTAAGTGACAATCAAGAGTAGAGCTAAGGAGAACCCTGTGAGAGAGAGTTCTATCAATTCCCTAACGAGCTTTGTGAGACACGTCCCGCTGGAGCCCTGTCGAAGGAAGATCACAACGTCATAGCATCAGTTGTAATCATTCTCTCGTATCTGAATATACATGAATTTTATATTGGTTCCATGATTGTGTTTGTCCATGATATAATGCAATTTCATTTGTTCCTCTCTGAATGATCGATAATTATAAAGTGTGAAATATTACATTGCATGTTGTCTCTCTTCTTTGCATGTGTACAGGTATCTGGATGCGACAAGCTCACAGATCGTGACCTGTCCATGTAGGAACGGAAGCGCCACTTCTTCTTCGACGACAGCAATGAAGGAATCAAGGTAAGCGATCTATTGCGATTCTACTCTTTGTAATTAGGAACCAATAGCTTTACGTGTTTCGATTGTTGCTAGACCCACTCTAGGGCTAGTAGGATCGCCTCTGTCTGCAGAGGGGATTTACCTCCACAACAATTTGGTGACTCCACTGGGGACCAGTGGGAGTTGGTCCTTCCTCCATTGGGTTGTTTTTTGGCTTTTCGTTTGATTAGTTTGCTTTTCTGGTTCACCTTCCTTGGTGTTAAACCCCTGTTCAGCCCCCAGAAGACCAGATATAGCCTTTGTTTGTCCATTTTCATAAATTTCTAGGGTAAACTTGATTGGCGTGGTTATACCCCCGAAAATCGCGCCAACTGGCTCTAGTTTCTAGTTAGGAACCTGTGCCAACCCCTGTTTGGCGTAGATTACAGCCAAACAAGCGCGCCAACCCTGCTTGGTTTTAAGGTTTGCCTGTTCTTGGACTCTCTAAGCTTGAATTTTGGTTCTGGTTCATTTTTTTCTGATTGATTGAGTGCTTTGAAGTCATTTTTTACTGTGTTTAGCCCTTGTCCTCCGATTGTTTTCCCTTTTTTGTCAGTTTTTCATTTTAGCCCTAGGGCTTCTAGGTGCTTCAGTGTGTTGAGCCTCCCATGGGAGTTTTGGATTTTTTGCTTTCCCGATCAACTTTGTTTTTGCTTCTTTGCATTCATATTGTTTAATCCCATTGAATCATTGTGTTTATTGAGTGATTTTTCTCTCTTTCGTTCGATTTCACTTTGTGTTGCTCCAAGCCTAGATCACACGGTTTGTTTGAGTCTCTTTCGAGATTCTTCTTCGCTTTGAGGGATTGCGCCATCGGTTTGAGCCTTGATTGTGTCTGTTTGAGTTGAGTGAATTTGTTTTGCTTCAACTCTCTCTTTATCATTCTCAAATTGATGTTTTCATTAGTTTTTCATTTATTTAGTGCATTTTCTCTAATGTATTGAAAAATACAAAAACAAAATCTTTTGCATTTTGATTGGCATAGTGGAAATTGAAAACTCTTTCGCATTGCTAGCATTATATAATTCTAGAGAAAAAATTTCTAGTTTCATTAGCTTGCATTTAAATTGATAGTGGATGTTTTTTGTGTGTTCATTTCGCTATCATTTGAAAGCTCTCAACTCTCCGGTATATAGCTCTTCATTGAATGAAATGATGTTTTGTGGCATGTAGTTTACATCTAGAGGTTTTATGAGATCCAACATTCGATAGGGCCTTGAAATCGAAATGTGAATTGAAGATCAAATTTAAAATTTACTGAATTAACCTAAGGCAGCATTGAAAATTAACGGAACATCTAGTAGTCTAAGGTAGAGACGTGTTTCGGCATCTTTAAGCCTAGCAACTATCGCTCGCCATCTGGCTACAGACAGCACTAGTATGGACTTGTGCTCCCCGTACCGTCGCATATATAAAGGGAGACCCCATTAGGTTGCAAATCCTTTATCCATAGGAAGCCGAGTCTACCGCCTTTTACCCATGATACACTGGGCACAGCCTTCGAGGAGATTACCTACACGTACGTTAATTCCTTGGTTGATTTCTCTTTCATTTTTACCAAGGTGTATATGGTAGTTCACGGATATCTGGTACACTCATTTACCTAGATTACCAAAGCAGTCATTTTGATCTTTAGTGACTCTCTAAATTTGAAAATATCATCAAGCACTTGTCCTTTCACACTTTTTTCCAAACTGAAAGTGATAGAGTCATCTTTTACTCGTTTCTACACTCTTAAAACATGAAACAGCAAAATTTCTAGTTTCAATTTGGTAAAATTAATCACCTACGATCACACACCCATTTAGAGATTGATTTTTTTTCGGCCTGTTTTCGTTTGCCTTGGTTTTTGCCCGTGTGTCTTTGTTTTTTATCTCCTCCTCTTTTTCGCTACAGTCACAGTGGTGGAACCATCAATTTAGTCTACTGGTATTCCTTATACATATGATTCGTCAGACGTCTCTTAGTCCTCTGCTAAGCATCAGCAGCCCATTGTATCCGAGTTTCCCAACGAGGGATCGGTTTTATCTGAACTTCCCTTTGGAGGACTAGTTGAATTCAGTTGGCCCTTGTCCAACGCTTGGTTTGGATTTGGAGTTTGGGAACACTTCCCTCCTCTTACATCGGGATAACCATTTTTGGTTGTCTTCATACCTCCTAGTCCCTATCGTCTTTTAGAAGATCTTACGGCAGGGTCAGATATGGACTCATCCAATCTTATTCCTAGTGAGGGAATTCCTACTTCTGGTGAAGACTACTAGTTTTTTCCTAAATACATCCCCGAACCATTTGTTTTGTCTTCACCTAGTCTGTCGCTCCCAACTAGATATAGGTCTTTAAGTCAGGTCATGACCGTTATTGCCTCTATGGGAATATCGACTCCGTCCATGGAACCGATCATTCCCTCATTAGGGATGTCGCCACAGACACCTCTCACAACATCTCCTTTTGTCACATCAACACCTGTTAGACCTACTTTCTACGTGGCTGCGTTTACGCCTATTGTCACCACTCAGTCAACTAGGACCTCGTCAGTTCCTGAAGACGTTTATATAGCTTCGGCTATTCCTAAAAACCTTTCTCTCAAGGGGTACCGGATGTCTTTAGAGTTGCCGATCTCCGAGGTTGGTTAGTCCTCCCAAGATCTTAATCGTCCTTACTTTTCTCATTATGGAACGGATGGTACCCCAATCTACGTATATCCATTTCAATATGATGAGCACAACAACCCCATTTATATCCCTGCTCCTGAGGCTTATCAGTATATCAACGGTTTCATACCTACCCTGCCTATGCAACCTTCGAACCAATAAGGACAACCCTTACAGGGAAAACCTTTGTTTCAACAAGGATATGTTGCTGGCCCACAAGGACAACCCTTCCAGGGACAACCTTCGGCCCAGCCAAGGTATACGTATGACCCGCAAGGGCAACCCTTACAGGGACAACCTTCGGTCTAGCAAGGATTATTGTACGGCCCGCAAGGGCAGTCTTACTATCCTCAAGGTCAACCTCTACAGCCTCACCCTGTGGTCCAACCAGGGCAACCTCAAGGACCAACAGGGCAACCAGGATATCAACCTAGACCGTTATACGGTCTTGGGGGACAAACCCATTCGTCTCAACATTTGGCGCAACCTCAGCAGCCTCATTTTCTGATTGGTAAAAATATTGCACAACCAAGGCCATCCTATGGTCCTGTCCCAGGTCAACCTGGTTATCAGGCGCAACCTGGCCCACTCCCGCCATCAGGCTAACCTGCTCAGTCAGGGCAACCTGGTGTCCCTCATCATCCAGGTCAACCTGCTCAACCAGGACAACTTTCATAGCCTGTTAACCCTACTTAGCCACCAATATATTATATGCCATAGCTGAATCCACCTGTGCCCCAACTTATTCAACTCAGCAGGGTCCCACTTACCAGCAGCCCGTTCGACCCCAAGGTGGCTATTACCCTCAAGGTCAATCTCGACCGGTTTACAATTCGCCTCAAGGTTCTGGCTATTACCCTCAACATCCAGGCTATACTTATAATTTGCAGCACAATCTGTACACTTCTCAATCGGGGCCCACATATAATCAAAGTCAGTACCCTGGTTATCAACCCTCGTATCCTGGTTTTCAGCCGCCATATCAACCCAATTATTTGGCTTATGCCCCCGATGGTCAGAATCCTCCAAGACAGAACCAATGGCGGCAGAGTTATGCTCAACCAGGATGGAGTACGGGTACTGGTCCTTATCAGGGACTTGGCATGCCTTTTAACCCTAAATTACCTTTTCTCGCCACGTTGGAGTTACCGGACGTGTCCAAATTGACTAATGACCTGATTCTTTATAATCCATATTAGCCTTTGATTCCGACGAAGGTGCCTGGTGATTGTCCTAAGTTTGAGGGAAAATCTAGTGAAGACCCCCAAGCACATGTCATGACATACCATTTGTGGTGTTCTTTGAATTCTTGGGTAGATGACTCGATTCGTCTATTTCTTTTCCAGCACACTCTCATCGGCACTGCTGCTAAATGGTACATATAATTGTCTCGTGGTATTTTCAAGATTTTAATACTCTAGCTATGGCATTACTGACGCATTTCCAGTTATCGATTCATTACAAATTCGGGATGCATCTCCTGACATCTCTGAAACAGGACAAAGCTACTCATACTTCAGATCACATTCATGAATGGAGACATCATCGTCGTCTGATCAAGTTTGACATTCTTGATCAGCTTCTAACTCACTAGTTCATTACCTCTTTTGTCAAAAATATTGCACAAGACATTGCTATGGGGGCATGTGTAACCAAGGAACAAGCCATTGCTCGTGCCCAGTACCTCTATTTAGTGTACTCTCAGTCCAGCACGTTATACGACATCTTGATTGATGCCCCGCGACCAGGGACCTCTAAAGCACCATCTACCCCATCATTTGACGGTGTTATTGGTTCTGTCTCTCAGAATTCTAGCAAGTCTTCCAATGGGAAGCAGAAATTGAATTATTCCAACAATTCTGCTCCTCCGACTACCCCAGATTCTGGTAAGACCGTGGAGGTCAACGCCATCCAAGCCAATCCTGCGAAAAAGACTTCCAAAGGGAAAAAGAAGGGCAAAGGCAAAGCCAAATCCGATGCCCCAAAACCAAAATCATCCAAACCACGTGCTGATGATGGTTCACAGTGAAAACCAAAGTACCCTTACCTGATTTGTGATGAAGACCACTACACCAAAGATTGTCCTAAATGATCCAAGGTTAGTCAACTTCTTAAGGGCTCTAAGGGAACTCCGACAGTTCTTAAAGAACCTTTTCCATCTCAGCAGACCCAGATGGTCGAGCATCCTTCGCCATCTGCACCGTTTGGGTCTTAGGTTTTCATGATGAATGGTGCTGCACCTATTTCTATTTCCACTCGGTCGAAGGATTATGTCAGATCACGCCAGGCAGCTGGGAAGGAAGTCGTTGATGGCCCTCCTCCCCTGCCTTCCTCTGGTGCTCTTGAAATTGAAAGGCCCAGTGCTGAACCCGTTGTACGGCCACCTTCCAAAGGTGTTCTCCGAAAGTCTTCCTATAATCCGAACGCCCGTGCTTCTCAGCATTACAGCATTGTTGAAATGGGCCAAAGTGATGCCTACACTAGCTGCAGATGGTAAGACATCTGCATAGTTCATTTTCAACCATGTGATCACGCATTTTGGCGTTCCTGAAGCCATCGTCACTGATCATGGCTCTCATTTTTGGGACTACATGATGGCAAAGCTGACATCTAAGTTGGGCTTGCATCATGACAGCTCAACGCCATACTACCCTCAAGAAAATTTCCAAGTTGAATCCGTGAACAAGGTTCTTGTCACGATGCTTCAACGAACAATTGGTATACACAAATCAAGTTGGCATCTCTAGTTGTTTTCAACTCTTTGGGCCTACCGAACGTCAGTGAAGAGTGCAACTGGATTCACACCATTTTAGTTGGTGTATGGTCTGGAAGCTACTCTTCCAGTTGAATGTGAGATCCCTTCACTAAAATTGGCTGTGGAATTACTGCCCGATACTTCCCTGGAGGAAGAACGTCTCCTATATCTCAAGAAATTGGACGAAACTCACTGCTTGGCTACTTTCGAGGCACAGAAAAAGTGGGTTAAAGCTCATTTCGATCAAACGGTTTCTCCGCGCTCTTTTATCGAAGGGGACCTCATCCTCTTGTATGATCAAGCCCATGACAAGCTTGGGGCATCCAAATTCCAACCTATGTGGCATGGGCCCTGTATCTTTAAACGTGTATTGAAAAATGGGGCTTATGAGCTGATCAATTATGAAGGTCTTCCTTTGGCACAGCCCAGAAATGGGTTGTACCTGAAGAAATATTATGCTTGAATCATTCTTGCATAATATATGTACATAGGTGATTTTATCATTTTTGTGAATGTGTGGTGTGGTGTGCTTTGTAAGAGTTTTTCTGCTTATTGGGTCTTCCTGATTGTGCAGATGTCTATTACTCCTTATGTCAGTTTCGTGGATGGTGCCTCCCGCTGTACCAGGAACCTGTCTTCGACAGCCTGGGTAATTTACAATCTTGCTGGTAAGTTGGTTAATTTACAAGGTGTTTGTCTAGGGCCTACTACAAATAATGTTGCAGAATATAGTGTCGTTTTGGAATTATTAAACAAGGATGTTAACTTTGGCATTCGCGCGTTACTTGTACATCTGGATTCACAGCTTGTGGTTTTACAGCTCAATGGTTATTATTCAGTTAGAAACCCATGCATTTTAAGACTGTATCTACGTATTCATTTACTTGAAAGGAATTTTGATTACATCACATATCAGCATATACCAAGACGAATGAATACACTGTCAGATGCAGAAGCCAACATGGTGTTAGATATAAATTTACGCAATTTGTAAAAACATCATCATATGTAAGCAAGATCCATGTAGAAAATAGATGTATATATATATATATATATATATATATATATATATAGATATGTCAAGTGTTTGCAACCTGTGCATCATATAAAACCAAAAATATACATGTTTGTTTTAGTTACATCCGGAGACAACATGTCTCTCAAAAAATATGTAAACAGAAAGGCTAGGTGACTAATCGGCATGGTGTTCATGGTAGCATGTCACTGCCGACACCAACCGCCTCAGTAAGCAGTGGAGTCGACTCAGCACCCCCACGGTGTGCCTCTGATAAGCTAAGGGAACATCAGCTAAATGAGCATAATCCGTATCTCCACGAGCTATCCCCTCTAATTTCTGTATAAGATCGTCCCCCTCGCCCCCCTCACCTTGAGGGTCATAAGCGAGAGGGGTCCTCCTCGCTACTAGTGACATTCCGGCGGGCCTCTCTGGGCCAACATATACATACATATAGGATCAGCTGTTAGAACATGCATGTGTACCAAAAAATCATAAAAATCATAAAATTAAAAAGAGTATTACCCATCTCCTCGTCCTAGTCCTCTCCTTCCGGGAGTGGAAGGTCTAGGTCTCCAATAAAATCTGTGCCAGCATAGGACCAGTCCTCTACGACGATCAGCTATCTTCAGAGCCATCCAAAGAACTCGGACTTCCATGACATCTGCTGGCCACCCCCTGCCTTGGGCATCAATGTCGCCCATCGAGCCATCAGTGGCTCTCTTAACATTGGATCCGGGACTATCGACCCCTGGCACTAGAAGATAGGTAGTCGTTCCAGGAAGAATGACACCAAAATCAAACCATATCCAAACAATTTCAGTTTGGTCTGTTTTCATTTTGTGAGTTGTCGTTTAATGTTCATATTCATGGTTGTGGCCCAGTCAAACACTGTTAGGTTCATGCACTCTGATGCAAGAAGGAGTTGTGTCTTTGTAGCCTCGTGCGATGCCTGTGACCCCACAACCCGCGTAATGGTATGGAGCACTACTCTCAGTGATAGATCAGGGACGATCTGAATGCCTACCTTTTTGCTACCTGTCCCTTTGTGTGCTCCTCGACACACCCTATCCATGACCATTGTCATTTTTTCACCTGAAGGCCTGGTGCCGGTTACGATAGGGACTGGACCCCTGCATGACAGTCCATTGATGAAGTACACGTCTGACACTTCGAGCTCAAGTACCTGATCTCGAATTTTGAACTTCTCCTCATCCTCATCCTAGATGCTAATCAGATACTGCAGTATTTAGGGCTAAGCCTGGAGACATGGCGTCAGGAATAATTTATTCAGCCCGCAATTCCCGAGAGCATTCATACACTGCTCATTTCCCATTGCCATTTCATCTTCCTCATTGTGCTCTCTTTCCTTCCATTCAATTACCATTTTTTCTTTGTACCTACATCAAATCAAACATAGGAGTGTTGGAAACCTCCTCAACTACTCAAAATTTCTTTTCATTGGTTCATTTTTGATATTTTTTAGCCGAAATTTGCATTGCACCGTTGGTGCAGCTGTCTGGCTAACAGTGGCGCCAACTGGCTCAGCCTCTGTGTAAAACAGAATAGATTGGTGCGGGTCAGTGCCTGGTACCCACGCCAACTGCGGAGCCCTAAATTTTGAAATTCCCTCCCCAAAAGACCTCAAACCATGATTAAATATAATGAAATGCATCTTAAAATATGGCTAATGGAAGTGGCTCTTACCTGAAGAAGACGAAATCCAGATTAGTCCACTGGATTTTTCACAATCGTTGCCTCAAGATCGCAAAGCAAATGGCTCACTATCGCTTTTCAAAGAGGTAAAAAGGTGAAAAGTGATTAAGTTTTTACTATTTGTATTATTTATAACTTTTCAAATCGAAATTAGGTTTTAAGACTTGTTTTTCAGATATTTTATTATATTTTTGTCAAAAAATGGGTTTTACACTTGCTTTTTGTGTAGCGAAAGGTTTTCATGTGATTAAGACAAAGACACGAGTTTTATTTTATACTTTTTTGGACTCGGTAAAAACACGAAAAAGTCACTACTAGAGTCACCTTTCAGCTCTTTTCTGACTCTCTAAAACTGAAAAGATCGCCAAGTCGCTTGTCGTTTTGAGCTCGTTAAACTGGCTGCGAAACGACATCTGCCCAGTATACTTTTACCCCTTTTTCAGGCTAGGATAGATTATTTACGAAAAAGGAATACCCTAGCCTATCACAACTAGGAGGTTCTCTCAGGTATTGTTTTCTACCTTTTCGGATCTAAGAGACTATTCACGAAAAGGGACTTGCTGGAGTTTTCTTTTCCGTTGTCTTTTCAAACTCTCTAAACATGAAAAGACACCGAGTTCTTCCTTTGTCAGACTCGTTAAAAACTGATGACATCGGACTCCATCATAATGGCGTTACTCGAGTTCCTCCTTCCTAGGGCTCGTTAAATGTATTAGGTTGGATTTGTTCGAAGGACAAACTTATATCGCAAGCACATGCTATCCCCTTCAAGCTTGTTTTCAAAAATAATTGGGGTACTTGCCAGAAATGGTGGGGGGGAATGGAACTAGTATTATAGTCGTGTCGGCAGTATGTCGCTCTTGAACATGGCATTTGTCTGCATTCGTGTCGAGTTGGGGAAATCTCATCTCGTTATCTGCTTACCTTCATGGGTTTGGGTAATCCCTTTTGACCACTCATCTGCTCTTTTCCACATCACCATGACCTCAGATCCCTTGATTTCAAATACTACCAAATATAATGTCGTGCCGCCGATATTTTCAAGAGAAGTTGGCCTCTGCAGTTTTCAACCTCCCTCTGATTCTCTATTGGTCTTGATTCACAAAATTCTATCCCTCTGTCTCGTGTCAATGATGTGGGAAACATTATGGCCCACCTTCGATCAAGGTCACTTCCTGTCGACTTCAGCTCATTATCCAAGAAGTTGATCTAGAGACTCCCTTCAGGTGCCTTAGAGCCTGCATGCCTCAATGGTAGGTTCTTCGCATTCGACGCAATGTTTTCATTATTGACCTTCGATCGAATGATTCTATGGGTGTTCGATGCCAACTCACTGTTCACATTCCCTGGATTGTACCTTTTGTACCTTGAGATCCATCATCATTATTGGTGGTTCCTCTCGCATCTGTTAACGACTTTCATTATTGGCTAGTAATCAGACGATGTTCTTACATGTTCAACTTCAGCTCACATATTCGCATGCTCAAACTTGTACTTTGTTCGGGTCGAGATGGAGCCCAAGACCCTGGATTTTGTTTGATAAATATCCAGGCTACGAGTTCTTTGTGGATTATTATGATTTATTACATGACTCATTCGATTGGATGGCTGCGACCATACCTGAGTCTACTTTTTTATCCTTATTTACTAGATGGCTGCGTCCATACCTTGGATCCCAGTTTTTCTACACTCTGTTATGGGTGGTTGCGCCCACACCACATATCATGTATCAGAGATATTAGTTCTACTTGTATTCGCAGGTCTTCTGACGACAGTGTTTTCAGTTGAGCGCATTCTCATAAAGCATTTCACCCCTCCCTCTCTCTCGAACCTCATGCTTTAGGGGGCATCTGTTACACAGCATGTTTTCACCATCCCTGCAATCCCCTGTCTCATACATTGGAGGAATATTCCCATGACCTATGAACATTTAAATGTCTTGAAAACACCTTGATGGTATCCTTCCGCATAAGGGCAAGAATTCTCCTCAAGAACATTTCCTCTGAAAAAACCCTAAAAACCCATGTTTTAGCATTGGTGCGGGTAGCCATTTCATCCCTCGTGCCAATGGGGAGAGTGCACACTAGTGGGCGCGCCAGCTGACGCTATGTCCCTGTGTTTTGCCTGCACCAAGCCTATTAAGGAATGTTTTTTAACAATAGAAGGTGGAATTTTGTTTCTAACAACTTCAGAACGAATCATCAAAATGAGGTTGGGTTGTTTGCCTCCGGATCTCCCTGATTAGGAAGTGGTTCTCCACCTCTCATGGAACTTTCCTAAGAGATAGGACTCTCCCCCATGATTATAGGGAGCCTAACCTCTCCTTCTCCCTCTATAAAAGCATGCCCTCTCCATTTTCTAGCTAGTTGAACTTTTTGGGAAGGAAATTATAGCTAAGTGACAATCAAGAGCAGAGCTAAGGAGAACCCTGTGAGAGAGAGAGTTCTGTCAAATACCTAACGAGCTTTGTGAGACACGTCCCACTGGAGCCCTGTCGAAGGAAGATCACGACGTCAGAGAATTGGTTGTAATCATTCTCTCGTATCTTAATATACATGAATTTTCTATTGGTTCCATGATTGTGTTTGTCCATGATATAATGTAATTTCATTCGTTCCTCTCTGACTGATCGATAGTTATAAAGTGTGAAATATTGTGTTGCATGTTGTCTCTCTTCTTTGCATGTGTACAGGTATCTGGATGCGACAAGCTCACAGATCATGACCTATCCAGCTAGGAACGGAAGCGCCACTTCTTCTTCGATGATAGCAGCGAAGGAATCACGGTAAGTGATCTATCGTGATTCTACAAGAACCAACAGCTTTGCATGTTTCAATTGTTGCTAGAACCACTCTAGGGCTAGTGGTATCACCTCTGTCCGCAAAGGGGATTTACCTCCACAACACTTCACCTTACCAACTAGTGTATGGACTGGATGTTGTTTTTCCATCATCCCTAGGTGTACCAGTGATGAAAATTATCCAAGAATTACAGGTCGAAACAAATGACATCCAAAGAAGGATAAATCAAACTATTCACTTGCAACAAACAAGGGGAGAATTTTATATTAAATCTCAAGTCATTCGGGATAAGATCAAGAAAATCTATGATAAAATGACTAAAGAGGATGATTTTTACATAGGAGATAAAGTGTTAAAATGGGATTCTAGAAGAGAAGACAAAGGAAAACATGGAAAATTTGATTTTCTATGGAAAGGACCTTATGTAATTTATGGATATAAAGGTAATAATGCTTTCTTTCTGAAAGAATTGGATGGAACAGATTTGCAAGAAGGACTAGTTAATGGTAGAATGTTGAAGCACTACTACTCCCCTGAGTTAACAAATAGTTAGTTTTTAATCACTTTGATCATTGTACATATACATTGCAAAGTTTAGATTGGATTGCATGTTTCCTTAGCATAGTTGAAGCCTAGAGAGAAGGCCCTAAGCTTTGAGAGGTAAATATCATAAGTTTGAATAAGTTGCAGATATCAGAAGACATTTATAGGGTCATCACAGTCAAATTTCAAAGGCTACTAGTCTCATAGTTCTTGATATTTTTCCAGGAAATGTCATCCCCATGTGGAGCCACTGTTAGGGTCCTATAATAATAGGGTTCATAAAATTTTGAATTGAATTTGATATTCTTGTAAATATGTACATACCTTGCTTTCTGCAAGTTGTTTTCCCATATTTGAAAAAATGAAAAATAATAAAAAATGAAAAAAAGAGGGTAATAAGTCCTTAAAGAAAGATCAAATGACTTAGAAAAAATATAGACCCCAAAAGAAAGAAAGAAAAAGATAAAATAAGACCTGAAAGTGAGCAAGTCCATATGCCACTAATTTTACTTTCACTGCAAGGATAATGATTATGTGCATAATGTCAATAAATTCCATAATCCATGATGAGTTAAACAGTTTAATCTTAACTTTGCATGCTTTCAATTTCATGTTTTAGATAGAGAATAAAGATTTTTCAAATAGTTTAAACTTGACAAATCAGTACATAGGTAGAGAATAATGAGGAGCTCAACAGTTTAATCTGAACCCTCAGATGAAATAAGGTACACTTAGATAGTTTTGTGTTTTGAAAGAAAAATATTTTAAGGTTTCAAGTCTAAATGCACCTACAAAATGAAGAAAAAATATTAGAAATAAATTTGGGTAGGTAGAAAGCAGTGGTGCAATCATGTAAATAATACATCATCGGGAAAAATTACTAATTTCCCCTCCCCTACGAGTATTCATTATTCTAAGCTATCAGTCAAATAGGCTCAGAGAATTTATCTGACTTTTGTTGGGACCAGACCCATGGCTCGAAGACTGATAAGTTAAAAATATTGAATTACTACCTTAAACACTCATTCATCAACATTTACCCTTCATTCATACATTAAAACCCTTTTTCCTAAGTAAAAACACATTCTTACTTAGTAATAGAAAATAAACAATAGCGAGAGCATAAAGCATAAAACAAATAAACACAGAGATTTTCCCCTGGATCCCAAATCGAGACAACCAGCTTGATATTTCATTATATTCCTTTTAGTGTTACAACACATATATATATATACATGTCGAAGCATACATAAACCCTAATCCATTAACCCTGGATTAGATCATAACTGTATTTCCCTTGACCGGATCTACAAAATACCAGGGGCCGAAAACCATCGTACCCCAAAACCATGTGCAAAACCATAAAAAAAACCATGGGCGCGGACCGCCCACCAGAAATTAAGGACCAAAATTTTTCGCCGGGGCACTACCCCGGACCCTGACAGGGGGTGCTATCACCCCCCGTGTGTGATTAGTCATGGAAAGAATATAAAACATACCCAACATTCTCCCACTTGTTGTTTTCTTTCCGCAGGGGGCCACAGGAGAGCTTGGTGATTGGCCCAATTCTTCAACACCCATTGTTTCTCTACACCAAGAGAACTTCTGAGCGCTCACAGACTTCGTTAATGCATCTGCAACATTCTTCAAAGCATCCACCTTTATCAGCAACACCCTTTTAGCCTCAACCATATCTCTAACAAAGTGATATTGAACATCAATGTGCTTTGTCTTTGAATGATAAGCAGGGTTCTTAGCCAAGAAAATTGCACTTTGGCTATCACATTCTATCCTTATAGCTTGCTGTACCAACCCCATACCTGAACACAATCTCTGCAACCAAACTGCTTCCTTGCTTGCATGAGTGGCTGCTATGTATTCTGCCTCTGTAGTTGAAAGAGCCACTACAGACTGTCTTTTACTCATCCAACTGACTGCGCCTCCAAATAGGCTAAACACATATCCACTTGTAGATCTTCTTTGGTCCAGATCTCCAGCCCAGTCTGCATCAACAAAACCACGAATGTCCAACATTCTTTCCAATCCTGGTCTTCCCTGGTAGCACAAGCAATAATCACTAGTGCCACGTAAATATCTGAAAACCCGCTTCACTACTGTCCAATGCTCCTTCCCTGGGTTTGACATAAACCTGCTCAATACTCCCATTGCATGTGCAATGTCTGGTCTAGTACAGACCATTGCATACATCAGGCTACCCACTGCACTTGCATATGGAACACGGGACATATCCTCCTCTTCTTCTTGTGTCTTGGGACACTGTTCAGCAGACAACTTTGCACCTACGGGAATAGGAACACTCACCGGTTTACTATCCTGCATATTGAACCTCTGCAATATAGTCTCGACATACTTCCTCTGGTTTAACCAGAGCATCCTCTTTGCCCGATCTCTCTTAATTTCCATTCCCAAAATATAGTTTGCAGCACCAAGATCCTTCATGTCGAATTTGGAGAACAGTTGGGTCTTCAAATCTTGGATAATTTCTTTGTCATTTCTAATCAACAACATATCATCCACATACAAGACCAAATAAATAACACGGTCACCAATTAATTTAAAATAAACACAGTGATCCTCCTTGCTTTTGGTGAAGCCAAGTCCACGTATATAGGTATCAAATTTCTGATACCACATCCTTGGTGACTGTTTTAACCCATACAGAGACTTCTTCAACCTGCATACCAGTTCTTTCTTACCCTTCACCATAAAGCCTTCAGGTTGCTTCATGTAGATCTCCTCTTCTAGATCCCCGCGAAGAAATGTTGTCTTCACATCCATCTGTTCTATCTCAAAATCAAATGCAGCAGCAACAGATAAAAGTAATCTAATAGAAGTAACTTTGGCAACAGGAGAAAAAATATCACCAAAATCAATTCCCGGAACCTGGGAATAACCTTTCGCTACCAACCTAGCTTTGTATTTCTCCACCTTGCCTTCTACATTCATCTTCTTCTTAAACACCCATTTGCTCCCAATGGGCTTCCTTCCAGCCGGCAACTCCACCAGATCCCATGCATCATTTTTGTGCAAGGATACCATTTCATCAACCATGGCCTCCTTCCAGAGTTTTCCATCCTCTGAATCTACTGCCTCCCTGACAGTTCTGGGTTCATCATCAGTTATAGTTAAGGCAAAACCTGAACAAAAAGCAGATGGACTATACCTTTCTGGTTGCCTTCTTTCCCAAACTGATCTTCTCAAAGCTGGAGTTTGTGGCTCTTCATCTTCTGAGTCTTCTTCTGTTGTAGAGTCTGATTCATCCTCCTTTAGCTCAAACTTTATCTTCTCAGGTTCCTTTGGTAGGACTTCATGTTTAACAACATCTTTCACTTCTCTAAACACCACATCTCGGCTGTACACAACCTTCCTTGTTTATGGGTTCCAAAGCTTGTAACCCTTTAAACCATCCTTATACCCAATAAAGATGCACCTTTCAGATTTATTATCCAACTTGGTCCTTTTCTGCTTTGGAACATGTACATATGCATCACATCCAAATACCCTTAGATGTGAAAGAGAGGGTTTCTTACCAGTCCATACCTCATGTGGAGTCGTATCCCCAGAATTCTTGTCCTAACCCGGTACCACTGAGCATGCTTCTTGCCTTTTCCATCAGTGTTCTATTCATTCTTTCTACAACTCCGTTTTTCTGAGGTGTGTATGGAGTAGTCTTCTGCCGTGCTATACCAGACTTCTTACAGAACTCTTCAAATTCCTTCTTATATAACTCTCCACCATTATCTGTCCTCAGTGCCTTTATCTTCTTCTCTGTCTGGTTTTCCACCATAGCCTTAAATTCTTTAAATCTGTCAAAGACTTCAGATTTCTTCCTCAAGAAATATATCCATGTATTCCTTGAGAAGTCATCTATGAATGAAACATAGTACACTGACTTTCCCAGTGATGGAACTGACACATGTCCAAACACATCAATGTGCACAATTTCTAATATCTTGTTTGCCCTCTTAGCACCATAAGGAAAGCTCACCCAACTCTCCTTTCCATATACACAATGTTCACAAAAATCAAAATCCAGAGAGCAATTAGACATACCTTCTACCATACCATTTCTATGCAGTATCTGAAGGCCCTTCTCTCCAATATGTCCAAGCCTTGATGCCATAGCATGGTCTTTTCTCCAGAGACAGCTAGGCTTTCCGCTCCACTTTCAGGAACCACGGAGCTATTACACCCATCAATAACAGTACTACCTTGTAGCTTGTACAGAGTTCCAGTCCAAACTCCCCGCATTAATACCAGTGCTCCCCGAACCATCTTGCAGACATCTTTCTCAAACATTGTTTTTACACATGCATCATCCATTGGCCTTCATATCATCCCCTAAGAAGACATCACCACCATCATATTTCTCATACTCGCAGAACCACTCCCGATGGGGAGTGAAGTGAAAGGATGCACCTGAGTCAATCAACCATGACTCATGATCTACATGTTTATTTGAAGAAGAAGCCAAATACACATCCCCACCTTCATCCGAGGTGGTTTTTTCCTCTGCAGAAGGAGCATCATTAGATCCCTTTCCTTTCTCAAGAGCTTTAGATCTGCAGTCCCTTTTGTAATGCCCTTCCTTTTCGCATTTCCAACATACCTTTACAAATTTTCGAGGAGATTTAGATCTCCCTCTAGATTTAGATCTCCCACTTGAAACCTTATTCTTGTTTCTGTTTTGGGACCTTCCTCGTACAGATAAGGCATCTCCATTTTGGCCCTCCATATTTCTTCGTCTCATTTCCTCCGACAACAAGGCTGAGACAATGTCATCAAAATTCAAGGTAGTTGTATTGATACCTATTGCAATAACCAGATTGTCCTACGAGTCTGGTAGAGAACACAACAAACTGATGCACTTATCTTCAATTGAGATTTTAATATCAATAGATGACAACTAACTTACCACAGTATTGAAGGCATTTAAATTCTCTGTCATCGAGTCTCCATCCTTCATCCTCAGGTTATACAGCTTTTTCTGCAGGAACAACTTATTCACCAGAGACTTAGATTGGTACAAAGTCCCAAGTTTTTCCCTCAAATTCTTCGTCGTAGCTTCCCCAGATACATTCAACAATGCAAGATAAAGGACACACAATGGTATTGTCGCTACCTCTTGGATCATCTTCTTCTAGTCTTCATCAGCAATGCGTTGGTTGATCATCGTTATATGATCATGGCTCTTTATTACTAGCGATCCTCATTTGAAACTTCCAATAAACAAACATTAATTCTGGATCTCTATCTTTAAAGTATTTGCCATCTCTTTCAACAGCAGGAATCGTTAGATCTCATAGATAAAGGTCTACTCAGGCTGAAAAAAACCTAAATGCAATGGCTGATCTATAAGTAAGCTGCCGACCAGATGTGGTTCATA
The DNA here is from genome assembly GCA_034641835.2 of Pinus albicaulis. Classification (NCBI taxonomy): domain Eukaryota; kingdom Viridiplantae; phylum Streptophyta; class Pinopsida; order Pinales; family Pinaceae; genus Pinus; species Pinus albicaulis. The sequence continues at coordinate 29,591,967 of CM076570.1, forward strand.
CGACAAGTATGTACGCAAATCTTATAACAAAAAATAAACAATAGCGAGAGCATAAAACATAAAACAGATAAACACAGAGATTTTCCCATGGATCCCAAATCAGGACGACCATCTTGATATTTAATTATATTCCTTTTAGTGTTACAACACACACACACACACACACACACACATATATATACATGCCGAAGCATACATAAAACTTAATCCATTAACCCTGGATTAGATCATAACCATAGTTCCCTTGACCGGATCTACAAAATACCAGGGGCCGAAAACCATCGTACCCCAAAACCATGTGAAAAACTATGCACAAAACCATGGGCACGGACCACCCACTGGAAATTAAGGACCGAGAATTTTCGTCGGGGCGCTGCCCTGGACCCCGACAGGGGGGCTATCACCCCCCCTCTTACCCCCCTACGCTGATTACTCATGGAAAGAATATAACACATACCCAACACCATGTGCGCAAATAAAAACCCCAAATTATAAACCATTTGGTCTAAAACTATCATTATTGAAATACCCCGCCCCTATGGTTTGAAAACTCTGAAAGTTCAAAAACTATATAACATATATTATTGCACTTGAACATAACATTTAAAACATGTCACGTATATTTTAAATACAAATATTAATCCCCACCTATACCATGATTAAAACATTTCATATATGTTTTATACCTTTACCCCTCGGCTATATTATAAAGGTTTAAACGTATTTTAACCCTTCCGCTGCATATAACCAATCTCGGTCCCACATCCCATTTCAACGCAACTTCCAAAGCAATCCTGACCGTTCGCATCCAAATCTTAGATCTAACGTTCAGAAGCCGATATCACATAGAAAAGATGCAAGACCGCCCAAATTCCATAGTCGCGCGAAATAGGTGGTTTCACCCATTCCTCTCTCCTCCACGTGGCCTTCCCTCATTCGATCGCGTTCGTTGAGGTTAAAACCACTTACCACCTGAAGCCTGCGCGATAACCACTGGTTTTAAACACCTTTTCATTCTGAAACTGCCTCCTGCTAGACAAGACCGACATTCAATGCAAATCGATATATTTTGATAAAACCTTTGGTTAATGTGTTTAGTCATTTATCTCGCGCACTTAACCTCTGCATTATTTCTCCTGACTCTATAAACTCTGTTAAAGCCCCTGGTTGCAATTTCTATGCCCAAAACCTCTGAAATTTACCAAAGTACACCCATGAAGACTGTTGAGGAGTTGCGCCTTGCTCCAAATAAACTGTTGAAGCCATCAATTCGACCAGAAACTGTAAAAACCCTTTCAAAGCCGATACCTGCATTAAAACAGGTAATTTCTGAGATTTAAACCTGCAACCAATTTGAAAAAACCTTTTTAAAGAAAGAAAAAACATTTAAATTAAAAAAAATAAATTAATAAATTGATTTATTCAATTGCCAAAAAGTCCCAAAAATAGGCCAAACTCTAGCAAATTTTTCCCGGAAACCATGTTTGTTTGTTGCGCAGTTTTTCAAGTAAATTTATCAATTTTTCACAGTTTAATAGTCCATTTCAAGCTCTGAAATAAGCCAGAAATCCTCCGCAGTTGCTCTAATCTTCTGTGATATTTGCAAAAAGGTTTTTAGCCCATTTCTCAGTCAAAAAACTCAAAAAACCCCTGTTTTCTGTTTTAGACCAATTTTAAAGCCTCGGAACTTTCTTGATAAACCTAATTGGGAAAAAAACCCAAAAAGAGACTCTATTTTTCCAAATTTGCCCAATTAATCCTCTGTTGTAGTAAAATTTCCTCTGCAAACTATTTAAACTTGCAAAAGCAAATCAAGATGCCTAAAAAACAGAGTGTAAGCAAGCCTGAAGGTTCTAAAGCTCCTAAACCTACTCCTGCCATGACTCCAAATATTGCAATTGTGGTCAATCCATTACAACTCCCAGTTGTTGATATTGAACACATTCCCCTAGCTGATATTGACTACAAAACATTTGATCCCATAGTTGAATTCAATCGGTTAGATATCCATAACTGGTGTTTTGAGAAGTTTTTAGATGATCATGAAGAAGTTCATATTTGGGAATCCAATTTGCCCAAATATGTAGTCCCTCTTACTCACCCTTGTCAAGAAATTATCAGATTATTTCACCAGTACTATATTCCTGAACAAAGAGCTATTGTGAATTCCAGTAAAGAATTCCTATTTACCATCACTGCAGAGTCAATAAACCAAATGTTGCAGCTTCAACCAGACCCCCAAGCAATCCCTTTGTCTATTGAGGCCCTAACCAAGCTACACATTGGCTTAGATTTTCCTAAAAGGTTTATGATTTTTTAGACTTTTATGCCCCTGCATGCTGAAATTCCCAATTTAAATCCTCCATATTCAACTGCTAAATTCCCTGAAGGTTCAAGGCATGTAATTTCCATGCTTTCCTTCATCCTTAGGTATTTCACTGATGAGCACACTGATGAGTCTATCTTGGGATTATTGTCCACCTTTTCTCTAGGTCAACCACCTTCAATTATCTTTGACTATGTTGGTTTCATTACTGATAGTATTCACTATCAATTGACTAATTTACTATTGGAAGGAGTATTCAGATATACCTCCTATCTTTTCCATATGTTTCTTTTCTTCCAATCGGATATCTTTCCAATTTCACTTCAAAAGTTGGACATAGAAGGAAAACCTCTATCTGTCATATTTTGGACATCCATACTCAGGAAATAAGGTACAGATTTCAGTTATTCAGATTTTGCAGAGTTGTTTTTACATCTAGTGACCACCATGTTGACCAAAACAGAGCAACCTAGAATAAGTGAGGAAATGAAGAAAATATTACAGTTATCCGAACAAAGCAAAGTTGGTGACTAGCTAAATTATATGAGAAATTCACTAAAATCAGAGTTTTTGGGTCAAACTTGTTGCCTTACAAGTTACCCAAACATCCATAAATGAGGATCTTTGCCTTGGAGTACATCAGGCAGATCCTAAATTCTGATTCTATTAAATTCATGGCAGCCAAGAAGAAAACCCAATTCAAACTCAAAAATCAAATTGGGCCATTCATATGTAATCACAGAGATGCAGAAAAGGAAGCAGCAAATCAACTACTGGAATATAAATTGGAAGAAAGTTTCCTTTGGAACTATGATCCACAAGGGATCTTAAATAAAATAAGGGTAAAATGTAAATTGACACCCTTTATCCATTAATCAAAACCAGAAATAGAGAAGTTTGCTAATCAAATTGAGTGGGTTGAAAACACTTTAACAGAGGCAGTTAAGCAAAGGAGTACTAGTCACACTTTGGAAATTTTCAAACAGCCAGAGACATCCACTAAAAGAATCGGAGAAGAGGGAGCTTATACTGCAGAAAATAAAACAGAAACAAAGTTCAAGATCATTTACAACAAAAGGCCAAAATTAGGTACAGCATATAAAGGTAAAGTGACAATAGATGTTGAAGAAACAGAGCCCTTGAATACCAACACTGATTTTCCAGAGACAAATGTAGCTACTGTAGTTATCAGTGAGACAAATCAGAATGAAAAACAACTAAATAATGAAGATACACAGATGATGGAAAGGCAGCAAAGTATGGAGGCTTCTTCCTCACATTCAGCTGAGGAAAATAATTTGGATATTAAGGATAAATACAAGAAAATCAAGTTGAAGAATGAGGAAATAAAAACTGAAATTTATTCTTAGTTTTTGAAACAAAAGCCAGGTAATCAAAACATATTCCTATCAGCATTTGATAACTCAAGTAAAAAATTGATTATGTCAGTATTACAGCCCACAGTATCAATGCCAAAGACAGTTGTTGACTATACGAAAGTTGATATGGAAGTAGCTACAGACAAAATCCATGAATTAGATTAAATAGATTTTCACATGTAAACCTAAGAGATGTTGTATTCCACAGTCACAACAAAAGCTATGAGTGCTCATAAGCTTCAAAACACCATCTCTAATATGCAAGATCAAATGAAGATGGATAAAGCTTCCTTATATATCAAGGATCTAAGGATTAAAGCCTTAGAAGATTTAGTATTGCAGGTAGGATATGATCCTACAAACATCAAAGCAGCAGAAGCATTGGTAAAGAAGAAAAATGACGATATAGCTGCCTTGAGGAAACAACTCAAACTTCCTCAAAGTGAGCATCCTCAGAAAAAGGAATTCTTACGGGAACAAAAAGAAAAAGATGAAATGATGAGTTTAATTCTTCAACTAACAACTCAGATTAAGGAAATGGAAGTACAGATGGACCAACTTTTCCAATAAAAGGAGACATTAAAAGAACCAGTGATTCCTATAGTCATCCCAGTCATCACTGCAGCAGTGCCTTCAACTTTAGGACAAAATTTGGCACCCAAAGAACCACTGGCCACTGCAGTGTCGTTGACTTCTTCAACAACTTCAGCTACTGAATCCTCTACAATAGCATTGCAACCTACAGATGAAAGCAGTCAACTAGTGAAAGCAATGGAAGAGATGTCTTTGAAGACAAATGAAATTAACAGGTTGACAAAGATGATTGAAAATATTGAGAAGACAAATAAATCAACTCAATTAAATGCTAAAATACATGAACAAAATGCCAACAGATTGAGTGAAGAGGTAAAGAAGTTACAAAAAGAATTAACTCTCAAGGATCATATATCATACATAAAAAATTACCTATGGAATAATGTAATTGAAGCCATCCATGATGGATGGCCTTCAATTCAGGTAATTTTTTAGCAAAGAGAGTTATTATTGGCAGCCCAAGCAGAAATCCAAAATACACAAACTGATTTGGCTAATAAACCAAAACAGGTTGTAAGATTAATCAATTTCCTCAACAGCAAGAATACACAAGAATTGGAAGAACTAAAAATCAATGACAGGATAGCAACTATCCTAGAAATTAGGAAAGTTACCACCAAAATAAATTTGATGAGGCAGCTTGAAGAAAAATGTGAAGGTATGAATATATCTATAACCAGATTCATGGTTAGGTTCACCAATTTAAGGCAAAAATGACTTCCTGATATCATGGTTATTAATGATAAGTTAATGCCTCAAAATGATTATGACAAGAAGATAAGAGAATATTCTGAGGAAGAAGTGAATAAGCCAACAGGTCAAGGCATTCCCACGGGAAAAGTATTGCTGAAAAGTTTTGAAGATTTATTTTATTTACAGTATGAGATCAAGCACTTATTTGTCATCAACCCCAAATTTGCTAGGTATACTGAAGCTGATGAGAATTTTAGGAAACTAAAAAATATTCAAATTCCTAAAAATGAGGATTGGCAAGCACTTACTGATTTATTATGAAAAATGAAAGACAAACAAATGAAAAAGAAAAAATATGTGTGCTGATTTCAATATCAAAACAGATTTTACAGCAGTAAAGCAATTTGACTAAAGGTTAAAGAGTATCTGAAATGAAAGAGTATCAGTAAGAAATAGTATCAGTGAGAAAGAGTATCAGTGAAGGCAGCTTAGATTCCAAAAAAATATCTAAGAGCCAGCAAGGAGGACACATAGGTAGCCAGTTGCTTCTTATCCTAAAACAGTTTCTATTTCTTTTGAATAAAATAGTACAACTACTGATTTGTTAAGCAGCTGTCACTATTATTGTTGTAAGATATTTTATTTTCCTAAGTTAATTCCTAGAAGTCATCTAGGATATTTTTTAAAGCATTATGTATAAATACTTCACTCTTTAGAAGTATTTAGTGTGGAATAAAATTGATGGGATTGTTATAGTCATTTCTTCTTGTACTTTAAAGCTTTTGTGTGTCAAAACTTCAAGTAGCAGGCTAGATCAAAGCAAATTGGCATCATACTTCAGGATCCTTGTGATGAGCTATTTGGAGTGAAGTATTTTCTTCACTTTTCATTGTTTCTTTTCTCTGTTACATGCATCCATTTATGTTTATGCTAAATCTGAATGTATAACTTGGAGTATTACTACAAGATATGTTAATAGCACCCTGTTTTTAACTAGTTATCATTTATATGTTTTCCTCTGATTTCCAATGTAGGGAACCCTTAATTTCTCCCTCATTCGTTTGACCTCTCCTACTACTTCCCTTTTCCAGATTTAAGGATTCTTAAGTGCCCTTTATCCCAATCATGCCACCTAACAAAAACAACTTTCCGAGATCTCCAAGGGTTATCTATCTTTCCCTAAAGACATTTGACCTTTTTTACCTTGATCCTAGTCCTGTTAGCTTGATTTTGACTCCATAGCCCAATGGAAAAATATATTTCCCACTATCCATCCTTTCAAGTGATTTTTCCCACCAAATCTATAAAAAAACAAAACAAAAATTGTACTTTCATAACTAGCCTAATATTCACAAATTAAAACAAAGTTAAATTTTAAAGAGAGAGCCCTCTCTGAACCCTAGCAAGGCTAGATCCTAGAGTTTGAAGTAGGTTTGTAGTTACCTCTAGTATTCTTTGACTAAAAACCAAAATCCCACAACTTAAGAATTTACTAGAGTGATAACACCATTGTCGAAAATGAACTGTGGTAGGGAACACTTTACCCACATCTGGGAGTGGAAGAGACGCTCCTCCTCCTCTGGATCTTCCAGTTCCTCCTTCTGGATCTTCGTAGTGGTAACAATGGCATTGGACTCCGCATAAATAATTTGCTTCCATTTTTCATTCCCCTTATCGAGTTCTGATTTAGAGTCAGAGCATGAATTTAATTCAGAAACCCTCATCTCAGCGACCAGTGACTGCTTGGCCCAACACTCACTAGTGTTGTGAGTGGAGCTCATATGGAACTCACACCACTTTCTCTTGTCCTTCTTTGGCTTCGGGGTGTTGTTCTTTGCTTGTGGCTTTGGCAGGTTGTCTTGGGCTACCATGCCTTGGCTTTCTCCTTTGTTCTGTGGTTTTGGGGGCACCTTTCCCTTGCTTTTTATTCGCAGATCCAAAGTCTCGCTTCTTTTGTTTGAATTTCTGCTCAATCTTGGCAGCATATCGGTATGTCGTACCAAGCGAGGAGATTTTGAGGAACTCCAATTCCTCCTGAATGTATTTGTCTAGACAACTGCGATACTTTAGCACCAAATATTTCTTTGAATCTTTGATACCCAACTTTGTGCGCAGGGTATGGAACAAATTCACCAGCTCATGCACATATTAATCCCTTTGTTGTCGCGGTGTGGTCCATTCTATGTACTTGTCCTCATAGCTCCCCACAGGATATTATTGTTCCTTGATGGTGTCTCGGAAAGAATTCAACTAGGTACAACCAAGAACATAGAGGTTGTGTTTCGTCCTTTTTCTCATAATAGGTTTCCCTCTAGTCCTTGACATGGGGGATAGCTTTGAGGAGTGCAAAAATAATATTCTCCCGGTCGGAAAAGTCATAAACCGAGAAATTTCCTTCTAATATATTCAACCATGTATCTATGACATTTGCATCTATTTGGACCTCAAATATGGGAATGTCAAATTTTATTTGTACTTAAAGGGATTCGTGCCTCCAGAGTGGCTGCTGGATGCAGATGCGCCACCGGTGGGCAGTCGTTGAAGGATCCAGGAAAATTTATCCATCATCACATTCCTTTTTTTTTCGAGGGCCTCCTCAAGAAATATTTTGATAGGATCTTCTTTTCCCTCAGCTTTATTTTTGTCCCCCACGGGCGGTCGTCGGGGTTTGCGAGGTTGGTCTTGCAAAGGTTCAACCAGATCGAGCCCTAACTCCTTATACCACGACCTCATTGGGGACATGCAAAGAAGGATCGAGAAAAAGCAGATCGCTCTACTATCGCTCATCTAGATTTATGCAGGAACGCAAAAGAATACATATATAACCATAAATACAAAGGTGCAACGGAAATAACACTTTATTTCATTAATACCAAAGAACTTAAATTTGCTTATAGATAGAATGGAAATAAGCTAGCTAGGGCGTTGGTATCTTATCTCTGAGAAGAGATGTGGTGGCTAAAATCCTCTGAACTATGTTACAATGAGGCTCAAGAGCCTATTTATTACTGAGAAACAATGGAAAACCCTAAACATCCAAAAACCTAACCCAGGGAGATGAAGCACCAAAACTATGGGCCCCGTTTGGGTAAACTGGTACATCAACTTCCAAAGGACGTAACTTTGGTATATGATATTTGTTTGACGCTCATCATACCTCGTTAGAAATATCTATCTAAGGACTACAAATTTTGAGTGTAACATCATTCCATGTATCAATGTTTCTCCCTGTTTTCCAAAAAACATAGTTTAGGACCTGAAAACGGCTCCGAAAGTTCAGGACTCGAAAAACTTCTAAAAATAGTAAACTGTGTTATAATTAAAGAAACTGAAAAACTGAAAGAGACCATGGTGGGGCCCCAAGTGGAATAGGTGGGTGGCCACCAATATCCACCTGGATCAGTACTTCTCCACACTCCCATTCGTTGCTCCCTTCACCTTATAGATCCATCTAGATCCAACCACTGATTTTCCGACCGGTCTTGGGACAACTTCCCATGCACCATTCTTGACGATGAAGTCATACTCCTCTACCACAGCGTCAACCCAAATTGGTTGTTGCATTGCTTCCTCAAAGGAATATGGTTCTGTCACAATACTTTCTCATAAGAGCCATGTATCCAGTAAACCTGTCTGGAGACTGTCTCTGTGTGCGTAGTGAAATAGGTGCTCCTACATTCTCTGTCGCATCAAGTCTCAATCTATCATCTTGTGTGGTGCGCCTTCTACCATTTCTGGTGGATGGCTCTACATGAGTGTTTTATGCCACTCCATGATCCTTCGCATGTGGTTTCTTGACATCTTTAGGTTCATTCTTTGGAACCAAGAGTTCATCATCTGCATGTAAATCCTGCTCCCTCTCAAGGGAAAATCGCATGGATTTCTCCTCATCAAATTCTATATCTCGTCTCACAATAGACATCCTTTTTTTTGGAAAATAAACCCGATAGTTTTGGGGGTATCATTGTATCCCAAAAATATCCCAATCTCAGTTGTTGGTTCGAGTTTTTCCTGGTGTATTTGGTCACATGCACATAAACAAATAAGCCAAAAATCTTAAAATATGAAACATCAAGTTTCTTACCAGTAAAATCCTCCTCTGGTCTATTCGTGCCAAGTATCCGATGAGGACTACGGTTTTTCACAAATACCGTTGTATTGCATGCCTCCACACACAGATGCAATATTAGGCCCTGATGATTCAACATCGTTTGTGCTACGCCCACAATTTTTCTATTCTTTATTTATGTGACCCCATTCTGATGTGGGTTATGAGGCACAATCAACTCTCTTTGAATTCATTCTTTGCTACAGAATTTCTTGAATTCATTAGAGATGTACTCACCACCATTGTCGCTCCTAAGAGAAGTCACATGCTTCCTTGTGTCTTTCTCCACTAGTGCTTTGAACTCAATAAATTTTAAGAACGTCTGATCTTTCTTCTACATGAAGTAGATCCAACACTTTCTATAAAAATCATCAACAAAGATCACATAGTACTTATGCTTTGTTGTCGAAGCAGTAGAGAATGGTCCACACACATCTAAGTGAACTCTCTCAAGGATTTCCGAAGCTCGGTTCTCCTTCTCATGAAAAGTGGCCTTTGCATACTCCCCCATAGTACATCCCTTGCATGTGTCTAATTGCACAAGAGTACCCTTGGGAAGATCCATACAAATATGTTGCATGACCTTCAAGGCTCCGTGGTGTAGATGGCCCAATCTGCTATGCCATTCACCCTCATCCTGACTCGCCACTTTTTCTGCCTTACCCATCAATGCTGCGCAGCCATCTACATCAAGTTTATAGAGATTCTTCACACGAATACCAATCTTCTTGGCTTGTCCCGTTTCTTTGTGTCGAAGGAAATATTTTCCTTCACTAAAAACAACATCATAGCCTCTATCCTCCAACATTGCAACTGAAACTAAATTTTTATTCAAGCCTGGTACATGCATTACATCTTTTAATAGAAAGGGTTTACCTGAATGTCTGTGGAAGGTAACTGTACTAATCCCGGTAGCACTGTACCACCCATCATCACCCATTTCGATATGCATATGGAGGTCCTTCTCCTCTAGGCTACTGAAAAGTTTTTTGTCTCTCATCATGTGCAAGGATGCACAACTATCCAAGTACCACACTGATCCCATTGCACTTGACACCATGCATGCAATGAGTGAGAAGTCAAGCTCAAATTGCGAGGCCAAAGCCTCACCAGCTGCAGATCCTGAAGCCTTATTGTTCTTCTTCTTTTGTATACAATTAGTGGCATAATTTCCGTGCTCGTGACAGTGGAAACACTTCACTCTGGACATGTCACACTTCTTGCCATCTTTGTCGGACTTAGATTTGGAATGGAATTTATTTCCTTTCCCTTCTTCGCCTTGGCAGCCAAAGTGAAATATTCTTCATTGTCATTTTATATGAATATCCATCCCTGGTATTCTGTCTGAATTCTTCTTGCACCAAATCTGACCAAAGTCGTTCCCAATCTGGCAACTTCTCCCTCCCATTGACGGAGTCCTGATAACTACGCCAACTCTTGGGAAGTCCTAGAAGAGCTAGGCTCACCAAGTCATCATTCACAATAGTAGTTCCGATGCTCCCAAGCTCATCCTAACATTGGAAAAACTTTGTTAAATATTTTGGAATGGTGTCGCCTTTCTCCATTTTGATTTTTTTGAGCTTGTCCTTTAGTGCCAATTTTCTATGATCACTGTTGCTCTGAAACAGATCTGTCAAAGCTTTCCACATTGCATATGGTGTCAATTTTCTATGGAGACTTGAGACAATGTGGTCTTGTACTCCCTCCAGTAATATCCTCCTCGCCTTTTCAACTTTCTTTTGCCAAGCATCAAGATTTGTGGCATCTGCTACAGTGGGTTTGAGAATGTCATTATCAATTAATTATTTCAACCCATTGTCCTCCAGTACTGCATCCATATTGTCTTTCCATGCAACATAGTTAGAGCTTCCCTCGAGTGCATACTCCAATCTCAAGCCATTGAAAGCCATTTCAATCTTGATTCGCCTATCGCACCAAGAATACGTTTGCAAATTCAAATTCTATTCAGTCACAAACTGAGCTTCTCCTCCACTATAGCGATTTCCTGTGCTCTGATACCATGTAGAAAGTATACAAACATATGTATATCAATTGATTCAATCCGATCAAGCAATGTACTAAAGCTAGATACTAAATCCTTATACAAATCAATTGCAGAAAATAAACACGATCGCCAATCACAACAAGTAAAGAAAGAATCAAATTAAACCACAACACAGAAAATTTCTCGAGGAAAGCTTGCTGCTCAAAACCACTCTATCTTGTATTTTATATTCACCATGGACTCATGAAACAATTACAATGCACTCTTCTCACAAGAGTCTACTGCACTCTCACAATTGTCTCACACTGACTCGGACAAAATCGACCAACACTTAGCCAATTCTCAACCTCTAATCAGCCTGCCTGCCTTGTGCAATGCATGTAGAATGCAATCCCTATTCTTTAGGAATTTCATCCTTCCAAAACTGTGCAAGGATCATGGGAAATCCAATGGATGTCTCGTTGCATGCGAGCAACCTACTAATCACAGAACTGATAGTTAACATCCATTTAAACTTTGTCTCAACTGGGTCTCCACTGGAACTGACATGCGTGCATATATTAATAGTAAATCATCAGTTTCATGGAAAATCACTGATTTTGAATCAAATATGATTTAATTCACTTGATCTCTCACTAGTGCAACAAACAGTTGCAACTAGTCCAACTGAGTTAACTGATTACTCATGCATTAAACTAATGCACCAACTTCAATTCGAACTCCATAACTAATAGAATCACTTTGCATGGCTCACCAACCACCCTCAACTTGAAATACATGAGCTAACCGAGTTTATCACACTCATTTAACTATTACAAGTTATTATGAGATAATATTACATTCTATTGTGCAATTTAATTAAGGGAAAATTAAATTAGACACTACACCAATTTAATTAATTAAATTATCCTTCACACTAATGTATCTCTAGGACCTGTGGTCCCACACTACTGTTTGTGTTGCAATTTCTTGTTAGACTTTCAACAAAAACACTGCTAAATCACATACCACATGAATCCCACTACAATAGCTGCAAATTCTATCTATTACTTCGTGCCAAATTCACAAATACACTAGTATCCACAATTTCAATTCCACAACATCCAACCTCTCAAAATGATTACAAAGTGCCTCATATAGTCACTAAGGTCAAAATCCTCCCTTGGAGCTCAAATTTCCAGCAAGAAAAACCAAATTCATGCACCTATCTAATGTCTACTACATACTAGGGAGGTTACTCAACCATTTCCTCCTTTTTCTAACCATTATGACACATTTCCTCAAAGCATTAAATGGAGGATAAGACACCTGAGTAACCCTATTTTTACCAATTTACCTTTACTTTGACCCATTACATTCATTTACCTTTTCCTTTTGACTTTTACTAAAGTCAAACTAAAAATTGCCAAAATTTACGAACTAAAATTTCATGAAAATTTATCATTAATTTGCACATGCACAGTGAGCTGATCGAGCCCATTTTTGGGTGCCTTTCTAAAGTCAAAATCCAAATATGAGACTTGTTCTGGAAATTGTGGAGAGTGAAGATGTCTTTAGAGTATTTAATAGTTTAAAATGACCCTTTATAGGCTGATATATGGCAATTCTCCCAACGTGTATATGTGCGCAGCGTAGTGTTTTTGTGCGCAGCGAAGTGTTCCTATGTGCAACGTTCTTGAGAAAAGTGACTTTTTGAGGCCTTTATGAAGTCCAAATCAAGATCTGAAGGTACCATTGGAAAGCTCAGGACTTCTACTACATAATGGAGACATCAATAACTACAAACACCTTATCCAAACCCCTAAAACACTGTCTTGAAGTCAAGTTGTCCAGAAGTGAAGAAAACCTCCTGTGGCAATTCTATTTTAGGCATTTCTCCCAAATCATAATACCTCTATATAAACTGAAGAAATTTTTTTCTCCTTGGTCTATTATGGACAAAAACCTCTTTCACGTTTTGAAAATTCATCTATATTTGGTCATAAACACATTTTGAATCAAAATTGTTCATGTGTGCAATGTAAATCCTAGGCAGCCCATAACTTGGAAAGGTAAAGTTATGATTTCTTAATTTGGCACTGCTTCGCAAGTTTAGAGGAAATCATCTCATGTGTGTTGAGTAGTTAATATCTTCACATTTGGCCTCCCTCATTGTAAGGCCTCTTATCTCCCTCCATATGTACTTTGCAAGGGGAAAACCTTAATAGTGAAAAACAAGGGAATGGAGAAATGAAGTAGGACGAGGGGTTAGGAGAGGGAAATGGGGATGGAAAAAATTAGGGAAGTAGGGAAGGGTTTTCAGAAGGTTTAGGAAGTGGAATGGAAGGGAATTAGGGTAGGAGTATACCTAGTAATTTTATTACAGGTCTAGGTCTAGGAGGCTGCCAAAAACACAACGTAGGGATAGTGGTGTGGTGTAAGGTATAGGGTTTGGATGTAGAAGCTTAGGGAGTGGAATTGATGGGGTGTGAGGGCTTCAAGGAGTGTATGTGGATGTGGGGAAAGGAAAAATTACTATGGGAATGGTTTATTTGTCTTACAAATTCAAAGAGGTAGGGTGGCCCACCTCATGATTTTCACTTTGCTTTTGGAAACTTGTAGCTTTGAAACTTTCAATTGTAGCTTTAGGAACATGATGAACTTATTACATATTAGAAACATAAATTACATTTGAAACCAAATTCATAGAAAAAATTTACCTATTAGCACTCCTCCATTTCCAGATTTTATGCATGGATGACAGTTTTGGTGACTGAAACCCTAATGACCTAATGGTGACACTGAGTTGAATGAAGACCATGATGATGTGATTGAAATGATGTTGATGATGTTTCAATGATGGTACACTCAACTGAGTGATGAGAATGACCGGCATGTGAAATTTTCGGAGTGGAAATATTCTTAGACCTAATACCCAATGCCCAAATTTGTTGAGATTGCAACAAGATGATGAGCTTAGTGAAAAGAGTCGTCTTCACTAAGTGGGCCCGCAGGCTATTTTTGGCGCAAGTTTATTTTTAGACTATGTCTATTTTTAGACATGTCGATCATATTCTATGAGTTGCAGGATGATATTTTTGGATGGTTGGTCAAGTTGGAAAAATATATGGACTTATATTTTTAGACATATTGGGCGGAATCTATTTTTAGATTCCCGGTCTAAAAATAGATATGTCGAATATTATTAGCTCTTAATAATATTTGGACTATAAACATTATCTTATTCTCTTGGAGCACTTCAGTTAAGTGCATAGATGTGGAACAGAAGCTGACAGAAGGAATTACACTATTCTTGAGGGTTAAGTGGAGCTATTGCATGGAGACTTCAGTTAGAACTCATGTGACAGAGTTTGGTGGAGTTTTGAGGTAGTTGGTGGAGTTGTGTTCAGTTTAACTGAGTTAAACATAGTTGAGCTAGTTGTATCTAGTCTAACTGATTGATACACTAGTGAGAGTGGTGTGAATTAATTATTAATTAATTCACTAATTATTAAATCATTAATCAACTAAAGAATACATCAATTAACTACAGTGCATGGACAGTTTCAGTGGAGACCAGTGAAGAGGTAGGTGAAAGAGAAGTGTGACTATCAGTTGTGACTATAGTGTTGCATGAATTGCAACACACAGTGGTTGGAGATGCCAATGAGGATTGCATGAGCAAGGCTGGACCAATTTGAGTTCATTCAAAGCCATTCTTTAGCAGTGATTGCGCAGTAGAGGCAGGCTAGCAGGTGGCAGAGATTGGAGCATGAGATTTGCTAGATCGGACCTGATTAGTGTGTAGCAATTAGAGATTTTACTGAGAGCTTGTGAGGAGCTTTGTATGATGATTGTTACATGATCTCTATGAAATATGATATACATATAGTTGGGGGTTTTCAGCTTTAAGCTTTCCCATAAATTATTATGTTCATATGTGTGAATTTTTATGGTTTTAATGTGTGCATGCAATTGATTTTATTTCCGCAATTAATGATCAATGCTAGAAGAGATTTTGTATTGTGCATGAAGTCAAATAGTGTGTGATCAGGAGAATCTCGGATGTATAACATATCAGTTATATGATTTTCTACATTGTATCGGAGCGATATTGATCATTGGAGCAATTGCAAAGCATTGAAGCGGTTGAGTTTCGTGCTGGTGGAAATCGAATTTGCAGTAGTGTTTTCTTGCTGTCGAAGTTGAGATGTCTTTCAACGGATTGCGATTGGAGTATGCCCTAGAGGGAAGCTCGAATTATATTGCATGGAAGGATATGATGGAGGCGGTGTTGGATGACAATGGGTTGAATGAGTTCATAGATGGAGAAATTCCAAAACCTGCTTCTAGCGATGCTGCCGCACTTGACGCATGGAAAAAGAAGACAACAAAGTGTCGAAGGATTCTGTTGGAAGGTGTGAAGGATCACATAGTGTCCAGCCTTCATGGTAAAGCTTCTCAATTCTTTTTGTGGAAATCTTTGACATATTTTTTCCAAAGAAAGAGCGACCAGAGGAAGTTGGCGCTCAAGGATAAACTCAGGAACATAAAAATGGAGAAAGGCAACAGTATACCCAAGTACCTCACGAAGTTTTTCCAGTACAGGGATGAGCTGGGAAGTGTGGGGATTACTATAGATGACGAGGACTTGGTGATCTTGGCTCTCCTTGGGCTTCCGAAGAGTTGGCATTCCTATCAGGACTCTGTCAATGGTCGGGAGAAACCGCCAGGATGGGAGCGACTTTGGTCAGATCTTGTGTAGGAGGAGATAAGGCGGAGTACCAGGGATGGATATTCATCAAAGAATGCAGATGAAGAAAATTGTTCTTTGGCTTCCAAAGCAAGGAAGGGGAAGAGCAAGAAGAATGCTTCTCAATCCGGTGCGAAAGGCAAGAAGCAGGACATGTCCAAGGTGAAGTGCTTTCACTGTCACCAACACAGAAATTACACCACTAATTGTCCACAGAAGAAGAAAAATAAGCAGGTTATTGGATCTGCAGCTGGAGAGGCCTTAGCCTCATAGTTTGAGCTAGATTTTTTCACTGATCGCATGCTTGGACTCAAGTGTGATGGGTTCAGTGTGGTTTCTTGACAGTGGTGCGTCTTTCCACATGACCTGAGATAAAGATTTGTTTACTGATCTGGATAAGAAAGATCTTGGAGTGCACATCGAGATGGGCGATGATGGTAGATACAGTGCGACCGGTATCGGGACCATTTCCTTTGAGAGGGAGTCTAGTAAACCCTTCGTATTGAAGGAATTCATGCATGTTCCAGGATTGAAGAAGAATCTTATCTATGTAGCAATGTTGGAAGACAAGGGATATGATGTTGTCTTTAGCGAGGGAAAGGCTTTCCTGCGTAGTAAGGCAACTGGTGAAACCCGGAGGATAGGGGTTCGAGTTAAGAACCTTTATCAATTGCAGGTAGATGGCTGCACAACAATCGCAGGCAAGGCAAAAGGAGTGGTGAGCCGGGATGAGGGCGAGCTATGGCACAGGAGATTGGGCCATCTTCACCATGGTGCTTTGAAAATTTTGCAGCAGATTTCTACCGGGCTTCCCAAAGGTACACTTGCGCAGTCAGATCAGTGCAAGGGATGTACTTTGGGAAAATTTGTGAAAGCCACCTGTCACGAGAAGGATAGTCGCGCCACGACGATCCTTGAGAGAATTCACACAGAAGTGTGTGGACCTTTCTCAGTAGCTTTGACAGCAAAGCATAGGTATTATGTGATCTTTTTTGATGACTTTTCTCAAAAGTGTTGGATCTTCTTCATGCAGAAGAAGAACGAGACATACTCAAAGTTCTGTGAGTTCAAGGCACTGGTGAAGAAAGATTCGGGGAAGCAGGTGAAGGCTCTTAGGAATGAAAATGGTGGTGAATTCATCTCTGACGAATTCAAGGACTTTTTCAGCACAGAAGGAATTCGAAGAGAGCTCATAGTGCATCATAACCCACAGCAGAATGGGGTCGCGGAGCGAAAGAACAGAACGATCGTGTGTGTTGCACGGGCGATGTTGCATGATCAGGGCCTTCCCATACACTTGTGGGCTGAGGCATGCAATACTACGGTTTATGTGCAAAACCGTTGTCCTCATAGGATACTTGGCATGAGTACACCCGAGGAGGCGTTTTCTGGTAAGAAGCCTGATATTTCCCATTTGAGGATTTTTGGTTCACCTGTTTACATTCATGTGACGAAGGATGCCAGCAAGAAGGCCCAGGTAGCCAACGAGAGGTTGGGATATTTGTAGGGTACACTGATACACCCCACAACTATCATGTGTATTTTCCAGACAGTCGCAAGACTGTTGTGCGACGGGATATCAAATTTCATGAGGAGAAAGCCATGAAGTGTTCACTTGAGAGGGAGCCACACTTGCATGCAGATGAGGAGCTATTAGTTCCTAAGGATGAGCCTCAAGATGTGGATCAGCCACAAGAGGAGGTTCATGGAGTGGAAGAAACCACTCATGCAGCGCCAACCATCAGAGGGCGGAAGCGCACTACAGAAGTTGAGTGACTGAATCAGGAGGCAGAGAAGAATTTAGGAGCACCTACATCACAGCGTAGACAGAGACAGTCACCTGACTGATATACTAGATACATGGCACTGATGAGAAAGTGTATCATGATAAAGCCATCCTCTTTCGAGGAAGCTGTGGAGGACCCTGCATGGGTAGATGCCATGGTGGAAGAGTATGATTCGATTGTCAGAAATAGTGCATGGGATATTGTCCTAAGGCCGGAAGGGAAATTAGTGGTAGGTTCGAGATGGATCTACAAAGTGAAGCAAGTTGCTGACGAGAGTGTGGAGAAGTACAAGGCAAGATTTTTTTCTCGAGCCTTCTCACAGATTGAGGGGATCAATTATGAGGAAACCTTTGCACCTGTCGCAAGGTATTCTTCCATACGGAAGATTATTTCTCTCTCAGCGCAGATGGGGTGGCACATTCATCAGATGGACATGAAGACTGCGTTCCTCAACAGAATCATTGAGGAGGAGGTGTACATAGAGCAGCCCAAAGATTTTGAGATCTTCAGTAGCGAGTCACATGTGTGCAGGCTCAAAAGAGCGTTGTATGGGTTGAAACAAGCACCTTGTGCTTGGTACACACGGATAGACAGTTATTTCACCGAACTTGGATTCTCCAAGAGTGAGGCGGATCCGAACCTATAGCAGATTGTGGTGGAGGGTAAGTTGTTGATCATTGTACTTTATGTAGATGATTGTATTTTGATAGGTGATGAGCTATTGATACTCTCATGCAAGGAGGATCTTGCAAAAGAGTTTGAGATGAAGGACTTGGGCCTCCTTCATTATTTCCTGGGATTGGAAATTTGGCAGCGCAGTGATGGATTGTTTGTGTCTCAAGGCAAGTATGCCCGGGAGATACTGGAGAAGTTCAACATGCATGCCTGCAAGCCTATCAACACTCCTCTTCCTGGTGGATGGAGGAAAGAGGATGCTACATCGGCAGAGGTAGTGGATGCCATTGTTTACCGACAGTTGGTTGGTTTGCTCATATATCTAGTCAATACACGATCGGACATGTGCTATGCTGTTAACCAGCTTTCACAAGCTATGGTTAAGCCTACCAAGCTCTTTTGGAAGGCAGGAAAGCATGTATTGAGATATCTTAGAGGCACATCGGGATATGGATTATGGTACAGACAGTTGGATGAGGTGAAGTTGTGTGGCTTCACGGATGCAGATTGGGCAGGGAGCCAAACGGACAAAAAGAGCACATCTGGAGGGATTTTCGGTATCGGGTCGACAGCAGTTTCTTGGTATAGTAGGAAGCATAAATCCGTGGCACTCAGTTCAGCGGAGGCCGAGTATATGGCAGCGATTTTGGCTGCATGCGAGGCTATATGGATGCAGAAGATCCTGGTCAGGTTGTTCGATTCACACTTAGATCCTACTGTGATATATTGTGATAATCAAAGTTGCATCAAAATCTTGGTTAATCTAGTATTTCATGATAGATCTAAACACATTGAAATCCAATATCATCATATCAGAGATTGTGTGTAGCGGAAGATCATGTTACTTTCTTACATTCCTATGGACGATCAGGATGCTAATATCTTGACGAAGGCGCTCACCAGGAGAAAATTTGAATACCACAGGGGCAGGATCAAAGTGGCAGATAATCCCTATCTTGTTGAGAGGGAGTGTTGATATTGCAACAAGATGATGAGCTTAGTGAAAAGAGTCGCCTTCACTAAGTGGGCCCGCAGGCTATTTTTGGCGCAAGTCTATTTTTAGACTATGTCTATTTTTAGACATGTCGATCATATTCTATGAGTTGCAGGATGTTATTTGTGGATGGTTGGTCAAGTTGGAAAAACATATGGACTTCTATTTTTAGACATATTGGGCGAAATCTATTTTTTTATTGCCAGTCTAAAAATAGATATGTCGAATATTATTAGCTCTTAATAATATTTGGACTATAAACATTATCTTATTCTCTAGGAGCACTTCAGTTAAGTGCACAGATGTGGCACAAGAGCTGACAGAAGGAATTACACTATTCCGGAGGGTTAAGTGGAGCTATTGCATGGAGACTTCAGTTAGAACTCATGTGACAGAGTTTGGTGGAGTTATTGAGGTAGTTGGTGGAGTTGTGTTCAGTTTAACTGAGTTAAACATAGTTGAGCTAGTTGTATCTAGTCTAACTGATTGATACACTAGTGAGAGTGGTGTGAATTAATAATTAATTAATTCACTAATTATTAAATCATTAATCAAGTAAATAATACATCAGTTAACTACAGTGCATGGACAGTTTCAGTGGAGACTAGTGAAGAGGTAGGTGAAAGAGCAGTGTGAGAATCAGTTGTGATTATAGTGTTGCATTAATTGTAACACACAGTGGTTGGAGATGCCAATGAGGATTGTGTGACCAATACTGGACCAATTTGAGTTCATTCAGAGCCATTCTTTAGCAGTTATTGCGCAGTAGAGGCAGGCTAGCAGGTGGCAGAGATTCGAGCATGAGATTTGCTAGATCGTACCTGATTTGTGTGTAACAATTGGAGATTGTACTGAAAGCTTGTGAGGAGCTTTGTATGATGATTTTTGCATGATCTCTATGACATATAATATACAGATAGATGGGGGTTTTCAGCTTTAATATTTCTCGTAAATTACTGTGTTCATATGTGTGAATTTTTATGGTTTTAATGTGTGCATGCAATTGATTGTATTTCCGCAATTAATGATCAATGGTAGAAGAGATTTTGTATTGTGCATGAAGTCAAATAGTGTGTGATCAAGAGAATATCGAATGTATAACATATCAATTATATGATTTTCTACAAAAAATTTACTTGAAAACCCAATGAAATGACAAAAAATTGACTGTGAGACCCTAACAAGACATGATAAGAGCCCATTTGATCACTGGTGACAGGCTGTATAGAATGACACTAACATTGGCTCCATCTAGCGATGGAAACTCCTCGGAGGTGTCAAGAACACCGTAGACCAAGTAGCCTTACCATTGGGCATGAATTCAATATCAAAAGACCCAACTCGAAACTAACAAACTAAACTGATTCTCACTGAAACAAAACTTACAAAACTTATTGATGGAAGCGTATCACCAAGACTTGAGGGCTTCAAATCCTGATTCTTTCATCCAAGGAGGAAGCTATTGATTCTTGTTGGGGGGGAAAAATCATAAAGGGCTTCTATGATCTCATCATTTAGACACTCTTCATCCCCATACAAAATTTCAAGAAACTCAATGAAATTTTCAGAAATATCACAACAACTATCAATCATCGACAAGGAATAATTAGAGCTTTGATAATGTTGAAAGAAAAATGAATGAAAATCCTTCAAAGAATATTGTTAACAATGGGAAATCATATAGCAGAAGATGACATTAATTAATGTCAAGCAAAAATATTTACAGGGCTGGAAGACATTACAGAATCCGGAAAGTATTTACAATCTCAAAGGTTTGAGGAAAGTCAAATTTAAACTAGTCTTAAATGTTGTTTGCATGCATTAACCTTCGAGAAGAGCGCATTCTGTGCACCTTTTTGCCCGATATGTGGGCATTCCTAAGAGTGGTGAAATGTCACTATCTATGACCACACAAAGCAAAGGACAAGTCACTCCTTACTATAAGCCGCCTAAGGACAGCCACCAACGCCTCCTTAGACACTATGTGAGAAAACAATGGAATATTTGGAGCACACAAAGTAATCATACCCCTCTCTTGGGTCACCATCCTCAATGTACCAAGAGAGGAAAGGAGGATTTGAAATCTCCTATATAAAGCCACCGTGAGATGAAGAATGGGTGATCACATTGTTATGTTGGCCAGAATTTCCCAATAAATGCCAGCAATGTGTGACCCGAAGCTGAAGACAGAGGGGACTCACTTGTTGGCCACCCAACAAGCTCATTCTACACAGTAGAGAGAAAGGGAGACTGCGCCAAGGCAAGCTTGGGAAAAAAACATTCTTGCATTGGGACCTAGAACCATTGTCTAGGGGCCCTTTGGAAAGAGGGTAAAGTATCACTCTTCTTACTACCAGCGCTCAATAAGAGGGGCCTAAAGCCACCGTTTGCATTATTGTGTTGTTTGAATCATTCAAAGCCTCTATTTATTTATGTTTAGTTTTAGTTTAGTTTTTAGATTACATTTTCATGCTTTTTATTCTATATAGTATGCTCATCGACTCCGCTTCTTTCTGCCTGTTACCAATAGTTTAAAGGGGTAAACCACACCCCTTAAACTGGTGTGATTTCGCACATACGTGCACCAAACACACCAGAACAGGATTGGTGAGTCCACTAATGTTTTCTTACCAATTTTATGTGGTTGTGCCTTCTTTTGCAGGAGACCTGTGTCTATGCTATGGAGTGGAGCTGAATGCCCCCTGATTTCTCTTGCAGTCCCGAGTTCAACCCAAGTGACAGACTAAAGAAGAGCAGCTCCTAAAATTTTTACTTGCAGGATTTTGCGCGCGTTTTTTCCTCACATACACACAGGGCACGCATTCAGAGCTGACCCACGCGCAGAGAGCGCACATGTTTCAGCCTTTTGTGCGCAAATTACAGAATGAGAAATTTCTCCCTAGTTTCTATTTTTTCCTACTTGTAAGGTGCTTGGCAGCCCCTAATACACCTGCCAGCAATGCTTGTGGTACCCCGCAACTTGTTAAAACTCACTTTTAGCTGATTTTTGTAGGCTTAGTGTCAGTTTTACTTCAAGTTGATTTTTGCAATGTTCACACAAAGTTTAAGTAGGGGTGAAAAAGTAACTTGCATTCCGAAAAAATTATGTTTTGCAAATTTTGGTACTTACACACCTAGATAACTAGCCCAAGTAAGTGGCCCAAGACCACGCATGCATAGCTAGTTTTATTTTTCTAGTGTAGAAGTTTGTAGTTTAGTTCAATTTTTGCACTAGGAATTTCGGGACTAGGATTGAATTGTTTATAGAAGAGCAAGTAATCTCTGCTACCTTTTCACCCTCCAGTGATCCTAGGTAAGCATATGAATGCTCCCTATTGACAATTCACCATCTCCCTATAGTTAGTCACATAGATTAACTAGGAAAAATTGAAAGCGGCCCATTATCTGCACATCTTTTCCATTTGACCCACGAACAATACAACATAGTTTAAATAGGGGATTTTGTAAAGGATCATCGATATCCACACATTCAAACTATGTGCTTGTCCACTTTGTGTTCACACACACTCACTCACTAAGCAAAGCAAAGACACTTAAAACGAAATTAACCAAACTCACTAAATTCTCCCCACAGGGGCCACAAAAGAATTTATAGCTTAAGTTAGGATCAAGGGGTAGGCATCCAATAAGCCACCTTGATCATACTTCATATTGAAACATAGAAGTTGTGTATGTAGGGAGCTTAAAATCCACCTATTAGTCCATGGCAAAGAAAATCTGAGCACGGCATAGCCCTGTTTCAGAGGGGGTTAGGCTTAGGTGCAGTGCGTGTGGTATCAGTTGGGACTACCTGACTCGGCTGATACTCGGTTTTATTAGCTAACTACCAAGAAGCCCGAGACTTTAATGCTCACGTGGGATGGTGGTTCTTAGTGGCCAAAAACTAGGGCAACCTTTACCCTATAGGTGATGGAGCAGGCGAGCGCCAGACCCTCTACCCTTACCTTGGTGGATTCTCTTCGGCTGACTGGGGGCATCGCCTGCTTTTACGGGACGTTGTGCCAGCACTCACAAGAAATATTCTCAAGGCCCAGTTACTTTTAAGTGTTTGAGGATGCATAGGTCTTCTAGGATTTTGAGTATCATACGCAAACGAACAAAAACCACTCCTTTGATTGCTTTATCACATAGATTAATTTAAAGGGAAATTTATTTTATTTTTGCTTTGTTTTATGTATCTGACAAGAAGTTTGTTTTGATCATAGACTCTATCCTCTCAAATTTTTCCAAAACCAAACCTGGGCAACACCTGAAAGGTCCCAACGAAACCTCGTCGATCCAAGCATCTTTTGGACCTCGCCCCATTACCGGGAGGGGTTCTAGGTCTTTTTCCACTTATCCATCAAAGACGGAACACTACCACCATTATCAGTTCGTCCTTTATCGGGGCAGCCGTAGTTGGGAACCCTAGTCGGTCTCCTAATACCACACCACATATCACCCCTCCCATGACCCCTAGGGAACAAAGGATTTCATCCCATACGAGAAGCCAACTAAATACATAGCAGGGCACATCACATACTAACCCTCGTTCTAACCATAACTTTGTGTCTTCACACATTGCAATGGCATCAACCTCTCAGTCACCTTTCTTAGCTTCGTTGAATCTACCTGATATAACCAAGCTAACGAATGACCCCATCACACACGATCCTACATGGCCTCTCATGCCCACGAAGCTCCCTTCGGATATACCAAAGTTCAAAGGTAAGAAAGCAGAAGACCAAGGTAATCATGTCATGACCTTTCACCTGTGGTGCTCATTGAACAGTATCATTGACGACACTATTCGATTGAGATTATTTCAATGCACTCTTACAGGAGTAGTCACGAAGTGGTATGTAGAGCAACCCTCAGCTTCACATGGAACCTTTAGCGCCCTTGCTACTACGTTCCTAACATATTTTCAGTTACCCATTCACCATGATTCCGGAATGGAATTACTGACTCATTTTAGACAAACCCTCGCCGTCCATATCTATGACCATCTCCATGAGTGGAGGCAGCATCGTAGTTTATGTAAAGATAAACTCGACAACCGGGTGCTCTTAGATTTGTTCTTGAAAACTCTTACGACAAATATTTCAAAGGATGTGGCACAGTAGAATCCCACATTCTAAGAGGACGCAATCAACAAAGCCCAGAAGCTTCAGCTAATTTATACACAGTCAGGATACATTTACAACATCCTGCCTAACACCCCATACCTACAAACTTATCAAGAATTTATAGGCACATCGAACTCTGCAGATAGGAAAATTGGGTCAATGACCCAAGGTCACCTAGGCAATAGTAGTCAAAACCCCGGTTACACATACAGTTCTTCCCAGAACGTGCCTCAACCCAGTTTTCAAAGTCATCATATGCCTCAGCAAAATTAGACCAATAGGGCACCAGCGTATCACCAGGGAAGACCTTACCCTTCATCTCAAGGGAATCAGTATGCAGAAATAACTAATGGAATAACTCCCCTCCAGCAGTGAGGTGCAAACCTGGGACTGCATTATGCTCAGTCCCCAACACACAACCCACCTATGCAAAACAATGCACAGGTGAACTTTATGCAGTCGTCCCAAAACCAACCACACCAATACAATCAGGAGAACTACCCTCCTAACGTGGTGAAGAAAAAATCAAAAAACAAGCCAAAAGGGAACCCCGAATAGGGGGGCAGCAACCAACAGTGCCCACAGCGATCCCACGCTAGAGGTAACTCCAACCGAAATCAAAACTAGAAGCCAAGAAATCCCCAACAACAGAGCAAAAGGCCACCTCTTCGAACAAACCATTCCTATTCGATATGTGGTGAGTACTGTCACTATACTCTCCAGTGTCCTGATCTCCCTGAGCTAAAGAAGCTATAGAGTAACCGAGGACAATGAGGATCTTCCCAGCAACCAGCCGTGATGCAAGAACCTTTCCCCAACCAAGGGACGGTTAGCACTCACCAGCAAAATATAGACGATTCCGAGAAAGCAGCCATGAAATATACATGACTGGAGAAGAGATGTTTTTCCAAACATGGAATCGCAGCTACGACACCCCACCAGACACCAATACGTCGGGGAGGAGTACTAGTGCACCGACTGCACCTTTGACCATTTCAAATATGCCTATAGAACCGTTTCCGAATATGGAAAAGAGACCTAATAGGCGAGCACGAAACCACTCCAAAGTGGCCCATAATTATAGTATCGTGGACAATTTAGCACAATCTCCCACTGCTATGTCAGCTCTGGAAGTACTGCAGTCATGCCCGAAACAACGCAAAGCCCTACTTTCCACATTAGGCGCTATTGATCCTGACGATACACGCTTGATGGCTTTTGACTTAGACAAAGCCACCCCTCGGCTTCCTTCCATGGTCGCCTTCCAAAGACCAGTGTCGATGTAGAATATCACTATCCACCGATGTGTCATAGACGAGGCTGCATCCACATGCATCATGTCCAAAAATGTTTGGCAAAAGTTAGGTTCTCTCGAACTAAAACCCTAAGTCATCACGCTTCGAGCATACAATGGTCATCCCTCAACTCCCGTCGGCCTCTACCAAAATGTCCCGGTATGTTTAGCCGAAAAGACGATCAACATAGACATTGAAGTCTTGGATGCTCACTTGGATTACAATATACTCCTTGAGTGGAGTTATATATATGCCATGTCTATTGTAGCCTCCACCATCTTCCACATTATGATGTTCCCCCACGAGGACCGCATCATTACTGTAGACCAAGTGATGCACAGCGAGAAGCGTACCCTAAAAAACACTGATGTAATCCTACCCTATGTAGGTACATCCACATATACGCTTTCACGGTACCAAAAAAATGGCCCTGGCCAATTCAAACCATCGTCCGTTCTAGGGTCATTCCTATGAGATCCTCCCATTATCCCTGAATCATCACTAGATGTCGCAGGGGTTCCAGCGTGCATTATGTCCACATCAAGCACCAAAGCTAGTCAGGACATGGACACAAGCAGCGCCGAAACCGAGGCATTGGCCACGGTAGCCTCCCTAGCCTACACCGCCTCCCAAACCCCTTTCCTCTACCCCCCAACTGGCTTCGTCTCCCAGCAGGTTTTTGCAACACTAGTGTTACCCAACATATCGTTGGAATTCCTAGTTTGGTACCTCATTCCCCCTTCCAGAATAGAAGCCACCCATGTTATTACCACAAGGTTGAAGCCCCTCAATCCCGAGGAGCCCCCACCTATCCAATAAACAGTTGAGACCACCCCTGCAAAGGAAGTTCCCATTACAAAATCGATGATCACAGCTAGGAAAACCGAGAAGAGAGGAAATAAGATGGTGACCCCCGCCATACAACGGGAACCACAATTATGCGCCATATGTGACATAATAGGTCACCTTACCCATATATGTCTGGGGCTTGATGAATTAAAACCACTCCTTAGCTCTGAAATAGACATCGCAACGCTGTGTTCCCGTAAAAAGGAACCCACCACCAAAGGTAAAGGAAAAGTGTTGCGTACCAATCACGCATGCGCTCTCTGCAGCAACTATGGGCATTATACCCACCATTTACCAGAGATACCGCGGTATAGGGACACCTTACATGCCATCGAGCTATCCTATCAAGAAGATCCCCCAACCCAGGCATCCGGAAATGAACCTCGTACCTTCCTGTACCTACAAGAAGAACGACAGGCTCTTGAAAGACCCCCATTCATGCCCATTATACATTGCACGCTATGTGATGAATGTGGTCACTTCCTCAAAGATTGCGCAACCCTGGAACTCAACCACAGATGGTATCCTATAGAAAGGGTTTACTACGTTGGATTGCACACAACGCAATTCACATGTCCATAATGCGTCGACAATCACCTTTTGGAGAATTGTCACTATATCCCCCGATTCCGGCTAGCCCTACCTAGTTTGCGCTCCGCTATAGTCTGCCTCTCCCAAGAAGATTACATGGATGCAGAATCCACGGACAGCTCCACAACCCTGGAGTGTAAAAACTCTGGTAAACTGATAAATATATATTATTAATGATGAAAAGATGAGATGATTACAGTGAGGGATCGCCTGGGCTTTAAATATAGCCTCAAGGTGTCCCTTGGTGAAGAGGCATGATCTTTGATCATGCACTTTCAGTTAATAACCTAAGATAACAAATCTAACTAATAATTAATAAAATATTCATAACATTGCCCCTCTCTTAAGATGCTTTGTCCTCAAAGCATATGTAATGATGGACAATGTTGACGAATGTCTGGTTTTCTCAAGCGATGAGCTCTTGCTTCCCATATTTTAAAAAGATCGTGGAGCATCTTCTCGAAATCCATCTGTTGGTGATGTGGATAGTGAAAAGATCTGATATCGACAGAGTTGGATACTGTCTTGACTTCTATTGGATGTTTGATTTTCCTATCGGAAGGCACTTTTATGGGTAGATCTTGGAATACTTTTTCATATTTCCCAACTATTCCTTGTTCTTCTGGTGATTTTTTGTGATTCCTTTTTAGACTTAGAGGTAGGTTACCAACAATTATTGTCTGATGTAACTTCTCCTCATCATCAAATGCTTCATTCTTAACAACCATATCTGTTTCATCACCGAAGGCCTCAACAGCTTATGCCGTTATATCAGTGGCTTCGGATGTGTTGGTTGCTTCACATGTTTCGTTCAATTCTGGGGATGGAACATTTTGTTGTTTATAAACATCTATCTCTTCATGGGGATGTGGGGAATCAGTTTTTTCCTGATGCTCTTCCGAGTTCCCTGAATCTGCGGAATTGTTTTGTTGATTTTGTTCCCTGTTAGGAGATATTGGGGATTGTGTCGGACTTAACTTATCTATTTTATCATTTAGCTTACTGTAGAGTTCTGTCATATTGTTCATGATCACATTAAATTTCTGCAATATTTTGTCCTCTTTGTCCTTAGCCTCCATTTGTTTAAGCCATATTTGCCTTTTTATCTGATCAATCGTCATCATTGATAAAGACATACTGATATTTTTCTGCCAGTTTTCTCTTTTTCCCTTTTTTTTTTTTAAATTAATTAATTAATTAATAATTTTTTTTTTTGAATTAATTAATTAATAATAATATATTTTTTTTAAACTATATAATTATTATATATATATAATTTTTAATTAAAAATTATATTATATATATAATTTAATTATATAATTGATATATACATATAATTATTAAATGGAAATTATATATATATATATATATGAATTATATAATTATAATTTATATGTATATAATTCAATCAAACTATATATTATATATTTTATATAGTTAAAAAAAAATATCGTTTTTAAATTTTCCCGTTCCGTTTGAAAACAACACACCGTTTCTCATATGATTTAACCAAATTGATTTTTTTAATATACCAATGCCCTGTTCGTATAACTTTAACAGTCGATCATTAATATATCGATGGCACTGTTCGGTGGAGTCCCGTTTGAGACCACTGGTCCGTTTGACACACGTAGCTTTTACTAACAGTGGATGCGGCAAAATCGAAAGGGGTGAACCAATTTTTTCGTGTGTTGGCGGGCAGAATGGCAAGGCGTTGTCAGGGCGGCGTCAAGCGTAACATTTGACTGCAGAGAATATCCCAAACGGTGTAATAAATCGTCACACGTTTTCTTTCTTCTTTCTCGGCCTCTTATCTAGCTTCTGTGCTCTCTTTTTATTTCTTCACCGAATGGGGGCGGATGTATTAGCGTAAATTTTTTTTTTTTGCTGACCAATGGTTTATCTGCGGCGGTAAATGTGCGGGAAATTGTCAAGAATCGGGTAATAGAAGATGGGGGAGGGCCGATGTTTAGAGTAGGCAGCACCGATGGCTGAGAGAGCAGGTGATGCCGCGTGGAGGAATGGCGGCTCGACGGCTGCTGATTCAGGGAGTAATTCTGATCTTTTAACAGAGGTAGGTCCGAGCTACAACAGACCCTTGTAACAGCAGATCCGAGCTGCTACAACCTTCGTCCGAGCCTCCAAAAACTCTGCAATCCGAACTCAGAAACAGTGGTTAGGTCTGAGGTAAGAAGGTGTTACACTGGACATCCAAACTGATCTGAGCTCTGATTTTTAGAAGACTATCCACGCAGGCAGATTAACCAACAAGATGTCTGAGTTCTCCACAGTAATATCTCCAAGATAATATCAGGTCTGATCTCTAAACGAGTTTCTACAGGTGGCTTAACTGAAGTATGCCCAAACCATTTAGTGCAATTTTGTGCTTATTCTCTGAATTTTCTCACTGAAATCTGATGGATGGCAGTGGATGGCAGTGGTTATGACGTTTACAGTGTATAGTATGGCCGAATATCCCTCCAGATGAATAAATTGTGCAGAGAATATCCCTCCAGATGAATAAATTGTGCAATAAATTGTGCAGAGAATATCCCTCCAGATCTGGCAATATATAGCTCGGATTGGATGCTGAACACTTTCGGCCTGTTTTAAAAAATTTCTGAAATTTCCTTCGAAAATTTTTTTAACTTGATGATCACACAGATCCAAAGAGCGATGGCTCTGATACCAATGGAGTGTAAAAACTCTGGTAAACTGATAAATATATATTATTAATGATGAAAATATGAGATTATTACAATGAGGGATTGCCTGGGCTTTAAATATAGCCTCAAGGTGTCCCTTGGCGAAGAGGCATGATCTTTGATCATGCCCTTTCAGCTAATAAAACCTAATATAACTATATCTAACTAATAATTAATAAAATATTCATAACAACCATCATGAAATTCATAGCTGGTTTACACCCGCCCTGGAAGTCCTACCGACTCCAGGGATTTCCCCTTCAGAAATAACTATGACTGCCGCCAAGCTGCTTAAGTATACTTTGACCTCGGGCCACTGAATCTCCATTGTCAGTTTTCAGTCACCCCTCGCCAACATGCCTATGTTAAACCCACCACATCCAGGTCCCCGATCCCTCTTATCGGCGACCCCTCGTTCGGTTGAGGCTTCCTTTTTGTCGACTTCAACACCTTTATTCCAAAAAGGAAGTGGTACCTTGGATCACCCCTCTCCATACAAAGGGGCATCCTCGGGTGGCACTGTGGGAGACATCATTGTCCACAGATGTCATCGATCCTCCTGACATTCGACTACGACAAAAGCTCTCATGTAAAGATGGTATCGTACCTTACAACCATTCCACTTTGATCAGATCCGTTGAAGACCCGTGCTTCCATAAGTGTCTTTGTCAACAATTCTTGCATGGGAAGGTCCCAGCCAATACATATGTGTACAATGTGCAGATATATGCCATACCATGTTTACGCATATGGGTACCAAATTCCACCAATTTTAAAAGAAAAAAACGCCCCGGAGGGCGTCAACAGTGGTCGTCAACAACTGCCAAACATCACTACCATAAGAGTGACACAGACATAATATATAATCTGTCAATTTTGTTTAACTAGCCACAGCATCACGAGCATGTGACATGCCGTCTCGTTGAAAATTTGTATATATATTGTAAATTGTATTTGCTTGCAGGGATCCCTTAGGCCATGATCATTCTTGGAAACGGTATAGGGTTTTTTCAATTCCAAAGCTTCACGTAGGTCTCTCTCTCTCTCTCTCTCTCTCTCTACGCACGATACAAAAAAAAAAAAAAAACTATAATGTATTTCAGCTATACAGTTCTTCCTAGACCTCACACATTAGGGGGAAATTGTTAACACTGGAAAATCATACAGCAGAAGATGACATTAATTAATGTCAAGCCAAAGGATTTACAGGGCAGGAAGAAATCTGGAAAGTATTTAAAAATCTCAAAGGTTTGAGGAAAATCAAATTTGAACTAGTCTTAAATGTTTTTTGTGCACATTATCCTTCGAGAAGAGAACCTTCTGCGCGCCTTTTTGCTCAATATGCGCGCATTCCTGAGAGTGGTGAAATGTCACTGTCCGGGACCACACAAAGCAAAAGACAAGTCACTCCTTACTTGAAGTCGCCTAAGGACAGCCACCAACGCCTCCTTAGACACTATGTGAGCACACAACGGAATATTTGGAGCACACAAAGAAATCATACCACTCTCTTGGGTCACCATCCTCCATGTACCAAGAGAGGGAAGGAGGATTTGAAATATCCTATATAAAGCCACCATGAGATGAAGAATGGGGGATCACATTGTTATGCTGGCCAGAATTTCCCAAGCAATACCAGCAGTGTGTGACCCGGAGCTGAAGACAGAGGGGACTCACTTGTTGGCCACCCAACAAGCTCAGTCCACATAGTAGAGAGAGAGGGAGACTACATCGAAGCAAGCTTGGGAAAAAAACATCCTTGCATCAAGACCTAGAACCATTGTCTAGGGGCCCTTTGGCAAGAGGGTAAAGTATCACTTTTCTTACTACCAGCGCTCAATAAGAGGGGCCTAGAGCCACCATTTGCATTATTATGTCATTTGACTCATTCAGTACTTCTGTTTATTTATGTTTAGTTTTTTAGATTACATTGGCATGCTTTTTCTTCTATATAGTATGCTCATTGACTCCACTTCTTTATGCCTGTTACCAATAGTTTAAAGGGGTAAACCACACCCCTTAAATTGGTGTGATTTCATACATACGTGCACCAAACACACCACAAAAAATATAAACTAGCATATGGTAGACCTTCATACCATGATCTCGCTTTTTCCGCCAAGGTAGCCATGAAAATTTTCATTAGACAATCTTCAGGAATCTCAATCTTTAGTCTATGAATATGAAAAGACACCTAAGTAACCCTATTTTTACCCATTTACATCTAATTTGACCGCTTAAATTCATTTGCCTTTACCTTTTTACTTTTACTAAAGTCTACTGAAAATTTCCAAAATTTACACAGTGAAATTTCATGAAAATTTATCAGTGATTTGCAGATGCGCAGAGAGCTCTTGAAGGCCACTTTTTGGTGCCTTGCTGAAGTCCAAATCCAAATATGAGACTTTTTCTTGAAATATGGGAGATTTTATACACCTTTAGAGTATTTAATCATTCAAAATGACCCTTTATAGGCTGAGATATGGCCATTCTCCCAAGGTGTCTTTGTGCGCAGCACCATGCGCAACGTAGTGTTTTTGTGTGCAGTGAAGTGTTCCTATGTGCAGCATGCTTGGTAAAAGTCAATTTTGCAGGCCTTACCGAGGTCCAAATCAAGGTATCATCAAGAACTACAAACACCTTCTCCAAACCCCTGAAACACTGTCTTGAAGTCAAGTTGTCCAGGAATGCAGAAAACCGCCTGTGGTAGTTGTATTTTTGGTATTTCTCATAAATAATAATACATGTGTATATACTAAAGGAGTTTTTTGTTCCTTGGTCTATTATAGACAAAAACCTCTTTCACTTTTGGAAAATTAATCTCTATTTGGTCATAAACATATTTTGAAGAAAAAATGTGCATGTGTGCACTGTAAACCCTACGCAACCCATAACTTAGAAAGATAAAGCTATGATTTATTGGAACTTGGAACTGATTGGAAAGTGGAGAGGACATCATCTCATGTGTGTTTATTGGTTCATATCTTGACATTTTTCCTCACTTGTTGTAAGGCCTCTTATCTCCCTCCATATATACTTTGCAAGGGGAAAACCCTAATAGTGAAAAACAAGGGAATGGGGAAATGGAGTAGGATGGAGGGGTTAGGAGAGGGAAATGGGGATGGGAAAATATAGGGAAGTAGGGAAGGGTGTTAGGAAGGTTTAGGAAGTGGAATAGAAGGGAATTAGGGTAGGAGTAGACCTAGGGAATTTTATTACAGGTCTAGGTCTAGGAGGTTGCAAAAAATGCAACGTAGGGATAATGGTGTGGTGTAGGGTCTAGAGTTTGGATGTAGAAGCTTAGGGAGTGAAAGTGAGGGGGTGTGAGGGATTAAGGGAGTGTATGTGGATGTGGGGAAAGGGAAAATTACTATGGGAAGGGTTTATTTGACTTACAAATTCAAAGAGGTAGGGTGGCCCACCTCATGATTTTCACTTTGCTTTTGGAACCTTGTAGATTTGGAACTTTCAATTGCAGCTTTAGGAACATGATGAAATTATTACATATTAAAAACATAAATTACATTTGAAACCAAATTCATAGAACAAATTTACCTAGTACCACTCCTCCATTGCTGGATTTTATGCATGGATGACAAATTTGGTGATTGAAACCCTAATGACCTAATGGTGACACTGAGCTGAATGAAGATCATGATAATGTGACTCAAGTGATGTTGATGATGTTTCAATGATGGTACACTAAACTAAGTGATGAGAATGACTGGCATGTGAAATTTTTGGAGTGGAAATAGTCCTATACCTAATACCCAGTGACCAAATTTTTATGTGAAAACCTAATGAAATGACAAAATTTTGACTATGAGACCCTAACAAGACATGATAAGAGCCCATTTGATCACTGGTGACAGGTTGTATAGACTGACAGTAACAATGGCTCTAGCTGGGGATGGCAGCTCCTTGGAGGTTTCAAGAACAGCGTAGACCAAGTAGCCTTACCATTGGGCATGGAGTCAAAATCAAAAGACCCAACTCGAAACTGAAAAAAAAAAACTGACAAACTAAATTGACTCTCCCTGAAACAAAACTTACAAAACTTATTGATGGCAGCATATCACTGAAACTTGAGGG
The DNA here is from genome assembly GCA_034641835.2 of Pinus albicaulis. NCBI lineage: Eukaryota > Viridiplantae > Streptophyta > Pinopsida > Pinales > Pinaceae > Pinus > Pinus albicaulis. The sequence continues at coordinate 29,625,921 of CM076570.1, forward strand.
CTTCAAATCCTGATGACAACTACCTACCTGCTGAAGACATATGGACACATGTACAATAATGTGAAGTGAGCCTTCCAGTGTAACCAATCCAGCAGATGGTTACTTACTTCAATTATTCTCTCACTTTCATCGAGCATGTAGAAAAAACAAATACCAAGCCACTCCAAGTGTCTACTTAAAATGTCCTCATGATCCATAAATTCAAGAAAATATATCATCCCTATTGACTGCAGCAAATCAGTGTAAGGATATTCAATAACTTGAAATGTTACCTTGTCTTGATATCCAACAGCGAAAATACAAGTACTCCCTTCATTTTGATCTGTAAGTACACTTGGTTGTTGATCCATAGGAAGGCATAGGGAAGTATGACCTTCTGCTATCTGAGTGTTGGCTATAAATTCCTCAAGCATGGGTAACTCTGACTCTATCTATTGCACATTGTCTATCTTAGGTCCATACTCCTCCAATTCATAGTCTAAATCCTCCCTGACATAAAACATTATTCAAGTTTGTCAAACATGACATCCCTATCCTCTTCATGAAAGACAACAGTCTTTGTTAGCTTATATCCTTGCAGGAAATCGTCATCACAAATTGGCTTACTCACAACAACTTCTTGTATAGTTTCATCAGCCTCAGGATTGTCATCATTTAAACTTAGATTTTCATTTTCAATAATGGAAGAAGTTTCACTAACACATTCTTGAATATGTGAACATTGCAAACCTGCATTAGCTTGGGTTGTAACATGAATTTTCAAGAGATGATTTATTTCATATTTAGACAGAGGAGAAACTTTAGGTTTATTGCAGTTAAAATTGGCTTGATGATTTTCATTTTCAAGATCAGGAATAGGATTTTCTCTATTTCGGTCCCATTTTATTTCATCCAAGGAGGAAGCTACTAATTATTAATGGGAGGAAAAATCATAAAGGGCTTCTATGATCTCATCATCTAGACACTCTTCATCCCTATACAGGTTTTCAAGAAACTCAATGAAATTTTTAGAAATATCACAAGAGCTATCAATCATCGACAACGAAGAATTAGAGCTTTGATAATGTTGAAAGAAAACTGAATGAAAATCCTTCGGAGAATATAAAGTAGCAACTGGTAGACCAGCATACCATGATCTTGCTTTTTCCTCCAAGGTAGCCATGAAAATTTTCATCATACAATCTTCAGGAATCTCAATATTTAGTATATGAATATTAATATCAAATTTGACCAAATACAAACAAGCATCTTCTTCGTCCCAACCTTTAAACTTTGGCAATCCTATTTGCCAATCTATACAAGGAATTTGATTCAAAAACTAGGAATATGAGCTCGATTAATAGCAGCATATCTTCAATCAGTTGAATCCATATTGAAAATAGTGAGGTCACCTGGAATTTCTTTGAACTATCGGTTCTTGAACAGTGGAGTCGCCATGAAAATTCTGAACCTTTGTATTTTTCAACACTAGATTCACCAGGTGAATGATGCACAATATTTTTTTCTGACCGATGTTCACCATAAACAATCAGATCTGATCCTTGTCGTTCTTTCTGTGGGAAGATATGTCAACTCGTACCCGGAAACGACACCAGAATGTTAGCACTCCACTAGTTCTCTGAAGGCTGAAAAGGAGACTAACAAAGGTAACCACAGACCACTCTGACCTAGTAGCTAGCCCTACTAGGCTGAGAGGGATCTCTTCTATGATATCACAGTCAATTGACTGGAATGTAAAGGATATTAGGCTAGGTATGTTTAAATCATCTTTTGGTTGATTTGATGGTTTTGTGCCAAATGGTGGCTTAGGTCTAGCAAGACTAGGTCAAGGCTCTAAAAATCAGATTTGCAGAGATGTAATAGGGCAAGGTACGCACATACTTTAGCACTTTAAAGAGATTTGTGTAAAGGGTAGATTGATAGGGTTTCAAAATGAGCATGAATCTCATGAATTCGTTTATATAAGAAGAATATGAACAAAAATGTGAAGGTTTATCCAAAACAGAGCATTATCCAAATTCATGCACCTATCCGATGTCTGCTACATACAAGGGAGGTTACTCCACCATTTCCTCATTTTCTTAAACATTATGAGAAATTTCCTCAAAGCATTAAATGGAGGATAATACAGCTAGGTAACCCTATTTTTACCCATTTACATTCACTTTGACCCCTTACATTCATTTACCATTACGTTTTGAATTTTACTAAATTCAAGCTGAAAATTGCCAAAATTTACACAGTGAAATTTCATGAATATTTATCAGTAATGTGCAGATGCGCAGCGAGCTCTCGGAGGCCACTTTTGGGTGCCTTGTTGAAGTCCAAATCCAAATATTAGACCTGTTCTGGAAATATAGGATATTGTATATGTCCTTATATTTTTTAAGCATTCAAAATGACCCTTTCTAGGCTGAGATATGACCATTCTCCCAAGGTGTCTCTGTGTGCAGGGTCGTGCGCAGTGTAGTGTTTCTGTGTGCAGCGAAGTGTTCCTGTGCGCAATGTGCTTGGGAAAAGTGACTTTTGGAGGCATTCCCGAGGTCCAAATCAAAATCTGAAGGTACCATTGGAAAGCTTAGGATTTTTTCTAAACAATGGAGTCATCAAGAACTGCAAACACCTTCTCCAAAACCCCTGAAACACTGCCTTGAAGTCAAGTTATCCATAACCGTAGAAAAAATCATGTGGCAATTATATTTTTGGCATTTATCCAAAATCATAATAACTGTGTATAAACTGATGGAGGTTTTTTTTTTCCTTGGTCAATGATGGACAAAAACCATTTTCACTTTTGGAAAATTCATCTCTATTTGGCCAGAAACACATTTTGAAGCAAAATTGTTCATGTGTGCACTGTAAACCTTAAGTAGCCCATAACTTGGAAAGGTAAAGCTATGATTTATTGGAATTTGTAATTGCTTGACAAGTGGAGAGGACAACATCTCATGTGTTTTGAGTGGTTCTATCTTGACATTTTTCCTCCCTTGTTGTAAGGCCTCTTATCTCCCTCCATATGTACTTTGCAAGGGGAAAACACTAATGGTGAAAAACAGGGGAATGGAGAAATGGACTAGGATGGAGGGGTTAGGAGAGATAATTGGGGATGGGAAAATTTAGGGAAGTAGGGAAGGGTGTTTGGAAGGTTTCGGAAGTGGAATGGAAGGTAATTAGGGTAGGAGTAGACCTAGGGAATTTTATTACAGGTCTAGGTCTAGGAGGCTGCCAAAAACACAGCGTAGGGATAGTGGTGTGGTGTAGGGTCTAGGGTTTGGATGTATAAGATTAGGGAGTGAAAGTGATGGGGTTTGAGGGCTTCAGGGAGTGTATGTGGATGTGGGGAAATGGAAAATGACTATGGTAAGTGTTTATTTGACTTACAAATTCAAAGAGGTAGGGTGCCCTAAGGAGCTCCATCATTAGACATATTTGGAGGGGTTAATGGTCACCTTTTTGCCTTCCTAGATATACTTTTGTTGCATTATTATTATTATTTCATTTTATGATGCTAGTATAGGTGGTGATTAAGGCTAACATACTCTGAGTACCCAATATGAGGTGACTGCATAAAATCATGAATTATTAGTAGTTTTATAAGGATTTTATCATAAAGACTTGGAGGAGAAAACAAGGAGAAGTTGTATGAGGATTTTCCACCCTCCTTAACTCTCAAAGGGAGCCAAAGGATCCCAAATATTCTCTCCAGCAATTAGAATTCCAAAGGCAGCCAAAGGATCCCCAAGGATTCTCTCCAACAATTCGAATTCCAGAGGCATCCAAGCAACTCAAAGAGGAGTGCACTCAATCATTGTTTACTTGGAGTCAAGTGGAATCAATCACTATTTTTTAGGGAGTTGTTGGTACGTTCCCTATAGAATAAATAGTGCAAAGCTATAGCTAGGAAGGGTCAGAACTTTGTTTCAATATATTGAGCTTTTTATCAAACTTTCAGAATTGTATGAGGCTATTCTTTTATGAAATGAGCAGACTGATTTCATTTTACTGATTTAAGTTTCAGAGAGTTAGGCTTGTGGGTTAGGGCCCAATCCATGTGCCTCAACCTCTCTGCTTTATTTTTTCTCTGCTTTCTGTCATTTCATTAGTTTCACTTCTAATAATTTCGTTTACGTTTCAAGTTGCTTTTTAGTTTTACTTTCAGTGTGTTGTTGTAGGTTTCGTTTCCTTCTGAGTAATATATTAAAGGAGAAAAAAAAAAAGATTTTGGATCAAGACCCCCTTCTCAACTCTGTAAATAGAGCTCGAGGAGAGCGAACCTTCACACAGAACCAAAAACTGACTTATGTTCACTATTTCTGAGATTAAAAGTGGAGTCGCATTACCAATTTCCAGTCTTCCTTTGCACGGTATTTTTACGCATTTGTCTGTTTCTTTGCGCATAAGTTAGAAGGTTGATTGTAGGAATTATTGTTAAAAACCCAGAGCAGCTCCATGGCGCCTCCCCACTTCATTCTCCATCTCTTTCTTCACAATATGCGCATTGTTGTTACACCCTTCATCTCTACTTTTTCCCGCTTACTCTCACGGCCGCACCCACCTTTTTTATCATAAAAACACTTAAACCATCCAGCTCGCCTTATTCCTTTGTTTTTATTCATCATGGTTTCCTTACCCTTTTTAATGCAAAACACTTGAAAATCATTGGAACTCGACCTCCACCCTAGCTCCTCAAAATTCACGCTATCGTACATCGCAATCTCATTTCGCAACTTTTTTCCCTTTTCCCTTTAAGACTTACCGCTCCAAACGCCGACTGCGATATCACTGTCGTACTCTGCCACCGGCCCTACAGCCACATCATCCCATCACAATCACATTTCGCAACCTTTTCCCTTTCCCTTTAAGACTTACTGCTATAAACTCTGATCGCAATATCATTTCGTATTCCGCCACACCGCAAATTGCATTTCACAATCTTTATCCCATCGCAAATCGCATTTCGCAATCTTTATCCGCTCCTTGTTAACACTTACTGCTCCTGTCTGCCAATTGCAATATTAGTATCACGCTCTACCACCAGCCCCACCACCACATCATTTGACTCATCGCATATCACATATCACAACCTTTTCCCTTTTCACAAATCATGTTTCGCTCCCGCTCCTAAACTATACTCTCGCTTCTCCGCCAGCCTACAATATTGTGATATTGTGACATCGCATATCATGCTGCCAACCCTCCATTGCAACTCTGCCATCGCACTTTTCAAATCATTCCGCTCCAAATCATTTTTGCGCTACAATAAAGTTTTAATAAGGTTTAAACCCCCCTCTTTTCACTTCTCTAAGCCTTGTCCCATGTGTTCAAGCCCTCCATTAGCATATTTAGCCATTTTTCCTCCAAATTGCACGAAACAATTTTTTCAAGTTTAGTTAGATCATGAATATTTGCATGGTTAAAAGCATGGTAGCATGGTAGATAGATCATAGGATAGGTAGAGTGCATTTAGCCGTGTTAGGCCCCCATAAATTTTTTGACAAGCAAGCAGGGGGCTAAGTTGTTTACTAAGTCTTCAAGGAATGCATTTCCCCCCTTGAAAACACATCATCCTTGAAGCCTTTTCATGCTCCCTGCCCTTGATCTTTCCCCTCTATTGTTCTTAAGTAAATGAACCTCACCGATTATGACAAATTGTGCTCCTAAAGGTCTTCATTTGCCCTTGAACCCCTGCAAAATGTCCCATTTCATTCCCTTTTCCCTTTTTGGTCAAAGTCCCCCTTTTACCCTCTAAACCCCCTTTAAACCCTTCATGCAACCCCTGTTTGGTCTTTTCCCCGTTTCCCCATCTATCGTTACCTTTTTCCTAGCCTTAAATTTCATTAAAAATGGCCCAAAAACCATTTTCTCCATATGTGGGCTTAGCCCCTTTCGGCCAAACCCCTGCACCTTTCCCACCACGCGACCGCGGCGCTAGGACCACCCGCCAGCCCGAGAAGCGCTTATCTCAAATCCATATTGGGCGCATTGAAAACCATCGATCTGTATAGAACGGATGGTCGTCGCATCCCCACAACGTCCATCGTTCACTCTGTTTTCCACTTCGTTCATCGCATCATAATCGTTCATTTTCCCGCCAGATCAACGGTCAAAGTTTACCCGCCCCGGTGGTCCCCGCGCGCTGTTCTAAAACCGGCGGTATCTATCGCACCGCCTTTGAGGGGTGGGCGGTATTTTTCTTTAGACCAACGATTCCACTCATCAAACGATGCGTGGCAGCGGCACTGTTTGAAAACCGCCCGCTCATCGCGCGTTATCGTTCGACGCAAGACACAGAGCGATATGCATATCAGCTGTCCGATCTGCGATCGCCCATCCGATGATTGCCACACCACGAAACTGCGCTGAAGTTAACCAAGGCATCCGTACCCCGGGCCCACTGTCCATCGCCTCCGACACATTCCCAGCCGTCAATCTCCTCCTGAGATCAGACGGTCCTGATTTAAAGATTAGTCTCGCTGTAACCCCATTCCACCACGTCATATGTCCACGTGTGTTTGTAGTTTTCTCGTCTGTCCCCTATATAATTTCATTCCAAGGGTTACAAGCAGGCGAAAAACTGCCATGATTCATATGCGCTATTGCAAAGGCACAAAGCACAGAAGTAGCTGATTTTACAGAAAAATGTCCGGAAGGGTGTCTGCACCGTAAATTTCATCAAAGGATAGAGTTCAAACTCTGTAAACCTTCTCCGGCACCATTATTGTTTCAGTAGACATTGTTTCCAAGAAAATTCCCCCCCCTACAGCAGTCCTATGCTATCAGAAGCATTTGTTGCACAGTATGGTAGACCCTAGCATCATTTATTTACCTTTTTGTTTATTCACCAGAAGTACTACAGAATGCTACAGTGGAGTACATCAGAGACATGCCCAGAGTAAATGGAAGCCTGGAGAAGACCACTCTTTCACTCAAAATAGTGCCATGGATAAATGCACAGAATTTAAATAGAATGGGCCTCGGCCCTCTTCTTTTCTTGAGTGTTAATGCTCCATTTAGTGTGTCACCTACCTTCTTAGCTCCACTTGAGCTATAAATTCATGAAGAAACTTATTGTAAAGGTTGTTGATCAGTTATCAAAGAATTGAAAGCTATTTCTTTTGAGACATAGTCTCTGTGTAAAGTTGTAAGATAGGCTGAGGAAAATATTTTCAGACTGAGTATCCAGCTATTGGAAATGTTGAACTTTACTGGTGTTTCTTTTTAATATGACAAGCACGTTTCTTTGGATCCTGATCTAAAGCAGCGGTGATGTTTTCCTATCTCTGTGTTTTAATTCATTTCATTTCGTTTCTACTGGCTTGCATCAGAATATTGGCATAGGATTTACCCTTGTTAGGTACCCTATGTTTCTGCTCTCCTCGCCTTCAATGTTTTCTTCCAATGTGTTATCTAAGAAATGATCTCAGTTAATTTAACCAGTGTAGTGGATGTTATTTCCTGCTCTCTGATATATGAATTGAATGAATCAGTTCTTAGATGTTCTTGTTAGGATTTAACTGGAAGATTTGGGAACACTGGGGATTAGAGTTAGCCCAGTCCACTAGGATCCTTGTGCAACCAGTTGGCCTTTCTAAGATCCCTCAAGCTGGAGGCCGAAGCATTGAGAGTTCAAAGTCTCTCTCTGATCTCAGGTCTTCAACTTTGTGTTCTAATCTATGTTGCTTCCTCCTCTCCTACCATCCCATATCACACAATCATCTTTAAGATCCAACGTTTTAGATGACTAGCCCAACTGAAAGCCTGCATATTGTTTAGCAAGCAAATCCTTTCCTCACTCCATTTCCCAATGGTCTTGAATGCTCCCTAAAATACTTCACCTCTGCCTAAATCCTCTTTGCTCATCCTTTTCTTACATTGAACCCTTCTTTCCTAATAACTAGCAACCAAAAAAAAAATCAAACAAACAAACCATGTGCCTATAACTAGCCTAATATCTTAACCTTCGAGCTTCAAAGACATATACCATTAACAATCATAGAGAGATCCCTCTCTGGACCCAGGAGGGCTAGATCCTAAGGTCTGAAAGTGGTTTGATGTTGTCTCATCTTTTGGTCTTGCCAATCTTGCCAAAACATGGGAACCCCAACATAATGGCGACTCCACTGGGGAACATTCTAAGTATTTTCTATCCTACTACATCATAAGAGCCTCAGAAACCTAGAAACTCTGGTTAGGTTGGCAGTAAAACACTTCTATTCACAGATCAACCTCTATACCATTTGTGGTGTTTTCTCCCACACTCTTAGACAGAGTCTGGAAAGGGCCAGGTAACCTCCAGATCTCACACTCTTTCAGAGGTGACATATCTGGTAAATGCCCTCCCAATCAATTTCTGGTTAGAGTTTGTTGTGTTGTGAAGATATCCTTGAAAAGGGACATCTCATAAGCACTGCGGTGGACAGTGTACCCTTCAGAAACATCCTAAACCTTCCACCTGGAGACTCCATAATTCCTAAACGATTTAAAGACTCCACTGGTGATCAGTAGGCCTGCTGATTATCTTGGTTCACATTAGACTCCACTGGGAGACCAGAGCCCATTTCAACATCAACCACAATAGAAGTAACAAGTAGGGTAAGTTGCTTGGTTGGAAAATAGCATTTTGGCTTCAAGAACCATTCACACAAGAGATTATCCTAACCCAAACCCACCTGAAATAGTTGACAACCTTGAGAGCATCCTTAAGGGATCTCCTACACATAAACAATCAACTATTTCTAGCCACATCCATAGAGATAAATCTACACCAGAAGACTTTACAGATCTATCAGACCCATTTTTTGACCTAGGCATTCAAAATAGTCTACCAAGAACTAGGTCATTCAATGTCCTAGACCAGCCAGACCTTGAGCTTCCCGGTTCACAAACTCAAAGTGGTAGACACCCTCGGAATAGACAGACCCCTCCATCTACACCTCCTGATATTCACCTCATTTAGAACTTGGGGCTATGCCACCCTAAATCTGCCCAACAAGCTTCTGTTGGTCCTAATATCCCTGTCATCCATATACCAGGTGCTCAAGCCAAACCTTTACCTCATCAAAACACCATCATGGCAGCCTGGTATGCACCTCTGGTTTTACCCCAGCCTCTAGTACCCTTGCCAAATGATTATCAATCAAAGATCCCACACTTCACTGCAAAGGATTCTACCACAGCCCAACACCATGTAGATAGGGTGGAAGATTCTTTTGACTACATGGATATAGATGATGAAATAGTCAAAATGAGAATCTTTGCCCAGAGCTTAGGAGGTGATGTGAAAAAATGGTTTAAGGGCCTACCTCCTAATAGTATCCAAGACCTTCCTGCTTTATATCAGACCTTCGTAAACAAATGGGAAGTTAAGGCAAACCCTCTCCAAATCCTAGCAGAATAAAAGAACCTGAAAAGAAACGTAGGAGAGAGTGTCCAGGCCTACTCTACAAGGTTTAACAGTGTTTATAATGCTCTTCCTCCACACATGAAACCTCCCCTAGGTATGGTCCTAGTGAAATACCCTGAAGGCTTAGATGCTGATATGGCCTACCAGCTTAGGGAGAGGGAGTACAATACATTGAAAGACATGCAAAAGGGAGCAGTGAGTGTAGAGGCAAATTTGATTAAGAAAAAAGCAAGATTGAGAGCTGAGAAAAGGGTAACATATAGACATGACAATGTAGCTTCCACATCTGATCCAAATTATGACCGTTTATCTAAAAATGTGGAAAGGTTATACCAAATGATGGAAAAAATGGTTGTCATGGTGAGTAACCAAAACAGAAATCAAAATCATAACCAGAAACAGAACTTTAGAAGAAACAACACCCCTCCCAACAGACAAAGAGAATCAAATCAGCAAGTTATTCCCCCATTCCAAGAGAACTTTCTTGATGAGGATGAGAGGATCATAGAAGAGTCTGAGGGGAACACAATAAACATGTTTGAAACATAAAATTCAATCCACAATTGTTACACAGAAGAAGATCAGCCCTCACCCTCGTATTGGGATGAGGAATGGTCAGAATCTGAAGATTACAGGTTTGGACTTGAAAATGCCATGATGCAGGTCAGAGAACAATATGAACTTAGAAGCAAAAAGAGCTTAGATACTACCAAAGTAAAGGCTTCTGAGGTTACCATCAAGAAGAGACCTGAGAAAACTTCTAAAGTGACTGTTGAAAGTAGCAAATCAGCAGCTGAGAGTTCTGGAAAGAACAAAGAAAAAGACAACCAAAACACTAATACACAAGGTAAACCAACAAGCAGTACTAACACTGCAGCTAGTGCTCCTGATAAAACGGTCATCAACATTGTACATAACGAGAATCAGCACACTGATTCAGCCACTAAGGTGGTGACTAACAAAACAGAGTCGAACATTCCAAAGAGTCAGTCCACTTTCAATTTGGAAAGTGAGATTGCAAAAATTAAAATCTCTGTCCCACTCTCTGAGCTGGGCACTCAGGATGTATATAAAGGCCAAATTTTGAAAGAATTAAATTTAGGAGAGAACAGTGACACTGTAAATTTGAGTGATGATCAACCTGCCCTTCTGTTTGGTCCAAAGATAGAAGGAAAGTTTCAGGAAGGGGTAGTGCCCCTGTTTTATATCAGTCTGAATATCCATGATAAGATTCTCCACAATGCAATGCATGATTCTGGGGCATCACACAACCTGATGCCTAAATTAGTGATGGAAATATTAGGCCTAGAGATAACACGTCCTTATAAAGACTTATATTCATTTGATTCTAGTAGGGTAAAGTGTCTTGGCCTGGTCAAAGATTTATGTGTGAGCCTTACCTAGATTCCAACAAAGTGTATGGTCATGGATGTTGTTGTGGCACATGTGCCACCCAAGTATGGCATGTTATTGTCAAGGTCATGGGGAGCCACAGGGGCTTCATTGCGCGAGCAATATTATAGCACGTGGGTTCATATTGGGGGATATATAATGAGGAAAACATGACATAATATATTGGGGGATATATAATGAGGAAAACATGACATAATATATTGGGGGATATATAGGGGGTAGAGGGTTTTTATATTGGCACGTATAAAAAATAGAGCTCAAAGCTAAGGAAAAAATATAAAGGGGTATAAAATTTTAATGAAAAAATGGATACCTACAATATATAGTGAAAGTAGGGGCTTTTTAAATTGGGAAGGTGTATTGGGTTTATATTGGTAGGGGGTTAAATAATGTGATTTTTAGAGGAATTTTCCAATATGTACTCAAATTAAGGGTATTGTTTAATATGCTATGATCGCACGTGATATGTAAGAGGTTAGTTCAGTGAAGCCCCTGTGTGGGGAGCCAAGCTGCAAGGCACAATGCAAATGGATGGGGCCTATGCCACAATACCAATCTTTGGCCAACTTAGAAGACTGTACAGAGAGGCACAAATGAAATTTCTGGTCAGTAACCCCGAAAAGCCTGAAAATTCACCTTTATACTCTGTACATATAGACCTTGACTCCTTCATCCTCTATAATGACGAATCCTTAGAAGGGTAAGAGTCCAGAAACAGAGATACAAACAAGGAAACAGAGCCCATGGACTTTGACATAATGGCTACTCTAGACTCGGAAGAGAATGATGTAGAAAACTCAGAACAGTGCACTGAAACAAAAACTCAAAGTGAACCAAAAACAGAATGCAATCAGCCAACTAGTCACCTCTCTGATTTCCACACCCATGATGAAAAACAAAACAACCCACAGCCTAGTACAGCTCCTATAATGCAACATAATGGCGAACCCAGCTGTAGAGAAGAAAGTGATGATAAAACGAAAAACGAACCCTTATGGGAGATGAATTTCGATGGGTCATGCACCAAGAGAACTGCTGGAGCACGAGTGTGGATACATAACACAGAGAGTGACTACGCCGAAATCCATGCCTGTAACATGCACTTCAAATGTACAAACAACATTGCAGAGTACGAGGCTCTTATCCTAGGTTTAAACTTGTTGAGAAAATTAGGAGCCCGTAGGATAACTGTGCGTGGGGACTCTAAGCTGATTATTAAACAGGTGAATGGTGAATATACAGCAAAACATCCTAGACTGAGGGCATACAGGAACGACGCTATGGATCTATTGAAAACTTTTGTGGAATACGATCTGGCGTTTGTCCCTAGGGGTCAGAACGAAATTGCAAATGGACTAGCCTGCATGGCTAGTTCGTATCATAAGCCTCCCAATGACCAACAGATCATCATTCAAACCAAATTCAGACCTGCAGTGCCGGACAATGAAAAATATTGGCAGGTCTTTGAGGGTGATAAACAAATTAAAGATTTCTTGGTAGGCAGAAATGAGTTTGAATTTTCTGATTCAGACTCTAAATCTGACAGTAGCTTCCTAAGTGAAGAGTCCTTAGATGAGGAAGAAACACTCTGTAACATAGAAATAAACACTTTAAATGAACAGATTGGAAATCCAAACGAAGAATGTGAAAACGCAGATAGTGAAGAAGTAGAGGTGCTGTAGACCAAAGATAAGAACATACCTCGAGGTCTAGCACCTTTAGAAGACCTTTTTGACTTTGATGATGTAGCAAAAAAGCTCACTATAGAACATGCAGACTCTGATGTTGAGGAATGCAACATAGGCACTGAAGATAAACCCAAGATGATCAAATTGGCTAAGTCCCTGCCTGTAAACATGAAAAAGAAATACATTGACCTATTCAAGGAATTCATTGATGTGTTTTCTTGGAGTTATGAGGACTTAAGGGCCTATGACACAAACATCATACAACATAAAATACCCTTGAAAGAAAATCAGAAGCCCTTCAGGCAAAAACTTCGCAGAATAAACCCAAAACAATTGTCTACAGTAGAAAAAGAGGTTAAGAAGATGTATGAGGTAGATATAATTGTGCCTGTAAGGTTCTCTGATTGGGTATCAAACCTAGTGGCTATGAGAAAGAAAACTGGGGAGATCAGGCTGTGTATTGATTTCAGAAACCTTAATAGAGCCTCACTCAAAGACAATTACCCTTTGCCTAAAATGGAACATATTCTTCAGAAGGTAGTAGGCTCTAAAAGGATCTCCCTGCTAGATGGTTTTTCAGGTTACAACCAAGTCTTAGTAATCCTAGAAGACCAACTCAAAACAGTCTTTACCACTCCATGGGGCACCTTTATGTATGTAAAGATGCCTTTTGGATTGATGGACGTTGGTGCAACCTTCCAAAGGGCAATGGACATATCTTTTTCAGATGAAATAGGACACTTCATTGTCATCTATCTGGATGAAATAACAGTCTATTCCAAGACTGAGGAAGAACACCTAGAACACCTGAGAAGAGTGTTTGAAAAATGTAGAAGGTTTGGTCTGTCACTGAATCCTAAAAAGACTATATTTGGGCTGCAAGAAGGTAAGCTTCTTGTCCACATCATATCTGAGAGGGGGATTAAGATAGACCCACAAAGAGTTGAGGAAATACTACAAATCACACACCCAAGAAACATCAAATAATTACAGTCCTTCATTGGGAAAATCAACTTCCTCAGGAGGTTTATTCCCAACTTAGCTGAACACCTTAGGAATATGACTAACATGTTGAAGAAAGGTGCAGGAGTTAAGTGGACTGTTGAAGCCAAGAAATCTTTTGAATCTGTTAAACTTGCACTCACCCAGGCTCTTGTCCTAATCAGCCCAGATTTCTCAAAAGATTTCCTGATTTTTTCATTTGCCTCCAAGCATACAATAGCTGCAGTTCTACTGCAGAAAAATCCAGAGGGAATGGAACAGCCCATCTCTTTCTTTAGGAAAGTACTCAGAGATGCGCCCTTGAAATACAACATAATGGAAAAACAGGCCTATGCTCTGGTTAAGGCCTTGAAAGATTTTAGGGTGTACATATTGCATTCCCACACCATAGCTTATGTGCCAAATATAGTGGTTAAAGGCATCTTTTCCCAAGACCCAGATGGGAAGAGGGGAAAATGGATTGCTATGATTTTAGAGTACAACCTTGAGATAAAACCCACCGAACTTATCAAAGGTCAGGGCTTAGCACAACTAATGGCTGAAACAAACCTATAAGCCCTTGACATTAACATGGTAGATGCCTTGGATGAGCAGCAGGGATTGCCTGATCCCACTGTTGAGGAAAAGTTTCAGAGCTCTCCTTGGTATTCTGACATTATGTATGTGCTTACACACCTCAATGCCCCTCCTGAACTATGAAAGACCAAGGCCAGATTCCTAAAAATAAAAGCCAGAAGCTATTGCATATTGAATAACTGCTTATACTGGAAAAATGAAAATGGCATATTGCTTAAATGTTTTCCTGAATCTGAAGCAGAAAGGATTAAACAAGAATTCCATGCGGGAGAGTGTGGAGGCCACCTGAGCTGGAAGGCCACTGCAAACAAAATACTTGGAGCTGGCTACTATTGGCCCACACTCTTCAATGATATCCATAAGATGATAATTTCCTGCCACAAATGCCAGATTTTTGAAGGAAAAAGAAAACTCCTCCCCTTACCTCTACAACCCATCACTGTTGAAGGTCCTTTTCTACAATGGGGCCTAGATTTCATAGGAGAAATCCACCCTGCTTCTTCTGCATAGCACAAATGGATCCTAACAGCCACAGACTACTTCACTAAGTGGATATAGGCCATACCTACTAGGAATGCCACATATTCAGTCATCATTAGTTTCCTAGAAGGTCATATCCTCTCTCGGTTTAGCTGCCCAAGGAAAATAATCACTGATAATGCTGCTACTTTCGGATCCAAGAAAATGGTTGATTTTTGTCACAGGTATCAAATAGCACTCAGTCATTCAACTGCCTACTACCCTCAAGGTAATGGATTAGCTAAATCATCAAACAAGAGCCTTGTGGCCATCATCAAAAAGTTGTTAGAAGAGAACAAAAAGTCATGGCATAACAAGTTAGTGCATGCCCTGTGGGCTGACAGGCTTTTAACAAAGAAATCCATTGGCATGTCACCATATCAGCTTGTCTATGGAACAGAAGCAGTTTTTCCCACCGGCCTTGGAATACCAGTGATTAAACTTGTTCAAGAGATACAAACAGAAGAAGATAGCATGGTGAGGAGAAAAAACCAGACAATTCATCTCCAACAAAAAAGGGAAGAGGTCTACAATAGAGCAATCAAGGTTCAAGAAAATATAAAGAAGTTATTTGACAAAAGAACTAAGGCCTCTGATTTCAAAATTGGAAACAAAGTTCTGAAGTGGGACTCCAGAAGAGAGGACAAAGGTAGGCACGGCAAGTTTGACAGTTTGTGGCAAGGTCCCTACATCATCCAGGCCACTGTGGGTCCAAATGCCTTTTTCCTACAAGAGTTAGACGGCATAGAGTTGTTTGGGGGTCCTGTCAATGGCAGGATGCTCAAACACTACTTCTGTTGATTTCCAACCTCCAGTTTCCATCCTCAGTGTGCATACCATTGCAGTGTTTTCTTTCAAAAAAAAAAAAAAAGAGAATGTTTCAAAAAACAAAGAGAAAGGAGAGGTTCAGACATGCTCAAAACATGAACCTCTGAAGTGCAAATATTGGCTCTAATATGATCAAAACCCGAGCCAAAGAAAGTGAAGATAGTTGGTTCAAACATGCCCAAAACCTAGACCAGCAAAGAAGAAAAAAGTCAGCTCTAACAAGCCCAAAACCAGAGCTGAAATTATTAAAAAAAAAAGAAGGAAAGTGACTCTAACAAGCTTAAAACTTGAGTCACAAAGGAAAGAAGGGTGCTTCAAACTTCAGTTTTCAAGCCTTCAAAGTTTTGTTTTCATTTTTCTGCAAGTTTTTGTCCATGTGCAACTGTCTTGATGCCTTGGATCCACAGCAAACTAGACTGTATAATCCTAGTTTGACTGTTTTTAAATTTCTATTGTAGAATATAGAGAAGAAATCTGTTGGACAGTCTAATCCCAACAGATATTAGATTAGGTAGAGAAACATATGAGACCAACAGTCTAATCTGGTCTCATGGAGTAATAAGGGTAGAAATAGAATAGGTTTATTTTCTTTTTTTTTAAATAAAAAGATGTAAAGGGTCTGCTAGCTCAAATGCACCCTAGAAGAAAAATGCTAGGATTGTAGAATGGGTAGGTAGATTGATTGGGAAAGTTTTTCTACTAAATTGATGTCTTCACAATTGTGGCAGCTGAAAATCAAAGAAGAAAGGTGGCTCCAGCAGTAGGCATCTGGCCTACACCAAAGATCATTTTCTGAATTCTTGACTCCTTCAAGAAGAAGCCATCCCCATGTGGAGCCACTGTTAGACCCCCATAAATTTCTTGACAAGCAAGCAGGGGGCTAAGTTGTTTATTGAGCCTTCAAGGAATGCATTTCCCCCCTTGAAAACACATCATCCTTGAAGCCTTTTCATGCTCCCTGCCCTTGATCTTTCCCCTCTGTTGTTCTTAAGTAAATGAGCCTCGCCAATTATGACAAATTGTGCTCCTAAAGGTCTTCATTTGCCCTTGAACCCCTACGAAATGTCCCATTTCATTCCCTTTTTCCTTTTTGTTCAAAGTCCCCCTTTTACCCTCTAAACCCCCTTTAAACCCTTCACGCAACCCCTGTTTGGTCTTTCCCCATTTCCCCATCTATCGTTACCTTTTTCCTAGCCTTAAATTTCATTAAAAATGGCCCAAAAACCATTTTCTCCATATGTGGTCTTAGCCCCTTTCGGTCAAACCCCTGCACCTTTCCCACCACGCGACCGTGGTGCTAGGGCCACCCGCCAGCCTGAGAAGCGCTTATCTCAAATTCATATCAGACGTGTTGCAAATCGTCGATCTGTATAAATCGGACGGTTGTCGCATCCCCAAAATGTCCACCGTTCACTCCGTTTGCCGCTTCGTTCATCACATCATAATCGTTCATTTTCCCGCCAGATCAACGGTCAGAGTTTACCCGCCCCAGTGGTCCCCGTGCACTGTTCTAAAACCGACGGTATCTATCGCACCGCCTTTGAGGGGTGGGCGGTATTTTTCGTTGGACCATCGATTCCACTCATCAAACGACGCGTGGCAGCAGCACTATTTGAAAACCACCCGCTCATCGCGCGTTATCGTTCGATGCAAGACAGACACAAAGCGATATGCATATCAGCCGTCTGATCTGCGATCGCCCATCCGACGGTTGCCGCACCACGAAATTGCGCGGAAGTTAACCAAGGCATCTGTACCCCGGGCCCATTGTCCATTGCCTCCGACGCGTTCCCAGCCGTCGATCTCCTCCTGAGATCGAACGGTCCTAATTTAAAGATTAGTCCTGCCGTAACCTCGCTCCGCCACGTCATCTGTCCACGTGTGTTCGTCGTTTTCTCATCCGTCCCCTATATAATTTCATTCCAAGGGTTATAGGCAGGTGGAAAATTGCCATGATTCATATGCGCTATTGCAAAGGCACAGAGCACAGAAGTAGCTGATTTTAGAGCCTGATTTTACAGAAAAATGTCCGGAAGGGTGTCTGCACTATAAATTTCATCAAAGGACATATTTCAAACTCTGTAAACCTTCTCCGATGCCATTAAAGCTCAGATTGCATAAACAAAGACAGTACGGGAGCAGCAGAGAGCTCGAGGCAGGAAATAGAAGATTTTTGAGTTTTTTCAGGGATTTAGAAGGCAAGGTACTGGTTCAAAGACATCATGGATTGCAACGAACGGGCCAGCGCGCAGAAAACAATGCTATCAGGATTTAAAATCAACAAAAATTTTCTTCCCAAGCACGGACACGGTACACATTATTGCTTCAGTAGACATTGTGTCCAAGAAAAGTTCCCCCCCCCCCCTACAGCAGTCCTATGCTATCAGAAGCATTTGTTGCACAGTATGGTAGACCCTAGTGTCATTTATTTACCTTTTTGTTTTTTCACCAGAAGTACTACAGAATGCTACAGCGGAGTACATCAGAGACATGCCCGGAGTAAATGGAAGCCTGGAGAAGACCACTCTTTCACTCAAAAGAGTGCCATGGATAAATGCATAGAATTTAAATAGAATGGGCCTCGGCCCTCTTCTTTTCCTGAGTGTTAATGTTGCATTTAGTGTGTCACCTACCTTCTCAGCTCCACTTGAGCTATAAATTCATGAAGAAACTTATTGTAAAGGTTTTTGATCAGTTATCAAAGAATTGCAAGCTTTTTCTTTTGAGACATAGCCTCTGTGTAAAGTTGTAAAATAGGCTGAGGAAAATGTTTTCAAACTGAGTATCCAGCTATTGGCAATGTTGTACTTGACTGTTGTTTCTTTTTAATATGACAAGCACATTTCTTTGGATCCTGATCTAAAGCAGCGGTGATGTTTTCCTATCTCTGTGTTTTAATTCATTTCATTTTGTTTCTACTGGCTTGCATCAAAATATTGGCATAGGATTTACCCTTGTTAGGTACACTATGTTTCTGCTCTCCTCGCCTTCAATGTTTTCTTCCAATGTGTTATCTAAGAAATGATCTCAATTAATTTAACCAGTGTAGTGGATGTTATTGCCTGCTCTCTAATGTATGAATTAAATGAATCAGTTCTTAGATGTTCTTGTTAGGATTTAACTGGAAGATTTGGGAACACTGGGGATTAGAGTTAGCCCTGTCCACTAGGATCCTTGTGCAACCAGCTGGCCTTTCTAAGATCCCTCAAGATGGAGACTGAAGCATTGAGAGTTCAAAGTCTCTCTCTGATCTCAGGTCTTCAACTTTGTGTTCTAATCTGTGTTGCTTCCTCCTCTCCTACCATCCCATATCACACAATCATCTTTAAGATCCAACGTTTTAGATGACTAGCCCAACTGAAAGCCTGCATATTGATTAGCAAGAAAATTCTTTCCTGACTCCATTGCCCAATGGTCTTGAATGCTCCCTAAAATACTTCACCTCTGCCTAAATCCTCTTTGCTCATCCTTGTCTTACATTGAACCCTTCTTTCCTGATAACCAGCAACCAAACAAAAAATCAAACAAACAAACCCCGTGCCTATAACTAGCCTAATATCTTAACCCTTGAGCTTCAAAGAGATATACCTTTAATAATCATAGAGAGATCTCTCTCTGGACCCAGGAGGGCTAGATCCTGAGGTCTGAAATTGGTTTGATGTTGTCTCATCTTTTGGTCTTGCCAATCTGGCCAAAACATGGGAACCCCAACAAGCCGTTTGGCCAAGTTAAGTGTGGTTTAGAATTAATTTCCTTTCTGCCATTTATTTTCAGCAAGTTAAATTAGTTTCCTTTCCATCATTTCCTTTCTGCAATTTAATTTAGTTTCCTTTCTCTCATTTCCTTTTTGCAACTTAAGTTAGTTTCATTCCTGTCAGTTCCTTCCAGCAATTTTCTTTCTGGTTCTTATCATAGTTTAAGAAATAGCACCCCTTCGTAAAGCAGAATAAGATGACATGAACATAATGCATCTGTTGTGTATATAGCACTGTCACCTCCAAGTTTGTATGAACCCCGAGTTGATAGAGTAAAGTAGGGCAACCACTGGGAGTTGAAACACTCTTGGTGCAATACTAGCGCGCACCACTTTTTGGCGCCGTTGTCGGGGAACGAACCCGGGTTTAAATATTTCAAAGGAAAGCTGATGACAAGATGGTTCGGACCTTAAACAGTGGAAAAATATTTTGATAATGGCGCAGTTCAAACCAGAACCATAGATGAGGAAGGAATCCCCTTTCTTTTCAATGGTCACAAACTTAAAATTTAAAAGAAGCCATTGTCAAGGGCAGATTTCATAAATTCAATAAGCAGAGAGGTGAATGTGATGGGAAAATCCATAGTTTCCCACATGTCGACAAGTTTGTGTGTTGAAAACCTCGATGGAGGCAGCTCACTTGCTCTCAAAAAAAAAAAAAAAAAAGAGAGAATAAAGATCCATGGGTGAAAACCTCTTTGAGGCGCCCAAGGCAAGTTTGTGGGTTGAAAACCTCCATGGAGGCAATACACTTTATTTAAAAAAACAAAAACAAAAACAAGAACCAAAAATATATCTGCATCTCTGTGTTTTCTGTGTTTGTTGTTTTGCAGGTTATTAATGGTTTCTGAAACACGGGGAAGCATTCATCTTCTTTTCCCTTATTCTATCTTACCATCCATCCCATCATTCACTCCATTCATTTTCGTAACTTCCTCCATCACCTCCATACACCACATTCCTCCATTATTGAGCACAATGTAGCAAGGAAATCAAACCACAAACTGCTACAGACATCAGGAAATTCCTACAGCGCAAAAATATGTTCATGAACAACAAGGAAAAAAAAGAGAGGAGCTGATAAAGCAGACCCCGGGAAAGACAAGAGTGCCGCCCATGACATCTGGAGCACCCCCACGCAGCATCTACAATAGGAAGAAACATCAAGAAATATCACTAGCTCACTCAGATAATTTCTGATTCAGCAAGCTGCTCACTTAGAAAATAGGAAAATAGGGAAAAACACAACATATAAGAGGCTTGTCTCCAAATTGCAGCTCCTGAAAATGCCTTGACAACAACTGGTGAGCTCAGGTATATCCCGTCACCCCTCGCTATGCATTCATAATGGACAGAAATAATTAAAATTGCAGACTGAGAGTTTAAGAGGCAAAAAGGTGGCCAGTTAAATTGGCCACCACCGTGGCCAACAAAAAAAAAATCAATTGGAGTGGAGGAGACACACAGTATCAGCCAATTAACAAGAAGAGGGTCCAACTGTCTACAATAGAAACTAGAGTTGAGCCGCGTTAAATAAGCGCTTCAAAAAAATAAAAATAAAAATAAAATAGCTGCGCAGTCTAATAATAAAAAGGGCTCGTCTCATCCAAACCAGTAAATTGAAAATTTTTAAAGGGAGAGAGACCGATGGAAGCCCGCAGTGCAACAATAGTGAGCTTCAGCCGCGTATTTTGGAACAGCATGCAACAACAGCATCAGAACAATGTCACCCTATCCATGGCCTGGTCCTCTTTCATAAATATGAGCAGGGAAGATTTTATAGCAACCAACCCAAACAAGGAATAATTCCACTTCTAGACTCAGAGAAGAAGATGAGTGCATTATGCCCAGTTAGAGGAGATGGAATAACCCCCCTCAGAGCCTCAAGAAAAGGGAGTACCATACTCAAGGAAGACTGAGAAGTGAATTGGAAAGGGCACCATTATACAAGAGGGCCATGCAAGCCAAAAATATCCAATGGTTGGGACTAAATCTCAACCCACCTTTGTTGTTGGGGCTGAATGATGAAAAGGACATAGATGCACAAGATAGAGAATGGGAGAATGCTGAAAAGAATAATCGCTTTTACCCCCTTGCGGAAACTCCCACACTTCTTCCTCAGGAAATTAGGGGATTTGTCAAAGCCTTAAAGGAAATGCAGCTCAGAGGATGAGCAACTATTCAGTAGGGGGGTGATGATGAGCTCCATCATTAGACATAGTTGGAGGGGTTAATGGTCACATTTTTTCCTTCTTAGATATCTTTTTCTTTCATTTTTATTATTATTTGGTTTTATGATGCTAGTATAGGTGGGGATTAAGGCTAACATACTCTAAGTGCCTAATATGAGGTTGAGTGTAGAAAATCATGAATTATTAGCAGTTTTATAAGGACTTTATCATAAATAATTGGAGAAGAAAGCAAGGAGAATTTATAGGAGGACTGGCCACCCTCCTTAACTCTTAAAGGCAACCAAAGGATCCTAAATATTCTCTCCAGCAATTCAAATTCCAAAAGCAGCCAAAGGATCCCCAAGGATTCTCTCTAGCAATTCGAATTCCAAAGGAAGCCAAGCAACTCAAAGAGGAGTGCACTCAATATTTGTTTACTTGGAGTCAAGTGGACTCAATCAATATTTTCTAGGGAGCTTTTGGTAGCTACCCTGTAGAATAAATATAGCAAAGCTAGAGCTAGGAAGGGTCGGAACTTTGTTGGAAGCTATTGAGAATTTTATTATTTTACTCAGTGATCAAACTTTCAGAAATGTATGAGGCTATTCTTTTATGAAATGAGCATACTGATTTCATTTTACTGATTTAAGTTTCAGAGAGATAGGCTTGTGGGTTAGGGCCCAATCCATGTGCCTCAACCTCTCTGCTGTATTTGTTCTTTGCTTTATGTCATTTCATTAGTTCCGCTTCTGATAAGTTTGTTTACGTTTCAAGTTGTTGTTTAATTTTGTTTTCAGTGTTCTGTTGTAGGTTTAGTTTGCTTGTGAGTAATAGAACAGAGGAGAAAAAAAAAAATTGGATCAAGACCCCCTTCTCATCTCTTTCAATAGAGCTCGAGGAGGGAAAACCTTCCCACAGACCCAAAAACTTACTTATGTTCACTGTTTCTGAGATTAAAAGTGGAGTTGCATTACCATTTTCCAGTCTTCCTTTGCACAGTATTTTTACGCATTTTATGTTTCTTTGCGCATAAGTTAGAAGGTTCATTACAGGAATTATTGTTAAAACTCCAGAGCAGCTCCGTGGTGCCTCCCCGCTTCATTCTCCATCTATGTCTTCACAATCTACGCACTATTGTAACGCCCTCCATCTCCACTTTTTCCCGCTTACTCTCATGGTCACACCCACCTTTTTGTTCATAAAAACACTTAAACCATTCAGCCCACCTTATTCCTTTGTTTTTATTCATCACGGTTGCCTTACCCTTTTTAATGCAAAACACTCGAAAACTATTGGAACTCTACCTCTGCCCTCGCTCCTTGAACTTCCCGCTATTGTACATCGCAATCACATTTCGCAACATTTTTCCATTTTCCTATTAAAACTTACCGCTCCAAACGCCGATTGCGATATCATTGTCGTACTATGCCACTGGCACTACCGCCATGTCATCCCACTGCAATTGCATTTCGCAACCTTTTCCCTTTCCCTTTAAGACTTACCGCTCCAAACATCGATCGTGATATCGCTCCGTACTCTGCCACACCACAAATCGCAAATCACATTTCGCAATCCTTATTAGCTCCTTGATAACACTTACCGCTCCTGTCTACCAATTGCGATATTGGTATCGCGCTCTGCCAGCGGTCCCACTTCCACTTCATCTGACTCATCGCATATTGCATATCGCAACCTTTTCCCTTTTCACAAATCATGTTTCTCTCCCACTCCCGAGCTGTATTCTTGCTTCTTCGCCAACCGGCGATATTGCGACATCGCATATCGCATATCACACTGCCAGCCCTCCATTGCAAGTCTTCCATCGCACTTTTCAAATCATTCCGCTCCAAAGCATTTTTGCACTTCTATGACCCTTTTCCCATGTGTTCAAGCCCTCCATTAGCATCTTTAGCCCTTTTTCCTCCAAACTAAATGAAACACTTCAAGTTTAGTTAGATCACGAATAGTTTCATGGTTAGAAGCATGGTAGCATGGTAGATAGATCATAGGATAGGTAGAGTGCCTTTAGCCGTTTGGCCAAGTTAAGTGTGGTTTATAATTAGTTTCCTTTCTACCATTTATTTTCAGCAAGTTAAATTAGTTTCCTTTCCGTCATTTCCTTTATGCAATTTAAATTAGTTTCATTTCTATAATTTCTCTTCATCAACTTAAGTTAGTTTCATTCGTGTCAGTTCCTTCCAACAATTTATTTTTCGATTCTTATCATAGTTTAAGAAATAGCACCCCTTCGTAAAGCAAAAGAGGATGACATGAGTAGAATGCATATGTTGTGTATATAGCATTGTCACCTCCAAGTTTGTACGAACCCTAGGTTGATAAAGTAAAGTAGGGGGGCCCTGGGCGTTGTAGCACTCTTGGTGCAATACCAGGGATCACCATGGCCCACCTCATGATTTTCACTTAAATTTTGGAACCCTGTAGCTTTGGACAGAGGAGAAACTTGAGTTTTATAGCAGTTAACATTGGCTTGATGATTTTCATTTTCAACATCAGGAATAGGATATTCTCTATTTTGGTCCATGTTTATTTCATCCAAGGAGGAAGCTATTGATTCTTGTTGGGAAGAAAAATCATAAAGGGCTTCTATGATCTCATCATCTAGACACTCTTCATCCCCATACAAATTTTCAAGAAACTCAATGAAATTTTCAGAAATCTCACAACAACTATCAATCACCGACAACGAATAATTAGAGCTTTGATAATTTTGAAAGAAAACTGAATGAAAATCCTTCAGAGAATATAAACTAGTAGATGGTAGACCTTCATATCATGATCTTGCTTTTTCCTCCAAGGTAACCATGAACATTTTCATGAGACAATCTTCAAGAATCTCAATCTTTAGTCTATTAATATGAAAATGAAATTTGACCAAATGCAAACTAACATCTTATACGTCTTGGCCTTTAAACTTTGGGATTCCTTTTTAACAATATATACAAGGAATCGAATTCAGAAACCCAAGAATATGAGCTCAATTCATAGGAGCATACCTTCGAGCACTTGAATCCAACTTGAAAACAGTGAGGTCACCAGGAATTTCTTCGAACTACCAATTGTTGAACAGTGGAGTTGCAATGAAATTTTTGAACCTTTGTATTTTTTGACACTGGAGTCGCCAGGTGAATGATGCAATACCTTCTTTCTGTCTGACCGATGTTAACCATCAACAATCAGATCTAATCCTTGTCGTTCCTTCCCAGGGAATATCTGTCAACATGTCCCCGGCAATGATGCCAGAATGTTAGCACTCCACCAGTTCTCTGAAGGCTGAAAAGGAGATTGACAAATGTAACCACATACCACTTTGACCTAGTGGTTAGCCCTACTAGGCTGAGAGGGCTCTCTCTATGAGATCACAGTCAATTGTTTGGAGTGTAAAGGATATTAAGCTATGTATGTTTAGATCAGGTTTTCATTGATTTGATGGTTTTGTGTCAGATGGTGGCTTAGGCCTAGGAATACTAGGTCAGGGCTCTGAAAATCAGATTTGCAAAGATGTGATGGGACAAGGTAGGCACATACTTTAGCACTGTTGGAGAGGTAAATCCCCTCTACGGACAGAGGCAATTCCTACTAGCCCAGATCGGGTCTAACAACAACCGAGTCACATTAAGATGCAAGTTCCTAATTGCAAAAGACCAAGATGCGACAAGAGGCCTACCTTAAGTCCTACGCTGCTGTCATTTGCGGAGAAGATGGCGCTTCCGTCCCTCGCTTTGGCAGATCAATTCTCTCACTAGGCGCGTTCGAACACCTGCACGTGCATGAAGAAACAACAAACACACAAGCATAAAACCTAATACATGCAATTATGTATCAATAAGAGAAGATACAACTCATAACACAAGACATGAACATATGAGTGGAACCATAATCGAAGTCATTTATTATTAATCAGAATAAAGAAAGATACAACCTGAGCTCTGACGCTGGATCTTCCTTCGGCGGGTTGACAGCGGAGTACGTCTCGATAAAGCTCGTCAGGAATGGGACAAGTCTCTCTCTCTTCGGCTATCTGACGATAATCTCCTTACTAGTGATTCAGCTCTATTCAGGCTAGCTTGCAAAGGGAAAATGACAAGCTTATATAGATGATGGAAGGGGAGTTGGGATCCCTACAATGGGGGGATTGGCCCTATCCTCAAGGAAGCTTCCATGATAGGTGGAAAACCACTTCCCCTACATGGAGATCCGGAGCCAAACCTCCCAACTCATTTTAGATACTCGTTCAGGAGTTGGTTGGAATCAAAATTTTGCCATTTGTTTTTAAAAAAACAATCCTTATTAAGCCTGGTGCAAGTGATACACTGGGACAGAGCGCCAGTTGGTGCGGCCTCTTTGGTGGATTTCCCCCATTGGTGCGAGGGCTGAACTGGCCAGTCATGCCAAGGCCAAAAGGTCTATTTTTGGGCTTTTCACAGGAAATTGTCTTCAGGGGAATGATTGTCCTTGTCAAGGGGGTGTTTGGTCTCAATCTAGTCTCCTAAATTGAGCTCATTTAATTGTCAACCAGGGTTGGTAAACTGCTGAAGTGAAGTGTACTGTATATACCTAGGTGCTTGTTTCTTAATGCGTTGTGTGTAGTATTTTATGATGTTTTTGGTCTTTTGTGATGATTTCTGATGGTTTTATCTTTTGGTGGTTTTATGTTCACAAGGAAAATGACTAGAAAGCTAATGGAAGGAAGCTAATGATTAGAAACAGAGTGAAACCTAATTGGTTGATTTCAAATGGTAAATGCAAATGCAATATTAAAAACAGAATCAAATCTAAACTATGAATAAGCAAAAGCAAAGCTTGATAATGACTTTTAAGCAAATGATTCAAAACACAAACTAAACTTGTCAAATTATTTCATCAAAGGCATTTGAGAGAGAGCTTGAAACATGGTCACTAAGTATGCAAATATTCCTAACTAAACAGTTTAAACAACTAACTTATAATGATGCAACATTTTATCCTTGATTAGAGATTTGTTGAAGTATGTTTGGAGTAAAACATTGATACCATCATAAGATCTTCTACTCTAAATCTAATTCCTAACTCTATTCTGCAACTCAATTTTATAGCACTACACTTCACTCAAAGGTTATAGATTTTTGAAATAGTCTATTGAGGAAAATGTTTGTTTGTAAGATGATAAGGAAGTTGCAGAAGTACTTCAGGCCTTAAAGTGATATGGTCTTCTGTTCATATGTTTATGAATCAATTACGGATTTTAGAACAAGAAGAGAATTGTGAATAATGAAGGTTGTTTTGTTAAATTTAAAAACTGAAGTAATGCAGTGAATGACAACTGAATATGGAGTGCAAATGCAATGAGTTGAGCTACAACCAAACCTAAAATGTCACTAGCCTAAAACAATGCTGAACTACAAGTCATTATCAAACTTAAAGCAAAACAACTGAACATGAGTTAAGTGCAATTAAACTCCGGAGCATCCTAACTAGACTATCATGCATTATTCTATGGAATTATACAGTCTGTTTGTCCATCATGATTGATATTTTGGAAGAGTTCCTTCTTTTGGAAGAGTTTTTAGAACAATCCAGACTGTGTAATTGAGTGCAGATGTAAACATAAAGACTGAAAGCAATGAAAAACTAAAATATCATAGCCATCTCCCACTCATCATTATGATATTTTGGACAAGCGTTTAAGAGCAAGAACAACTATGGTACTTAGTGAAAACACACAACTAAAACGTTCAAGATCACAATCATGCTTAAGACAGTATAAAGATTTCTTGGAAGAGTTTCTTCTTGTGGAAGAGTATTTAGCATAAGTATAACTGTGATGGTGAATAAAAGAGATTACAATTAAATCCTACAATACTATAGTCATTTCCCATTCATCATTATAATCTGTTGGAAGAGTTTCTTCTTGTGGAAGAGTTTTTACAACGAGTTATAACTATAATAACTAATGAAGACAACTACGAATTCAACTTCAAAAAAACGTAAAGGCAGCTAGAATACTTATCTAAATTACGCAAATAAATCCGTGCAAGAGGCAGGGGCCCTCTACCACCTGACGGAATCTAACTCCAAATCAAATCAACGCTTTCAAAACAACACTGTATGCTTCATTAAAAGTGAAATAACTTGAATAGAGCACTCTGCGTCTTCAGAAATGTAGCACAGAATCTAAGCAAAATCTAGAACAAAATCTAGCCTAGCTCTCGGTTTCCCAAGTGTTTATATAACAAATGTAAATAACAAGACTTGCAACAATTTCAGGAACATTGTCTTTCCTTTTCGGAATCACATTAGGACTCTTGAAGTGGCTGCGTAACAAGGAAATGGACATCTGGACTGAGACAGTCCTACTAGAAGTCTACTTTCTTAAATGTGTTCCCACGTATCAAAACCATACCCAGAATTCGTTTCTTCCTTCATGGTGAGCAACGAACCATGTAGACATGACGTGGATTATGCCCATATGCGGTTTTTCTTGAGAGGCCACCTGGAACATACTCAAACGTGAAGACAGCTGCAGAATCGCCGGTTAGCTACGAAATGTCTACATTCTGCAGCTAGTTCCAGTCAAAATTATTTACAATGGAAAAAATCACAAAACTTAGCAAGTCAGTCATGTAAATTATTCTAAAAGTAATTTTAACTAAATTCATTGATCAATTGGGTCTAGGATAGCAATGGACAAAGGAAAATGAGGTAAAGTGGAATGAAAGAAAGCACAATTTTGAGGCTCAACATACCCCCACTGCTGTCTCTTTGCATGTCCTCATGCAAATTATCCTATGAACTCAGAGACTTCTGTAAGAACATCTAATCCTCTCCTTCTCCTTTGTCTGGAAGCTAAAGATCTTCTGGGTTTTCTGATAACAAGTTTGAACCTTAGGTTGGTAAGTGCCCTAATTAGCTTTTTGTTCCTCTTCTTCAACTTGTCATTGGTCTTTTCCACTTTGTCTATATGTAGGGATAAGGTTGAGTTCATATCAGTTTTGAGCTTGACTTGATCCTTGAGAATTTCTTTCTCATTTTTTATGTGTCTATTAAGTATTTCCAACTCATACCTATCCCTTCTTAATATATCTATTTCAGACAGTGGAGGACTAGGGGTTCTCTCCTTGCTTTCTGAAGCTCTCCTTTCCAAAGTTTCCACATAGTCATAAATTTCTTGTTGAGCAAGGTCAATTTCAGGGGTTCCTTCATTAAAATCCTCTTCTACATCTTCTTCAATGGATGTTTCCTCATCTTCTATATTAATCACCCCTATTTGTTTGATTTGAGTTTTCCTTAGTTTCCCCTTTAGTCTGTGGCTTCTTCTAGGCTGAGAAGATCCCTCTCCTTTCTCCATGACATATTTCCTAATTACCTTTTCTTCCTTAAGTTGTCTCTTGATTTGAGTCAACTTCTCTGAAATGATTTCCTCACTACTTTCTTGGACTGTTTTATCAGTTTCAACTTTTGAAGCCCTCCATTTCCTGCTTCTCTTTGTAGGCTGTGGTTCTGGTGAGGGTTCTTTTGGCTCTTCAAAATGATTTCTTATCAAGAAATTGTCCCATGTATCATTTTTTTTGGCTAAATGATGTTCAACCAAAATTTTAATCAAACCATGATGATATAAAGTTGTCTCTAAAAATTGAACCCTTCTTTGAACACAGGAAGCCATCTTTTTCAAGCTTTGAAGCAAGAAATAGGGTAGGTTTAAGTCTTCCCCCAGAAAATGCATTATCAGTCTAATGTGGTAGACATAAAATGCACCATATCTACCCTCATATGTAATAAATTTTTGCAGAAGAAGTAGTATGTTTCTCCATTTATTTTTCAATGCAGAACTTGGAATTCCTTTCTTAAATACAGTGACATCCATACCTGGTGATTTTAGAATTTGCTTCCAGGATTCATTGTGGAATTCTCTGTTTTTGAACCATCTCTCTCCATTTCTATGCAACCCTATAGCTTCTACAATGAAAACTTCAGTGACAGTAAATTTGACATCTCCCACTTCAACTTCAGTTCCTTGAAATGATCTTGCAAATGTTTTAGTGACTTATTTGTGGAAACCATTAAATTTCTCAAAAAATTGAAGCCATCCTATCTGTTGCAACATTTCTTTGCATTGAGGGTAGCCTTCTAAATATTTTGAACCCACTGGTTCAGTTCTTACAATGAAACCCATAATTTCTTTTTCAATGTTCAGATTAACACTCTTCTACCCACAGAAACAATAACTTTCACCTTCGAATTGAAATGGTTTCAAATTCTTAATGACAATGGCTTCAAACTTCGGAATGACATACCTCTGATTGACAGTGACAACAGCTTCAAACTTCGAGCTGATATACCTCTGGTTGACAATGAAAACAGCTTCAAAACTTCGGGCTGATATGCCTCTGTTGACAATGGAACTTTGGACTGATATGCCTCTATTTGACAGTGACAAATGGCTTCAAATTTCCCACACTACTATACCTCTGTCTCTCGGTGGAAAATAGCTTCAAATTCCCATACTGCTATATCTCTGTCTACGGTAACAAATGGCTTCAAATTCTTCTCTGCTATACCTCTGTGTTTATAGTGATAATGCTCAATCTCTGCCCACAGTGATTCAAACTGATATACCCTTTTTGCTATGCTCACAATGATAAGAATATCTCTGTCTACGGAATGAAATGCCGGCTACAGAATGGAGTGATGGCAGTGGTCACGGAATGAGGTAATGGAGTGAGGTGGAGGAAACGAATTAATGATTGAAAAGACGGCGAAGATTTTACAACGGCAAAGAGAATCATCATTGAATGATTTGGTTAAGAGACGTGAAGAATTCAAATACTTCGGCCATTTTAACCGCTTAAATGATGTCGGGCATGGAATTTGAAATGAGAGATTTTAATCCAAAGTCTTTGGAGGGTTTATTGGTCTTGATCAATAAAAATAATTAAAACAACATTTTCGAACAATTCATAACTAAAACTATGCTAAACTTTATGAAATGCCATTATAATCTAAACTTGTTACCTCTGCTTTTCATTTGATTTTTGTAGTCTTTGTCTTCTTTGTCCACCTTTGGAAGAGTCTTCATAATCCTTCTTGATGCTTTTTATTCATGGATACACTGGATCATTTTGTTGCAATTCTAATGTCTGTTGATTAATGTCTTCAGGATTTGTAGCTGCGGAATGTCTGGCTAGCTGCGGAAAGGCTGAACAGCTGCAGAATGTCTGTTAAGCTGCAGAATGTACCTGTAGAGCATTTTGATCATGGGATGGAGTGTTTTTGGAAATATAGGTGAAATGTTATGTGGTATGAATGGAGATGGATGATGTGTTATGATATGTATGAAATGGATGATGAAATGGAATGGATTCAGTTTATGAAATGGAGTGAAAGAACATAAGAACTGCCCTGCAATCCATGATATGTTTTATTCATTTACAGCAAGACATCAGACTTTAAATCTTGACATGAAAAATGAGATGGATGGAGTATGGAATGAGATGAATGAAACATGGAATGAAGTAGAATATGAATGAATGAATGAAGTGGAGTATGGATGGATAGGTGAATGAAGTGAAATGAAATGAGATGGATCATAAGCACTATGGATCTGAACTTATGATTTTTTTTTAACAGCTACTTGCAAAAACAAAATGGAAAAGTTAGAGTGTCAGAGAGACTCTGATTTTCACCCTATCTTTTCTGTATAAACATGCCAATCAATGATTGGTTTTCATGTTTATACCTTTCTTTTATTTTTATTTTTTATTTTTTTATTTTTTTTCAAAGAAATACTTCAGAAAATTTAATCAAGTTGATGAAGAAGAATTCTTCTTCTTCATTAACTTCACATCACTGCATTCTTGGAACTTCTTGACAAATTCTTCTCTTGAGAGTGGTTTGTGATACAGTTTCAATCTATGACCATTCACAAGAAAAGTGACCTCTTCTTCATCTATAGTTTTGATTTTTACTGCCCCATTATCAAAAATTTCAACAATTTCATATGGCCCAAGCCAATGTGTCTGAAATTTACCTTGAAAATCCTTGAATTTTGAATCAAACAAGAGAGCCCAGCCACCCTCTTTGAATTTCTTCTCTTTGATGTATTTGTCATGCCATCTAGCCCTTTGTTGTTGGACTAGACTTGTTTTCTGAACTGCATCTTGTCCGATCTCATCCAATTCATTAATTTTCTCCAGACTATGCTTTTGTGCCTCCGTTAAATCAAGTCCTAGCTGAACTGCCATTTTGAAGGTTTGAATTTGGAACTCTATGGGAAACAAAACTTGCTTTCCATAAACAAGCTCATAAGGAGTATGGCCTGTTGTGTTTCTCCATGTAGTTCTATAGGCCCACAAGGCTTCAGAAAGCCTATCTACCCAATCTCTTCTATGTAAATGAATAGTCTTTGTTAGGATTCCTTCAATGATCTTATTAGTAGATTCCACTTGACCATTTGCTTGTGGATGATAAGGAGTAGATTTTCTATGTCTGATTTTGTACTTCTCCGTCATTTGCTCCACTAGCCTTGATGTAAATTGAGCTCCTTGATCTGTAACAATTTCCCTTGGGACACCAAAACGAGTAAAAATATCCTCAAAAAGAAAAGTAACTACAGATGCTTCATTAGCAACAAGTAATGGCTTAGCTTCTACCCACTTAGTAACATAATCAGTGTAAACTAATATATATTTCTTTTGTCTTGATGGAGGACTAATAGGTCCTACAAAATCCAAAGCCCATTTTTCAAAAGGTTCAATATGTACCTGAGGTTGTAATGGCATCTCACCCGAAGGAGAAGGTTTCCCTACCCTTTGGCAACTGTCACACCTTTTGACATACTCCTTAGCATCTTTAAACAAGGATGGCCAATAATATCCTAAATTAAGGATCTTATAGGTTGTCCTCTTATCTGCAAAGTGTCCGCCACAAGGTTCATCATGACATGCCTTGAGAATCTCAAGCATCTCATCTTCACGAACAC
Source organism: Pinus albicaulis (assembly GCA_034641835.2). Taxonomy (NCBI): domain Eukaryota; kingdom Viridiplantae; phylum Streptophyta; class Pinopsida; order Pinales; family Pinaceae; genus Pinus; species Pinus albicaulis. Next base: position 29,658,250 of record CM076570.1, read on the forward strand.
ACCTTCTAATGATCAAATCTGGACCTGTCTTGTACAACTCATTAGCAACCCATGAATATTTTGCACTATCACAAATGATTTTTCTTTTATGCCTTGCATTCATAATTGAAGGAAATTTTCCTGAAACTAAATAATTAGCAATATCAGCAAACCATGGAGTTTGAGTAGAGATTGCAAAAAGATATTCATCAGGAAATTGATCTTCAACCGGAGTGTCATCTTTGATATTTTGAAGTCTAGATAGGAAATCAGCCACTGTGTTTTGTTTTCCAGGCCTATCTAGAATAGTAATGTTGAATTCTTGTAAGAGTAACAACCATCTTATAACTCTGCCATTAGTAATTGATTTGTTCATTAGATATCTAATTGCAGAATGATCAGTGTGAATAAAAGTTTCATAGCCTGTTATATAGTGTCTAAATTTGTTTATGGCATGAACAACGGCTAAAAACTCTTTTTCATTTATAGTATAGTTTAACTCTGCAGGAGTCAAATTTTTACTGATATAATAGATGGCATAGGGAATTAAATCTTTTTGTCCCAATACTGCTCCTAGAGCTGTATCGGAAGCATCTGTCGAGATATGAAAAGGTAGCTTCCAGTTAGGTCCCCTTAATATAGGTGCTTCAGAAATTTTGGTTTTCAGGGTTTCAAAAGCTAACTGGCAATCAGAAGTCCACTTGAATTCACAATCTTTGGTGAGTAATTTGAAGAGTGGAGATGCTATTTTGGTAAAGTTTTCTATAAATCTCCGATAATACCCTGTAAATCCTAGAAAACTTCTAACATTTCTTTGACAACTTGGAATGGATAGGTTAGAAATGACTTCAACTTTTGCCTCATCAACTCTAATCCCATCCCCTGAAATGTGGTGCCCTAAAACAATACCTTCAGTAAACATCATTAAACATTTTTCATGACTAAGTGAAAGGTTTGCTTCTTGACATCTTTTTAAGACTTTTTCCAGGTTTTCTAAAGCCTCTTCAAATGTATTCCCATAAACTGTGAAATCATCCATGTACACCTCTACACAATCATGTATTAGATCCGAAAAAATTCCTAATACTGCCCTTTGGAATGTTGCAGGTGCATTGCATAATCCAAATGGTAATACTCGGTAAGCATAAGTACCCCAGGGATAGGTGAATGTGGTTTTGTCTTGGTCTTCAAGTGCTACTTGGATTTGATTGTAACCACTAAACCCATCTAGGAATGAAAAGTACTTTTTGCCAGCTAATGTATCTAATACTTGATCTATGAAAGGTAAGGGAAAATGGTCTTAAGAGTAGCTTTATTCAGTTCTCGGTAGTCAACACACACCCTCCATTTTCCATTTTTCTTTGGCACAATTACCAAAGGAGAAACCCACTGACTATCTGAAATATGATAGATGAAATTAACATTTAACAATTTTTGCAATTCCTCTTTAACAATTTCCCTAAGATTTGGATTCATCCGTCTTTGAGGTTGTTTGATTGGTTTGCAATTTGCCTCTATATAGATGTGATGAGTACAAGTCTTGGGGCTTATCCCTTTCATGTCAGTGTATTCCCATGCATATGCAGAAGAATGTCTCTGTAATACTTTGACTAACTCTTCTTGTTGAGATTTTTCTAGGTTCTTATTTATGTTCAAAGTTTTGCCTGGAAAAATTTCACTTATAGAGCTGCCAAATTTGTCCATAGAATGAAGAGACATCTGCCTAGATGACAAAAATTCAATATTGGATCCCTCCTGAAATGATTCATGTTTATGTTCTGGAGAAGATTCAAAGTTTTCTAGAGTATTCAGAATTTGATTATCTTCACTAATTTATGAGATTGTGAAGAGTGGTTGTAAATATTCTTCATCCTCTATCCATTGAGTGTCATCTAGATCTGTAATTGTCCTAGCTGGAGGATATAAAGTGAATTTCTTTGTTGAACTTCCATCAGAAATATACATATCACCGGACCTACAACTAATAAAAGCATCACCTGTAGCCAACCAAGGTCTTCCTAGTATAACAGGATGGCCTCCTAGATTATTCTTGGGTGTAAGGATCATGAAATCCACAGGGTACTCCCAAGAGTCTAGGGACACTGGAATGTATTCTATTACCCCATCTGGTCTGATCACAGATCTATCTGCTAGTTGTAATAGTGTGGGTGTAAAGAGAAGATTAGGAAGTTTCAGTTTGTCCATGATTTGTCTACTCATGATATTTATTGTTGCTCCTAAGTCAATGAGTGTGTTTTGAATTTCAATTCCATTGATGTGAATTTTGACAACTGGATTTCCTGGGTCAAGATACTTTGGAATATCAATCTTGCCCATCATAATGTCTGCTATTTGTCCTACCAGTTGAATTTTCTTGGTTTCTCTTATTCTTTTTCTTGTTGTCTTCATACTCAACTCCTTTATTGTTTTGGCTAAAATTGGGATTTCTTTGATGGCTTGCAATAACGGAATTTTAATGCAAACATTTCTCAATTCATCTAAGAAATCATAATTAGGCACCATGATTTGTTTTTCTACACCTCTATCAATTTGTAATCTTTCCGGAAAGGGAGGTATAGAAGTAGATGTGGATGGTTTCTCTAATACAGGAGTTGGATTTATTGGATATTTTTGTTTTAGTTTTTCAGTGTTTGGGTCTTGAAAGGATGTGTCTTCCTCAAGACTTTTATTCACCCGTAGGGAGTCTTCCTCAGAATTATCTTGTTCTTGTATGATCACAGAAGGTTTCCTCTTTTCAAGTATTCTTCCAGACCTCAATTGAACATCACTAAGGTCTAAAGGAGTGATTAAATAAGTTGGAAATTGTTGGCCTTCTATCATGTATGTATTCTGAGGGTTCTTATTATTGGGGTTTGGTATGGGTTGAGCCGACAATTGATTTGATTTTTGAGGGAATGGTAATGAAAGTGGTTGATTTTGATGTGGTTGATTTTGATGATGTTGTTGAGGATTTTGTTGAAGATTTTGAGGAAAATTTCGTTGAGGATTTTGAGGATAAAAATGTGGGTATGGTGGATAGGATGGTGGATACTGATAGTATGGAGAGTATCTTCCATAGGGACTTTGTGTTCCTTGTGCCTAGGACTGAGATTGATTTTGAAATTGGGGCCAAGGTTGCTGCCAAGAATTCCAAGGTGGAGGTTGATTATACATTTGATCATGGAATCCTTGTGTCTGAGGTCCCTGCTAAGGTCTTCTAGATACAAAGTTAAGAGATTCTGTGGAGTCTGTAGGAGTTTCTTCCTGAAAAACAGCCTTGAGACCAGGAAGAGAAGGAAAATTCTTGGTCTCATGTTTCTCAGAACAAATGACACAGGTTTCTATAACTTTTACATCCAAAGGACACTCTCTTAAGGCATGTTTCTTTCTACATTTGGGACAAAAGATTGCCAAAGCATCAGATTCAACCTTTTGCTTGTTTTGTATCTTAAGGGTGTCTATTTGTTCACTAAGACTCCCTAAGATGTCAGATTTAAAATCATCAAGCATGTGACCTATTTCTGATCTACTTACTGTCCCAGAAGCAGACTTACTTGCCCTTGCAAGAGCAGGATCTCTTGGACCTTTGACAGTTTTAGATTTCCCTCTTGAAAGGTTGACACATAACTCAGATATTTCAGGTAATGTGAGCTGTGATATATCCCCTTTTCCCATCATGTTAAGGATATCCAACCATTCATCCCTAATTGTTTTCAACAAAAGAGCTTTTAAGGTGTCTTGATCTAGGTTTTCCATTTTTGCCCTTTTTATGTTGTAATTGAATCTCTCCAACAAATCTTCCAAATTTTCATCTTCTTTTTGTAACATCTTGAACACTTCTTCCTTATGATTAACCGGCATACGATAATCCAAATATCTCTCTAGAAATGCTTGTTTCATGTCTTCCCATGTTCTAATAGAACTGCTGATCAGACTCATAAACCACTTCAATGCTGCTCCCTTCAAAGTTGAAGGAAATAATTTAAATTTTTGAGCATCTTGTAAGTAGTCATAAGTTCTACAAAGCACTTCAAATTCGAATAAGAAGGTTTCAGGATCTTCAGTTTTAAGTCCATAGAAGTTTGGAAGGACAGAGGGTGAAATATTTTTCATGGTTGTATTGGTTTCTTCATCAATTATAGGGAACCCAAAAGAGCTTCCTATTCTACCTCTTCCTCCATCTGTACCTCTACCTCCTTCTCCTCTACCTCTACCTCTACCTCCAAATAGTGTGTGTTCTCCATTAAAAACTCCTCCTCCTCCTTCTTCTGCCATGGTTGACTCTCTTGTGGAAGTGGAAAGGTTTGTGTCCCTAACAAGAGTTTTTAGATCTTCTTCTATGGCAGGTTCAGTGGATGAAGTGGAAGGTTTTTCTAATGGGATATCTGATTTTAGATCTTCTAGAAGTCTAGGATCAAGAGAGGATGGAATATGGGTATGAGTTGAAGGTGTACTAGCTCTAGATCTAGATGAAACAAGTGGTGTTCTATAAATCAAACTTCTGCCTCTGCTGCTTATAAATCTTCCCCTTGAATCTCTCTCCCTACGCATATAATTGTTTTTGGATGCTAAGAAACAAAGGTTACCTAGTTTTCACTTCCCCGGCAACGGCGCCAAAATGTTTGGTCTCAATCTAGTCTCCTAAATTGAGCTCATTTAATTGTCAACCAAGGTTGGTAAACTGCTGAAGTGAAGTGTACTGTATGTACCTAGGTGCTTGTTTCTTAATGCGTTGTGTGTAGTATTTTAGGATGTTTTTGGTCTTTTGTGATGATTTCTGATGTTTTTGATCTTTTGGTGGTTTTATGTTCACAAGGAAAATGACTAGAAAGCTAATGGAAGGAAGCTAATGATTAGAAACAGAGTGAAACCTAATTGGTTGATGTCAAATGGTAAATGCAAATGCAATATTAAAAACAGAATCAAATCTAAACTATGAATAAGCAAAAGCAAAGCTTGATAATGAATTTTAAGCAAATGATTCAAAACACAAACTAAACTTGTCAAATTCTTTCATCAAAGGCATTTGAGAGAGAGCTTGAAACATGGTCACTAAGTATGCAAATATTCCTAACTAAACATTTTAAACAACTACCTTATAATGATGCAACATTTTATCCTTGATTAGAGATTTGTTGAAGTATGTTTGGAGTAAAACATTGATACCATCATAAGATCTTCTACCCTAAATCTAATTCCTAACTCTATTCTGCAACTCAGTTTTATAGCACTACACTTCACTCAAAGGTTATAGATTTTTGAAATAGTCTATTGAGGAAAATGTTTGTTTGTAAGATGATAAGGAAGTTGTGGAAGTACTTCAGGCCTTAAAATGATATGGTCTTCTGTTCATATGGTTATGAATCAATTATGGATTTTAGAACAAGAAGAGATTTGTGAATAATGAAGGTTGTTTTGTTAAATTTAACAACTGAAGTAATGCAGTGAATGACAACTGAATATGGAGTGCAAATGAAATGAGTTGAGCTACAACCAAACCTAAAATGTCACTAGCCTAAAACAATGCTGAACTACAAGTCATTATCAAACTTAAAGCAAAACAACTGAACATGAGTTAAGTGCAATTAAACTCCGGAGCATCCTAACTAAGCTATCATGCATTATTCTATGGAATTATACAGTCTGTTTGTCCATCATGATTGATATTTTGGAAGAGTTCCTTCTTTTGGAAGAGTTTCTAGAACAATCCTGACTGTGTAATTGAGTGCAAATGTAAACATAAAGACTGAAAGCAATGAAAAACTAAGATATCATAGCCATATCCCACTCGTTATTATGATATTTTGGACAAGCGTTTAAGAGCAAGAGCAGTGATGGTACTTAGTGAAAACACACAACTAAAATGTTCAAGATCACAATCATGCTTAAGACAGTATAAAGATTTCTTGGAAGAGTTTCTTCTTGTGGAAGAGTATTGAGCATAAGTATAACTGTGATGGTGAATAAAAGAGATTACAATTAAATCCTACAATACTATAGCCATTTCCCATTCATCGTTATAATCTTTTGGAAGAGCTTCTTCTTGTGGAAGAGTTAGAATGAGTATAACTATAGTAGCTAATGAAAACAACTACAAATTCAACTTCAAAAACATAAAGGCAGCTAGAATACTTATCTAAATTACGCAAATAAATCCGTGCAAGAGGCAGGGGCCCTCTACCACCTGACGGAATCTAACTCCAAATCAAATCAACGCTTTCAAAACAAAACTGTCTGCTTCATTAAAAGTGAAATAACTTGAACAGAGCACTCTGCGTCTTCAGAAATGTAGCACAGAATCTAAGCAAAATCTAGGACAAAATCTAGCCTAGCTCTCGGTTTCCCAAGTGTTTATATAACAAATGTAAATAACAAGACTTGCAACAATTTCAGGAACATTGTCTTTCCTTTTCGGAATCACATTAGGACTCTTGAAGTGGTTGCGTAACAAGGAAATGGACATCTGGACTGAGACAGTCCTACTAGAAGTCTGCTTTCTTAAATGTGTTCCCACGTATCAAAACCATACCCAGAATTCATTTCTTCCTTCATGGTGAGCAACGAACCATGTAGACATGACGTGGATTATGCCCATATGCGGTTTTTCTTGAGAGGCCACCTGGAACATACTCAAACGTGAAGACAACTGCAGAATCGCTGGTTAGCTACGGAATGTCTGCATTCTGCAACTAGTTCCAGTCAAAATGCTTTACAATGGCAAAAATCACAAAACTTAGCAAGTCAGTCATGTAAATTATTCTAAAAGTAATTTTAACTAAATTCATTGATCAATTGGGTCTAGGATAACAATGGACAAAGGAAAATGAGGTAAAGTGGAATGAAAGAAAGCACAATTTTGAGGCTCAACAGGGGGATGCCATGAAAGTGGTTCCAGGTCATGTCACTAATCACAGGTCACGGAATAGGCCCTCCAATGTGTGGGACGGGGGATTTTAGGGACGGTGACAAATTATTGTGTAACAAATGCACCCTAAAGCATGAGGCCCAAGAGAGAGAGAGATGGGTGAAATGCTTTACGAGAACGTGTCCAACTGAAAACACTACCATCGAAAAACCTGCATAGACAAGTACAAGTGATATCTCAAATACATGATGTATGTGGTATGGGCGTAGCCATCCATAATAGAGTATACAATAATCAAGATCCAAGGCATGGACGCAGCCATCTAGTGAGGATCAATAAATAGACTCAGGTATGGTCACAGCCATCCAATCAATGAGTCATGTAACCAATCATAATAATCCACAAAATCACAGCCTGGATTCCAACAGACAAAATCCAGGGTCTTGCGCTCCATCTCGACCCGAACAGAGTACAAGTTCCAGCATGTGAATAAGTGAGTTGAAGTCGAACATGCAATAACATCGTCTGATTACCAGCCAATGATGAAAGCTATTAACAGACGTGAGAGGAACCATCAATAATGACAATGGCCCTCAAGGTGTTGTAGGTACAATCCACGGAATCTGAACAGTGAGCTGGTGTCGAACACCCGCAAAATCATCTGATCGAAGGTCAATGATGAAAACCTTACGTCGAATGCGAAGAACCTGCCATTGAGGCATGCAGGCTCCAAGGTACCGGAAGGGAGTCTCTAGATCATCTTCCTGGATAACGAGCTGAAATCGACAGGAAGTGACCTTGATCGAAGGTGGGCCATAGTGTTTCCCACATCATAGACGCGAGACAGAGGAATATAATGTTTGTGAATCAGGATCAGATGAGAATCAGAAGAATGTTGAAACTGCAAAGGTCAATTTCTCTTGAACATATCGACGACACGACAGTGGATTTGGTAGTATTTGACATCAAAAGATCAGAGGTCATGGTGACGAGGCAAAGAGTAGATGAGAGGTCAAAAAGGATTACCCAAACCCATGGAGGCAAGCAGAGAATGAGATGAGATGTCCCCAACCCGACACGAATGCAAACAAGTGCCATGTTCAAGAGCGACATACTGCCGACACGATGACGATACTGGTTCCATTTTTCCCCACCATTCATGGCGAGTACCCCAATTATTTTTGAAAACAAGCTTGAAAAGGATAGCATATGCTTGTAATATAAGTTCATCGTTTAGATGAATCCATACTAGTACATTTAAAGAGCCCTAGGAAGGAGAAACTCGAATATCGTCATTACGACTTAATATGATGTCATCAGGGTTTAACGAGTCTGACAAAGGAAGAACTCGGCATCTTTTCATGTTTAGAGAGTTTGAAAAGACAGCAAAAAACTAAACTCCAACAGTCCCTTTTCGTAAATAGTTCCCCAAATCCAAAAAGGTAGAAAACTGTGTCTGAGAAAGCCTCCTAGTCGCGATAGGCTAGGGTATTCCTTTTTTGTAAATAATCTATCCCAGCCCAAAAAAGGGGTAAACGTATACTGGGTAGATGTCATTTCGCATCCACTTTAATGAGATCAAAACGACAAGGGACTCAGCAATATTTTCATGTTTAGAGAGTCAGAAAAGAGCTGAAAGTTGACTCCTCCTGGAGGAACGAGTGGTATAAAGGGCAGCAACTAGTTCCGGTGATGGTGGAACTACTCAGAACAAGATAAAGTTCAAGAGGCTAGCTAACAAGACCACTCATCGCAGCGGTTCCTCAGGAACAGGTAAAACAATCAAGTGAAGGCATATAATCGACCAAGCAGATAATGACGATGGAGTGAGAAAACCAAGGCTCATCTGGCAAAAACAGGCTGATAAAATGGCAATCACAAGAGGCAAAAATGGGAATGGTTTCATTTACACAAGCTTGAAATCATGAAACTCTACTTGAATTTGGTTTCATTTTTACACAAGCTTGAAACAAAAATAAACTATGCTTGAAACCGGTTTGATTTTTACACAAGCTTGAAACGGAAACAAACTATGCTTGAAAAGTAAGCATGCCCTCGGCATGGTGACTCAATTCGAGGTACATGCCCCCCAAGCTTCAGTCCATATGGAAGGCAGATGGAGTGAAGGTTCAAATTACGAGATCAAGAGAAAGACTCGACTGGGATTTTACGAGATCTAAACAAAGACTTGAATTGAACAGGAACGTGTTTCATTGTTTTAACGAGGTTGACACACTTAAAAGAACTATCCTCAGATGACCTTGTTTCATTTTTAACGAGCTTGACACAATAAAACGAACTCTGCTCTGAGAACCTGGTTTCATTTTTTAAATAGATTAACACAAGAAAGGAACCATGCTCTGACGGACTTAATCATAATGAAGAAGAAGTCATCACTTCCAATAGTTCCACACCTGATGGAAGGAAAACATCCTGGAAGTATGGACCCAATGCCCCCAGCACACTATGCACAATAGCACCATCACTGAGTACAGGCACGGGGTAGGTAGCCACATAGTTGACCTGCGGTGGGGCAGATACAACGGGTGGATAAAAACCAGGAAGGGATGAGGGCGGGCCAGTTGCCACATCAGGACCAAAGAACGAAAGTTGATCAATGGTCACGATCTATCCTTCATGTGGAAAATAGACCACATGGAAAAGGGAGGAGACAAGAACTCCCATTGCATAGGTGTAATTGCGCCCCAAAATCAGATTGAAATCCAAGGGGCCTGGAACAACCATCACGTCCATATGGACGGTCTTACCTCCCAATGTAACAGGTAACCTTGGAAGGATCCCTAACGGTTGACTAGTTCTTCTGTTAAACGCCAATAGATTCTGTGTAACAGGCACAAGTGGTGTCGAACCGAAATATTGCCAAGTAGTTGAGGATAGAACACTAACAGACGTGCCTTCATCTATAACAGTGCTAGGTATGACCAGACCAGAGGTTTGTACCGTTATCTCAAAAGGCACATAAGACGAAAGGCGGTATCCTACAAATCTACTCCAGTCAAAGGAAGCGACCAAACTACTCGGAGGGGCTACCATTGAACCGAGATGGTCTTCCCCTGGTGTTACGGAAGAAAAAGGAGCATCCTCCATGATCTCCATCTCAAAGTCGAGAGGGGTATCATCCGGGACCTCCATCACGGGAGGCGGAGGAGCAGCTTCTTGACGTATGGGGACAGAAGAATCTTTCTCGAAGTCCGAAGAATCTGAAGAGACAAGAAGAACATGAGTGGTATGAGATCCACTCTCCACGAAAAATACTTGGTGCACCGTAGATGGGGCCAGCTCAACCGATCCCACGACCAATGGTTGGTCGAGAACGGATTCATGAATTTGAATTTCCGGGGGAGCGGGCTCGACCAAGGGTGACTCTTGACCAATCGTAGGATCAACTGGTGGAGGACTCAAAGAAAGTTGTTTGTAACCAGCCGGAAGGCACGACCCAAAAATAGCTGGGTTGTCCAAAACTCGCTTGGCTTCATCCATATACGGACAAAGGTGAATGGCATGGTGCTCTTCACACAACTTACAGGGATTGGTGAGCTTACCCTGCTTCTTAAGAGTTTTACCAACACTAGCTGAAGATGTGCCCCCAACCTGACTCCCAGAATCTAAAGGCAATGGCGAATGACCGTTGGACCATGCATCGAGCACCTTGGGAATGCCAGGGCAATCTCGAAGAAGATGGTTTCCCTGGCACAACATGCAAGGGAATTTGACTTTCCGCGGAGGGTTGGGAGGTTTATCAAAAGGAGATGTTTTAGAAACAGTAGCTGCAACCTTAGCCTTTCTCTTATCATACTTCTTCTTCTTTGTCTTCTTCTTCTTCTTCTTAGCCACCTGGTTACTCGAATCCAGACTTTCACCAGGCGAAGTAGAAGAGCAAGACGCAGAAACAGGTGAAGAAGGGGAGAGGTCCACCTTAGAATCAACATGATGTTGTTCAGGTGGAGGAACGGATGGTATGGTGGACAGAACTAATTGACCAGTAGCCAAGACATTTGGGACCAGAGAGGTTGAAAACAACCACACATGCAACCAAACAGTTAACCTTGGGAGGGACAACATTGCCATGTAAGGAGTACCAACATTCCCAAAAGGAGGAAAATGACCAGGATTCCCATCAGAGGGGATTCCTTGGTTGGTGAACTCAGGAAAATTTTCCATTAGAAACAAATCAACACAACACCCTAAGGAAACTAACTTTAACCAGGAATACTTTGCGGGCAATTAATTTTTTAAAACACTGAAACAAAACTCTACCGTTTCATATTTTAAGAGTCAAGAAACGAGTAAAATATGACTCTATCACTTTCAGTTTGGAAACAAGCATGAAAAGACAAGCACTTGATGATCTTTTCAAATTTAATGAGTCAGTAAATATCAAAATGACTGTTGTGGAACTCTAGGCAAGAGGGTGTGCCAGATATCTGTGAACTGCAATATACACCTTGGTTAAAAAAATAAAAATAAATCAACCAAGGACTTGACATATGTGCAGGAAATCTCCATGAATGTTGTGTCTGGTGTATCACGGGTATAAGGCGGCAAACTCGGCTTCCTACGAATAAAGGATAGCAACCTAGTGGGGTTTCCCTTTATATACGCGACGGTACGGGGAGCACAAGTCTGTACTAGTGTTGTCTAAAGCCAAGAGGCGAACGACAGCTACTAGGTTTAACGACGCCAAACACGTCACTAGCGTAGACCTCTAAATATTTCGTTAATGTTCCAATGCCGCCTTAAGGTAAATTGAATAAATTTTAGTGTTGATCTTCAATTATGTTTCAATTTCCAGGCCCTATCGAATGTTATGTCTCAAAATCATCTAAATGCACACTACATGCTAGAATGTATCATTTCGTTCGATGAATAGCTAACTACGTGAAGGTTGAGAGCTTTCACACAATAACAAAATGATCATAAAACAACCACTAGTGTCTCTAATGCACGCTAACGAAACTAAAATCTTTTATTTCAGAGTTATAAATCGCTAATAACACAGAAAAGTTCTCAATTTACATTAACTAATCACAAGCAAAAGAGATTTTTTGTATTTTCAATGTTTAAGAGCAAAGTGAACTAAACAAAACGAAAACTAATGAAAATAGAAATTTGAGAAGTGATAGCAAAAGAGCAAAGACAAGAAATCCCACTCAATGCCAAACACACAATTAGACCTCAAATTGATGAAGAAATCCCTCAAATCAAAGAGGAATCCAAAAGACTCAAATGAACCGTGTAATCTAGGCCCAAAACGAGACAAAGCGAAATTCGAATGAGGAAGAGGCCAATCACTCAAATAACGCAATAAAACAATGGAAAACCACCAAATGAATGCAGAGAAGCAACAATGAAATTGACTGATCAAACGAGAACCAAAAACTCTCACGGAAGGCTCGACACACTATAGCACCTAGATACCCTAGGGCTAGAATCTAAAACTGATAGAAGAGGGCAAAAAACCGGAGGATGACGGTCAGACATAGTCAAACAAGGCTCCAGAACACTCAGGCAGTCAAAAAAATGACACCAAAACCACAAATCAAGCTCAGAAAGCTCAGAAAGGAGAAAACCCTAGCACCACACAGGATTGGCACGACTGTCAGGCTGCATCTAGCGCCAGAACAGGATTGGCGTGGGGGATAAACTGGTAACAAGCGCCAGCTAGCGTGACTGTTAGGGAAAAAACCACGCCAATCGAGTTTACTAATGCAAAAAATGAAAAAGAGCAAGCAGGGAGCAGATCAGGGATGGTGAGGCTAAACAAAAGTTTAACACTAGAAAAGAGCGAACCAAAAGGACTGATCAAGCAAGCAAAGACCAAAATCAACCGAAAAGACAAGACAAACTCCAATCAATGTCTCCCCAATGGAGTCGCTAGTTTGTTGGATAGGTAAATCCCCTCTGCGGATAGAGGCGATCCCTACTAGCCCAGATCGGGTCTAGCAAAAATCGAGTCACACTAAGACGCAACTTCCTAATTGCAAAAGACCATGATGCGACAAGAGGCCTACCTTAAGTCCTATGCTGCTATCGTTTGCGGAGAAGATGGCGCTTCCATCCTTCGCTTTAGCAGATCACAATTCTCCCGCTAGGCACGTTCGAACACCTACACGTGCACGAAGAAACAACAAACACACAAGAGTAAAACCTAATACATGCAACTATGTATCAGTCAGAGAAGATACAACTCATAACACAAGACATGAACATATGAGTGGAACCATAATCGAAGTCGTTTATTATTAATCAGAACAAAGAAAGATACAACCTGAGCTCTGACGCTGGATCTTCCTTCGGCAGGTTGACAGCGGAGTACTTCTCGATAAAGCTCGTCGGGAATGGGACAAGTCTCTCTCTCTTCGGCTATCTAACGATAATCTCCTTACTACTGATTCAGCTCTATTCATGCTAGCTTGCAAAGGGAAAATGACAAGCTTATATAGATGGTGAAAGGGGAGTTTGGATCCCTACAATGGTGGGATTGGCCCTATCCTCAAGGAAGGTTCCATGATAAGTGGAAAACCACTTCCCCTACATGGAGATCTGGAGCCAAACCTCCCAACTCATTTTAGAGACTCGTTCAGGAGTTGGTTGGAATCAAACTTCCGCCATTTATTTTTAAAAAACAATCCTTATTAAGCTTGGCACGAGTGATACACTGGGACAGAGCGCCAGTTGGCGCACCCTCTTTGGTGGATTTCCCCCATTGGCGTGAGGGCTGAACTGGCCAGTCGCGCCAAGGCCAAAAGTTCTATTTTTAGGGCTTTTCACAGGAAATTGTCTTTAGGGGAATGATTGTCCTTGTCAAGGGGGATGCCATGAAAGTGGTTTCAGGTCATGTCACTGCTCATAGGTCACGGAATAGGCCCTCCAAAGTGCAGAACGGGGGATTGCAAGGACGGTGAAAAATTACTATGTAACAAGCACTTCAAAGATACCTTTGTGTATAGGGTAGATTGAAAGGGTTTCAAAACGAGCATGAATCTAATGAATTCGTTTATATCTGAAGAATATGAACAAAAATGTGAAGGTTCTTCCAAAACATAGCATTATATCAATGAATTTTGTTTATCATCTTAGAAAACAAACACATGAAGCATGGAAATGGAAATGAAAGGTAAAATACATTCAAAATATGATCACAGTAGGAAAAAAATTGCTAAACAACATACCACAGGAATCCTACTACAATAGCTACAAATTTTGTCTATCACTTCCTGCCAAATTCACAAATACACTAGTATCCACAAGTTCAATTCCATAGCATCCAACCTCTCAAAATGATTACAAAGTGCCTCATATAGTCACTGAGATCGAAATCCTCCCTTGGAGATTGAATTTCCATCAAGAAAAACCAAATTCATTCACCTACCCAGCGTCTGCTACATACAAGGGAGGTTACTCAACCATTTCCTCCTTTTTCTAACCATTATGATACATTTCCTCAAATCATTAAATGGAGGATAAGACACCTAAGTAACCCTATTTTTACCCATTTACATTTACTTTTACCCCTTGGATTCATTTACCTTTACCTTTTGACTTTTATTAAAGTCAAACTAAAAATTGCCAATATTTACACAGTGAAATCTCATGAAAATTTATCAGTAATTTGCAGATGCGTGACGAGCTCTTAGAGGCCACTTTTGGGTGCCTTTTTGAAGTCAAAATCCAAATCTGACACTTGTTCTCGAAATTTGGGAGAGTGTAGATGTCTTTAGAGTAAGCATTCAAAATTACCCTTTCTAGGCTGAGATATGGCCATTCTCCCAAGGTGTCTCTGTGCGCAGCACCATGCGCATCGTAGTGTTTATGTGCACATAGAAGTGTTCCTATGTGTAGTGTGATTGGGAAAAGTGACTTTCGGCTGCCTTCCCAAGGTCCAAATCAACATTTGAATGTACCATTGGAAATCTTAATATTTATGCTACCAAATGGAGTCATCAAGAACTGCAAACACCTTCTCCAAACCCTTGAAACACTGTCTTGAAGTCAAGTTGTCCATAAGTGCAGAAAAACTCCTATGGTAATTGTATTTTTGGAATATTTACCAAATCATAATACCTGTGTATAAACTTATAGAGGTTTTTATTCCTTGGTCTATTATGGACAAAAGCCTCTAACACTTTTGGAAAATTCATCTCCATTTGGTCAAAAAAAAACATTTTGAAGAAAAATTCTTCATGTGTGCACTATAAATAATCTCATGTGTGTTGGTTGGTTCATAGCTTGATATTTTTCCTCCCTTTTTTTAAGGCCTCTTATCTCCCTTCATATGTACCTTGCAAGGGGAAAACCGTAATAGTGAAAAACATGGGAATGGATAAATGGAGTAGGATGTAAGGGTTAGGGGAGGGAAATGGGGATGGGAAAAATTAGGTAAGTAGGGAAGGGTGTTAGGAAGGTTTAGGAAGTGGAATGGAAGGGAATTAGGGTAGGAGTATACCTAGGGAGTTTTATTACAGGTCTAGGTCTAGGAGGCTGCTAAAAACGCAACATAGGGACAGTGGTGTGGTGTAGGGTCTAGGGTTTGGATGTAGAAGCTTAGGGAGTGAAAGTGAGGGGGTAAGAGGGCTTCAGGGAGTGTATGTGGATGTGGGGAAAGGAAAATTACTATGGGAAGGGTTTATTTGACTTACAAATTCAAAGAGGTAGGGTGGCCCACCTCATGAGCTTTTTGAAACTTGTAGATTTGGAACCTTCAATTGCAGCTTTAGGAAAATGATGAACTTATTACATATTAGAAACATAAATTACATTTGAAACCAAATTCATAGAATAAATTTACCTATTACCACTCCTCCATTGTCGAATTTTAGGCATGGATGACAAATTTGGTGACTGAAACCCTAATGACCTAATGGTGACACTGAGCTGAATGAAGACCGTGATGATGTGGCTGAAGTGATGTTGATGATGTTTCAATGATGGTACACTCAACTAAGTGAAGAGAATGACCGACATGTGAAATTTTTAAAGGAGTGGAAATAGTCCTAGACCTAATACCCAGTGACCAAATTTTTACTTGAAAACCTAATGAAATGACAAAATTTTGACTATGAGACCCTAACAAGACATGATAAGAGCCCAATTGATCACTGGTGACAAGCTGTATAGACTAACACTAACATTGGCTCCAGCTGGGGATGGAAGCTCCTTGGAGGTGTCAAGAACATCTTAGACCAAGTAGCCTTACCATTGGGCATGAAGTCAAAATCAAAATACACAACTCGAAATTAAAAAATAAAAATAAAAAAAATAAAATAAAATAAAATAAATAAATCTAACAAACTAAATTGACTCTCACTGAAACAAAACTTACAAAACTTATTAATGGCAGCATATGACCGAGACTTGAGGGCTTTAAATCCCAATGACAACTACCTGCCTGTTGAAGACATATGTACAATCATGTGAAGTGATCCTTCCAGTTTAACCAATCCAGCAAATGGTTACTTACTTGAACTTTGCTCTCACTTTCCTCGAGCAGGCAGAAGAAAAGAAAAAAAGAAAAAAAACCAGGCCACTCCAAGAGTCTATTGAAAATTTCCTCATGATCCATAAATTCAAGAAAATATATCATCCCTATTGACTGCAGAAAATAAGTGTAAGGATCTTAAATAACTTGAAATGTTACCTTGACTTGATATCCAGCAACAAAAATACAAGTACTCCCTTCATTTTGATCTCTAAGTATAGTTGATTGTTGATCCATAGGAAGGCATAAGGAAGTATGCCCTTCTGCTATCTGAGTGTTGGCTGTAAATTCCTCAAGCATGGGCAACTCTGACTCTATCTCTTGCACGATGTCTATCTTAGGCTCATACTCCTCCAATTAATAGTCTAAATCATCCTTGAATAGAAAACATTCTTCAAGATTGTCAAACATGACAGCCCTATCCTCTTCATGAAAGACAACAATCTCTGTTAGCTGATCTCGTTGCAGGAAATCATCATCACAAATTAGCATACTCACAACAACTTCATGTATAGTTTCATCAATCTCATGATTTTCATCATTTAAACTTAGATTTTCATTTTCAACGATGGAAGAAGTTTCACTAGCACATTCTTGCCCATGTGAACATTTCAAACCTGCATTATCTTGGGATGTAACATGACTTTTCAGGAGCTGATATATTTCATCTTCAAACAGAGGAGAAACTTGAGTTTTATTGCAGTTAACATTGGCGTGATGATTTTCATTTTCAAGATCACGAATAGGATTTTCTTTATTTTGGTCCAATTTTATTTCATCCAAGGAGGAAGCTATTGATTCTTACAGGGAGGAAAATCATAAAGGGCTTCTATGATCTCATCATCTAGACACTCTTCAACCCCATACAAATTTTGAAGAAACTCAATGAAATTCTCAAAAATCTCACAACAACTATCAATCATCGATAAGGAAGAATTAGAGCTTTGATAATGTAGAAAGAAAATTGAATGAAAATCCTTTAGAGAATATAAACTAGCAGATGGTAGACCTTCATACCATGATCTCGCTTCTTCCTCCAAAGTAGCCATGAACAAATCGTGATATAATGTTCAAGAATCTCAATCTTTAGTCTATGAATATGAAAATGAAATTTTACCAAATGCAAACTAGCATCTTCTTCGTCTTGACCTTTAAACTTTGGCAGTCATGTTTTCCAATCTATACAAGGAATCGGATTCGGAAAACCAGGAATATGAGCTTGATTCATAGGAGCATACCTTGGAGCAATTTAATCCATCTTGAAAACAGTGAGGTCACCAGGAATTTCTTCAAACTACCAGTTCTTGAACTGTGGAGTCGCCATGAAAATTCCGAACCTTTGTATTTTTCTACACTAGAGTCACCAGGTGAATGATGCACAACCTTCTTTTTGTCTGACTGTTGTTCACCATCAACAATCAGATTTGATCCTTGTCGTTATTTCCTAGGGAAGATCTGTCAACTCGTTCTTGACAACAACGCCAGAATCTTAGCACTCCACCACTTCTTCGAAGGCTAAAATGGAGACTGACAAAGGTAACCACATAAAAATTTGACCTAGTAGTTAGCCCTATTAGGATGAGAGGGCTCTCTCCATGAGATCACATTGAATTGACTAGAGTGTAAAGGATATTAGGCTAGCTATTTTTATATCAGGTGATTTGATGGCTTTGTGTCAGATGGTGACTTAGGTCTACGAAGACTAGGTCAGGGCTCTGAAAATCAGTTTTGCAGAGATGTAATGGGGCAAGGTAGGCACATAATTTAGCACTTTAAAAATATCTTTGTGTATAGGGTATATTGATAGGGTTTTAAAACTAGCATGAATCTCATAAATTCATTTATATGAGAAGAATATGAACAAAAATGTGATTTTTTCTCCAAAACAGAGCATTATATCAATGAATTTTGTTTTTCATCTTAGAAAACAAACACATGATGCATGGAAATGGAAATTAAAGGTACAATACATTCAAACATATGATCACAGAAGGGAAAACCTCACTAAAGCACATACCACATGAATCCCACTACAATAGCTACAAATTATGTCTATTACTTCCTGCCAAATTCGCAAATACACTAGTATCCACAAGCTCAATTCCACAGCATCGAACCTCTCAAAATGATTACAAAGTGCCTCATATAGTCACTGAGATCGAAATCCTCCCTTGGAGGTCGAATTTCCAACAAGAAAAACCAAATTCATGCGCCTATCCAATGTTTGCTACGTACAAGGGAGGTTACTCAACCATTTCCTCCTTTTTCTAACCATTATGAGACATTTCCTCAAAGCATTAAATGGAGGATAAGGCACCTAAGTAACCCTATTTTTACTCATTTACATTTACTTTGATCCCTTATATTCATTTACCTTTACCTTTTGACTTTTACTAAAGACAAACTGAAAATTGCCAAAATTTACAGAGTGAATTTCATGAAAATTTATCAGTAATTTGCAGATGCACAACGAGCTCTTGGAGGCCACTTTTGGGTGCCTCGCTGAAGTCAAAATCTAAATCTAAGACTTGTTCTTGAAATCTGGGAGAGTTTATATGTATTTAGAGTATTTAATCATTCAAAATTACCCTTTATAGGTTGAGATATGGCCATTCTCCCAAGGTTTCTCTTTTTGCAGCGCTGTGCATAGCGTCGTGTTTCTGTGCGCAACGAAGTGTTCTTGTGCATAATGTGCTTAGGAAAAGAGACTTTTGGAGGCCTTCCCAAGGTCCAATCAAGATCTGAACGTACCATTGGAAATCTTATGATTTATTCTACACAATGGAGTCATCAAGAACTGCAAACACCTTCTCTAAACCCCTGAAACACTGCCTTGAAGTCAAGTTGTCGAGAAGTGCAGAAAACCTCTCGTGGAAATTGTATTTTAGGAATTTCTCCCAAATAATAATACCTGTGTATAAAATGAAGGAGGTTTTTGTTCTTTTGTCTATTATGGAAAAAATTTCTTTCACTTTTGGAAAATTCATCTCTATTTGGTCATAAACACATTTTGAAGCAAAATTGTTCATGTGTGCATTGTAAACCCTGGGCAGCCCATAACTTGGAAAGGTAAAGCTTTGATTTCTTGGAATTTGGATCTTCTTGGAAAGTGGAGAGAACATCATCTCATGTGTGTTTATTGGTTCATATCTTGACATTTTTCCTCCCTTGTTGTAAGGCCTCTTATCTCCCTCCATGTTTACTTTGCAAGCGGAAAACCCTAATAGTGAAAAATAGGGGAATGGAGAAATGGAGTAGGATGAAAGGGTTAGGAGAGGGAAATGGGGATGGGAAAAATTAGGAAAGTAGGTGTTATCAATCCACCGGATCTCCGAGGCTGAGAAGAGACCAGCAAAGGTAACCACAGACCAATCTTTTACCAAGTTGCTAGCCCTACTAGGCAGGAGAGGGCTCTCTACAATGGACCTTAGCCAATATGACTGGATCAATGAGATATTAGGCTAGTTATAGTAGCACAGGGGTTTGGTTGATTGATTTTTGAGGTGTTGGATGGTGAATAGGTCAAGTAAAGAACTAGGTGAGGGAAAACAAGGATCAGACTTTAAGGGATCTTATGGAGCAAGGTAGGTAAGCAGTTCAACAAAAAATGATATCTAGATGGAGTGGTCTAGAATAACAGGGTTTGAGAAAAGAGCATAAGAGATATGAATTATTTTCTACTAAGAAGAAGATGAAACAAACTATAACTATTCCTCCAAAACATAGCATAAGCTTAATGAATTCTGTCTTTCTGACTTAGAAAACAATTACATTCATAAATGGAATGAATATGAAATCACAATACATTCACACTTTACAAAACATAATAAGAAACAATGTCAAATCACTTTACCACAAGAATTCCATCAAAATACCTGCAACTCAATCTGTTATTACTTGCCAAAAATCTGATTACAATGGTGTTTAGTGATCAATCAACAACATTCAACCCTTGATATGAGAAAATAAGTAAATAATATAGACCAAAATTGATTCTCCCCAGCTCAGGGTTTGAATCCCTAACTTGCGAAACTTATCCACAAAGTGCTCAACTGGAAACCCAAAGACTAGGGAGGTTAACAAACTCATCCCTAACTTTGGTGAAACTGATTCATTTGTCCCAAAAATACACTTTTAACCAATGTATCTACCTCTAGTAACTAGAAGTGACATAATTAAATTTACATAAATCAATTACATCAGTAAAATCCATCAAATCCATTGACCAACTGAGAAAAATTCAAAAAACTGGAAAATATTAGTGAATCTAGCAAAAGCGCAATGCAAACTTCAAGGTCAGTTTTGGAGGACTTTCTAAAGTCCAAATTGAGCCCACAATAGCTCATTGGAAAGTTGCACTTGTCTAGTTTCCAAAAATTCCCTTAATTTCTAAAATCATCAATTTAAAGCCCTAAAAAGTTAAATCTCCCAATATTGTTCAAAAGCGAAGCGCCAACCTGAAAAATGAGGCAGAAATGTGATTTTTTGGGTGTTTTTGGCCATTTCTCCTTGTCATAATGTCAAAATTTGATGTAGACGAATTTTTAAATCCAATGGTGGTGACCATTTGTCATTTGGAGGCTACTAGAAAAAGCGTAGCACCCTAGGCGTTGCGTTTTTTACAGGTGGACTCTGCTAAAAGTCTGTCAAAATTTGTCAAAATGGCCAAAACTACAAAAAATTACCCAAAAACGTTCAAAATTGGTATATGAAGTGTTGATGAAGTGTCTCAAGAAATCAGGGAGGCATAAACAAGGATCTCAAGTTTATCCTCCTCCTTTTGCTTGATTAGGGTTTGCTTGTATTTGTCCTTCAATTGCTTGAGCTTAATGTTGCAGATCTTGTTTCTAGTGATGTACTGTTGTGGTAAAACACACCCCCCCCCCCCCCATTTTTAACTTGTTCACTTCAAATAATTGGGACCCTTTCTATAAAATTTTTGGCTAAACACCTTTTAGGATTTTTATTAAGTTGATTATCCTACGATTTTATTATTTTTTCTTTTTCTTTAGAGTCTTGTTTTGATTGCTTTGTTAAAATCGATTTTTATAAGCTTTCCATTGATACTTGTTTCGTCTCATTTGGTCAACTGGTTTGTAAATGGCACTCCTTTGAAGTCTAATTAATTATGTCGCCTGGGTTAAAAAATGCGTAAAATGTACAATTTTTCTTTTTTTGTAATTAAATTAGTTTAATAATGAATTTAGTTTAAATATTAACCCCTGGTTAGTTATTACTAATATTTTTCATTTTTCTACTTATACAGCCAAATCACCAAGCATCGAGATTTTAGAAATGTACTCCAATTTTCAGATAAATTACTAATCTCGAAAATTCAAAATGACAAAGTGGCTGTAGTTTAAATAGCCAAATCATCCTTTAGATAATTTCATAATTTAATTAAACATCATTAAAATAAAAACCAAAAAAATAAAAAGAAAAAGAAATTGATATTTAATATTAAATCTTAAATTAATTAAATTAATTATTATATAAAATATGATTAATTTAATTAAATTAAAATTTGATATAAAAAAATAAAATATAAAAAATATATATAATAAAACATCGCATCGGGAGTTTTGATAGGTGCATTTCTTTGAAAACCCCGATGGCCCTCACCCTCCCGATTGCCAATTGCGATGCATTAACCATGGTTTACTCCGTTGACTTTCAACTCACTCACGTGAGTGTTAATGGAATTTTATAAGTGTTAGTGTTAAAGTATAGTGACGTGAGTGTTAATGGAATTTTATAAGTGTTAGTGTTAAAGCTACATTAGTTTTTAGGTTAGTAGAATAGTTTTAAGTTAGTGTTAGTGGTAGGTTAATGTTAGGTTAGTTTTAGTTTTATATTAGTTTAGTGTTAGGTTAGTTTAGTTTTATATTAGTTTAATGTAAGTGTTAGTTTAGTATTAATTAGTGTTATTTTAGTTTTATTTTAATTTTAGATTTAATATTTAATATTTGAAATAATTAATTTTAAATTAATTAAATTAATTTATAGAATGTAATTAATTTAATTTAATTATAATTAATTATTAATTATAGTAAGTTTTTCCTCAGATGCAGGTGCTTAGTTGTCTTGCCATATGGCGGAGGATATGGGTCGGCGCATAGGCTCATTACTCCGCCACTCTAACCCACATCCTTGTCTTCATTTACTACTCTGCAATCACTTGCTCTGTCGCATTAACGCAGCACAGACGCCCAAATCCGTGCCCGCTCAACTTGAGAATGGCTTCCTCTAGAAGCTTCATTCCTGTTATGTTGCCTCTTCATTCCCTATGCTCCCCTGTTGCATCAGAGCACAGCTCCAGAACCTGCACTGGGCGTCGCTGCTCCATAGCCTGCTGTATTGATCTTGCCCCTGGTTTTCATGTCTCGCAAAGCTCACTCTGCCATCTGGGGCTCTGGCCACCCTTTGAGTCTTCCCCTGATCAGCGAATTTGCCCTCCCCTGACCTTCGTTCCCTTCCACTATGCTGGCTTCTCTCATCACCCGACTCTAAGCACAATGCCTCGACTACGACAGCGTATGCATTGCCGTCGAGGTAGCAGCCAAGGTTGTCCTCCTCGCCAACCCTCCACTACTACTTCCGGCTCTTCATCTCCCTCCTCGGATAACTCCCTGTGCCGCTATCCTAATACCAGGAGAGGTCGAAGCCATGGTTGTGGGCGTGGGCTTTCTCATTCTGATTTGGGCTCGCCCCTTTTCCCTGTCTCTCCCGGACACCTGCACTCCGCCCAGCTTCACTTTCCCTGCTCTCTCAATAGGCCTACAATTACTGCCACCATCACAATTGAATTCAAGGAGGAGCCCCCTGATTCGGATGCGGTGCTTCCTAGTGTTGGCGTGGAGAAAAAGGTCATGGAAC
Organism: Pinus albicaulis; assembly: GCA_034641835.2. Classification (NCBI taxonomy): domain Eukaryota; kingdom Viridiplantae; phylum Streptophyta; class Pinopsida; order Pinales; family Pinaceae; genus Pinus; species Pinus albicaulis. The sequence goes on from CM076570.1 coordinate 29,681,469, forward strand.
AGCCTTGTTCTCCTACCAGCGGAAGCCTGAAGCGAAAATCTCCCTGTTGCAATGCTATGCAGGATACTGGACTTGAAGACAGCCCGGGCAACACCAAGCGAGGCTTCCAAAGCGCTAAATATGACAAGCAAGAGGAGGACGATGAACCGTATGCATATGGTTGTCATGTGGTTGAGGAACCTCCCCCTTCCTCTCATGGTTCTTAATCTGGTCAGTCTCCTTCTTCACAGGTTTTTGGATGGGTACACGCCCAAGTTCGTTATGTTTACTTGCTCTTTGCTTCAGTTTTTCAATTATCAGTCTATGCTTCTAGGCCAGTTTCCCCTGCGTGGGTGGCATGTTTTTGTGTTTTGGTTGGGAACACACTTTAGCTCTTCGCGCTTACCTACTCTTAGCTTCTGGTTTTTTATAAACTGTCAATGTTCCAAGGCCGGTTTCCCCTGCATGGGCGGCATGTTTTTTTATTGTTAGCAAGATGGTTTTTGTTGGAGTGGCATGTCTGGCAAACTTTCTATCTCTGGTATGTTGTGTTAGAATGCCAATTCTACGGGCAAGTTCAGCTGAGGCCTCGGCCTCCTTGTAACTCTTTTTTGTACATTAATAGAACAGTCTCATTCAGAGGAAAAATAATAATAATAATAATAATTAGATTAAGTTGTTTATAAATAATTAATTATAATTATTAGTTAGATTAATATTAATTAATAATTAGTTTATAATTAACAATTAATAATGTAATTATAATTAATTAATAGATAATTAAAACATAATTTAGAATTAGATTATAACTAAATTAGATGAATAATATAATTGCAATTAATTATAATTAATTAATTAAATATCATAATCTAATTTAGGATTAGAATTTAATTTAAAATTTTGATTTTTTAGCCCAAGCAACAAAAATTCCAGATTTTTGGCAATTTTAATATATCAACTTTAGAGAAAACCTACCCGTCCACTAAGTTTCTATTTGTTTGCAGGTAAGGCAACCTCTGCTGCAATCTTCTCCTTAAGACTGGATATAGTTTCAGATAGAGACTATATTGTAACTTCTAGCATCTACCCGTTCAGATTTCCTTCTTCAAGATTAGGCACAAAAACAGATATGCGAACAGATCCCTGCAACATAATTGAAAAATGATTGAGCAATAATTCAATGTTTTTGAGGATTTTTTGCACGGAAAGAGGACCTCTGCGCGCTCCTGCCTCCAGCTGCGATTCTCTGCGCGGCCTGTGGCTGGGCTCTGCCCTGTCGTCCGTTTCTGCCTCTGCCCCAGGTCCTCCTGACCTCTGGGCCTCTCGGTTCTGCTAGGCTCCCTTCTTTCCACCTGCCCTGCTTCAAGATCTCGCCAAGCCTCTCGATCTCTTGTCATATCTGCTTGGGTCTGCGCCCTTGGGGTTTCTGCTTGCAGGGACTATTTGGATTCTCCTTCATCCCGGCCTTGAGATGCCTCATTCCTTTGCTTGGTGCAGATCGGGTTTGTTGTTTTGATCTTCTTGCCATGGAGGCCCAAGGCTCGCCCACCGGTCCCTCGCAAGCCGCTCTCCCGGAAGCTGAAGCAGCCTTCTCCTCTCTTCTTGCTTCGCTGCCCAAAAAGAAGAAATCTGAAGCTACTAAGTTCTTCAAAAGGCTCGACGATGTTCCGGAGGTAAACCTCCCTCCTGAGGGTCCGATCAAGGTCGCTTTGTCCCTGGCAGATCGGGCCCTGGTGGGTCAATTCACGGGCCTTTGGCCCTCGCCAAGATCCACGGAAAACTGGGTCGTTAAGAACTGGGTTCCGCTGATCAAAAATAAAGTCACCTCTCATTTTCTGGGTAGAGGCTTCTTTCTATTCGAGTTCAACACCAAGGAGGATAAGGACCTGATCTTCAGGAATGGGCCCTATTTCATGGGACCTCAGGGCCTCTACCTTAACAAATGGACCCCCGATTTCGATCCGGCTGTGGATGTCCCAACGGTAGTCCCTGTCTGGGTTCGGCTCCCCAATCTACCAGTGCACTGTTGGAACTGGGAGTCCCTCAAGCACATTGGAGATACTCTGGGAAAATTCATTGACATAGCAAACAACAATGATCAGTATGATTGCGCCCGAATCTGTGTCGAGGTGGACTTAGAGGTGGGGCTTCCGGAGGCCATTAAATTAAAGGTGGGCAGTTGGATGCATGTGCAAGTGCTGGACTATGAGCAACTCCCCTTCAAATGTCGCAAATGTCACATATATGGCCATTTTGCAAGAGGGTGCCCGAACAAAGGGGAAGCTGAGAAAGGAAAGGAAGAGGGCTGGAACCAGGTCAAGAGGCCAAAGACATCTCACAAGAAATTTGGGGTTCATGGACCCCAGCCTGCCTCCATCCATAATGTTCCCCCGCCAAAAAGCCAAGAAAACAGGTATGAGGTCTTAAGCTCTGCTGAAGAGACTCCTCAGGAGGAAGATAGGCAAGATCAACCTTTAGAAAAAATGCCTTCAGCAGAAACAAGACCTGAAGAAAGTGTCACGGCAAGAAACAAGGATAAGCAAACAGAAGCCTCCGAGGAGGAACATGACTCGAAGGAGTCTGAGGAGGATGGAGAAATAGGAGATACGCAGATATCGTTCAGAAGATCTACAAGGGGCCGCAAATCTGCTAGAGAAAAGAGAGATCAGGAAACTTACAAAGACAAGCTTCAGGGTAGTTAGCCCACTCTGGAGAAACTTCTTGGCAAAAATCCGAAGATGGTAAAAAACCAAGGGCAGGGTTCCAAGGGAGCCCATCATCATAAAAATAAATGATGAAGATTGTCTCCTGGAACTGTAGAGGAATGGGGAGCAAATTGAAAGAAGAAGCAACGAGAAGCCTTATAAGAAGAGAAGCTCCAGACATTCTTCTGATTCAGGAGACCAAAATGGAGGACAAGGAGTTTCTCCAAATCAGTGAAAAAATTTGGAAAGGTAGCAGCGGACATGCAGTTTCAGCACGGGGAGCATCTGGGGGACTAGGATCCCTTTGGAACCCTCTCAAGTTCAAATTGGTCACCGTGCTGCACAACACCCACTGGCTGTTTTTGAAGCTCCAGCCTTTGGACTCGAGGGTGGCAATCATTCTTTTCAATGTCTATGTTCCAACAAATATAGGGGAGAAAAGGGAGTGTTGGGACTCCATCAGACATCTGTCGGAGTCAGAAAATTTGGAAAACATCATTGTTGTAGGTGACCTTAACCTCACCTTGTGCATGGAGGAAAAGCGAGGAGGCACAATCGTAAGGGACCCTGCAAGGGAATGGGTGGAAGACCTCATGCAGGATTGGGATCTGCTTGACATCCCTCCAGCAAATGGTAAGTATACCTGGTCTAACAAAAGAATAGGTCCTGGTCACATTGCTGCTAGACTTGATAGATGTTTGGTTCAGAGTTCCTTTCTTTTGCTAGGCTTAGATTTCATATTGCATATCCTCCCATGCAGTGTTTCTGACCATAAGCCCATCTTGCTTGAGATGCTGGGCCACAAAGATCTTGGCCCCATCCCCTTCAGATTCAACCCTCTTTGGGTCAAAGAACCTGAGTTCCTGAACTTGGTTCATGACTGCTGGAAACTGCCAGTGAAAGGTTCCCCTTTCTTCATTTGGGAAGAAAAACTTAGAAGACTGAAAATGGTGCTTAAATATTGGGCTAAAGCTCTTCTCTCTCCTGCAAAAGAGAGAAAGCAGGCTCAAGATAATCTTTCCCAGCACCATGCCCAATGTGAAGATGCAAAAATCACTAAAGAAGTTCTAGATAAGGAAGCTGAGCTCCAGCAAATCTTCCACAAAGCTTGCCTTTCGGAGGAAGAGAATTGGAGACTGAAGTCTAGGACCTTATGGCTTAAAGCAGGAGACAGAAATTCGGCCTTCTTCCACAAGCAAGCTCAAGCCAGAAAGAGCTTCAATTCTATTGCAGAAATCAAAGATAGCAATTTGACACACAAAGACTTTGATAGCATAAAGAGAGCATCTTTCAACCACTTTCAAAACCTGTATAGAGAAGAGGGCGTGACGGACCCAAACTCCAAATTCTTGGAGGCGGTTCCCCCTAGGATCTCACCTTCAATGAATCAGCAGCTTGAAGCAAAGATCTCTATTCAGGAAATAAAGGATGCCCTCTCAGACATGGAGCCTGACAAAGCCCCAGGTCCGGATGGTTTTACAGCAATATTTCTTCAAACATGCTGGCAGATTGTGGAGAAAGACCTCTACAAAATGATTTTGAAATCACAAGACTGCCAGAAAATTGGGGGCAGCACCAATTTAGCTTTTCTTGCCCTCATACCCAAGGAAAAGGGTGCTAAAGAATTTAATCGGTTCCGCCCCATCTCTCTTTGTAATATTGGATACAAATTAATCACAAAGGTTATTGCCAATAGACTTAAAGGTATTCTTCCAGCCATCAACCCGGAGAACCAAGGTGGATTTGTTCCGGGGAGACAGCTCACTGACAACTTCATCCTAGTGCAAGAGGCGATTCACTCGAGCCAGCTTCGCAAAGAGAAAGGTATGGTGATCAAACTAGATCTGGCTAATGCTTTCGATCGGGTCATACTTAGCTTTCTTTGGGAAGTCTTGAAAAAATTTGGCTTTGGAATGGGCTTTCTAAAATGGATCCATGCTTGTATTGCTGATCCTTGGATCGCCCCCCTGGTGAATGGGAGAGCAGCTGGTTTTTTTAAAGCTTCAAGAGGGCTTAGGCAGGGTTGCCCCCTCTCTCCGCTCCTCTTCGTCCTTCATGTTTCCGTCCTGAGTTTCTACCTCGATCAGAAACTGGTTGACCAAGAGATCTTGGGGCTCAATATAGCCAGAGGGGTCAAAAATGTTAATCACACCCTCTTTGCGGATGATACCCTCTTGTTAGGGGCTGCCTCTGCCAGATCTGCTCTTAGATTCAAGGAGGTCTTGGATGACTACAATGAAGCTACTGGAAACAGTTTAAACAATGGTAAGTGCAAAGCTTTTTGCTGAAACATCTCGGCTCCCACCCTTTCTTCCATCTCAAGAATTTTGGGCTTTACTGCCACTCTCAACTGGTCCTCCTTTTCTTATTTGGGCCTTCCCATCTTTCGCAAATTGGCATACAGCAGAGATTGGATTCCTCTGTTGGACAAGTTCAAGGCCAAAATTCAAGCTTGGGGATTCTCTTGGTTAAATCTAGCTGGCAAAACTGTTCTCATCAAATCTGTTCTTAGCAGTCTCCCCATCTTTCAATTCTCTGTAATTCTAGCCCCTTCAGGCATCATAAAAAAAATGGAAGCCTTCATTCGCAAGTTCTTCTGGAAAGGGGGCAATCACAATGACAAGAAAATCCCATTAGTCAGTTGGGAGAAAATCTGCAAGCCCCAGAGTGAAGGAGGCCTCAATTTCAAAGATCTTAGCCTCCAAAACATAGCTATGGGAGCCAAGATCTTCTAGAGAATCATTGGTCCAAATCCAGGTTGGGCGCAAAAAGCCCTATGGAGGAAATATTTCATGGGAAAGAGGAAGAGATGTCTAGATGCCCTCCTACCCTCCTCAGGTTCGCAGCTGATCAAGCTCTGTTATAAAGCAGCCCCTTTAATCAGAGACAGAGCGTATTGGATCCCTGGAAACGACAAAGAAATTAAAATTTTGGATGACAGCATTATGATGCACCCTCCTCTATCGTCCCACTGCTCTCTGCAAGCACTGCGTTTGTGGTTGGACAACGCTGAATGCACCACTCTTTGGGACATTTCACAATGGGAAGGCAGACAATGGCAACGATGGAGGCTCCCTCCCGTCCCTCCTACGCTGTCCCAAGCTCGAGATCTTTTCCTTTCTTTATTAAATGGTATGGCACCTCTGCGCGTGGGTAAGAAGGATGCCCGAGGATGGGGAGCCGCCCCAAGGCTTTACACGGTTGCACAGGGATACAAATGCCTTCATGATCGCCCTAACGTCCCTCCTAATCCTGCAGTCTGGAATGGGATCTGGAATCGCAAAACCATGCCTAAGGTCGACTCTTTCTGTTGGTTGTTATGCCACAGAGGGATTTTAACTGCAGATAGATTGAAGAAGAAAGGATTTCACGGTCCCTCTCGATGCTACTTATGCTGTGATTGTGAGGAGAACACTCAGCATATTATTTTGGACTGCAACTTTTCAAGAGATATCTGGCACGGCCTTCTGAGCTTCTGGAATTCTAAATTCACCTTACCCACGTCCATATCTGATCTTTTTGCAAACTGGCGGAATTCCTACCCAGGATCGCTTCCAAAAAATGAGAGTTTCACAGCTGCATGGCTCTCTTTGCCGAAATTTGCTTGCTGGCAGATCTGGCTTGAGCGCAACAGAAGAGTTTTCAGAGATAAAAGTCTAAACGCTCAGTTCATCATCACCAAAATCAAATGCCTTTGGAAAGAAAGTTTGGGGGATCATTTGCCGGATCTAAATCTGAGTCAGCAAGACTTAGAATGGGGTGCCTCAATGGACCTCCATTTCTCTAGTGAAATAAGGCATTACAAGGCCACAAAAGAGTGGCAATTCAGAGGGAAGGAGAATGATCTCTCGGATCTGCTCCTCAGGCATTCCAGATTCTCTTTATTCTTCGATGGAGCAACGAAAGGCAATCCTGGTTTGGCTGGGGCAGGAGGAATTATTAAAAATAAAGAGGGTATTACTGTGGCAAAGTTCGCTTGGGGTTTAGGGCATTCTACCAGCATGCAAGCTGAAGCCTTGGCTCTTCTACAAGGTCTCAAGCAAGCAAAGGCTTTCGGTCTTTCAGATATCAGTATCATAGGAGACTCTCAATCCATTATCAAAGTTCTAGTGGAGGATTCCTCTTCTGCAGACATTAGACTCGCAAGAGTAATTTCAAGAACCAGAAATTTGGTGAAATCCTTCCGGACTGCTTCCTTCCTTCATGTTTTGAGGGAAAATAATAAAGCTGCTGACTTGGAAGCCAACAGGGCAGTTTCACTTCCATCTGGCTATCTCTTGGCAGATGGAATTGAGAATTGGGACCCCATTCCATAAAGTTTGTCATGTTTTTCTGCATTTTGCTGAAATAGTTCGTTTGTCTCTTTAAGATAGGGAAAATAACGGAGATAGACCCGATAGTCTCGAGTAAATCTTGCGGTTTTCCAAGTTTAGGGGCTTGTGATCAGTTAGTGAAAGAAAGGTTAAGTGCTATGCCCGATCAAATGTATCCGGTGAAAGGCATTTTGGCCAAATTCTAATATAAACCATAAAATTTAGAGGCTTATAAATGGAGTTTTACTTGGCCAAATGAAGCCCAGGACAGCTCATTGGAAAGATAAAATGATGGAGATTATTCCTAAAGAGATTTTATTTCCAGATTTGATCATTTATTGGGTCTAAAATTCAGCAAAAGATCAAGCTACGAATTTTTAAACAAAACTAATTTTCTGAGTTTTATTGTTTGCATTTTAATTTGCCACAACTTCTTATGAGTGCAAATTCATTTGTCTATGTTCTCATTGGCCAATTAGATCAGCACAGACATCAAAAGAAAGCTTATGTTTCATTATTTATTTATTTAATTAATTTTTAATTGGATTTATTTTAATTTCTAGATTTGACATTTTGATTTTATTTTTATTTATTTTTATTTGTTTTTGCAGGAAAACAGTTGAAGAGATGAGAAGAAGAAGCTCTCAATCAATGAGAAGACTCCAGCAATTAAAGATAAGAATTTTTGAGCAATTAAAATTGGATTGGGTATATTTTTCTTCAACAAACTCTCCTCTCAAAATTATTTTGGAAATATTATAAATGGAAGATTGTAGAATGTGAAAAGGGTTGCTCTCCTCTACAATTCTAGACTTTCTAAAAGCATTTCTGTTATGGGAATTTAGAGTTGTAGAATGGAGGAGAGAAAATTTCAGATCTGAACATTATTGAGGGTTTTTTCTTTATATCTTGAATTATGTATGATGGGCAGAGTTTGCATTTCTGTAGCTCTAGTTTTAAAAGCAGAAATTCAAGTAATGTAAAGTACTGTTAGAGACCGGGATCAGAGAAGCGGATTCAATTAACTAGTATTTTTGGCATTTATGTATCAAATACTAGTTTCAATTTTATGATAATAAAACTATTGTTTCATTTTATTCATGTTTATGCATTTATGTTGACATGGATAATTTGTCTCAATATTGTTATGTATCTCTGTTCTTATGGATTAAACTCTGATTTCTGAGTAACTATTTACTCAGAAATATGTCTTATAAAACTGATTTATTAAATAGTAATGTGTTGTGAATTTCTTCCACGTGTTATTGTTTAGTTATTGGCTTGACTGATTTGACAATCATTATCATTTTTGTGATTTTCTTCCGAAGTGTTGTTGATTTATTATTTCAGTTAAATAGTCTCAATAGGATGTGTTTTGGTATTCAAAAATGTCAGCTAATTGAATTTATTCGTTAGCTTGACATTAATTAAAAGCCAGACATAATTAAATTCTCATTATTTAATTATCTTGCTCTTAGTTGGGTTAGATTTATATCTACCTAATTAAGATAGGATTTAGATTAGTTTATTTTGCTTGCATTATAGAATAAGTTTGCATTTATATTAAATTCTACACTCTTTTAAGTCCTCTTCTCAAAGAGGCAAAATCTTAGTTGTGGTTTGGCTAAACCCAAATCAGCTTAAGGGTCATTCTCTTGTCCGATCAGCAAGAAGAAGTGATCTGATATCCTTGTCTATTGGTAGTTAAAGATAAATCGTAAACCAATAGCGATAGGGAAAAGGTAACTGGACCTAGTTAAACCAGTCAGAGCCACTATCATAAACGAAAAAGGAGTTGTATTAAGGTCTGGACCGGGTGGTTATCCCTCAATGTTGTCGCAACGATTTTCGAGGCTTCAACATGTACCTATTGCAAATATTTCTGAGCATATCATTGTCTTTGTTTTCCTTATGGAGGATCTTCTCAAGGTGAATGTTAACTCTGTCAAGCCACACTTCTTTGTCATCTTCAACTTCCTCTGCAATCCTTTCCTCAAAACTAAGTTGCTCTGCCTCATGTTTTTCCTGCTCTAAAGCTCTCTTAAGACCTCTTGTTTTTTGTCTTGACTTGATGATTTTAGTATCATCATGGTCAGATTTATCAGGTGCCATCATTGCCTTTCCCTTGATGTCTTATATTTTTTCCTTTAGCAGCTCTAGCTCCATGAGTACATGCTTGTCTTTCAGTTGCTTGTTCTCTTGTTCAGGGAATGATATGACAAATTGGGCTCTTGCCATGTTGTCCTACAATTATTTGATTATTTCATCCTTTTATTTGATGATTAGATTTTATGCCTAATGATCATCTTGTTCATCCAAGTCCATCAACTAAAAGTCTCTTTCTTCCTCATGAAGGTCTTCCTCTTCATTGACAAATGTCTTTCCCTGTTGATCATCCTGATGTACCTGCTTTGTTGATGAAGAAGGCAAGGCCCCTTCCACAATATGTGGAGAAAACACTTGCCTAGGTCCCCTCTAGTAGGTTTTGACCATTTTGGTTTCTTTGATTTCTTTGGCCTGTTTCACTATAGCCCTGCTAGATGACCCTGTTTGTCTTTGAGACACTGATGCTGGTGGTGGAATTGGTCTACCAGGATGAGATGGTGGTTTAATGAAGAAATCATTCTCAATGAAGGTCTCCCATGCAATGTTTGGCTAATTGAGATGATGAAGGATAATTATTTTGATTAGAGAGGGATGGAAGAGGTTGTTCATCTGATGTTCATACTCTCTGTTCTACACTATGTAGGACATCTTATCAATACTCCTGTACAAATAGTGAGGGATGTTGAGAAATTTCACCCTAGTGAAATGCATGAGAAACCTGATGTGATAGGCATATATTCTGGATAATCTGCCCTCACAAGTGAAATATTTCATGATGATATTCATCATGGGTGAAAATCTATCAAGTAGGTGACTAAAAAGAAAGACTTTCTTTTTGTCATTTTTGTACCTTAGCTTGAGAAATGGTTCATAATGTTGGGCATCTACATCTTTGGCCTTAAACCAATTTTCATCCACATTGGGTATCCCTATGATTGCAGCAATAATATCTATGGATATGGTGAAGGTTACCCCTGCAATGGTTACTTGGTTGTCTTGGAGGTTATAGATGAAAACTTTGGTCAAAGCAGGGTGATGTTGTACTCTTTGGACCATCTCACAGAAGTAAAAACAACCCACATGTTTGAAGTAATTGACTGTCATGGATGAGGCAAAAAAATTTCTATTTTTGGATGGGTCAAGCCTCAAATCCTCCCTCCTTTATGGTGTCTCATTTCCTTTATTTCCTCCTCCATAGTATTTGTCTTGTTTTGAAACCCTAAGGAAAATGGGAAGGGAAAGGGAGTTAGGAAATAGGGTTAGGGAATTGGGATAAGTGTAGGAAAATTTAGGGAAGTGGGGAAGGGAGTTAGGGAGCTTAGGGAAGTTGTGGAGGATAGAAAAAATTAGGGAGATAGGGTAGGGAATTTGATTTACAGGGATATAGTGTGGTTGCCTAGGAAAATGCAGCCTAGGAGTAGGGTTTTAGGAAATGGGACTTGGGAATGAGAGATAAGGTGATGTAGGGGTACGGGGAGTGATTATGGAGTGTAGGAAGGGAAAATAGGGTCTAGGGAAAACAATCTTGACTTGCAATGGTGAAATCTAGGGTTTCTTGGCTCAAAATTAGAAATGATGAGTGAGGAAAGTTTGCACCAAGAATTTGAAATTATGAAGTGAAAGGGGGGATTGGAGAGGTGCAACTTACTTGCAATTGACTGAGAAAACCCTTGCCTGATGACTAGACCACTTGCAAATAAGATTTCACGCTGTGGGAGAAAGATGGAAAAATCACAGCACCTCCCAAGTAAAAGCGCAGTGCCTCAATCATGAGCATAATGCCTTCTTTGTCAAAAGCACAGTGTCTCAAGCAGGAGCGCAATGCCTTCCAAAAAAATCGATTTTCTCACTCGAAATTTGATTTTGACTTTGGGATTTTGAGAGCTCAATGCATAAGGATGCAAATGAGTGTCTCTTTGGTCTTTGATGGCCCTTTATACTTGGTGAAATCTCATAAATTAGCTTTGGGGCCCACATTTCCTTTTGAATTCAACTTTGACATTTCACTTTACCTTTTGAACTTAATCTTTGAATTTGATCTTTTAGTGAATTTGGAACACTATGAATTTTGTAACTTTGACTTAGTTGGTTGATGGAACCTCGAGTATGCAGCTACCTTGGAACCATGAGAACTTATTACATATTAAGAAACATAAAATTATATATTGAATTGAAATTAAATTTACAAATCAAACTTTCATAATAAAATTTGTTTATTGTCACTCTTTTACTTGCTGGTATTTTATGCATGCAAATGGTGATTTGATGGACTTTGAAAACCCTAAGACCTAATGGAGACTCTGACTGAATGAACTTCATGATTAAAAGACTGAAATGATCATAACAACGAATGACTGATGTACACTCAGCAAAGTGCTGAAATGAGGCAGCAAGTAATGAAATTTATGAAAAGAGTGAGATTTGACCTAAATCTTCAATAAGTGACCAATTTTTTGCATGATGACCTAACGGAATAACAAAAATTTCAGAATGGGACCCTTAACATGACACGAAAGAGTTTATTTGATCACTAGTGGAAGGATACAAATATTGATATTAACATTGGCTCCAACTGGGAATGGTAGCTCCTTGGAGGCGCCAAGAACATCATAGACCAAGTGCCTATCCATTAGGCATGGAGTCAAAAGCTACAAGACAAACTGAAAACCAAAACCTTAAATTGATTTGAAACAAACTCAAACTCATTGAAAACTGACTAAAAATTGACTCAAAACTTACATGACTTTGACTAACTTAATTTTGAAAACAGCAAAAAACCAATGGAACTTTATGGCCTTCACCTCGGGAGCCCAGCTTCAGTGATTCTCTGCTTCACACTTTGCAGAAATTTAAACTAATATTTATAATGGATTTGAAAATTTTGAAACCTACATCATATAAGATAATGCTTAAGGAGCCTACCATTAAGTGGTCCTCCTAAGCATTCTTCTCCATTCATCTCCTTCAATATGAAATCATGCTATCCACGGAATGCTCAAATATTGTATGTCCCTTTCCATAAGTTTTGTGCTTTCCTTTTTCCTCGTTCCTTGCATCCCACCGGAGGAAATCTTCAAGCTTAAAATCATCCGCCTTGGTTTTGGCGTCATACACCTTCTTTATCTTCTCATGAAGCTTTGAGGTGTTCTAAAATACTTCATCTCTCATTTGCTGAAGGTGAATCATCTGATATATTCATCGTTATACATCATTCTCCTCACTTTCTACTTCTTGCAACAATTTCATGACTAGGACTGCAAGTGATGTAGGAAAACAATGTCTACACCATAAACTAACTGAAAATGGGACATTCCTATGGATTTATTACAACTCACCCTGTCCACCCACAAGGCATTCACAAGATTTTTGTGCCAGTTCCTCTTCTTGGTGATCCGGGTAAATTCCTGATACCCTTAACCAAGACCTTTTACTTTGGCTGATGTGTTAGGATTACAATTTATCAAAACCATTAATGAACATAAATGAGCTTTTGTATGTTGTAAAGAAGAGGAACATAACCAACATTAACAACATAAGATATTGATAATGGAGTTCGTCCAGCAGGGACTACATCTCCGGGCCTCGGTGTCAAGATGGTGTAGGCCGCTACATTAAGTGTTGTAAGGAGTGAAGATGTACATGGATGATGTTTTCTCTATCATACAAGGAAAATGCCCTCACTTAGGAGTGGTTGGACCTCTCTACGAGATGTTCCACTATAGGAACTCTCATACACTAAAAGGACTCCGACCAATATGAAAATGACTCACACATAATGACTATGAGTATCCCCCCAACATGGAAACAAGGGATATCAAACAACATACATGTGACAATGAGTATCCCACCAACATGGCATCAAAGACATAACACAAATCCATTATAGAAAGTACATCTCAAATCAAGAAAAAAACAAGATCCCACATCAAACATCAACAGGGATCTGTACAGCACAATGCATCTCAGAGATAAAGAAGTACATGAAATCAAAGCATCATATACCTCACGCTGAAGATGACTGAAGAATGAGCTGCTCAGTTACTGGATCTGAAATCACCATCACAATCATGGCGTCGAAAGGTGTGAAATCGACTGCCCAATCACTGAATGTTGACACCTACAACTTCACTTCAAAAAATGGTAAAAAAATAATAAGCACAGATGGAAAATATGAATATACCATCAAATTTGTGACGTTGAATAGTGCAAAATCGATTGTCAAATTTTTGAATTTTGAAAAAGTGAAAATATGGGGCAAAAGGGAATCTTTTAGATTCCTCAAATATGTTGCTCCATGGGTGGACTGGAAATCTGAAACTCAAAATGTGAATCTGATCTCGCCATTGTGTTCCCTGCGAAAAATCGTGAAAAGTGAGTGTAAACTTGACTATATTCTGACATGGAGAAAAATTACCTCCCCGGGAAATTTTCAAGGATCATCGTTATGCTCCTTGTTTTTGCGCCTGCTCATGGTTCCACTTGTAAAAACTCAGTCTCAAAATCGTGCTCCATCCTCCACTGCCTTGGCCTGGGCGCACTGTGAAGAACTGGGTTTAAGTAATAAAAAGTGGGCAAAATTCCCAACATGAGACCGTTGGGCGCACTGGCAAAACCCAAAAATGGTGGGGAGGGGGTCGGGTGGTCAAACCCCGTCCCCTCCAAAGATGGTGTGTTGTTTCAAAAAATATAACGAAAATTTTAAATGGGGGTAGGGCTCGCCTTGGGCGGCCCTCCCCACAAACTCCGCGTGCTTTAATGTTTAGGGCAGATTGCATTGTTGTGATATGGTTTTATTTGGGGTCGTCGCACAGTGGCAGGCCAGCGCACGTGGTTGGTGCGGGCTCAATACCCACCGGGCTCCATGCTATGGTACTGGGGGTAGGGTCGAGTCCACCGACGGTGGCTCGCCCTCCCCAATGGCATTAAAACATTGTTTAAAAATGGCAGTGGTAGTACCGTGGGGTCCAACGAGGTTCCTGGCCCGACGACCCATACATATGTATTGGTTATTTTCCATGCGGATCCGTGGGGGTAGGGTGGGGGTCATCGCCAGCCCTCTAATTTTTATATATTTTTTTTTGTTTTATTTTAACAAATAATGCATTTTTAAAATACCGGAAAATAGGCGTTAGTGGGAAATTTATCCGTCCCACAATTTCGCCCATAATCCAGCCAGAGCTTGCCGAAATCCGGTGGTCGAGCTCCTTCCAAATTGTGTCCTCCTTAAGCCTGCCACCTCATTAAGTCAACCTAGAAATTTGACTGATTCTAACTCCTCCATACGGACTCGGAATTGAGTGTCATCTGTGCCGTTGGAATTAGAAATACGAGATCTTCAACTTGAAGCTGGTTCGAGAGAAATCCAAACAATTTTATTTTTGAGCTTCCCTAAGTCCTCTTTTGTCCTGTGTGTGTCTCTGCGACCACCTCGATCAATTCTCCCCACTGAGGAGATTTTGGTCCTCCAAAAGCATTAACAAAAATCTGCAACTGTTGTGTACTATGTCTGCACCACGAGTGTCCTGAAAAGTCACCCTTCCTTCTCCTTCACCTTCGTCCTTCAGAGCCATAAGCGATGAACTGACACCTAAACCTTCTGCAAATCTGTAGTACAATCCTCTGCAAATTACATGCTCAAATTGACCAATCTATGACCCAAATATTACCATACTTGCCACGAGTTTATAACATGTACTCGGTGATCAAGCTTACATCAAAATGAAAATCACACCCCAACTATCATTACAATACAAGACATCATTGTCGCATTTCAAAGTGATGGCAAACACATCATCACTTTTACATGAAATAAATGCATCACACGACTCATAACACAAGGCCAAAATATCATTGTTGCTTAAACAAGTGATGGAAAAACACATCATCACTTTTATAGTTAAAAATGCAACATATGATTTAAAAACATGGCCATGACAAGCTAACATATCTAGAAAAACCATCTCTCACTTGTCAAAGTGAATGGGTTGTCTCCCTGTGGCATATTTGCTTGTCGAACAATTTCAACCGGTTCATGTACCGACACTTTCTCCTTAAGGTGCTGCTCTAGATGGAGCCTCCAACACATGGCTCTTTGATGGCCACTTCAGTCACAATGGGTGCAAAAGGTATTTTTCCTCCAAACCTGCTTAACCGATTTCTTTTCCTGTTGGGGAGAAGCCTTTCCATGCCTCATCCTCCTTTGTTTGTTGAATTTACCACTTGATCCGGGTAAATTCCTAATACCCTTAACCAAGACCTTTTACTTCGGCTGATGTGTTAGGATTACAATTTATAAAAAGCGTTAATGAACATAAATGAGCTTTTGTATGTTGTAAAGAAGAGGAACATAACAGGCATTAACAACATACGATATTGATAACGGAGTTTGTCTAGCAGGGACTACATCTTTGCGCCTCGGTGTCAAGATGGTGTAGGCCGCTGCATTAAGTGTTGTAAGGAGTGAAGATGTACATGGATGATGTTTTCTCTATCATACAAGGAAAATTCCCTCACATAGGAGTGGTTGGACTTCTCTACGAGATGTTCAACTATACAAACTCTCATACACAAAAAGGACTCCTACCAATATGAAAATGAATCACACATAATGACTATGAGTAACCCGCCAACATGGAAACAGGGATCTCAAACAACATACATGTGACAATGAGTATCCCGCCAACATGGCATCAAAGGGATCTCAAACATAATACAAATCCATGATAGAAAGTACATCTCACATCAAGAACAAAATAAGATCCCACATCAAACATCAACAGGGATCTGTACAACACAATGCATCTCAGAGACAAAGAAGTACATGAAATCAACGCATCATATACCTCACGCTGAAGACGACTGAAGAATGAGCTACTCTACTACTAGATCTAAAATCATCATCACAATTGTGGCGTCAAAAGGTGTGAAATTGACTACTCAATTACTGAATTCTAACACCTGCAACTTCACTTCAAAAGTGGTCGAAAAATATAAAGCTCAAATGGAAAATATGAATATACCATTAGATTCATGACGTTGAATAGTGCAAAATCGATTGTCAAATTTATGAATTTTGAAAAAGTGAAAATCGGGGGCAAAAAGGAATCTTTTAGATTCCCCCTAAATTCCTCAAAGATGTTGTTCCAAGGGTGGACTGGAAATCTGCAACTGAAAAGGCGAATCTGATCTCACCATAGCGTTCCCTGCGTAAAACTGTGAAAAATGAATGTAAACTTGACTATATTCCGACATGGAGAAAAATTACCTCCCTGGGAAAATTTCAAGGATCATGGTTTCGCTCCCTGTTTATGGGCCTGCTCATGGTTCCGCCTGTAAAAACTCGTCTCGAAAATCATGTTCCATCCTCCGCTACCTTGGCTTGGGCGCACTGTGAAGAACTGGGTTTAAGTAATAAAAAGTGGGTGGAATTCCCAACATGAGACTATTGGGCACACTGGAAAAACCCAAAAATGGTGGGGTGGGGGTCGGGTGGTCAAACCCCGCCCCCTCCAAAGATGTCATGTTGTTTTAAAACATATAAAAAAAATTTTAATGGGGGTCATTCCTGCCTTGGGCGGCCCGCCCCACAAACTCCGCATTCTTTAATGTTTATGGTGAATTGCGTTGTTGTGATATGCTTTTATTTGGGGTCGCCGCACGGTGGTGGGCCGACTCATGTGGCCGGCGCAGGCTCGATACACGTAGGCCTTCGTGCCATGGTACTGGGGGTAGGGCCAGGTCCACCGTCGGTGGCCCGCCCTCCCCAATGGCATTAAAACATTGTTTAAAAACTGCGGTGGTAGTACCGTGGGGTCCGGCAAGGTTCATGGCTCGTCGGCCCATACATATGTATTGGTTATTTTCCATGAGGATCTGTCGGGGTAGGGCGGGGGTCATGGCTCGCTCTCCGATTTTTTTATTTTTTTTATTTTTTTAACAAATAATGCATTTTTAAAATACTGGAAAATAGGCGTTAGTGGGCTATTTATCTGTCCCACAATTTCTCCTGGAATCCGGCTGGAGCTTGCCAGAATCCGATGGTCAGGTTCCTTCCAAATTGTGTCCTCCTTAAGCATGCCACCTCATCAAGTCAACCCATAACTTTGATTGATTCTAACTCCTCCATACAGACTCGTAATTGAGTGTCGTTTGCGCTGTTGGAATCAGAAAGACGAGATATACAACTTGAAGTTGGTTCGAGAGCAATCCAAGCACTTTGATTTTTGAGCTTCCCTAAGTCCTCTTTTGTCTTGTGTGTGTCTCTGGAGCCACCCGGATCAGTTGGCCTCCAGCATCTTCTTTATGATATTAATCAAAGACTTATTAGAGTATTTTGCTAAGCCATTACCTTGCAGATAATAGGCGGTTGAGTGCCCCAAATTGATGTTATATTTGTCACAAAACTCAACCATCCTTTTTTATTTGGATTTTGTCGCATTTTTGGTAATAATATTATGAGGACAACCAAAACGAGACAATATGTTAGTCTCCAAAAACTGAATAATTACTAGGTTTGTTGCTTGCCTTGTTGGGATCGCCTCGATCCATTTGGTGAAGTATTCGGTGGCTGTTAATATCCATTTGTGCTGTGTAGATGATGTAGGGTGAATCTCTTCGATGAAGTCAAGTCCTCGTTGTTGAAAAGGTGCATGTACTAAAATAGGTTGCAAAGGTAAAGGAATAAGTTTTATTTTACCTTGAAACACTTGATACTCATGGCAACTCAATCACTATTTTGTACAAGTTTACAAAAAGAGTTGGCCAGTAGTATCCCGCTCTCAATACTTTATTAACCGTGGTCTTCCAGAATATATGGCCTCCACAGTCTCCTCTATGAAAATCATTCATAACTTCTTGGGCTTCATTTAAACAATTCAGCAAAATACCTCCTGGATCTTTCCAATAAAGGGCGTTGTCCAAAGTGCAGTATTTGGAAGCTTTCAACTTTAAAGACCTACCCTTACTCTCAATCATGCCTGGAGGAGGATTTAAATGCTACATAACATATATGATATCAGAATACCAAGGAGACGAAAGAAACATATTAGATACATGTATAATAGTGACATCCTCTTCTTCATCAGATAATGTTGTAATAAGTTTGAAGTCTAGAACATGCAAATTTGACTCAGCCATGAGCTTTGCTAGACCTTAACCTTTGAACAACTTTGTGCGCTTGATCTCGAGGTCATATTCCAACATTGTTGCTATCCATTTCCCTCTTATACCTTTCGGATATGTCTGCATAAGAACATCTTTTACTGCTGCATTAGGGACATAAGCCAGAATATGCGAATCTAAAATATAAACACAAAAATCCTTCAATGCTTTTACCAAAGCCAAAGTCTGTTTCTCTATGATACTGTACTAAAGAGCTGCATCCCTAATGGTTTGGCTAAAAAATTATATGGGTTGTTCAGTCTTATCCTTTTTTTTCATTAAGACTGCAGCTAATGTATGCTCGGTGGCAAATGAGAAAATAATAATATCAATTGAATAAGATGGGCTGATTAAAACAGGGGTTGTGGTTAAGGCAAAATTTACCGAGTTAAAGGACTTCTTGGCATCCTCAGACCACTTTACCTCATTCTATTTTTTCAACATCTTGGTCATTTCTCGAAGGTGCTCAGCCAAATTTGGAATAAATCTACGTAATAAATTCATCTTACCATTGAAAGCCTGAATTTCTTTCTTGCTCTGTGGAAAGTCAATTTTCTAAATTGCCTCAACCCGAGAAGGGTCAATCCGGATTCCATCCTTAGAGGATGTGACCGAGAATTTTTCCCTCCTCCATGGCAAAAAGGCTATTTTTCGGATTAAGAGAGGTTCATAATTTCCTGCATTTCTGAAAAGCAATCCTTAAGTGATACAAGTGTTCATCATCAGAATGGGAGAAACTGTCAAATCATCTAAATATACCACTAGGAAAACATTTTTTTGATCTGCAAAGGCTATATCCATCGCCCGCTGAAAGGTAGAACTTGCATTCTTTAGTCCAAATGGCATTTTTTCATATTTGAATGTGCCCCAAGGTGTAGTGAAGGCAGTTTTGTCATGATCATTCTCATGCACTAAAATCTGATTGTATCCCGAATATCCATCAAGCAAATACATTCAGGAATCCCGAACCACTTTGTGTAATATGTTTTCCATTTTGGGAAGGGGGTAATTATCTTTAAGACACACCTTGTTTAAATTTTTTAAATCTATGAAAAGCCTTATTTCACAAGTCTTCTTTCTTACTGGGACTAGATTAGATATCCAATCGAAAAACCTTATAGGAACAATGATACTTGATTTGTATAGCCTATTCAGTTTTTTTTCTATGGATGGAAGCAACCTCGGGTTGATCGTTCTTAGCTTTTGCCGAAAGGGCTTTTGATCGGCCTTAATTGGAATGGTGTGTTGTATGATATCCATATCATAAACCTTTAATTCTACATAATCCCAAGCGAAAACATGAGAAAAAACAGAAATTAAATCAATGTACTTGTCCTTTACCTCAGGAGATAAAGACTTGGAAATTTGACCATATTAGGCTTGTCCGTTGTTCCGATGTTTACATCCTCCACACCCTTTTCTGTAGAAACTAATGTTGGCTTTCGAGCCACATCATCTCCATCAAACAATTCTTCCAAAGGTATTAGACCTCTTGGAATATTGTTGTCTTTCAGTTGTAAAATATCAACCTGGGTAGCTTCAATGACCTATCATTCTTGTCATAAACTTCGTCAATGAAAGAATTCTCGAATTATCCTTCATTTTGCAGATTTTTTTTTACCTGCTTATTATCCCAAAATACTTGCCAATACCGCAAGTTGTCAAGAACAGTTGAACGATGTTTAACATGGATTTCAAATTTTATATTGGAAAATATATGGATTTTGAAATTACTTGTTGTTGTAGCAAGTGAATCTGCCATGTAATTTTGAATTCTCAGCACTATTGATAATGTATGTTCAGGAAAACACTCTCATTTGTGGATGCTTGGCATGGTATTCCCCTTTTTCTTGTTTTATCACAAGTTCTGAGTCGTCGTATATTGCAATTCTTCTTGCACCCAACTTTTTCAAGATCTTGAGACCGGTGATCAACGATTCGTATTCTGCCTCATTGTCATAACAATCAAAATCCAATTTGTATGAACATAATCTAAAATTCTTAGGAACCTTACCAGGCTTATCAAGAGGGTTGTGGATCCAAATTCTAATGCATGTCCCGTCTTTCCCCAACGCACCATCAAAATCCATGGTCCATATACCATTTTCATCATCCAAGTGTTGGAATCCTAATTTTTTTTCCGTTACAACTTTCCAACCCACTTCTTGATTCTGATCTGAACTTTTCTCTGCCTTATTTGATGACTGCTCTGAAGCACTTGGAAGATTCTCTTTTCCCTTCACTAAAAATGTTCTAATACAATTAGAAATATTTGTAATATCTTCTACTTCTACATCATTCAGGCCACTATCATTGAACAAAATAAATGATTCTAAATCTGTATGTACAACATTAATTGGATGATTATTAGGATCCTCTTTGTTTCTTATCATGTACTTCATCTTCGTTTCTCGATACAACTTTCTCAATTGCCCAAAAACTCAGATGGTGGCATAAGAGAATTCTAGTTGCAAAGTGCCTCTCAACTTCGCTCCCCAAGATCTAGACAGCAACATACCAAACCGTGGTGGTATATCAGCCACCACCACATCCATCAAGACATTCTTTTTGGAATTTGTTCAAGGGAAACTACTAAATCCTTAATAAGACCTAGACAATGGACTCTACTAGAATCAAAGGAATACAAGTCATGGTAAGGACGAGTCATATCTAGGCCCAATTTCTCCATAATGGCTTTCGGCATCAAATTGTGGGAAGCTCCAGAGTCAAGCATGGCATTGTGAAGGATATTTTGGTGGATTCTCAGACTCAAATAGAATGGGGTAACTTCGCTATCCTCTAATTGACCATCTATTGTTGGACCAAAGATAATTTCAGGTTGGTCATCTTCGACATTAAGTATATCAGTTTAACATTTTGGCTAAATGAGACTTATACTATTTGTTCTTGACAAGTTCAGTTAAAGGTTTTGACACTTTCAATTTGGAAATTTTAGTTTCTAAGCTGAAAGGAATGGATTTTTCTACCTATTTAATGATGTCTCTTTTGTTAGCATGATCCTTTGATGTAGCTTCTTTCTTTTGGCTGTCCTTTTCTTTACCTAGTGGACTTGAAGATGGTTGATTAACCTTGTTCTGATTTACATCTGCAGGTTCATTTCCTTTATTTTGATTACCTTGATAATTATGTTTCGATTGAGTATCTTTCTGTTGAGATGCTCGCTTCTGAATAGGAGTTATTGGGACATCTCTACCCCTCAATGTGTACTACCTTTGTTGTGAATTGAGGGCATTCAAGTAACCTCATTGATAATCATCGGATTCAATCTCCAACTGATGACCTTAGGCTAGAATATAGTCTTCATCCTTGGGCACATCCGTTTTCTCGACAAACTCTTCATTTTCTGTCAAAAATATGGGTTGGTCATTAGCTGTAAAAAAGTGATTTTCTTCAACAATATGATCTTCTTATTCTTCCTCACCTCCTTGAGCATAATTTTGCTGCAAGGGTGTCTGAATCTGATGTGCCTATGTTGGTTGCTCAGGTGCCCTCTATTCTCTTTGCTTAATTATGAATTGAGGTTGTTGCTGCTATCCTCTAAGGTTAGGATTTCTAACTCGTGGTTCCAGTTGTATTTCAGTAATGGACATCCTATCAACCATCCTTTCTACTATTCTTATCCAGGTGTCCAGTTTTACATCAGAGGATGAGGATGCTATTGAAATTTGGAATTGAGGGATCAGTCAAACATTAGCCAGTTTTAGTGTTTCAGGATCTTTTCACTACAAGGAAAAGACCCTTTAGTGGAGGTTATAAAGGAGGTTTTTTGTGTTATCAAATTGGCCAAATTGTCAAAAAAACATTTGCTACAACATTTGTTTTTCGTAATGGAGGTTTTGACGGAGCGTCTAACAGAACTTCAACACGACTAAAAAAAACTGGGTTGTCAGAGGTTTTTACAGATGTTTTTCTCATTGGTGCGCGCATCATGTGTGAGCATGCCGGTGCATTTTACCTTGTACTCATAGGTACTATAAATATACCAAGCACCGAGATGGAAAACAAATTTCGAAAGCCCCGGGGCATTTAGCAACGTCCTGGTGCATGTCACCCACAAAGACACACTGGGCCAATAGAAGGTGCATGCACCAGCGTCGTTAAGGTGTAAAAATGAACCAGGCCATTAAGTTATAAAAACACATCAGAGCATTAAAGGCAAACCATACCGGTGCATGCAACGCTTATTCGCCTGCTCGGGTGGTAGTTGTCGATAAAGCGCACTAGGAATTATAATTGGTATTGGTATTTGGTGCGTTTCCCATAGGTCGTAGAAATGCACTGGTGCATAGTGGCATAAAAATGCACCAGTGCGCATTAACTAACACGCACCAGTGTTCATTTTTTTTAGAAACATCGACCTGTGACAGTGCAATTATTGTGATATTTGGATGAATTTGTTATATCATATCATTAGATTTCACATCTCTTCATTATAATATTTAATCATCCATTTATTTAATCAGTGGTGTAACATTTCACAGCGATAGTGGAGAATGCAATAGAATAAATTTAAAAATATATATATATATATATATAAGACACTTTTTGTCACACAAAATGGGACAGTTATTAGTATTCCTTTGAATTTCAATTGGGACACTATGTCCATTACATTAAACAAAATGTTGTCACTGCTCGAGCTACTTCCATGACTTGGGTTATTTGGAGGAATGGTTTGTTCATTGTGTTGATTGTTTTCTTCTTCTTCGAGTTCCATCTACAAGCATAAAAATGAAGTGTAATGAGTGTATATACATTGGTGAGAATAATGAAAATTGCAATATTAAATAATATACATCAATGTAAATCGAAAACAAATGTACCATAGCAAGATTTGATTCGTGAACTATACACCTTCTTTCAAAACCAAATTGCATGCGATCTTTCAACAATTCATTTGTTGCTGCGGTTCCATACTTTGTTTCCTACAAGTTTTATAACCCATAACAAATCATATATTTAATATAAAAGATTTTTTTCTTCTATTAATTATAGACGGAGCTAAGTAAAATAAGATAGATGCTTACAAAATCCACAATTAATTTATGATATGCCAACATATAATGACAACCCATATTTAACCCAATGTCAATCAATTCTTCTAATTGTTCTTCTTAGTATATTAGCACTTATTTGAAGACATTCAATGATGATTGTCGTAAAACAACTTAAAATATACAAAAATGAAATCTAGTTAAGTTGTTATAAGGAAGTAACAATTACTCACAAACATAGATATCAACCATTTTCTTCCTTGTCGTATTGTTTTATGTGTTGAATGGGTTCCATTTTCTTTTATTTTCTGCAAGAAAATATTTGAAAATTAATATTTAATGCTAAATTGTTTATTTACTGTACCTAATCAAAAAATTCAATGATTACATATCACATTTGAAGCACGTTGTTCTTGAGATGGCTCCTCATGTGATGCAATTATGTCCATTTCTTTGACCATCTCCATGTACACCTTTTTTGACATTCCTACTCGCATATTTTTGAAATCAGCTCGTTCATCTTTTGAGATTTTCACAATCTTCCTAAAAATGTAACATGACAATAAACTATTTAATTTTTATATAGATTTATGAAAAGTAAATATAACAAAGTGATATTTATAAATGATTGCTTTGTAGTAATATATACATATAATTCTAGAAAAAACATTTAAAGGAATATTACTTTTTCAATCCTACTTTTTTTTGTACGTTTTTGCTATTCAAAGTATGGCATGTATCATTGACCAATTCTCTTGAAATCCATCCTGTAGTTTAAATAAAATTTGGTTTTTCGAATCATTGGATTGATTTTTGTATTGTAAGTTGAAATAACGTCTATACATTCGTTCCACTAGATCCCTGAAAGTTTTGTAAAAGTCTTCCCCCCTTTCATTAACCTCCAACACCACTCAAGATGAGCTAAGGAGCAATTCATTTTCATTTGCATGTTCTATTTTTTTTTCTTCTTAGAACAACATTCATTTTCTTCGTTTTTGGTCCCTATAGAACATTAAACAAATCTCAATTAATAGATTGTTTGAAACATGTTATCTAATATTTTTAAGTATATTATTAAAGAAAATTTAAAAAAAACTCATATTGGATCGATAGTATTTTTCATTCACTTGATTCATCCTTCTGCAATTTTTCCATCAAGATTTTACGCTCTTCTAGTCTTATATCAAAAATAACCTTATCGAGCTTTGTCATTTTGTGGCTCTGCATGATACACACTAAACAATACATATGAGTTAAACTTACATATAATTCAAAAATAATATTTTTTGTAAAGAACTTACAAAGAACTTGCCTTTTTTGTTTTATGGATGTGCTATCAGTATTTTTGTTACTTAAACTCTTTTCATTCATTCCTTTACCAATATGAAACATGTATCATTCATTAATATATTTTATAAATAAATCACATACTTTTTAGGTAAAAAAAAAAAATCAAGAAAATGGTGCACCTTTCGCAACATACATACCGAACGCGGTGTGGTAGGTTCTTATAAACGCACCGCCAATATGGTAGAAACACAGTACGGTGCTCTTTGTCAAGAAGGAGACCCATTGCGTTAAAGTAATACCGGTGCACCGATTAACATAAACATAAATTAATAAAAACCTATTTTTTATCAAACAATGATTTTTGTCAGTACGCGCCCGGTGTGCTATACTACAATCATGCACCGGTGCCCTATTTTAAATAGTGCACACCGATTATATATATATATATATATATATATATATATATATATATATATATATAATTCATGCAAGGGCCGACATGGATTGGGATCCGACTCTACAAGTGGTCCCACGGGTTAGATGTCATACGCCTATATATATAGTAATACAAACCCTATAAATCTAAATGAAAATTCGTAATTGTGAAGTCACATAAAAAAGAAGAAGCAAGGGTTTAACGTAAGAATGGATTTTTTTTTTTATTTTAATTAAATGTAAATAGGAATAGAGATCGTAAATGATTTAATTAGTAAATGCATAATAAATTTTAAATTTTTTACTATGCATGTATTAAATCTAACAGAAACTGTAAAAAAAACAATTATTACAGTAAAATTTAACAATTTTACTATACTACAGGGTTTGTGTGTGAATCACCAGATGTTTCAAATTCTGGTTCTCTGAATAGCGTTGTTGTTCAAAAGTTTTTTGCTGCTCCACAATTCCCTCATGCTCTCTTGCTTCAGGTATGTCTCTTGTGCAAATCCCTCCCTGAATTGTCTTGCAAAAATAATGAAATAATTAATAGCTTTTACTATTTAAAGAACTTTTTATGAAATTAGATTTCTAAAAATCCTTTGCTGCCCATTTTTCAATTTACCGTTTTTTTTCACCTCAACAAAATAAAGTTGCGTTTTTTCCCCCCCGATATTCGGTGCATTTGTTAACTAACAGCACCGGTGCGTCTGTTAATAAAACTGCACCGGTGCAGTTAACAGTACGTTATCACTGATAACAATAAGTGCTTTTTTAAGGCACTGAAATTACTTTTAGGTATGTACACCAAAATTTATTGTTGATTTTGCTCAAATGCAGGGAGAAAATATCATAATTATATCAAATGGAAAATTCTTCAAAATTCAGCTCATTCCATCATATTTCTCAAAGTCCATCCAAAGTCCATCGGGGAGTTCTCCCTATCCATCTCCAGACATAATTACTTCAGATTTTATTTATATTTTCATTATATAATTGAATTTATTTTTTTATCCATGTCAATCAGTTGAACAAAATTAATGTATACAAATTTGCAGGTTCATGCAGATTCATAATCGAGTTCAGATGCACAAAATATTCAAACAGTTCCAAAACGTCGGAAGCTCTTATTAGGAGTAGTATATCGCAAGGCGTGATTGGTAGATGAAAATGGACAGCCGCTTCACCCTGCCTATTGTAACATGCCATCTTCTAGCCACAATCTTGGGACAATGATGGTAAAAATAATTGTTTGGTATAATATAATTATTTCAACGTCAAACCAATTAATCATGCATTGACGTGCTTACTAATTGATATCATCGATTTTGTACTAATAATGTTCGAGTATATTTTTTGAAATTAATAGGATTCTAGTGATGATAACCGACCTACATACCATCTTTCGTTGCACCCCACGACAATGTCAAATTGAGAGAAGCCCGAATTGCGAGAAAATCTTGGAGAGGAACGTTACCAAGAATGGTTGAATCAACCACCTATTCACGATAGTAGGCTGATATGTATCAACTCTATAAAGATTTGGGATGAAGATAAGGATTCCTAAGTTTTCCCCAAACACTGGAACTAGGTTTTTTTTTACCTAGATGTGTTGGATAGAGATTGGTGGTTCGTATTGAGACATGACCCTAGATCAAAACATAATTTTGAGAACATTATCATGCCAAGTGAGCTGGAAGATAATGATGGTGATTATTATCTTGAAAAATTTACAAATTTTATCATTTTAACAAAATTGAATCACGACAATACATACAATTACAATTACAATTTTACAATTTCACAATACAATTACAATTTTACAAATATTTTACATATAATTACAATTACAATTACAATTTTACAATTTTACACACAATTACAATTAAAATAACAATCACAATCATGATACATACAATTACAATTACATAATTTTACAATTACCAATACATAATATTTAATAAATATCATGATTTAATATTAAAAGTAAACATCACGATCATGATAACCATTGTATAAACATCATATTCTAAAATACACATTCAAATTTGCTAACATCATCTAATCATCGTAATCATGATCATTTAAAAAACACAAGCATTGTATAACATCATCACAACACAAACATCAAATATGCATCTCATGTCAGATAACTGCTATCACATACACATCTATCTGCAAGCACTTTAAATGAACATATCTAACATGACTTAACAATATACACATCATGATGAACACCAACATGTAAATTAAGTACATCAACATGAACATAAAATACATGCATCATATCTCTCTCTCTCTCTCTCTCTCTCTCTATATATATATATATATATATATATATATATATATATATAATGTCAAAAATATACCACTGTAATATAACTGCATATAAATGTTAAATATCTGGTGGTACTACATCAATACTATAACTAGTACTAGTCGAGGCCTGCTCAATCGATGGTTCAACCTCATGCTCAGATGGATGACGTGACTGCTCCGGAGGTGCCTACTGATCAGATGGTGTTGTCTGCTCAGGAGGTGCCTACTGATCAGATGGTGCAGTGTTCTCAGGAGGTGCTTACTGATGAGTCGTCAATGGTGCGACCTGCTCAGTGGATGGTGCTTGCTCAGATGGACCTGTCTGATCAAGATCAGGTGCCTACTCAGTCAATGGCCGTGTCTGCTTAGGACTAGGTGCCTGCTGAGATGGTGTAGACTGCTTAGAAGATGCCTGCTGATCAGGACTCGATGCCGGTTGCTCATCTCTGGTGCAAGGTGAAGGAGGAATACTAGAATGATGAACACTTCCCTCATGCTCATGATCATCAAATGAGATGCTCTGTCGCACATCTCCACGATGCCAATCCCTCCTAGCCGCCAGTACTCTGGAAGCTCCAACAATATGACACATAAGGGTCATCATATCGCAGGACATGTCTCTCTAAAGCTCTGTGAGCCTACAACCAGCCTGGATCTCTCTGATCGTAGCAGGGTGGACTCCCTCATCAACTAGGAGTTGACACAGTCAGTCGCCCAACTCCATCCTAAATCGGATGTCCGCCCTACACTGCATCCCCGCAGGTATCTACACCCGAGGATCAGGTCTGTCACCCTGATCTGCCGCCTCTGCCATCTCCTCGTCATGATCTACACCCGGATCATCCGGTGGGGGTGGAATCATGTCCCCAAAGAATGTACCAATATGTAAAAAATACATAGTAGACAACAATAATTAGACAATTTCATTAAACAATTTAATAAAACAAGTTAAAGAACGTGTTAGAATAAATTTTATTCTAATTAATTAATTAATACAATAAAATGAAACTATATTAATTTAAAGAAAACACTAATATTACCTCTAGAATTTGGTGGCTCGTCTTATGTGAAGAGGATGTTGGTATACTCTCGCCAATCCAAACCGGCATACGGACACAACACCATCACGAACGAGTGATCATCAGCACTGGCTAGCAACTCCAGTGCATCACTAGATATCCTGGCTGGATAGTTGGACAGGCCCCTCTTGGGCATCATCTGGCCCTACATCTGCATCCATACATGCAACATCGGCCTTAGAGGCTGCCGAAAAAAAAGTAGGCCTCATCTCCGGAAACCTCTAAAAAATAAACAAAATAACTCTAAAGAAAAAGGGAAGGTCAACCTCTCACGTGCCTGAGAATGACATCTATCTAATGCTATACAAAAATGCTGCAAAAAAATGGCATACCATCTCACAAGTCGTGGCGTATGGAATAAAGAATCAACATAAAATAAAAGCAGGTAACTAATGCGTTGCCCGTCTCTAGTATAGTGTGCAATGGTCATCAGTAGTAGTGAGAGATACCTCACCTCCTTTGGACCAAACGAAGCAATGCGTAACTGTCCACCAGACACCTGAAAATATGTAGGAGAAAGTATATCGTCCTTAATGTATCTTTGGGAGCATGCCAACTGACTCCCTGCTGCATAACCGACGGGGACATTTGGGAATTGGGGCAAATCCTGCCCTCTCCTAGATAGGCCAGTCATAAAATAGATGTCCTCCTCAGTGGGCTCGTACCACTGGCCAGGACCGACTCGGAAATCCTGTTGGTAGGAATCCCACCTGTAGATCAATTTCCCCAATAACCCACTGTGCCCCTTCAAGGATGTAGCCTCCTCATAGAACTTGAGGAGGCTTAATTCCCTTAGGAGCAACTAGGTGGGTGTCGTAATAGGGTGAGGGTACAAAATTATCTCCCTCTCTCGTGCCTCCCACAGATAAATCATGTTATAACGGTCCTTCATATGCTCAGGTTGTTCCCTTTGCTCTCTCCGTTGATGTCGCTTAATAATTCACATATTAAATACATTTTTTTTCTTTAAATGAGAAATGTATTTACAAATATATAATTTTTATTGAAAAAAAACACTCGACGCGCCCAAAAAACAGTAACGCACCGTTACCAGTGCGTACTTGTCTATCACGCACCGCGCACGGTGCACATGAAAAAAGTTCGCGAAACGCACAAACAGGAAATCTTTTTGTGTGTTGCGTTGACCAAATTAACTGCCTCGGGGCAGTTAGTTTGGTCAACACACTGCCTGAAAACAATACATAGTTAACAATGCAGTCATATAAACGACCGTACCATTTATTATATACCATTGTCGGGCGGTCGTTGACCAAACTATCCGCCTTGGGGCAGTTAGTTTGGTCAACGCACTGCCCGACAACAGTACATAATTAATGGTGCGGTCTTGTAAACGACCGCACTGCCATGCTATTTTTAAAAAATTATCGGTGTACGTTTTCTCGGTACTGCATCAGAACCCAGTGCGGTTTCTGTTAACACTGTTTGCGGCGCAGCATGTAAATTTACACGCAGCACCACGAACGGTGCGAGTTGAACGACTCAAACACTCAACGCATAAAGTTTGTTTTTTTTAAAACGGTAAATTTTAAGTGAATTTGACAAATTAATCTACTAAAAGGTTTAGTGATTGAGAAACACGTAGATTATTTGTACATTTGTGTGTCGAGGAGGCATCTTTGCTGAGGAAAAAATAATAATAATAATAATTCCCACCGTTTTCGAAAATTCGAACTCCACACAATGAGCAATGGATGGCAGCAATGCGGGCAATGGGAGCACCGATGGCAAGGCGCCTCATAGAATAAAAACTCACACCGGTGCTTGAGATCTCTAGAGCACTGTATAAGTAAAAATGATGTTTTTATGGTCGCGTAATATATATATATATATATATATATATATATATATATATATATATTAACCCTTTTGCAGAAGATTGACTTGAGACGCACCGAGCGTTTTTATCAATGGCGCACCACACATCGTCAGGATGCATTGGATTACGGAGACATGTATAGCACCGGTGCGCTGGAGTACTTATATGCACCGGGCCAGTTTGTACGAAGAGCACGGTGCCTCGATGTGCCAATTGATAGTATGCATTAGTGCGCTTTTCATAAAACACACTTGTGTGTGTTATGATTTATTTAAAAAACAAAAAACAAAAAACAAAAAAAAAACCCCTCCACTGCCAACCTTCTCTAGTGAACTCCGCTACAAATAGATATCTGGGCTATTTTTATAAAGGTTTCATCAAAAACATCTACTATAGGGTCTTTTCCTTATAGTGTTTCTTTGGTGATGTTAGCATAGTTTCATAAAAGAACATGTAAAACCATAAATGCAACACTTAAATCAGAAACAAGACACAAAAGAGACCATAAAGATAATGCACCAATGTTTGATAATGAAGTTCACTCACAATGTGTGATCTACGTCTCCAAACCCAACTTCAAAGTGGAGAGGCCTCTTCATTCATCTCAACAAAAGAAAAGCAAGTACATGGAAAATATATCAGTATACCTTACATCTATGAGTGACCTAAAAATGGGTTGCTCAAATCCGATATCTGACGACACCAGTGAAATCCTTGCGAAATTTTGAGAAAAATGAGTATAAACTCGACCAAATTTCGACGTCGTTAACTCTGGGCCCCCTAAAGAATATTAAAGATTTTGCGAATATTATAGAGAATATTCTAGGGAATATAACCCTTGATCTCCACACCTGCATGATTTTTCGTCTCTTGGTTTCGTCGCCCCATCCTGGTTCCACTACCCCGCAACAATGTTCCACTCTTAGCCTCTTGTGGCTTGTTCCATCGAATAAGAAAGGGTGAGTTTAATATCATTCGACTAACGAATATAGCAAAGCTTGTTGCTTGGTGGGTTGGCTGACACACTATTAATAGGGTGTTGGTGGGCCTAGCAAGTCGCAGGTTCAAACCTCGCCGATCCTAACCATTTGTTTTATATTAATAATAATCAATTGTTTAATAGAATAAATATTTCTACAATTATTCATATTCGTAGAAGATTTCTGGATGGAACTGTGTATAGGATTATTATCGTGTCCAACGTTTCGGTTGGACACTCCACTCATCATAAGGGACCAAAGAATATTGAATGATAACATGCCAGTGTTGTTGATGCTTAAATAGATAAGAAATTAATTAGCCATTAGTGGAAAAAATAATAAAAATTACAATGAAGTTGTTAAAGGTCAAGTCAAAGGGGAGAAAGAATTTTTTAATTAACCAACAATACAAAAAATAGAAATTATGATGTGAATACTATTATTAAAAAAAAAAAAATTAAAAGCGATAAAGAAAAATTTAATTAATTAATAATACGAAAATGCAATTTTGATTTGAATAGTATTATTAAAAATTAATTAAAATGTAATAAATAAATAATAATAAAACCAATGAAGGAGGATACACTTGTAATGTAGGAGGATACAAGCAATATGAAAGCAAGTCCCATCACCAACTCCGACCTCTGGAGTTTTGGTATTTAGAATCGATTTGCAAGTAGTCTCACCTACGGGCCAAGTCAAAGGGATAAAGATTTTTTTATTTAAGTGATTATTAACAATAAAATAAATTAATAAAAAAAATTATATTTTAAAATAATATCTATTATTTAAATAATTAAAGAACTAAAATAAATGGATGAAACTAAATAATTCAAGATTGAAAGGAAAATAAAACAAATTTAACAAGAAAGGTGATGAATAACAGGCTTCCATGATTGGCTTAATTTGAAACCATCTTCTCTATTGATTTGGGTGCTTCTCAATTTCAAGAGCTTCCCTGATTATGCAACTGTTGTGAAAGGGGACGAGGGATAAGATTTTGGATTAATCAAAGCAAACAAGGTGTTTTGAATTAAATGAATGCCCAACAATGGTTGACTTTGATAAACATAGATGGTTGGTATTAGCTATATGTTCATTCAAGCGAGCTTTGAAGTGAAGACTAGTCTTACCAATATAAGACTTCTCGCATAAGCAGGGAATTTGGTAAACCCCCGAACATAGCATGGGGTCATACTTAACTTTGGCTAACCGAAACATCTACTTCAAAGTTTTTTGAGGTTTAAAGGTGGTTTTAATGTTCCCTTTTTTATAAGATTTTAGAAATGAGGTTAGTGGTCCCTCAAACATAGGGAAGAGACCTAACCTTGTGTAGGAGAGGAGGAAATAGAACAAGGTTTGGGATTGGAAACATCATGAAAGACTTTATGAAGTTGAGCTCAGTTGTAGCCATTATCTCTGAAAGAATGGAAAAGGTGGGATTTTTCCAAAGGAAGGAAGTGAGGAGTAGATATTTTCAGGACTCGACAGGTGAGAGTTTTTATAACACCTAATTTCTAGGATGGGTGATGGTGAGACTATGCATGGAGATACCGATCAATGTGGGTTTTTTTTCGGGTAGAATTGATGGGTTCGGGAACCATCACATTGTTGGGAAACTGGGACATAAAGGAAGGGGAGGGATTTGTTAGATTCAATCTCCATGGTGAATTGAATATGAGGGGAAATGTTGTTAATATGAGAGTGAAAGTCATTAAGAACATCCTGTTAGTTTTTGTAGCATCGGATGTGTTCTAGCCATGAAACTTTGTGGAGAGGATAGAATACATGATATCTCCAGAATCCATAAATCGTTTATGGAAATTCTGCCTAGAAGTGACTTAATTAGATTATTAACCAATTTTTATAATGTTTCCTAAGTCTAAACTTAGGAAAATTGGTTAATTAATTAGTATTAATTAAGCTAATGCGAGAATAGTCTAGAAACTCGCATGGATTGATCGAGAGATGATCATATCCATTGATTGTGTTTTAATCTTGGTCATTGGTGCTCCAACAGAGGATTATAAAAGGAGGTTGATGTGGTGATGGAGAAGACACTTGAGCAGTTCGATTTCTTGGCAGATCGATTTCCTAAGTAGCAGCAGTCAGTTGTCGGAGAGAGAGTCAGAGATTGAAGCAGTGAGAGAGGGGCATAGATAGTGAGGATGGAGGAAGTGATTCCAGATCCAACTAGTGCATTTGTAGAGAGGCATAAGAGTCACAGAGAAGCTGACATAGGAACTTCGCAACAACTTCTAGAGGCAAGTTTGATTATCTGAGAGGGAAAGACGTCCTTAGTTCCAGAGGTCGGGAAGGAGTCCCAAAGTGCCAAAGAAGCATATTCCTAGCTAACATAGGGAAAAAAGACTTCATCAAAGACTTGTTAGATTCTAGACATCAAGGCTACGCAGTGCAATGCATAGGTTGACGCATAGGGTCAGAGGGTTGACTTTTTGAAGGCAAGTTGTGCCAGGGGTTTGCCTATGGGGTGAGGAAAATTCCTCACTAGATTTTTGCCATTATTTTTATCTGTAGGATTTCCAGATTTTGACATCCATTTATACTCATAATTTCTCACTACTGCATAATAATAAAACCCTTAGTTGTTGCATCGATTTTATTGCATTAGGTTTTTCCCGGGGACTTTTGTCCAAAAAAATTTGTGTTATTTTTTTTTCGTGCTAACATTTTTCATCTTCCAACGTTTTATTCTTCCGCAGTTTTATTTGTGTAGATTGCATTGTGATTTATTTAATATTTGTCGTAGCACACAACAACAAAAATTGTCAAATTAAATTAACATTTAGGAGAATAATTTCCAGTTGTTGCAATAGGATTCTAGTGTTGGAATTTTCACATGGTATCAGAGAGCAATTGGTCAACCAAAGAGCTTAGAGGCGAAAAGAAGCAATTTCACTACTTAGTGTTGGCAACAGGCTGAAATTCCCAAGGACAATGCAATCCTTTTTCTAGTAGGTTGAGATTCCCAAGGACAACACAATCCTTTTTCCAGTAGGCCTAGTTACTATAGGAGGTTCAGTTTTTTCTGAGAGAAGGGAAAAAAAAATTGATCCTTCCAGATTGAGTAATTCTAGAGGCAAAGAGTAGCTTAGCTATTTCATTGGGAAGATCTCTATTTGGATGCAGAGGGTTTTGTAGTAGTTTGCAGAGCATAACCAACATTAGGACGGAAGAGATAAGAGCACACACAAAGGGAAATTTTTCCTCAAGGAACTACTAGTCTCAAGAAGTTTGATTTTCCTTGCAGATCGACAGTCGTTGTGAGTAGATCTTCTCACCCTAAAAGGGAGTGCGAGTAGCAGAGCAGCAACCAAGGAGAAGGAAAGAGAGAGTTTTCGACAGTTCATTGAGATGGCCACTACAAGACTTCATGATCCGGACAAGTTGGATGGAACGTCCAACTACGTCATCTGGAAGGTAAGGACGTCCTTCCTTCTGGATGAATTTGGCCTGAAATCCTACATTGATAATGTAGTGGAGGTTCCTCAGGATGTAGATCAACTGAAAGAGTACAAAAAGGAGATGGAACAGGCAAAGCGGTTGATCCTAAATGGAGTCAGGATAATGTAGTCTCACATATAACTAGCAAAGATACTGCCAAGTAGATGTGGGATGCTCTCACCATGTTATATCAAGGTACTTCCCAGTAGTGGAAGATGTATCTTGAGGAGAAGGACACTCATCTGAATGCAGAAAGGGGAAGGCATAGAACCTTACTGTTACACAGTAATTTGTCACCATCCCTGCAATCCCCCGTCCCGCACATTGGAGGGCCTATTCCGTGACCTGTGAGCAGTGACACGACCTGAAACCACTTTCATGGCATCCTCCTTGACAAGGACAATCATTCCTCTGAAGACAGTTTCCTGTGAAAAGCCCTAAAAATAGACCTTTTGGCCTTGGTGCGACCAGCCAGTTCTGCCCTTGCGCCAATGGGGGAAATCCACCAAAGAGGGCGCGCCAACTGGCGCTCTATCCCAGTGTATTACTCACACCAAGCTTAATAAGGATTGTTTTTAAAAAATAAATGGCGGAATTTTGATTACAACCAACTCCTGAACGAGTCCCTAAAATGAGTTGGGAGGTTTGGCTCTGGATCTCCATGTAGGGGAAGTGGTTTTCCACCTATCATGGAAGCTTCCTTGAGGATAGGGCCAATCCCACCATTGTAGGGATCCCAACTCCCCTTCCACCATCTATATAAGCTTATAATTTTCCCTTTGCAAGCTAGCCTGAATAAGAGTCGAACGAAATAGCAAAGGGAGACCATCGCTTTATATCGGGGAGAGAGTAGCCTTGTCCCATCCCGACTTCAGGCCCACCAAGACGTGCTCACCTGCCGACTCGTACTCTGTACAAGGATCCAACGTCAAAGCTCAAAGCTGTATCTTTCTTTAAGCTGTGATTAATAATAAAAGATTTCATTATGGTTCCATTCATATGTTCATATCTTACACATAACTGCATTCTTCGACCGATATACAGCCAAAGGGCTAGGTTTTACGCCGTGTGTTGTTGTTTCTTCGTGTAAGGCAGCACCGAACGTGCCTGCTCAGCGAGAGAACGGTATCCGCCAAAGCAAGGGACAAAAGCGGCCATCTTCTCTCGCAAGCAACGAAGGGCCGTAGGACTTAAGGTAGACCGTCGATTCGTTCAGAATTCAGGAACCTGCGTCTTAGCATGACTCAGTTGTTGCTAGACCCAATCTGGGCTAGTAGGGATTGCCTCTGTCCGGAGAATCGATGCCTTTAACTCCAGTTGAGATTAATTATTGCAAAATCGTCACTGCATCTGATCCTTCTCCTCCTAAACATGCTCCTTCGAGCATGGCTCTGGATATATATTCTCAATCCCCCTGGCTAGGTGATGCAGATTCGCCTGATCCTTTAAGAGAAGTCTTCCCTTCTGATGAAGCTATTGTTGAAACAATGTTTCTTGAATATTTACCGTGGAGCGATGGGTATCATCACTCCCCGTTCATGCCTGGCCTGGGGGTAATGTCTGATTGTCTAGAGCGCTTTTCATCTCAGGTTCCCACTCTGCCTCTTCAAACACCGATATTGACTCATGAGGTCCTTTTGGAGGGAAACCTTAACAATATCACTCAAACCATGCCGATCGACATCTCCGTCAAACCGGGGGTAGTCGAGAATATTCATGTGGGAGTGACTTGTTCTCCCGAAGAGATACAAGTTTATAAGAACCTTTTTCGCGAATTCATAGAGGTTTTCACGTGGTCCTATGAAGAAATGCCTGGGATTGATCCCAACATAGTCGTGTACAAGATTCCTACCTATCCAGGTGCGAAACTCGTGTGTCAGCGTCTACGCCCAGTGCATCCTCGAAAAGCCGCAGTTATAAAGGCAGAAGTTGAAAAACTTCTTAACGCGGGCTTTATATATCCAATTCCCCTCACAGAATGGGTTTCAAATATTGTCCCTGTAGATAAGAAGCAGGGCACTATACGTGTCTGTGTTGATTACCGAGACATCAATCGGGCTTGTCCTAAGGACAATTACCCCACTCCCTTTATAGATCAGATCATTGATGAATGCGCGGGGAGTGAGATTTATTCCCTTGTGGACTGCTTCTCTGGGTACAATCAAATTAATATTTTACCTGCTGATCAGCATAAGACTGCCTTTATCTGTCCGTGGGGTACTTTCGCTTACAAAAAGCTCCCATTCGGTTTAAAAAATGTTGGAGCCACCTTCCAATGTGCTATGTCCTATGCTTTCCACGACATACGCCATATTGTTCAGCCATATCTGGATGATTTGCCAGCCCATTCAGCTCGACGTGAGGACCATCCTGAACACCTCCTCCAGATTTTCCTCCATTGCAGACGCTACAATATTAGGCTCAACCCTCATAAGTGTGTCTTCTGCGTGGATTCTGGTCGTCTTTTGGGATTCATTGTCTCCAAAGACGGAATTTTCCTTGACCCCCTCAAGGTCGAGGTCATCGTTAACCTCCCATCCCCATCCTCGCTACATCAACTGTAGAGTCTGCAGGGGAAAGCCAACTTCTTACGGCGCTTTATTCCGAAGTATGCGGAAGTGGCCAAGGGGTTTACGCGTCTTTTGAAACAACAAGTTCCCTTCCATTGGGACGAGATTGCCTAGCGATCTTTTGATAAGCTTAAAACGTTGCTCGTTAACGCTCCATTGATAGGTCCTCCCAACTATCATCGTGATTTTACCTTTTATTTGGCCGCTGCATTTAGCACGATAGCTATGGTTCTAGTACAGGATGACGACGATGGAAATGAACACGTAGTTTATTATCTATCTTGGAATCTTATCGACACGGAAACACGCTATGCCCACGTCAAGAAGTAGGCGCTCGATGTGGTTCAATCCGTTCAACGATTCCGCCATTACATCCTGTTGTGTACCGTAACCGTGGTTTATGACTGCAACCCCATGACATATATTTTGTCTCAACAATTGCTGGGGGGCAAGTACTCCAAATGGATTGTAATCCTTCGGGAGTTCAATTTAGAGTTCACCACTGCTAAGTCGACGAAATCATTGGTTTTTGCTGATCTTATTTTCTCTCTCCCGACAGACTCCGTTCCATCTCAATCCGAGGATCATATCTTGGATGACACACTCTTTCTTATCAGCACTCATGATCCATGGTACGGTGACATTATCGTGTATCTTCAAACATCCACGTTCTGGTCTGAATTGACAACAGATGCTCGACGACGGATTTGGCATCAATCTCAACCGTACTGCATTGTAGGAGATACCCTGTATCGTGTCACAGTTGATTATGTGCTCCGCCGGTGCTTGACCCTTGAAGAGGATGAGAGAGTCTTAAATGACTGTCACAGTGGCGCCTGTGGTGGTCACATGTCCGGATATGCCACTGCCCAGAATATTCTGCGTGCGGGTTACTTATGGCCGTCTATATTCAAAAACTGTATTGTTGCAGTCTGAAAATGTCATGCGTGCCAAGTATTTCAGCACAAGATGCGTGCGCCACCCCTACCCTTGCATCCTGTCATTACCGTAGGCCCTTTTGCTAAATGGGGCGTAGATTTTATGACATGTAACCCTCACTCAGCCATAGGGCATGCTTATATAATCGTTGCCGTGGACTACTTCACTAAGTGGGCCGAAGCGATGCCTACATTAGTTGTCGACGGTAAGACAACTGCCCAATTCCTTTTCAACCATGTTATTACGCGTTTCGGAGTCCCTAAAGCCATTATCATCAATCATGGCACTCATTTTCGGGATTACATGATGGCTGAGCTTACATCAAAGTTGGGCTTACGCCATGATAGCTCAATGCCATACTACCCCAAAGCGAATGGCCAGGTCGAGGCCGTGAACAAGGTTTTGGTCACGATGCTTCAACGAATGATTGGTATCCACAAATCCAATTTGCATCTCCAATTGTTATCGGTTCTCTGGGCTTATCGAACGTCTGTAAAGAGCGCAACCGGATTCACACCTTTCCAATTGGTATATGGTCTGGAAGCGACTCTCCCGGTTGAATGCAAAATTCCTTCCC
Organism: Pinus albicaulis; assembly: GCA_034641835.2. NCBI lineage: Eukaryota > Viridiplantae > Streptophyta > Pinopsida > Pinales > Pinaceae > Pinus > Pinus albicaulis. The sequence goes on from CM076570.1 coordinate 29,720,237, forward strand.
TGAAGTTGGTTGTGGAACTATTGCCTGACACGTCTCCAGAGGAAGAACGTCTCTTGTATTTAGAACGACTGGATGAAACCCGCCACTTAGCTGCCTTGGTCATCGAGGCACAGAAAAAGCGGGTCAAAGCCCACTTCGATCAATCGGTTTCTCCACATTCTTTCATTGAGGGGACCTCGTCCTCCTATATGACCAAGCACACGATAAACTTGGACCGGGAAAATTCCAGCCCATGTGGCATGGGCCCTATATAGTTAAACGAGTATTAAAAAATGGGGCCTATGAGCTTATCGACTACGAAGGAGTTCCTCTGGCGCAGCCTAGGAATGGGATGTACCTCAAAAAGTACTACGCTTGAGTTATTCTTATGTGGTGTGTATGTACATAAGTGAGTGATTTCATTTTTTGTGCATGTGTGGTGTGGTGTGCTTTGTAAGCGTCTTTCTGCTGATTGGGTCTTCCTGATTGTGCATATGTCTATTATTCCTTTTGTCGGTTTCGCGGATGGTGCTTCCCGCAGTACCAGGAATCTGTCCTCAGCAGCCTGGGTAATCTACGATCTTGCTGGTGGGTTGGTCAATTTGCAAGGTGTTTGTCTAGGGCCTACCACAAATAATGTCGCGGAGTATAGTGCCATTTTGGAATTGTTGAACGAGGTTGTTAACCTCGATATTCATGCATTACTTGTGTATCTGGACTCACAGCTTGTAGTATTACAACTTAATGGTCATTATTTAGTTAAAAACCCATCCATTTTACGATTGTATCTATGTATTCATTTACTGGAAAGAAATTTTGATTACATTACATATCAACACATACCCAGGCACATGAATGCGTTAACAAATGCAGTAGCTAATATGGTTTTAGATAGACATTTATGCAACTTGTAAAAACATCACCATATGTAAAAAGATCCATCTAGATATATATATATATATATATGTGTGTGTGTGTGTGTGTGTGTGTGTGTGTCAAATAGTTTGCAGTTTGTGTACATCACATAAAATCAAAGAAAAATATACATGTCTGTTTTAATAATAGCCGAAGACAACATGTCTCTAAAAAATATGCTTATAAAAGCCTTAGATGACTAATCAGCATGGTGCTCGTGGTAGCATGTCACCGCACGCACCAATCACCTCAGTAATCAATGGAGGCGACTAGGCACGCCCACAGTGTGTCTCTGGTAAGCCATCGGGATGTCTGCTAGCCGTGCGTAATCTGGGATCCCCCGGGCGATACCCTCCAGGTTCTGGACTAGCTCGCTCCCTTCGCCACCCTCAGCTTGAGGATCGTGTGCAAGAGGGGTCCTCCGTGCAATGGGCGACATTCCGGTGGGCCTCTCTGGGCCAACATCTACATACATATAAAATTGTTTGTTAGAATAAACATGTATCACAAAAAAATCATAAATACATAAAGATCAAAAATAGTCTTACCCAGCTCCTCATCCTAGTCGTCCCCCTCCGAGAGCGGAATATCTGGGTCTCCTGTGAAGTCGGTACCGGCATAGGGCCAGTCCTCAACGACAATTAGTTGTCGCCGTATCCATACAAAAAACTCGGGCCTCCAGGACATCTGCTGGCCCCCTCCTAATATGGGCATGAGTGATGTCCATCGAGCCATCCTTGGCTCCCTCAATGATGGCTCGGCGACTATTTCCCCCTGGCCCTGGAAAATTGGTAGTCATTCAAAAATGAGCGATACCATGATGGAACCATACCCAGACTATTTCAGTTTGGCCTTCTTGCACTTCATCAACTGTCGTTTGATGTTCGTTGTTATGGCAGTGGCCCAATCAAAAAGTGTCGGGTTCATGCATTCAGATGCTAGTAGGAGCTGGTCTTTGGTTGCCTCATGCGGTGCCTGCGACCCCGCAGCACGCTTAATGGTGTGAAGCTCTACTCAGAGAGCTAGATCGGGGACCGTGTGAATATCGACCTTCCCACTCTTCGATCCGGTCCATGCCCCTAGGCACACTCTTGCCATCACCATATCCATTTTTTCACCAGAAGGTCTACTGCCTGTCATGATTGGCACTGGGCCTCTGCAGGAAAATCTGGTTATGAAATAAACATAAGAGACCTCAAGATCTAACACTTGGTCTCAAAGCCTGAACACCTCTTCGTTCTCATCCCAAATGCTAATCAAATACTGCAATAGCTCAGGATGTGCTCTCAAACATGTTGTGAGGAAGAACTTTTTGAGATCACAGTCTCGGAGAGCATTCATGCATGCTTCATTCTACATGGCCATTCCATCCTCTTCACCATGCTCCCTTTCCTTCCACTCAATCACCATTGTGGTTGTGTATCTGCACCAACATGGTCATAAACACCTCATTAGATCTCTGCAACATTAAGAAATTCATCTAATTGGCTCACATTTTGATAAATTGAGGCGGAAATTTGAGTTGCGCCATTGGCGCGACCCCTTTGCAAAAGGAGTCAATTGGCGCGGGTTCATGCCCGATACCCACGCCAATTGGTTGAGCTCTAATTTTGCAAAGGGTCCCCCAGGGATAAAAAACACAATGGAAATCTACAAAAAATGAATCAAAACAAAGCTAAGGAGAGCGCCTCTTACCTGGAATGAACGAGAACCAGAATGACGTACTGGATTGATCACAATCGCCGCAGCAAGTTTGCACAACAAAAGCTCACTGTTGCTCTCACAAAAGGTAAAAAGTAAAAGTGAATATGTTTTTACTATTTTTGGCATATTTATAACTTTTCAAAGTCAAAATTAGGTTTTGAAAGTCATTTTTCCAATATTTTATTATATTTTGTCGAAAAATGGATTTTACGCTCGTTTTAATGTGCAACAACAGGTTTTTACGCAGCTTGGACAACGATACGAGTTGTATTTTATACTTTTTCGGACTCGGTAAAAACACGGAAAAGTCGTTTTTGGAGTCATCTTTCAGCTCTTTTATGACTCCCTAAACATGAAAAGATTGCCAAGTCGCTTGTCGTTTTGATCTCGTTAAATTGGCTGCGAAACGACATCTACCCAGTATACATTTACCCCTTTTTCAGGCTGGGATAGATTATTTACGAAAAAGGAATACCCTAGCCTATCGCGACTAGGAGGCTTTCTCAGACACAATTTTCTACCTTTTCGGATATGAGGAACTATTTACGAAAAGGGATTGTTGGAGTTTACTTTTCCACTGTCTTTTCAAACTCTCTAAACATGAAAAGGCGCTGAGTTATGCCTTTGTCAGACTCATTAAACCCTGATGACATCAGATTCAGTCGTAATGACGATATTCGAGTTCCTCCTTCCTAGGGCTCAATAAATGTACTAGGATGGATTCGTTTAAAGGACGAACTTATATCACAAGCATATTTTATCCCCTTCAAGCTTGTTTTCAAAATTAATTGGGGTACTCGCCAGAAATGGTGGGGAAAATGGAACCAGTATCGTCGTTGTGTCGGCAATATGTCACTCTTGAACATGGCACTTGTCTGCATTCGTGTCAGGTTGGGGACATCTCATCTCATTCTTTGCTTGCCTCCATGGGTTTGGGTAATCCATTTTGCCCTCTCATATGCTATTTGCCTCGTCGTCATGACCTCTGATCTTTTGATGTCAAATACTGCCAAATCCACTGTCGTGCCATCGATATGTTCAAGAGAAGTTGACCTCTGCAGTTTCAACCTTCCTCTGATTCTCATCTGATCCTGATTCACAAAAATTATGTTCCTCTGTCTCGCGTCGATGATGTGGGAAACACTATGGCCCACCTTTGATCAAGGTCACTTCCTGTCGACTTCAGCTCATTATCTAGGAAGCTGATCTAGAGACTCCCTTCCGGTACCTTGGAGCCTGCATGCCTCAATGGTAGGTTCTTCGCATTCGACGCAAGGTTTTCATCATTGACCTTCGATTGGATGATTCTGCAGGTGTTCGACGCCAACTCACTGTTCACATTCTGTGGATTGTACCTGTAGTACCTTGAGGGCCATTGTCATTATTGGTGGTTCCTCTCGCGTCTGTTAACAACTTTCATCATTGGCTGGTAATCAGACGATGTTCTTGCATGTTCAACTTTAGCTCACTTATTCACATGCTAGAACTTGTACTCTATTCGGGTCAAGATGGAGCGCAAGACCCTGGATTTTGTCTGTTGGAATCCAGGCTGCGGGTTTTGTGGATTATCATGATTGGTTACATGACTCATTGATTGGATGGCTGTGACCATACTTGAGTCTATTTATCGATCCTCACTGGATGGCTACGTCCATGCCTTGGATCTTGATTATTGTATACTCTATTATGGATGGTTGCGCCCATACCACACATCATGTATTTGAGATATCAGTTGTACTTGTCTACGCAGGTTTTCCGACGGTAGTGTTTTCAGTTGGACACGTTCTTGTAAAGCATGTCACCCCTCTCTCTCTCTCTCGGGCCTCATGCTTTAGGGGGCATATGTTACACAGTAATTTGTCACCATCCCTGCAATCCCCTGTCCCACACATTGGAGGGCCTATTCTGTGACCTGTGAGCAGTGACATGACCTGAAACCACTTTCATGACATCCCCCTTGACAAGGACAATCATTCCTCTGAAGACAGTCTCCTGTGAAAAGCCCTAAAAATAGACCTTTTGGCCTTGGCGCGACCAGCCAGTTCCGCCCTCGCGCCAATGGGGGAAATCCACCAAAGAGGGCACGACAATTGGTGCTCTGTCCCAATGTATTACTCACGCCAAGCTTAATAAGGATTGTTTTTTAAAAATAAATGGCGGAAGTTTGATTACAACCAACTCCTGAACGAGTCTCTAAAATGAGTTGGGAGGTTTGGCTCCGGATCTCCATGTAGGAGAAGTGGTTTTCCACCTATCATGGAAGCTTCCTTGAGGATAGGGCCAATCCCACCATTGTAGGGATCCCAACTCCCCTTCCACCATCTATATAAGCTTATAATTTTCCCTTTGCAAGCTAGCCTGAATAGAGCTGAATCAGTAGTAAAGAGACTATCGTCAGACAGCCGAAGAGAGAGAGCCTTGTCCCATCCTGACGAGCTTCATCGAGACGTGCTCCGCTGTCGAACCGCCGAAGGAAGATCCAGCGTCAGAGCTCAGGTTGTATCTTTCTTTGTTGTGATTAATAATAAACGACTTCGATTATGGTTCCATTCATATGTTCATATCTTATGTTATGAATTGTATCTTCTCTGACTGATATATAGTTGCATGTATTAGGTTTTATGCTTGTGTGTTGTTATTTCTTTGTGTACGTGCAGGTGTTCGAACGTGCCTAGTGGGAGAATTGTGATCTACCAAAGTGAGGGACGGAAGCGTTATCTTCTCTGCAAGCAACGGTAGCGTAGGACTTAAGGTAGGCCTCTTGTCGTATATTGGTCTTTTGTAACTAGGAACCTGCGTCTTAGTGTGACTCGGTTGTTGCTAGACCCGATCTGGGCTAGTAGGGATCGCCTCTGTCTGCAGAGGGGATTTACCTCTCCAACACTTACCTTACTAGGATTCGAGAAGTTTGGGACCAATTGTCGGTTGTCGAGGTAGCGCCTCAACCTTCAGAGCTAGTATGATTAGCTCTCAACAGTGTATTTGAGGATTCTTAGGTCTTCGTCCAAATTATATTGGGTAGAGACATGCTAGAAGGATGGGACAGGGTGTGGGATGATCTGCAGCAGGAAGAGTTGAGACTAGCTTTGCTAAAGAGCTCCATCAGTGGTAGTAGCAATAGTGGATTGAAGGCAATAAAGGAGGATAATGTGGCTCTTCATCTAAGGGTTCCAGTAAGGGACATGGGGAGAAGAGGAAGAAGAAGAAGGACTTGTCGAATGTCAAATGCTTCAGACATGGTGAGCTAGGCCCCTACAATACCTAGTGTCCTTTGAGAAAGAAGGACAAGGAGGAGAAGTAGGATCAACAGGAAAATTTTGCAAAGATCGATAGGATTTCCTCTAGGTTGGAGGAATACTTCGCTATGTTTGCCAATATACCTCCAGGATTGAGGTTGGGTGGTTTGGTGATGTAGGCCCAGAGCGCTACAGATGGGCATGATCCTTGAGGAGTCCACCTTTTGGATCAATACCTTGCTATGAGGGCCCACAATATTCAGTAGCATGATGGATCAGTGAGAGTTGATGTAGTCAAATTCCAGAGTGACAGTTACAGAGACTAGCAAATATCAGATGTTGAGGAGTGTAGTGCAGAGTTCACAGCAGTGAAGTTGACACAGTGCAGAGTTAGCAACAACGCAAAGTATTAAGTGAATAGTGCAAAGGCTAGTAGCAGTCAGAGACACAGGTGATAGATGTATTATATTAATCACAGTTGATTCAGTATTTTGGATGTTTTTGTTGTTGTAGATGTTGCAGTAACAACAACAACAAAGTTGCAGTTCAAATGAAGTGTTTGCAGCAGTTCAATAAGTTCAAAAACAACACAAATGCAACGTATATCAGAGTTGTGCAGTTGCAACGTATATTAGAGTTGCGCAGTAGTTGGTGGGAAGCAACAACCAGACTTCAACATCATGACAAGAGATGATGTAGAGACAAGGTGTTGCTACAGGGTGTGCAGTAGTACTAAAACCTATTCCCCAGTATGAGGTAGTGTTAGTTTTTGTAGCATCGGATGTGTTCTAGCCACGAAACTTTGTGGAGAGGCCAGAATACATGGTATCTCCAGAACCCATAAATCGTTTTTGGAAATTCCACCTAGAAGTGACTTAATTAGATTATTAACCAATTTTTTTTAATGTTTCATAAAACTTAGGAAAATTGGTTAATTAATAAATATTAATTTAGTCAAGGCGAGAATAGTCCAGAAACTCACATGGACCGATCTAGAGATGATTCTAGCCATAGATTATGTTTTAATCTTGGTCGTTGGTGCTCCAAGAGAGGACTATAAGAGGATGCTGATGTGCTGATGGAGAAGGCACTTGAGCAATTTGATTTCCTATGTAGCAAGAATTAGTTTTGAGAGAGACAGAGTCAGAGATCAAAGTAGTGAGAGAGGGGAAGAGAGAGTGAGGTTGGAGGAAGTGATTCTAGATCCAACGAGTGCATTTAGAGAGAGGAAAAAGAGCCACAAAGAAGTTGGCGCAGGGAATGCACAAAAAGTTATAAAGGCAAGTTCGATTTGTTGAGAGGGAAATATGTCATCAATTCCAGAGGTCGGGAAGGAGTCCCAGAGCCCCGGAGAAGCATCTTCCTAAACAACAAAGGGAAGAACGACTTCATCAAAGACCATTCGGAGGCTTGATGTCAAGCAGGCTATAGAGTGCAATGAAGAGGCTGACACAAAGGGTCATAGGGCCGAGTTTCTAAAGGCGGGTTATGCCAGTGGTTTGCCTGTCAGGTGAGGAAAATTCCTCACTAGATTTTTGCCAATATTTTTCCCTGTAGGATTGCTAGATTTTGGCATCCAATTGTAATCAAATTTTTTCACTGTTGCATAATATTAAAACCCTCAGTTGCTGCACTGGTTTTCTCACATTGGGTTTTTCCGGGGACTTTTTTCCAAAAACAATTGTGTTATTTTGTGTGCTAGCATTTCTTAGTTTACAATGTTTTATTTATCCATAGTTTTATTTGTGTAGATTTTAGTGTGATTTATTCAGTATTTGGTGTAACACACAACAAATAATTTGTTAAATTAAATTAACGATTAGGAGAATAATTTCCATTTGCTGCAATAGGATTTCAGTGTTGGAATTTTCACACAACCTTGTCATGCTGCCAAATGACAAAAGTGTCATAAACAAACTGGAACCAACACTTCTATATTTTATGCCAAGATTCAAGAGCTTTGGCCTCAAAGAATTCCATGAAGATGTTAGCAACGATGGGAGAAAGGGAAGACCCCATTGCCATACCTTTGGTTTGCTCATAAATGGTTCCTTTGAAAGAAAAAAAGGTGGACGAGAGGCAAAGTTTAACGAGATTGAGAGTTTTAGGATCAATAAGCTTAGGGATAAGATCAATGGCCATGAACCGAAATTTTAGTGAAAAGATACACAATGTTGAAGCTAACTAAGATATTGTTATCATCAATGCCAATATTTCTTGGGATAATTATCTTAGACAAGAGTTCTCACCTTAGCCTCTAATAGCCATTTGAGTGTTGAGAAATTGTCTCGGAGATCTCGTAAAGCCAAAGGGTCGGGTGCCCCTCAAGTTAGGTCAGCCCTCAAGTCTGAGGTGCCCCTCAAGAAGGTCACCGCTTGTCACAAATTTCTTGTCCATCAGGTCATCACGCACACTTGAAAGGCTTTGAAATACGCGTCCCCTTGAAATCAAGCCCATGAAAGGATCGATCCAAGGTTGGAAAGCAGGCAGGCAAATCAAATGTTTGGTTTTAACTTTTAAGAATAAAATCAATGAAATCTTTAATGTAAAAGGGGGAGGATCCAACAAAATATTGAAGCTTAGAGGTTAGGAATCAACCAAGAGCATGGGTCAGAACTCCTATGACACTAATAATGGGTTCGAGGGGGATCCCTTGCTTGTGAATCTTTGGGAGACCATAGATCTTGGGATTTTTGGGGGTATGGGGAATAAGCCGCTGCTAAATGGAGGGATCTATAGAAGAGGTTTTAATGGATTTAGTAGTAATTTGGGTAATGAAATTAACAGGATTTTTGGGTAGGATTTTATACGAACTGGAAGAAAGAAGTTCAAGTAACTTAGATTCATAGTTAGAAGAGTTCATGATGAAAATGACATTACCTTTACCAACCTTAAGGACAAGGATGTTAGGGTTACCATTAAGATGCTTAATGGCTAGGATTTCATCTTTGGATAAATTAGGTTTAGGATATTTCAACTTCCTCATAACTCTGCCACATTCTTATCGAATTTCTTTTGCTACATGAGACAGATTGTTTTGGCACATGAGATCAATGGAGCAAAGAATCTCTTCTTTGGGGATATGGCGAGGGGCTAAGGCAAAATTAAACCCTTTCTCCAAAAGATGAAGGGAGGAGGGATCAAGATCAAAGGAGGAAAGGTTAACCATAGAGGGGGACCTAGAGCAAATAAGGGAAGGAAGCATAGGGATAAGGGTAGGGGAGAATTATGCTTATGATAAACCAAGGGAGGATTACCTTGTTGATAAAATTGATTAATTTGATCATCACAATGGGGATCATTTCAAACATCAACGAAGGGAAATTTATTTTGATTATGATTTTGATCAATAATGGTTGGAATATTAAATTGATCTTCATTAATTTGAATTGTTGAACTATTAAATTTATCTTCATTAATTTCAATATTAAAATGATCATTAACATTTTGACAATTAGAATGATTATTAAATTGTATATTACAATTGTTTTTTTTTCACAAAGAAAAAATTCGTAATTTTATTTATGGGTAAACAAAATTACATGTTGCATGTGCTGATATATGTCCAAAGACATTCAGTAAGCCGCAGATAAATAAGCAAAAGAGATACAATTAGGATTTTCTCCCCTTCTTATTTTAAACCTTATGCCAAGCACCAAGTGTTGGCCCGGTCTCGATAAGGACGAGCTGATTTTCTTCCATTGGTGCTCCATTATCCTTATCAGAGTCTGATGTGTCTGTTGTATGTGTTCGTTTATATCCCCCACTGTCTAGTGTTCCAGGTACCATTTCCTGCTGAGTCTTTGTGTTGGTGTCGAGAGGATCTTGCATTTCCTGTTCTTGTGTGCCCAAGGAAGTATCTGTTTGTTGATTCTCTTGTGGTGTTGGTTCCACCTCTTCTTCCTGTAGTTCTGGCTCTTCAGAGGGAAATTGCCAACCTTTTGCCGCTTTGCCTGTTTTCTTCTTTTTCCTGTTATCCCGTTTGGCTGTTGGGCATGAGTTTTGTAGGTGTCCTGTACACCTACATATCCGGCATCTGAAGGCTGTGTTCTCATAATCTAAATGCTGTGTCCATCTCTGTTGTTTGTTGTTCAGCATAATGGACTCTGGAAGTCCCTTGCTCAAGTCAACCTCCACACAGATACGTGCAAAGGTGAAAATACGATCCTCCAAGCGTTGAGTATCTGTTTTAATGTATCTACCAAGGGTGTTTCCAATGCAGGCAAGTACATTTTCATTCCAAAAATGTAGCGGGAGATTGTAGAGCCTTACCCAGACCGGCATTTTGGTCACTTCCATGGTGTTGGCGTCAAAATCTGGGAACCATGGTGTAATGAATAGTCCCATAGAGCCCCAAAACCATGGTCCCTGGCTGATAATGTCATCTCTGGCCTCAGTAGATGAGAATTTGACAATGAATAATCTTTTAGAACATAGGTGTATTTCACATTCCATGGTCCAGTTTGTAAAAATCCAATGGAACAGCTCCATTGGTTTGGGCCAGAAACAGTTGAATCTGCCTATAATGGCTTGGGATTCGTAGGCAGTTCTATGCACATCAATGTCTAGACTGTCTATATTTATTTCAGGCACGCTGTCCTGCAGTTCTACAATGTATGGCTTAGGGGAGCTTTCAGCAGGGGCAGTTGGTACTGTGGGACATGTTTTGTCCCCTTGTAATACATTCCGGTATGAGCCTTTTGTGGGAACTGTTCTGGATGTGCCTGCTCCCATGGAGGATCCTTGTGCCCTGTTTTGTCCCATCATTCCACCCCTCAGTCTAAGGTTGAGGCAGATGGAAGAGCCAGGGCCAATGGCATAGTCATTGAGAGTGCAATGGTCAACTAAGGCCTTTCCCCCAAATATCAGTAACTGAGAATGAGCTGGGTAACCCGCCACAGTCCAGATTTCTTCCTTCAGTTGTGGTATAGAAACAGTTGGTCGAATCCATAAAACAATGCTATTGCCTACAGGAGGCATTAATGAAAACTTGGAAGGCTTTCGAGCCTACCTGATGGTCGCTGTTACAGAAATGCGCGTTGTATTTGTTGTCAATAGGCATATCGATCAGGTTGTGGGCCAAAGCATGGCTTGTATGGTTCGAAGGCTGCCATAGGGTCCGCATAGGGCCCGCCCGGCAACCAAAAACAATGCTGCAGCCGCACCCAATGTTCTTTGTCCCATCCGGCGTAGAAAGGGAAGGAACAGGGGCGAATAGCCGAGATAGCCGAGACCCCCAGCAATAAGCACGATAAAAACAACAGTAGAGGGAGGTAAGATACCCATTGCCTGCAGGTGCAGATGTCTGTTGTCGATGGAAGAAGACCACCAGAACCGGTCCAGAGTTGAGAAAACATAAAACAGAGATTCTACCTCGAAATAGATGTCGCTCTGTGACCCGTAAACCTCTAAAAAGTTTGTAGTATGCGACAAATCGTGACCTGAGTTCAGTGCAGACGAGGGGGTATGAGCGATTCGCCTCCGAGCAAAGGTAAACAGGCACAAAGGATCGATGCGGCGCCTCAGATTCATGGTCCGCCACCACTGTAGATAGAGCAGCCAAGCCCTGTGCCCTAGGGTTTCCACGAACAATAGCTCCGCTTCGCTCCATCTTTTCCTTCCTCCTTTCCCGTATATTACAATTGTTATTATTATGATGATAAAAATAAATTAATTTTTTAGAGGCCTTAAAATTATTGACAGGTTTGATAATATTATTAGAGTAGAGCTTTATTGTTATTAGAGGAATCACTAAATTCAAAAATTATTATGTCATTGTGTTCACGCATTGACATATAGTGCCGAGGTTTTGGTATTAGTTTGTCGGTGCAAAAAAAAAAAAAAAAAAAAAAAAAAAAATCCTATGCATTCCAAGGTCAAACATTGGTTTTAAGTCATTCGTATAAAAAATTTGATTGACGTATTCCTCGTTGCCGCCACCAGAGCTACAAAGGCTGAGGAACACGTTAGCCTATTTCTCTTCCATCCCTCTGCCGTACTTCCTTCCACTTCTTGGAAATTCAAACAAATTTATAGCGGAGGCCATCATTTAAACCCTTAAAAATGGTATGAATCACTCATTCCACATCCATAGTGCCAACACCATTAAGTAAAATACACTAAAATTCTTCAAACCAAAGCATTTTATGACTAAACATTTAATGCAAAATATCTTGCATCACAATTTATGTGATGTCCTTTGATGCCAAAGACGTCCAATGTGTTTGCATAATAGTCCAGATACTAGTTCGAACGCAAATTTTGTCAGTGGACTTTTCTAGAAGTATGTTTGCTCAAATTTACCTGTCCTATTAGCTTTTAAGCTCAAAATCTTATCAATTCAAAAAAAATGCTCTTCAGAGCCGTCTGCAAATCACCACGGTAAGGAATTTAACGACATTAAAAGACATCATCGAAATTTGTCCAACTTAAATCTCTCTACACCCAACCCTAGCCCCTGACTCGTTGTGCAAGGATAATGCCGCGTACTCTGCCAAATTTGGCGCTTTGCAACTCAAAGGATAATGTGTAATTTAGTTCCTACTGTCTTCGTCAATAATCGCCTCTCTTTGTCCTTTTGTCCTTGTCTTCAAGAATGACAAGTTGACCTCGAAATCTACAAGACGCCTAACCTTAAATGCAGTCATGAAATGTAAAATTATGAAAATTATTAAAGTGAAATTTAATTTAAAAATATAATATCTACTATAAAAAAAAAGTAGACTTTTCAATCTTTAAAAAAATTAGTATTTTAGTGGTTTAATTTCAAAGTATATTCTCTAATATAATTATTAAAAAGATGTAAAAAAATATTATAGAAATTTAATTTTTTAATTTTAAAAAGTTAATAAGACTCCATTAATTGTTATATTAATAAAATATACTATTTTTACATCTATTTATTAATATATAAATAATAATTTTTATAATAATAATATATAGATTAAAAAAATGAAAAATGTTGATTAAGTATTTGAATATTTTTATCATAATTTTCAATTTTATATAGGGAAATTGTATAAAAAAACTTTATTTAAAGTAGAATCAAATTTTTGTTTCAGTGTCGATTGGATGCGAACATTGATGACCAAACATTTACATAAGCCCCGAAACCCACTAAACATTTACATAAGCCACCAAACCCAAGCAGTGGATCACAAGTATTCATTCAATAAAAAACATGAGCTACTTAAACAAAAATAGTGACATTGCCACCACATTGTTAAGCCTCTCTTTTCCTAAAAGACTAGCGTCCTTCTAAAATCAACTTCTTCTCTAACATGAACCACTTAAACAAAAATAATAACATTATAGTGACATTGCCACAACATTGCTCAACCTCTCTTTTACTAAGAGACTATGGTACTTCCATATAGAAGAAACTCAACTTCTTCTCTCAAGTACAATAGTGTCATTGCCACCACATTCCTCTAGTTAATATTGCTATTAATTTTAGGATAAAACTATATCATAAGCCAATAAAAAATTACTTTATGAAGGAAAGAAAGTAAATAATTTTAAAATCCACAATGCTAAAAAGTAGCCTCGAGTACAAATTGCTTCTCAATCTGAATAAAATGAATGAATAAATTTTGATGTCACCCTAACCTAGCTTAGCTGTCTAATGGACCCAGTGCTCAATAGGGAGGGACCTAGTGCTCCAGAGGGAGGAAGATGATGGAGAAAGGAGCAGAAACAAAAGAGTATTCAACCGAGCTTTCGCAAGAGGTTTCGACCGAGCTATCACTGGACATGGCCGCCGAATGGAAGGAAGTCGAAGATTCCAGGGAGGCAGTCACCGATTCAATGAGTCCCTTACATTAATGACAGGATAGATATAAAAACCAAGAAGCTACTCACTTTGAACTAGGTGGTTGAGGATCTGTGATTACAGGGACAGATAGAAGTGATAACTGCAATCTGAGTGTTTCTGTTGAAACTCTGGATTGGCAATGTGGAAGCTGAAGAATGCTGAAGGGGGAAGCCCCTGGTTGCAGACTTTGAACAATCATGTTGGAAGACAAGTCTGGGAATTTGATCTAAAAGCTGGTACATCTGAGGATCACCTTGCTGTGGAAAAAGCTCGTGCAGATTTTAATAACAAGAGATTTATCCAACACCACAGTGCTGATTTTCTTATGAGGTTGCAGGTATAGAGGCATTTCACCCCTTTTATTTTTCTTATGATTTTCTTGTTTCTCTACAGTCTGTCTTGTCTTGCAGCCATTGAGAAAAGTTCAAAACTCTAACATTTTCTGCTTTTTCATTGACTTTGAGTTTGTTCTTGTTAACACATGCAACAAAATCAAATATCTTGAGTGGATACCTGTGGCTTCCTGCGTAACCAAGCCTGCTCTGGGGTGACCCCTCACACCACTTTTTGTAGGACACTTCTTCGGCCAGTAAATGAGAATGCGCACTGCCTCTGCCCAATATTTTTTAGGTACTACCCTATTATCCAGCATGCATGTGGCCATTTCAAAAACTGTGCGATCTCTTCTCAACAACCCCATTCTGTTGGGGAGTGTCAGGAGGAGTGATTTGAGCTTGGATGTTCTTTAATATAAAATCTATCTGACTTGTAGAGCATAGTTCTCCTCTATATTACTTTGGAGGATTTCAATACTCCTGTTGCAGTCTTTCTATTACTGCCTTAAAAATTTGTAAATTCAACTAAAAGCATTCAATTTCTGCATAAGGAAATAGACCAACTTCATCAAGCAACAAGAAATACTTGGACTAGATACTGAAAGTGTCCTCATTGGACCGCAGATATCACCTTGGACCAATTCAAGCTCTGCCTTGGCTCTCCTAGCTTTACCATCTTCAAATGCCCATCTATGCTATTTTCCTGCTAAACACGCTGCACTTTTTGATATATCCTCCTGCTCTTGAATTTATGGTAAGCTAATCACCATTTTACCTTTTGTCAGTAAGGAAAGAAACAGAAAGTTTAAATGTCCATATCTCTTATGCCAAAGAGAAGTGTTTCCACTCCCTCTGCCAGTAATCAAAGCACATGATTTTCCCTCTGATATTGCTTTTTATCTACTACAAAACACCCTTCTCCTTGGAAAATAACATCCAGATATGGATTGTGTCTTGCAATCTCACTAACTGAAAGCAAAATTTTCCTCAAACATTTATAAACATCAAGGTCTTAGCTTTCAACTTGATTTGCACATGGCCATTGTCTTCAACATAGTGCTCCCTACCGTTACCCAAAACCACTGTATTGACCTGGGGTTATCTCCCACATATTGAACAAATTAGTGAATTTTGTTAGTCTCATGTTTAGATGCTTTAAAATAACAAAACCGATCATCTGTCGACTTACCCCACTTCCATAGTGCGTTGAGAGCATAATACTAGTCATCTCCACATTAAATAACATTTTCTTGTTTCTTCTTGATCTGCTCTTGGTTGCGTTGGTTATCCCAAAACTACTTCCTGTAATTATTCCTCATATGCTCATATTTACCGCAATAAAGATATTTCAAATCCTTAACTAATTTACCTAGACCTGAAAGTTGCCTCTGCTGCTTTTGCTTTCTTTTTCCTTCAAAATTTGGTTGCAAAGGCACTCTTGGATGCTCCACTATCACTGTCACTTTGACATTGCTCTTTACACTTACCACAAATCAGATTATATTGAGAACAAAATGAAATATAGCATTGACATAGAAGGTAACATAAATGTATAATGAAAACCAAATTCCATTACTAAAAGAATGGCAAAAACATTGTACAAATACAATGGCTAATCTGCTAGATTGGTGGTAGTTATCTTTGTGAAGAGATGTGTGTGCTACACTTATTTGCAGAAAGCCTGTAAGAAGAGGTTGATGCTACGTTTTATAATAGTGCCCAAAAACCATATGAGGCAATATCCATAAGATGTAAGAACCCTAACCCTAATGTGAAGTTAGGGTTGAAATGCACAGATTGAGCTATCTAGAAAAGAGGGAGGCTTGTCGAGACCATAACATTTTGCTTGTTGCTTTGTTTTAGGTTTTCTTTAGCTAGTTGGAAAGTAAGTTTGTATATTGAGTTAGGTGCATAGTTGTTGGGTGTTAGAACCTTGAAAAATGCATGCGAAGGTGTTAATTTTAGTTAACAATGGTATGTTCTATGCTTAGCACAATTATTTCAATGTTCCTTTAGCAGCCAAATGATAATTAATAATTTAGATTTCCAATAGCAATCACATTAACCATTAATCACATTGACACTAAAAGTAGATAGAACATGGAACAAAATGCAGAAGACAAGCCAAGACAAGAGGACACCAGATTTGGCAGATGCCAGGGAAAAACTCCAATGTGGGGAAAAACCTTTTATCAATTCTTCTTATTATTATATCAAATGTTAAACAGAGAGAGAGAATACAATACAAATACAAGAGTCAAAGTCAAAATTGTCTTGCCAAATCACTGTTAAAACAACCCTGTCAAATCTAGAATTTTCTGCAGCAGTCAACAACCCTAACCAGAAAGTCAACGCTGGTCAAAGCAGCAATAGAATGTCCTCAAAGCAGCTCGGTCTTCCCCAGTCAAACTCGGCCTGATCAGGAGGTCAATGTCAGTCCAAGATAGTGACAAAGTCAACAGTCAAACTTGGTCACTGTCAAACAACTGTCTTGAAATCTGCGGTCAACCTGCAATTTTGGTATGCGGTCAAATTGCTCAGAATACCTCGATTTTTGTGCCAAAAGATGTGGCATGCCCAAACAGATAATCTCCCAAAAAATCGAAGTCAAACTCTCCTTGGAAGGTCAAAGTCAACGCTGGTCAAACTGCAGTCAACTTTGTAATTTTGGCCCTGTAATTTAGCTTCTGAAATTTGTCCTTCTTGAGCCACACGTGTGAGAGAAGAGAAGAGCCCAATAGTTGTACGAACCAAAGAGGGAAAGAGAGAGAATGTGTGAGTGATGAAGATGCCAAATGAGTTGATAGATTACTTGTATTTATACAATTCTTTGAGGGTGAAGAGTCACATTCATTGGGCTTCATGAGCCTACATGTTGATGTGACCGACTTGAACAATTTCCACGTGTGGGCATAAATTCAAAATGCACTTCTGCTTGTCCAAATTGGATGATCTTTATATCAATTTTGGTCCTCTTGAAAAGAAGAATTTAATGCAATCATCATCTCCATCAAATGAGTTGTCCCAAGGTGAATTTGGCCCTAGTTGCCAATTTTAAAACTCCCTCTCAACTAGGGAGAATTCCACTTGCCAATCGATCCATCATCATGCCATCCTGTCGTCATGTACCATATCTGTACCTCATCTCATCTATGCTTTGCTGAACACTGATATGAATAATGAAGAAGAATCGATTGAGAGTGAGTCACAAGACCTTACCACTCTCCACTGACAAAAGTCAGTTTAGAGGTAGAAACGCAATTAGGCTTGATCCTAGATCAAGTTGTTGAACACCATGCATCTTATACATAGGGAGTACGACGATACACAATGCATCCATCATTAGTGCTATGGCCCCTATCCACGTTTCCCAACTCATTGGCCAGAGGAGAGGTACTTCCCATGAGTCCCAGATTACATGGGTAGGATGTATGCTGAGACATCAACAGGAGAAGGTGAAATGCCATAGCAGAAGGTGAACCATTCATCCTATGCATATATTAATTGTAGGGGAAGGTGAACCACTCACCCTACACACATGTCAACCATCATGGGGTATCACAGGGGAAGGTGAACCACTCACCCTATGGTCGCTCATAGCTCCAAGAAGTACCCCAAGCCCCTAGGAGCTCCTAGAGCTCAGTGTCCAACTCAAGCGGGACCCATATAGAAGGGTCTTTCCACGAATCCAAGTCTCTCTCGAAAGGTTAAGAATTTGACATTCCCTAAGGGCTTCGTGAGGATGTTTGGGACCTGCTCATCTGTCCTGATGTGTTGGAGCATTATTACTCCCCGCTGTACCATATCCCCGATAAAGTGGTACTTAATATCAATGTGCTTGGAGCGGTCGTGGAACACCAGATTCTCTGAAAGGCGAATCCCACTTTGGTTGTCGCAGTAGATCACAGTGGTATCCAACACGTGCTCAAATAACTCACTAAAGAGCTTCCTCAACCAAATAGGTTCACAATAGGCCATATTAGCAGCAACGTATTCGGCCTCGACAGTGCTTAAAGCAACCGATTTCTGCTTCTTGCTCATCCAAGATATTGAAGCAGACCCCAATGAGAAGCAACATCTAGATGTGCTTTTACGATCCACCACATTGCCAACCCAGTCAACATCATTATATCCATGTAGCCTCAAATTCCTGAAAGTGTATTTCATACCATAGTTCATTGTGCCACGAAGATATCTCAAGAGATTCTTAGCAACAATCTAATGTATGTGATGACGCTTGACCATAAATTGACTCAATGTATTCACGACGAAGCATATGTTTGGATGGGAGTTTACCAAGAAAATCAGGGCCCCCACAAGTTGTCGATACTCGAAAGGATTTGCAAATGCAGGCCCGGCAACACTACCACATAGCTTCTTGAAGTTGAGTTCCATAGGAGTAGGCACATACTTGCAATCCACCATCTCACATCTTTCGAGTAGCTTCACAATGTATTTTCTTTGAGAAATGAAAATATCACTTGGCTTTTGCTAGACCTCCAGGCCTAGGAAGTAAGGCCTAGGTCCTTCATCTGGAACTCGGAAGCCAACTCCCTCTTGCATTGATAAATGAGAGGGTCTGCACCTCTCAGAACGAGAACATCTACATAAAGGATAAAAATGAGAGGCATGTCCTTTTCAACCTTGACGTATAAGTTAGGATCAACATCGGTCCTTCTAAATCCCAACTTCATAAGATAACTATCAATCCTCTCATACATACCAAGCCCTAAGGGCTTGCTTCAACCCATAGAGTGCTTTCTTCAACTTGCATACATGTGTCCTTTGATCTTGTACTCCGAACCCCTTAGGTTGTTCTACGTAGACTTCCTCCTTAAGCGAGCCATGCAAGAAAAAAATCTTAATGTCCATTTGGTGTAGGTTCCATCCTTGAGAGGCAACAAGAGTAATAATAGATCGAATAGTGGTATATCGGGCAACCAATGGAAATATCTCGTCATAGTCCACTCCTTCCTTTTAAGAAAAGCCTCAAGCAACGAACCTCACCTTGCTTTTTTAGCTCTCCCATCAACTCCATATTTGATTTTGTAAAGCCATTTTGAGGTGACTATGGTCTTGTCCTTGGGTCTAGGAACTACATCCTAGACATCATTCTTCATGATTGGTTCTTATTCCTCATTCATCGCATCCTTCCATACTTGATGTTTGATGACTTCTTTGAACGTACATGGCTTAGATTGAACAATAGTACTCATAGCAGCTAAGTACCCTTGATGCTTGTTCAACTTCTTACTTTCACGAAATTTCCCTCTTGGAGCAATATGTCTTTCAACATCTTTGAGCTACAAAGGTCTTTTCCTTGAGTTAGAGGGATCACCAGGAGGTGGATCAATGGGATCCATCGGGCCTTCAACATCGGGCATTGGTTCATCAATCGAAGATTCATCTTGCTTTCCGGCAACATCATCATTGTCTTTCCTTGGGATAGGGAGATCTCTGGCTTTCCCAAGGGCAAAATCAGTGAAAATTCCACAAATTGGAATCCTACTTCAACAATTAAGTTTTTTCTATTTGTTAAATAACTGAACAAATTATTTACTGTGTTCTACAGTAAATATCGAAACCAATACATTGCAGCCTTCACAAATAAAAAATACTGCGGAAGAAAATAACACTGGGAAGATAGATGCACACACACACAAATAACACTATTATTTTTGGACTAAATCCTCGGAAAAACCCAATGCGGGAAAACTGGTGCAACAGCTTAGGGTTTGTATATTATGCAATAGTAAATCTGAGTACAAATCTATGGTTGCCCAAAAATCTAGCAAACCATACAGAGAAAATCTGGCAGTAGATTCTAGTGAGAAAAAATCTCACTCCCACTGGTTATTCGACACTGACCTTGGATCAAGATGAGTTGCTCTGCATTGCCTTTGCGCAGTCACTGTGTCAGCCTACGCAGTACTGCGCCCCCACAACTAGGAACAACTTCTCTCGCTAACTGATCAACTACTATCTGGAAATTGGACTCTCCCGGCCTGTGGGAACTCTCTCCGACTTTTGGCACTGAATCACCTTTGTCTCTCAGCAAAAATACGGATCTCCTCTGAAGCATTGCGCCCCCTCTGCGTGGCCTCTGCGTTGCCTCTCTGTGGCATTCACTGCCTCTTTGTTGTGCACTCGCTGGATCTAGAAAATCTTCCTCCAACCTTACTATCCCTGCCCCTCTCTCACTACAACGAGCTCACTAGCACTCTTCGCAACTCAACGCTGCTACCTAGGAAATCAATCTGCCAGTGAATTAGATCTCTACAAGTGTGTTCTTCAAGCCCCATCGAGTTTCTTCATATAATCTCTCGTTGAGAAATCAATGACCATGATTAAAACTTAATCGATGGCGAAGATTAACTAAAACTCGATCCGTGTCTTTTTTTAGAAGATTCACATATGTCTTAATTAATACCTTTTAATCAATCACATTTCCTAAGTTTAGATTTAGGAAATATTAAAAATTGATTAATTATTTTAATTAAGTCGTCTCTAGATGGAATTTCAAGAAACGATTTCTGGGTTTTGGATAATGCATGTGTCCTAACCTCTATGCCAAATTTCGAGGCTATAACATATTCGATGCTACAAAAACTTACACTCCCTCTTAGCGAGGAAAGTGTCCTAATACTGCAACTGCAATACACTGCCTCATGCACCATCTCTTGCTGCACTGTTGATGTGGTTACTGCTGCTTACCAACCACTACGCAACTCTGTTATGCGCTGCATTTGTGTTGCTGCTGACCTTGCTGAACTGTTGCCAACTACTGCATCCGCACTTCTACTCTGTTGCTGCTGCTGCTACCGCAACATCTGCAACTAAAAACTATCCATCAAACTGAACTAACTGTGGTCAACGTGATGCCTCTGTAACCTGAGTTCTGACTGTCGCTAGTCTCTGCGCTGTCACTGAAGCCTCTGCGTTGCTGCTGACTCTGCACTGTGCCAACTGCACTGCTGCAAAGTCTACTCTGCGCCGCTCAGTCTCAGACCACTACTAGCTATTGCATCTGTCACTCTGGTACTTAACTGCACTAACTGCCATTGGTCCATCCTACTACTGCTGCTATGGGCTCTCATAACAAGGTATTGATCTAAGAGGTGGACTCCTCAAGGATCCTGCCCATTTGTAGCTCTCTGGGGCTACAAAACGAAATCACCCCACCTCACTCTTGGGGCTATGTTAGTGATCATGGCAAACTCTTCCTCCAGCCTGGAGGACAACCTATCAATCTCTGTGGATGCAGCGTGCTAGTCCTGCTTCTCCTCTTTGTCCTTTCTGAGAGGACATTGGGTGCTGTAGTGACCAAGTTCACCACATCTGAAGCACTTGACCTTGGAAATGTCCTTCTTCCTTCCGCGCTGCTCCTGCTGCCCCTTTGATGCAAGGGTTGCGTTCTCCTCTTCCTTTACTTCCTTCATCCCACTGCTGCTGCTGCCACTGATGGTGCTTTTCACTAAGTCTCGCCTCATCTGCACCTACTGCAGATCTGCCTACATTCTGTCCTAATGTGACAAGTTTTCTTTGCCCAGGATACTCTGGATGAATACTTGCCACTCCTCAGAAACGTTATTCATAGGAAACCGCACAAATTTTGTAGGTTTGGCCGTTGTCCCGACTGCAGAAAACTAATCTTGGACTTCCTGAAGTCTAGTAAGGAAGGGGTCTATACGCTCCCCTTTCTGCATCCTAGTACACCTCAACTTCTCCTCCAAATACATCTTCCGCTGCTCGGAAGATCCATGGTACAACGTGGCAAGAACATCCCACATCTGCTTGGCAGTGTCCTTGCCAGCTATGTGTGACACCACGTGATCTCGAACTCCATTGAGAATCAACTTCTTTGCCTTCGCCATCTCCTTTTTGTAGGCTTTTAGTTGATCCGGGTCCGTGGGTACAACTACCATTGAACTGATATAGGTCTTGAGATCATATTCATCTAGAAGGCAGGAAATCCTGGCCTTCTAGATCACATAGTTGGATGAACCGTCTAACTTATCCTGATCTCTCAACCTTGCAGATGCCATCTTGCCAAAAATGTCGAATCTTCCTCTTCTCCTCTGCGCCGCTACTGCTAGGATCTACGCACTTCCTGCTGGAGCGAGCAAATTTGCTCACAACTACTGCTGCTCTGCAATGAGATCAAATTTCTAGGCTAGAAATTCCCTGAAAGAATCCCCTTAGTGTGTGCTCTTCTTCCCTTCTGACGCTATTTTGCTCTAGCAAATTGCTGTAGAATAACTGTGTCCCAGTTGAATATCTGCTCTGCAAGAAAAACGCTGTTGCTCCCTCTGCATCTGACAATCTTCTATCTGGAAATTTTATTCTCTGTAGACTCACTCAGAGAAGTAAATTTCCTTAAAAATTTGCCCTCCTGGCCAATGGACTGTGCATCCACCTAGGGTTTTGAGCAGCTGCTTACGCAGTGCCTTGAAACTCCCTCTTTTCTTCTGCAAATGAGCTCTTCCTGCTTCTCTTGCCCTCTGATACCATGTGAAAATTCCACAATTTGGAATCCTACTCAAGCAACTGATTAAGTTTCTTTTATTTGTTAAATAACTGAACAAATTATCTATTGTGTTATACAGTAAATATCGAAACTAATACACTGCAACCTTAACAAATAAAAAATATCGCGGAAGAAAATAATGCTGGAAAGATAGATGCACACACACCAATGTTGCAGGAAACGCCCCCCCCGGCTCCAAGCCCCGAAATGCGTCCCATACGGAACCCTACAGGATCCGTACATCGAAACGCATTTCACAAAAAAAAATGCGTTTCTTGGAAAGTCGGATTTGTACGGCCGGATCCGCGTTTCCGTACAGCAGATCCATGGATCGTATGACGGATCGCCATACGGAAGCGCCGCAATTCCTGTACGGATCCGTATGGATCGCCAGCGGTTCCGTACAACGCCGTACGGATTCGACTAACGCAGCTCAGAAAAGCGATTTTTTTGATTTTTTTAATTAAATAAATAAAATTTTCACAATTGTTTTTAAATTGTTGCCTTTGGTTGGGTTAGTAGGGATAGGATGAAAAAAACATAAGCTCTCTTTTACCTCCTTAGATGTTTCTTAGATGCTCCCTGATCGGATTTCATATGGAGAAAATAGAATTTCATATCCTATTCAAAATTCAGTAGACTTAATAGTTTTCAGGAATTCAGGATCAATGGTATGGTGGCATGTCATTAGATTATATCATGTATGAGGGTATGTGATTAGCATTTAATCAAGAGCACCAAGCTCTATATGTACCCTAGTGTTGGTGGTGTTAATTGTTGAACTCCTTTGTCACGTCGTTAGCAAAAAATTACATTTCAATCAAGTCAAAATAATTGATCAAGCATGTTAAGTTCTTTCTACCACATTTTAAGGCTTGCATTACGTAGTTTGATCAAAATTGGGCAATTTTGACTAATGTCCCTATATAATCGAGGTAGAGGCAAAAGCTAGACAAGAGGAGAAGAATCTAGATTATAGATGGTTGATGCTCAAATAATTAATCATTAATGTACAATGGATGTCATATCTATTTCGATTTATGTACAAATATGCATGCTTCCATATCTTCTACAATTAATTTGGTATTTTGGATATTTTTTTAATATAAATGCAAAAAAGTAAAAATAAAAAAATATCTATATAGTAGACGCTTCCGAGACGCTTCGCTTCCTAGATTTTTTGGAAATGACGCTTCCGCGTCCCCACTTCCAAAAACCGTCCCCGCTTCGTGCAACGTTGACACACACAAATAACATTGTCATTTTTGGACTAAGTCCCCGGAAAACCCAATGTGGGAAAACCGGTGCAGCAAACATACAAAAAAAATATGACAATAGAGTCTAGTGAGAAAAAATCTCACTCCCATCGGTGATCTGACACTGACCTTGGCTCAAGATGAGCAACTCTGCGCAGTCATTGCGTCAGCCTACGCAGTATTGCGTCGCCACAACTAGAACAACTTCTCTCTCGCTAACTGATCAACCACTGTCTGGAAAATGGACTCTCTTGGCCTTTGGAAACTCTCTCCGACTTCTGGCACTGAATCACCTCTGCCTCCTAACAAAAGTACGGATCTCCTCTAAAGCACAACGCTGCCTCTGCATGGCCTTTGCGTTGCCTCTCTGCTGTGCACTCATTGGATCTGGAAAATCTTCCTTCGGCCTTACTATCACTGTCCCTCTCTCACTAGCTCTCTCTCCGACAACTGTGCACTGCTACTCAGGAAATTGATCTGCCAGTGAATTCGATCTCTGCAAGTGTGTTCTCCAAGCCCCATCTAGTTTCTTCTTATAATCGTCCCTTGAGACATCAATGACCATGATTAAAACTTAATCGATGGCTAAGATTAGCTAGAACTCAATCTGTGTCTTTTTCTAGAAGATTCACATCTGACTTAATTAATACCTTTTAATCAATCACATTTCCTAAGTTTAGACTTAGGAAATATTAAAAACTGATTAATTATTTTAATTAAGTCGTCTCTAGATGGAATTTCTAGAAATGATCTCTAGGTTTTTGTGAATGCGTGTGTCCTAACCTCTCTGCCAAATCTCGAGGCTAGAACACATCCGATGCTACACAAACTAATAGAATCTTCATCGAAAGTGACATCATGGCTTGACCAGGCACACAGATTCTATATGCCTTCGAATTTTCACTGTAGCCCACAAATGTTCCTTTCTTCCCAGATGCTTCTAACTTGTTTCTTTTCTCTTTAGGCACATGAAAATACACGGGACATCCAAATATTCTTAAATGAGAAACATCAGGTTTCTTAACAGTGAAAACTTCTTCGGGTGTCTTGAAATCCAATGCTTGACGCGTGCTCCTATTTTGAACATATATGACAGTGTTGGCTGCTTCTCCCCATAAGAACTTTGGTAGGCTTTGGTCATGGAGCATGGCACATGTAGCTTCTATGATTGTTCGATTCTTCCTTTCAACAACTCCATTTTGCTCAGGAGTGTATGGCGTGGTGGTCTCCCTCTTAATACCAACCTCTCTACAAAAGTAATTTAATTCATTTGATTCATATTTAGTACCATTATCGGTCCTCAATATTTTGATCTTCTTCCCTGTTTGGTTTTCCACCAAGGCTTTGAAAGAACGAAACCATTTGAACACTTCGTCCTTCTTCTTCAAGAAATAGATCCATGTTTTGTGAGAGAAGTCATCCACAAAAATTGCATAATATAAGTATCCTCGCAATGATGTTACGGGAAACATACCAGATAGATCAGAATGGAGTAATTGAAGAATGTCGATAGTTTGACTTTCACTTGAGGGGAATGGTCCCTTTGTAAGTTTCCCAATTGCACAACCCTGATAAACACCTTCATGATTCATGTTGAACTTGGGCATACCTGTGACACTAGGTAAGGCTTTGTAATGAAGGTGAGCAAATCTTTGGTTCCACAATTCAGATTGAAGAGAAGTATCAAAAGTCATAGCTCCCAAAGGACTTCCTCCAACCTGATAGAGACCTTCAACCCTAAATCCAAGTGTAAATGAATCTTTAGGGTTTCTTTGCCAAATACGTACCTTTCCATCAATAAATGCTACCTTGAAGCCTTTATCTTCCATCACAGAAATAGATACTAGGTTCTTCTTCAAATCAGGTACATACAATACTTCTTGTAGATGAAGGGTTTGACCTTGATTTAAGTGAAGAGTGATAGTCCCTATACCTTTCACGGGGTAGGTAGCATTGCCTCCAAGTATGATCTCCAAATTAGTCTTCTTTTCAATCAAATTTGAGAGGGCCTCCTTGTACCTAGCAAAGTGCCTTGAGGCACCACTATCAATCAACCAATGGTCCAAAGTGTCCGGGGGAGAGGCAATAGTGAGGGCTGAAATAAGATAAAATTCTTTTTGTTTTTCTGCAACATTAGTTTCCCCATACCTGGAGTTTCTCGTCCTTTTGGGAGGTCGACCATTACCATATCAAGCAGCGAGAGCATTCCTTTTCCCTTTATTGTTGAACAATGTTTTCCTTTGATTTCCATTGCCTTTGAAATTGTTGTGGTTGTTGTTGTTGTCGTCATCCCGTGGAGAATCCTTCTTGTGAGGACACTCTCTAACATATTGGCCAAACTTGTTGCAATTGTAGCACCTTCCTTTTATTCCTTCTTTGAATCCCTACTTGAATCCTTGACTTTCTCTCTCTGGACCAACATTGTTCTACCTCTTTGCATGAGTGGAGAAAGCAGTAGGATCATTTCCATTTGAAGGCTTGTGTCTCTCCATCATCCTCATCTCTTCTTGAGTGCATCTAGCCAATAAATCATCGAAACTAGGAATCCTGTCATTGTTAAGAATGGTGGTGTTAAACACATCCCATGCTTTTGTGAGACTTTCAAGAGCGATGAGAGTGAGCTCCCTATCAACAACAACTTCTCCAAAAGATAGAAGATCATTCTTGATTTCTGTAATCCTCATGAAATAGGAATGAATAGACTCTCCTCTCTCCATCTTGATGCCCTTCAACTCGTTCTTTGAGAAAGAGGATTTGATTTGCATTGTTTACTTTGTGCATCCCAATTAACTTATCATACATCTCCTTAGATGTTCCCAAATTAGAATTATAGGCGACCAAATGCTTTTGAATGGAATCAATGATAATTATTTTAGCTTTGACCTCACCTTTCTTGTACTTTGTCTTTGCAGCAGCAGGTGCATTTGAAGGATGCTCCACCACTTTTCCCTGCACATAGTCCATAGCATCATTCTCTTCCAAAGTCAAGTCTAAAGTCATCTTCCATGCATGATAGTCAGATTTGCCTTTGAGCTTATCCTCGGATTTGAAGTAAGATGTAGTAGCCATTGAAGCTAGATCAATATTCTTGTCTAACAACTCTCTCTCAGTGATTGCTTTTCTCTCTCTTGCTTGGGCTTTGTCTTCACCTGGGCTCTGATGCCATGTTAATTTTAGTTAACAATTGTATGTTCTATGCTTAGCACAATTATTTCAATGTCCCTTTAGCAGCCCAATGATAATTTCCAATTTAGATTTCATTAACCATTAATCACATTGACAGTATAAGTAGGTAGAACATGAAACAAAATGCAGAAGACAAGCCAAGACAAGAGGACACCAGATTTGGTAGATGCCAGGGAAAAACTCCAATGTGGGGAAAACTCTTTGATCAATTCTTCTTATTATTATATCAAATGTTTGGTAGAGAGGGAGAATACAAATACAAGAGT
Organism: Pinus albicaulis; assembly: GCA_034641835.2. Lineage (NCBI taxonomy): Eukaryota > Viridiplantae > Streptophyta > Pinopsida > Pinales > Pinaceae > Pinus > Pinus albicaulis. The sequence continues at coordinate 29,747,454 of CM076570.1, forward strand.
CAAAGACAAAATTGACTTGCCAAATCACTGTTAATACAACCCTATCAAATCTACAATTGTTTGCAGCACTCAACAACCCTAACCAGAAATTCAACGTTGGTCAAAGTAGCAATAGAATGTCCTCAAAGCAGCTTGGTCTTCCGCAGTCAAACTCGGCTTGATCATGAGGCCAAAGTCAGTCTAAAACAATGACAAAGTCAACAATCAAACTTCGTCAAACAACTGCCCTGAAATATGTGTTCAACCTGCAATTTTGGTTTGCGGTCAAAGTGCTCAAAATACCTCGGTTTTTGTGCCAAAAGATGTGTCCTGTCCAAACAGATAATCTCCCAAAAAATCAAAGTCAAACTCTCCTTGGAAGGTCAAAGTCACATTGGTCAAACTGTAATCAACTCCGTAATTTTGGCCCTGTAATTTAGCTTCTAAAATTTGTCCTTCTTGATCCACACGTGTGAGAAAAGAGGAGCTCAATAGTTGTACGAACCAAAGAGGGAAGGAGAGAGAATGTGTGAGTAATGAAGATACCAAATGAGTTGAGAGGTCACTTGTATTTATACAATTCGTTGAGGGTGAAGAGTCACATCCATTGGGCTTCATGAGCCTACATGTTGATGTGACCGACCTGAACAATTTGCACATGTGTGGGCATAAATTCAAAAATGCACTTTTGCTTGTCCAAATTGGATGATCTTTATATCAATTTTGGTCCTCTTGAGAAGAGGAATTTAATGCAATCATCATCTCCATCAAATGAGCCGTCCCAAGGTGGAATTTGGCCCTAGTTGCCATTTTTAACAAAAGGCCTTAAAAAATGTGCCAAAAAATTATGACCCAAAATCTACAAGTATCAGGACCATCTAATGAGATGCCCCTAGACTTTCACTTGGATGAATCCTTCCCCCCTGAGTAGCAATGGTCTCCATTGTGTCAAACTCTTGTATCAGTTGGGGGAAAGTTTGATGGATTTGGCCCTTGGTGAACCATTAGCCCTACTAAAGAAGCTTCCATGCTTTGACAACACGAAGGAGTTGTATATTCTTTTGGTGGGTGCTTTTTAACTTCATGTCCATGATGTTTTCCAATATAGCTTTACCAATGCAGTGAAGGTTGAGGTATGTATTGGCAAAGTGCTTTGCAACATTTGAGTGTCCATCATCCATCAAAGGTGAAAGTATGGCTAATGTAGCTCGACATTAAAGATAAGATGTAAGTAGGGGAAAGGTGAAATATTTAATTCAAGAGCATGACTTCTCTATTTCCCATCCCCCTCACTGCCCATGCTCTTTTTTCCTTCTCTCTTCAGGCTAACGCCCACCTTCTCGTCACACCTACCCCCAAGGTCCCAACCTGTACTTCTTTTTGTTTTGATGAGGGTGACCGAACATATTCTCTATCCACCTCCACCAAATGCTCTCCTCTGCGACCCAATTCTCCTTACTAGATTCTGCGTCTACCAAGTACAACATCCTCTCATCCATAATTTGGGATACAACCCTGAAATCCTACTATCACTCCACTAGGCCCTCTTCCACTTCCCAAAAACCCATCTCCTGCCTTATGAATTCATGGTATGACGAGGAATGTAAAGCTCTTCATTGCCAACTTTGTCATGTATTTACCCATACTCACTCCTCCTACCCTAACCTCAAGGCTTATTAGCTTTGTTCCTTATTATTATATGTGTGAATCATCAAACAACTACTAAAACAAGAAGAACAAGAACACATAATATAAGCTGCAAGCCAACGCCAAAACCTCTCCTCTTGAGAGGAAAACCCGTAAACCTCTTCTCTTCCTTATAGATTCTTCAATTGACAAATTCCATGACCTTAAGACTGAGACCAGTACCCTCCAAGACCAAGACCAACCTCTTTAGATAATGTGCTATCCTGGATCTAGTCAAACCCATTCAAATCTCTTCTAGTAGCACTTCTTCGACCTCCTACTGCAAGATTTTCGGCCTCTTATTGTAGATCTGAAATTTTGACCTCCCTGCAGTTGAAGTTTCCCACTTGTTGCTCTAGCTTGGGATCAACTATGATCTTTTGCTTTAGAAGGAAGCAAACTTTTGTCACATTTAATACAATAAAAGCGGAGTATATCACAGTCAGTGCTGCAAGTCAAGAAGTAGTATGGCTTTAGAAGTTGCTTGCATGGCTATTTGATCAGGTGTTAGAGACGACCTTGGTATATTGTGATAATGAAAGCTATGTCAAGCCTTTAGAGAATCTAGTATTTCATGACAGCTCAAAGCACATTGAGATTTAATATCACTTCATTCGAGACATGGTGTAGAAGGGAGTAGTGAAGCTCCAATACATATCGACAGACGAGCCATTAATTAGAGATCTAATTTGGGCCGTTGATTCATCAACGAGAAGACTATAAGCGAATGCTTGAGGGTCATTTGGAAAGTAAGTCGGGCACACACTCTATACCTGAAGGAAATCGATTATGAAGGAATAGAATTCGATTTCAGAGGGAGAGGTTGTAGAGGCGGAGTTGCAGAAGCAGAAGGAGGAAGGGGAAGTCAATAGAGGAAGAAGAAGGCAGGAAGAGGATGCAGAGGGGACAACGCTGAGTAGCAACACTGATCCTCCACGCAGAGTGACGTAGTCCAGCGCAGTGACTGCGCAGAAGACCACGTAGAGTGACGCAGAGGGAGAAAGGGTGCTTCCCATGTGTCAAAAATTCTTCCGAAGGGTTTGGAAAATTTATTTCAGGTGTATTCTAGACATCTACTCGTCAAATTTCTATAAATGGTTTCTATTGCTGAAGAATAATACAAACCCTCATCTGCTGCATCGGTTTTCTCGCATTAGGTTTTTCCAGGTACAATTGTCCAGAAACAACTGTGTTCATGTGATTGTTTCTATTGCGTTATATGCGTTCTATTTGATTTTCTGCTTTATGATTAAGTGAATATTGCAATTGTGTTTATTTCAGAATTTACTGAAGTATCTGTAAATAACTTATCATAAATAAGTAGGCGAAATAAATCATTCACTGGAGTAGTATTTCAACTTGAAAATTTCACATGTTATCAGAGCAAAAGATGAGAGACAAAAGAGGAGGTTCTGCAATGGAACGAAGGTTCGACAACGATGCAACATCAACTCGGAAGGGTTCATGCAGTCCTCCAGAACGCATAGAGGAACAGAGGGATCATGACGTTTCAGTTTAGGCATCCAGACTAGAAGAGGATTTTGCTTGTGTGTCAAGCATGGCCTCTCCAGGGGTCTGGTATATTGACAGTGGAGCATCTGCTCACATGACGGGAGTTCGAGAATGCTTCTCGAGCTACCAGGAAGAGTAGATGAACTTTCAGATCACGATGGGAAACAAGGCCAATTGTACCCGTATTGGAAGAGGAACCATAATATTTCAAACAAACGCTGGTAACAAGCTTCGGGCCACCAACGTACTGCATGTACCAGGATTGGGGATGAACTTGCTCTCGGTGTCTCAACTTCAGAACAAGGGTTACGATGTATACTTTATTGGCAACAAAGTTTATGTCAAACACCCTAGTTGGAAGAGGAAGGGATAAATTGGAGTAAGGAGCCATAAACTGTATAAGTTACAGCTCGAGTCTCCAATGGCACTGATAGGCAATACTGACGAAAGGGATTTGAATGAATTATGGCACAGAAGAATGGGGCATCTACATCATGGAGCCTTGAGGATCCTCAAGAAGACTGTTACAGGAGCTCCAGAACTTAGCATTAGGAAAGACGATGTCTATAGGGGGTGCGTATTAGGAAAATATGCCAAGACAACATTTCCAAGAAGCAACAGTAGGGACAAGAGTGTATTGGAATTGATACACTCAGACATCTGCAGACCAATGTCCATGAATGCTCTCAGTGGTGCAAAATATTTTGTCATCTTTATTGATGACCATTCCTGAAAGACATGGATCTACTTTCTGAAGACCAAAGATGAGTTCTTTGAGTGATTCAAAGAATTCAAGGCTTTGGTAGAAAATCTAACCGGAAAGTAGATCAAGAAATTGCGATCATACAATGGTGGAGAAATTGCGATCAGACAATGGTGGAGAGTACATTGATAAGGACTTCACGAGGTTCTGCGCAAAGGAAGGCACCAAGAGAGAGTGGACAACTCCATATAATTTGGAGTAGAATGAAGTTGCAGAGAGGAAGAATAGGACCATTGTGGAAGCTGCGAGGGCAATGCTGTATGATCAAGACATGCCCAAACTTCTCTGGGTTGAAGCTTGCAATACAACAACTTTTGTGCAAAACAGGGTGCCTCATAGAGCATTGGGTAAGGTTAATCCTGAGAGTGTGTTCATTGGCAACAAGCCTAAGGTGAGTCACTTTAGGATATTTGGCAGTATAGCGTATTGTCATATACCCGATGAGAAGAGGAAGAAGTTAGATCAGATTGCAGAGAAAGGATACCTTGTGGGATATAGCGAAAATGCGAAGGCATATCGCATCTATATTCCCGAGAGTAGGAAGATCGTAGTAAGACGGGACGTGAAATTCATGGAGGAGAGAGCCTTCAGGAGATCCCGAGAGATGTCTACAACTACATAGTCTGAGGAGGATTCGCTGGTTCAGCCACAACGGCCTACAAAAGATGGCTCTAGTGCCTCTCCACGATAGAAGGATCCTTAGGAAAGTTCTTTCGAGGAAGTGCAAGAAGGAGAGCAGGTGAATCCACCCACCACTATTGGAAGGACGAGCAAAGAACTCCAACAAACTCTGAGGGATGCAGAGGAATTTATTGGATCCCCTAGAAATGAGAAGAGGGAATGCAGGCAGCCAGACAGGGACTAGGCACTAGTAGCACAGGTTGGAGAACCCTCTAGTTTTCGAGAGGCAACTCAACATCATGTGTGGGTAGACGCTATGGTGGAGGAGTACAACTCCATCATGACAAATGATGTATGGGAAGTAGTCCCTAGACCTCAGAACATGTTAGTTGTAGGATCAAGGTGGATCTACAATATCAAGTATGCTGTAGATGGCAACATAGAGAAATTCAAAGCCAAGTTTGTGGCTAAGGGGTATTCACAGAATGAAGGGATCGATTATGAAGAAACCTTCACCCTTGTAGTTCGGTACACTTCGATCAGATCCGTCATTTCTCTTGCAATGCAGATGGGATGAGAAATTCACTAGATGGATGTCAAGACAACGTTCTTGAATGGGGTGATAGAAGAGGAAGTGTAGATAGAACAACCAGAGGGCTTTGAGACGCATGAGCAGAAGACTCATGTGTGCAGGCTTAAGAAAGCTTTGTACGGACTGAAGCAAGCCCCTAGAGCATGATATGGGCAAATTGATAGCTACCTGCAGAAGATGGGATTTGCCAAGAGTGACGCAGATCCCAACCTCTACTATCTAAAAGTAGGGGATGAGCCGCTAATTCTGGTATTATATGTAGATGATCTGTTCTTGACTGGATCATCTAAGCTCATCAAAGACTGCAAGGAAAATCTGGCTACAAAATTCGACATGAAGGATCTGGGGCAGATGCACTATTTTCTTGGTTTGGATGTTTGGTAGCAGAAGGGAGAAATCTTCCTTGGGCAAGGAAGATATACTACAGAGATCCTGAAGAGATTTCAAATGGAGGACTGTAGACCCATGGCTACGCCAATGATCACAAACTGGAAGAAGATCGACACGTCTGAGGATGATGAGGCTGACCCTACATTGTATAGGTAGCTCATAGGATCATTGATGTACCTGGTCAACAATAGACCAGACATCTATTATGCTGTGAATACCCTTAGTCAATTCATGGTAGAACCAAGGAGGGATCACTAGGCAACAACCAAACATGTTCTCAGAACTTGAAGGGGACAGTCGAGTTTGGGTTGAAGTACACCAGGCGCAATGAAATCCAGTTGAGTGGGTTCACTAACGCAGATTGAGCTGGAAGTCCATTAGATCGGAAAAGTACCAGTGGGTACTGTTTCATTCTTGGATCAGGAATGACTTCTTGGTGTAGTAGGAAACAAAAGTCAGTGGCACTGAGCCCAACCGAGGTTGAATATATGGCCGCTAGCACAGCTTCGTGTGAGGCCATATGGCTTCGTAAGTTACTCATGAACTTGCTCAAGAAGAGGATGGAACCGACAAGAATTTTGTGTGATAATCAAAGTTGCATCAACCTTTCTGAGAATCCTGTGTTTCATGACCGGTCGAAGCACATTGACATTGGGTTCCACTTCATCAGAGACTATGTCCAATGGGGAGTTGTACAGTTGAAGTACATTCCTACAGGAGAATAGGTGGCAGTATCCTCACGAAAGCTCTGGGTAAGATTAAGTTTACTTACTTTAGGGAAAAGATGGGGATGGTCAAGAACCCATTCAAGTAGAGGAATGGGTGGACTTGAGATTCAGAGGGAGTTGCAGTACAGATGAGGCAGTGGCAGAGATGGTGTCACGGGCAGCAGTACAGAGGGCAACAATTGCAGAGATGAGGGGCAGCAGCCAAGACATCAACAACGCAGTAGATGCTTAAGGTCAGAGCAAATGCAGTTGGTATTTTGCTTGAACACTTTCCTCGCTAAGAGGGAGTGTTGATTTTGTAGCATTGGAAAGTGTTACATGTCTCATATTGTGGGAGGAGGCTTGGACATCAATATTCTAGAAAACCCATAAACCATTTGTGGAAATTCCACTTGGTTAAGGCTTTATTAAAATAATTAATTATTTTAAAGTGATCCCTAAGTCTAAACTTAGGGAAATTAAATAATTAAAGGGTATTAATAAAACAGAGTGTGAATCTTCTAGAAAACGAAGATCAAGTCATCTTTTAATATCAACCATTGACTAGAGATCTAATCTGGGCCGTTGATTCATCAATGTGAAGACTATAAGAGAAGGCTTGAGGGTCATTTGGAAAGTAAGATGGGCACACACTCAGTACCCAAAGGAAATTGATTATGAAGGAATAGAATTCAATTTCAGAGGGAGAGGTTGTAGGGGCGGAGTTTCAGAGGCAGAAGGAGGAAGGGGAAGTCAGCAGAGGAAGAAGAAGGCAAGAGGAGGACATAGAGGGGACAACGTTGAGAAGCAGCACTGATCCTCCACGCACAGTGACGCAGTCCAGTGCAGTGATTGAGCAAAAGATCACGCAAAGTGACACAGAGGGAGAAAGGGTGCTTCCTGCATGTCAGAAATTCTTCCGAAGGGTTCAGAAAAATTATCTCAGGTGTATTCTAGACATCTCCTCGTCAAATTTCTGTAAATGATTTCTACTGCTGAAGAATAATACAAACCCTCATCTGCTGCACCGATTTTCCCGCATTGGGTTTTTTTGGGGACAATTGTCCAAAAACAACTTTGTTCATTTGATTGTTTCTATTGTGTTATATGCGTTCTATTTGATTTTCTGCTTATGATTAAGTGAACACTGTAGTTGTGTTTATTTCAAAATTTACTGAAGTATCTGTAAATAACTTATCATAAATAAGTAGGCGAAATAAATCAATCACTGTAGTAGTATTTCAGCTTGAAAATTTCATAGGCTCCATTAGTGAAGGGTTTTCTTGTAATGAGGAGCCACATTGATGGGTCTCCACTACCTGTTAGAGCTATATATAATTAGACAAGCATGTGAGAGACAAATGATCTGCATATCAAGCTCATTTAATTTTTTCTAGTGGAGGAGAAATTCATCCAAAGGAGAAATCTTTTGTCTTGGTTCATTTTTATCTCTTCATCATCGTTTCTATCTCTTCTTGAGGCCGCATGTGTGAATTTGCTTGATCGAGTTTGACTTGCTTCTTAGAGGCCCACACGGGTGAGATGTTGACTGAGTTTGATCGCAACAAGTTGACTAAGCTTGATTGATGTTTGATTGAATTGTTTGACTACAGTCGCACGTGTGGATTTGACTGCAAGCGTTGGCCGCAAAGTTGATTTTGATCGGGCCGAAGTTTGACTATTTGAATGGTTTGACTAGTATTTTTGTTGGATGATGTTGTCATTGATGTCAACCCTGGGGTTTGACTTTGACGAAACACCTATCATTGATGGAAAATTTCTATTGAACACTCTTATATTTGTTTGGATTATATCAAGTTGGAAGCTCCACTGTTGGATGGTTGAAAACCCTAAGTTGTAGGTTTGGGTTCCCTGGTCAATGGACATACATCGAACTTGATAGAGGTTTTTGAAGTGGCAAATCATTAAGTTTGCCTTGGAGATGTTGAAAAATGTGTAACTAGGTTCGGTCTTCATAAATATGAAATGTACTTTTGTTTCTTGTATATTGTAAAATGAAAGAAAATTATTATTATTATTTTTGGAGCATGGGTTTCATACTCAAGGTCTTTTATTTTACATGTCAAGCACCCATTGAGTGCTTCTAGGGTCTGTCCTAGGTTAAGAAGTCAAAAGGGTCATTGTGATAAGATGAAGACCCCTTTGGGCACATCATAACTTGCAAAAAAAATTATTTTTTGTCCTTAAAAGTGTCAAAATACCCTCCAAGATCAAGTCAGTCTGGTAATTGGCAAGTCAGCCTAATTTGAGGAGCCACGTCCACTTTTGAGAAGCCTATATAAAGGAGGAAACTAGAACTCCTTGAAGCACATTCATCACTCACTCATCCAAGCGAAGAAGGAAGAGGAAGAAGGCAATGAAGAAGGAAGAGGACGAAGAAGACTTTGTTTTGGGCTATTTCGTTCTCACACGTGCGAAGGAAGGCTAGGGTTTTTGCGACATATCTAGGGTTTTCCTCTACAAGTTCGATCTTGAAGAAGAGATGGAAACAAGGTAAAGCCAAGGTCACAAGAAGCCATCCTCAAGCTCTAAATCGGAGAAAGCCAAGCGAAGGTCTAAGGAAGTCCTGGGAGGCTAAAAGAAGCTCAGATGTGTGGCAGCAACAACTGCAGGAGGGCTGAAAATTTCAGGTTTGCAGTGGAGGCCGAAATTCTGTAGCTGGAGATCGAAGTTGTGCTACTGGAAGATATTTGAACAGGTTTGAATTGGACAAGGAAAGCACATCATCCAGAAACGTTGGACTTGGTCTTGGAGGGTAAAGGTCTTGGTCTAAAGGTATTGGTATTCGTCAATTGAAGAATCTATAGGGAAGAGAAGAGATTTACAGGTTTTCCTCTCAAGTGGAGAGGTTTTGACCTTGGCTTGTAACCTATATTCTCTGTTCTTGTTCTTCTTTTTTTCGTAGTTGTTTAATGATACATAAACATAATAATAATAAGAGAAGCTAATAAGTAAGATAAGTAAAAAAAACTTCACAAGTAGTTATTAAAGAAAGAGAAATCACTCTAACCATTGCCCTATATATTTCTCAACGTGGTTTTAGCTAAGGTTGGCTGAGGGCATTATAAATATCTCTACTACATTGAAGAAGTTTCTCAAGAAGTGTTCAAAGGTGGCAAGCCATCTCAAGAAAGGCACCAAAGAAGCATGGAATCTCCTATTTACTCCAAAGAAGGAAGTGACCAAGACAAAAGACGAAGGACTCTTCTCAACACTCACAGACACATTTCAAGATAAGAGCATTTGGGTGATCGACAGTGGAGCATCAAGGCATATGACTAGTCATCACAAGCAACTAAAGACACTATCAAAAGGAAAGTCTTCTTACTGCGTAGAACTTGGAGATAATAAGAGCTATCCTGTGCGAGGAATTGGATCAACCTCGATAGAGCTAGAAAATGGAGGCCATATTCATCTCAACAACATCCTATTTGTTCCAAGTTTGCATAAGAACTTACTCTCAATTTCAAGTTTAGAAGATAAAGGTGATAGAGTGGCTTTCATTGATGGAAAAGTTGTAGTATTGGGTAAAATCTCAAGCATAGAAAATGCTAGAGTAATCGGGATTCGTGAAGGAATATTTTACGGGTTGCTATCTCCTCTTGCTCAAGCTTTAGTTCACATTGAAATCAGCCTATGTGAACTTTGGCATTGAAGATTCAATCATCTCCATTTCAAAATCCTTCCAACCCTAAGCACAATAGTAGATGGTATCCCCAAACTGAAAGAAGATCATGAATGAGTATGAAAGGGTTGTGCATTGGGTAAGAACATCGAGAGACCTTTTGGAAGCAGTGCTTCACGGTCAAAAGAAATCTTGGATTTTATTTATTCCTATGTCTGTGGTCCTATGACTCCTAAATCACTTGGAGGTAATCTATATTATGTCACATTTATAGATGATCATTCAAGGAAAACTTGGGTTTACTTAGTGAAATCTAGGGATGAAGTATTTACCAAATTTCAAGAATTCAAAGCTGAAGTAAAGAACCTTACAGAAAGAAAGATAAAGATATTAAGGTCCGATAATGGAGGAGAATATAGATCTAAGGAAATCATCGCTTTCTGTAAGAAGTCTGGGATTAAGAGGGAGCTGATAGTCCCATATAACCCTGAACAAAATGGAGTTGCAAAACGAAAGAACCGATCCATTGAAGAAAGTGTAAAAGCAATGATACATGATCAAGATTTATTGAAATTTTTGCGGGGTGAAGCTACAAAGACAACTGTATAGATACAAAATCGAATTCCCCACAGGTCTCTAGATAACAAAACTACCGAAGAAGTGTTCACTAGGAAGAAATCAACCCTGGATCATCTCCGAATTTTTGGTTGTCCTGTCTATATTCATATTCCAAAGGACAAGAGAAAGAAGTTGGATCCATCAGGCTTGAAGGGAACGTTTGTTGGCTATAGTAACTCTTCTAAAGCTTATAGAATCTACATAAAAGAAGGGCACCAGATAGAAGTCAGTCGAGATGTGATATTGACGAAAGTATTGCATTCAAGAAATCAAAGGATCTCCCTATGGCCTCTGATGATGAAGAACTTCTGGTATTCGAAGAAGAAGTTACTAGGGAAGAAGAAGAATCAAAGCATGAAGATGAAGGTCCTTGTGAACCTATACAAACTACGGTAATCCCCGAAACTAAGAAAAGACCTAACTGGTTAATGTCGACACCATTAGATGCAGAAGGTCATGGGGTAGCTCAAAGTACATTCAACGAAAGCAAGAAGCCCAAACAATATTCTGGATATGCAACCTACATGACAAAATTAATAGAAGTAGAGCCATCCGCTTTTGAGGAACCTGTCGATCACTAAGAATGGAAGGATGCCATGAATGAAAAATATCAATCTATAATGAAGAATGGAGTTTGGGAGATCATACCTAGGTCTGAAGAAAAATCTGTGGTAGCTTCCAGGTGGATCTACAAGATCAAACATGTGGCAAATGGAAGCATTGATAAATATAAGGCAAGATTTGTGGCTAGGGTCTTCTCTCAACAATAAGGCATCGACTATGAAGAGACATTCACTCCAACAACAAGGTATAGTACTATTCGTTGGGATCATCGATGGGATGGAACATCCACCAAATGGATGTTAAGACTGCATTCCTGAATGGCATCATTGATGAGGAAGTCTATATAGAGAAACCTTTGAGGTTTGAAGTTAAGGAAAAAAAGGCATATGTTTGCAGATTGAAGAAGGCGTAATATGGCCTCAAGCAAGCTCCAAGGGCATGGTATGTTAGGATGGATGCATACCTACAGAGATAAGGCTTCACAAATAATTTTGCTGATCCAAGCCTTTATATTAAGGTTGTGAAAGGAGACCAATAATCATTATTTTGTATGTAGATGATCTTCTCTTGACAGGTATAGAAGGTCGAATTGAAGAATGCAAGAAGCAATTAGCAGCAAAATTTGACATGAAGGATCTAGGGTTGATGCACTACTATTTGGGATTGGAAGTCTGACAAGGACCTGATGAGATTTGTCTAGGTCAGGGAAAGTATGTGATCAAGATGTTGAAGAAGTTTAACATGATGGATTACTAACCTATAACCACCCCAATGATCACAAATTTGAAAAGACTAAGGAGTTCTGAATCGAGCTCGGTTGATCCTTCCAAGTATAGACAATTGATTGGCTCACTGATGTACTTGGTGAATACTCAACCATACATATGTTTTGCAATAAATGTTCTCAATCAGTTCCAAGCAGAGCCGAAGCATGATCATTGGATAGCAGCAAAACATACACTGAGATATCTGCAAGGTACCATCCACTACTGCCTAAAATATGATAAGAGGAATGATGTCCACTTGATTGGATATATAGATTCTGACTGGGGAGGCAATGAGCAAGATGGAAGAAGCACTACGAGAGGATGTTTTAGTTTGGGGTCCTCCATGATCTCATGGATGAGCAGAAAGCAAGACACAATTGCTTTGAGTAGTTTCGAGGCTGAGTATATTGCAACCTGTGAAGTAAGAAGAGAAGCGGTCTGGTTGAGAAAGTTGCTATTCGACCTGTTCGAAGGAATGATGGACCCTACAATGATATATTGTGTTAACACCATTTGTATACGATTGTCTAAAGACCCAGTTTTTCATGGAAAAACAAAGCATATCAACAACAAGTATTACTATCTTCGGAAGCTAGTACAAGTTGGTGTTATATCTCTACCACTGAGCATGTAGCTGACATATTGACAAAATATCTTCCTAATAAGAAGCTTGTGTATTTGAGAGACAAGCTTGGTTTGGTTGATATATCCTCCCTGTTTGAGAGGCAGAGATAGCCACATCATTCTTGTCTTCACTTAGGAAGACAAAATGGAGGATTGGGAAAGCATTTGGCATCCGATACTCTTTGAGGATGAGGCAGGGTATCCAAAATAAGAGTAGTCGTGGACCGATATTCTTTGAGGACTAGCTATCCAAGATAAGAATAGTCCAAGGAAGGTCATACTCTGTGAATACCCGGGTGGGTTATGTACCTTGAGAGACAATGATGACGGTGTCTATAAATCATTGGTCTCGGCAACATTGTGCTTTGATCTTGTGGAGCGATAGAGCTGTTAGTCAAGGCCTTGCTATATGACAATGCTGGTTGATATGATGCTAAACAGATGGGTTACCAATCCGACTCTTCTCATGCGATCACTTCAGATTGAGAATATCCATGTACCATTTATGAATACCTCCCTAGTTAAGAGGGAGTGTTGAAAAATGTTTAACTAGGTTCGGTCTTTCTAAATATGAAATGTACTTTTGATTCTTGTAAATTGTAAAATGAAAGAAAATTATTATTATTATTTTGGAGCATGGGTTTCATGCTCAAGGTCTTTTATTTTATATGTCAAGCACCCATTGAGTGCTTCTAGGGTTTTCCCTAGGTCAAGAAGTCAAAAGAGTCATTGTCATAAGTTGAAGACCCCTTCGGGCACTTTGTAACTTGTAAAGAAAATTATTTTTGTCCTTAAAATTGTCAAAATACCCTCCAAGATCAAGTCGGCTTGGTAGTTGGCAAGTCGACCTAATTTGAGGAGCCACGTCCACCTTTGAGAAGCCTATATAAAGGAGGAAACTCAACTTCCTTGATGCATAGTCATCACTCACTCATCCAAGCGAAGAAGGAAGAGGAAGAAGGCAATGAAGAAGGAAGAGGACGAAGAAGACTTGGTTTTGGGCTATTTCTCTCTCACACGTGCAAAGGAAGGCTAGGGTTTCTGCAGCAGATCTAGGGTTTTCCTCTACAAGTTCGATCTTGAAGAAGAGAAGGCAAGAAGTGTTGAGATTTTGTGTATTGGGGGTAGCATCAGATGTGCTCTAGTTCCCAAAATTTGTGGAGGGACTAGAATACACTTGATCTACAAGACCCAGAAAGGGATGTGGGAAATTTCATCTGGTTTGGGAGATATTTAATTAATTAATTATTTTAATGTATTTCCTAAGTCTAAACTTAGGAAAATTAAATAATTAAAGTTAATTAAATTAAACATGTGATGAAATTGTCTTAAGTCACACAAATCAAGCTTTCTTTTAATATTAGCCATTGATTCAAGATCTGATCATGGCTTTTGGTTTCCTAACGAGAAAAGTATAAAGGAAAGGCTTGGGGTCATTTGTAAAGACACACAGTGGCAGAGCACTGAAGCTAGGTTGAGATTCTAGGGCAGGGTTTGCTAAGAATTCTCGGAAGTGTTTCAACTGTAGAGAGGGGAGTTTAGACAAAGGGGATGATCTGGTCCCAGTGTCTAGAATCAACAAGAGATAGAGAGCAGCTTCATAAAGGCAACGCAGAGAAGCAGGAGCATCAACAGCAAGAGGGCAGCAGCTGCGCAGCACAAGGGTAGCTTTAGCTACGCAGGTGCTGCGTAGTCACTCCCAGGGCAGCGTAAGGTAGTTGGAAACCCTTAGAGGTTACGCAGAGACCCTTAGGGGCAGCGTAGGGACTGCGTCACCCAGTCTGGGGTTACGCAACCCTTTCCAGGCCAGCATTGAGGGACGCAAAGGCTGACGTAGGGGCTTCAGGGGCAACGCTGGGGTTTCTAGGGCCTAATTTTGGTTGAGTCTTGTAAATCCCGTTTGAGGGTGTGGATCAGTTAATATTTTGGCTTTAGAACAGCCGGTGCATTGTAGATCTATATTTTCTCTGTCGAGTTTTCCAGATCTGGAACCTAGATTTGCTTTATTTAGAAATACTCTTAATAATAAAACCCTCCAGCAGCCAACAGACTGGTTTTCCCGCATCAGGTTTTTCCGGGGACTATTTGTCTAGAAAATCATTGTGTCACTTTATCTATGTGTGCATGTACTTTTTCTAGATCTGAATTGGTGAAAGTCTGTTATGTGTTTTGCTTCGATATTAATCTGAATTTTTCAGTTAATAACTTAACTAAGTAGGAGGAACATAACCAGATCTAACAGTAGATTTCTGCATTAGTAACATTCATAAATTTTCACATGGTATCAGAGCAATTACAGTTCTAGGAGGGTCACCAACAGAAGACTGAAGGATCTTGCTACAGAAAGCAACAGGAAGAGCAGCAGCAGCAGTGGAAGGCCAGATTTGAAGGGACAACGCAGTTTCAGAGGAAGCAGACTCACGCAGAGGGTAGGGTGACGCAGTCTTACGCTGTCTCCCAGCAGGCCCACGCACTTACTGTGTAGAGGCAGCGCTGGGATTGTCTGAAGCTAGCCAAGGTGACGCAGATCTGAAGCTGTCAGATCTAGAAGTGCCTGAAGCAGAGCTGCAAAACTTCTGAAGGTGTTGGTGGGGTTAAATTTCTAATGTTTTCAGATTTTTAGCCTAAGCACTAGTGACAAAGGGCAGGAGGAGATCAACTTCTCAAAGAGTTTCTAGCCAAAGAAACTTGTAGATGTATCAGAGGATCGAAGAGAGCTGAATCATTGTTGATTTGGCAGATTTCCAAGAAGGGAAATCAGTTGTCAGAGGGAGCAGAAGGTCCCTCTTTCGCCAAGGAACTTAGATCCAGATCTCTAGCAAAGAGAAAGGGAACTCCGATAAATTTCTGAGCAGATGGCTCCTCATGGACTGCGTGATCAGGACAGATTGGATGGCCTTTCCAACTTTTTTGTTTGGAAGGCTAGGATCCTGAGAGTCCTAGAGGCATATCATCTAAGAGACCATGCAGAATAGGTTCTGGCCACGCCGACCGATGCAGATCTCCTAAGGAAGCATAATGAAGCTGCTGGACATGCCAAGCGGTTGATAATGGATGGAATTAAGGACCATATTGTCCCACATATAGCTGAGAAGAAAACAACGAATGAAATGTGGAGGTCTTAACATCCCTATATGAGGGAAAATCTGTCCAAAGGAAGATGTTGTTGGAGACACAGATGCAGTCATTCATGATGACCAAGGGGAAGACATGGAACATTTCCTCTTCAGATTACAGTCGTTCAGAGACCAGTTGAATGCCACGGTTGCTAAGGTGGAAGATGATTTGATGGTTAGGACTGCTCTCAATGCAGTCACAAATGAGTGGGAAACTTTTGTCCAAAGTATCTTGGGCACATGGACCTCCCAGACTGGGACCGCTTATGGGCAATCATGCGTCAAGAAGAACTCCGCAGAATCACCAAGAAGCAGTACAACTCGGGATCGAGCAAAGTGAAGAAGGAAGATGAAGAAGATGCAACCTTGGCATCAAAGAGGCAACAGGGAAAGAAGAAGAAGGATCTATCAAAGATCAAGTGCTTTCAGTGTGGCGAACTAGGACATTTTTCTAGCAATTGTCCTCAGAAGAAAAAGGACAAGGAAGCTTCTTCTTCCAAGGCTGTTGTGGCAGATGACGGGTCAGAAGATGATGCAGCCACGAGCGCTCATGAACCATGAAAGTGGGGTGACATGGATCTGTAGAGCAGCTACATAAAAAGGGCGAGATCCTTGAGCAGCTCATCTTTTGGATCACATCCGAGCTACAGGAGCCTTAGGATAGTAGTGGGACAAGTGGAGGAGTGGGTGCATAGATCACGGATGAAGCAGAGGCAGATCTGAAGGCTGGAAGGAGTAGCGTAGTGCAGATGCAACAACGACGTAGAGGTAGTAACAACGTAGGGGCTGATGTGACTTCAGCAGCGCAAAGTAGAGCTGCAGCAACGTGGGGGTTTCAGGAGGACAACGCAGTGCAGCAACAATGTGAGATATTTCAGCACAAGGGGCTGATGTGACTTCAGCAGTGCAGAGGGAGTCTGCTTACGCAGTGCAGAGCTGTAGCTATGCATCATTCTCCAGATGTTAGCACAGATTAGTAGCAGATGGAGCTTCAGTGATAAGGTTGCAGCCCAATTGACTTGTCTGTCAAAGATTGGGCAGGAGATTCAGTTGTTTCTCTCAGCAACTGAAGTTGCAGTGTAGCAGATTAGCAGTGGCAGTGCTATGGGCAGCATGGATGCAGCAGTTTGAGACGGAGCTGCAGTGCAAATGTGGTAGTGGCGGTGACAATGTCATAGGCAGCGGTACAGAATGGCAACAACAGTGCAGAGTTGAGTGGCAGCATGCCAAGCATCAACAACACAGAAGCCAGTGCCCAAAATCTTGTGATACAAATCTGGTCAACGCAGTGGTCAAAGTCCACTGTCAAAATAATAGTCAAAGCTGTGGTCAATAGCAGTCAAAGTCAACGTTCTGCCTCGATTTTTGTGCCTCCAACTGCGACCTCTCCAAATCGGAATTTTTCCCTAGAAAATGTAGTCGAATCTCAAGAGTTGACCCAAAGTCAACGCTGGTCAACATTGTCTAGAAAAGCCCTAAACCAGTCCGAAACTTGCAGCTTCCTGTTTAAAACATGTGGAGGAGAGAGAAGCCTCTAACGCTGTACGAACAAATCAAATGAGAGAGAGATGTGTGAGATGAACGAACGATGAAATGAGGATCATGTCTCTCCTTTTTATATCCATGATTGTGGGTGTGTGACACAACTTTTGGGGCTTGTGAGCCTGCATTACAATTTTAGCCGACCTTGACAAATTGCACATGTGTGGAAAAATAAATTCAAAATACAACTTCTGCTCATCCAAACAATATGATCTTTAGATCAATCTTGCACCTCTCCGAAAGAGGAATCCAACAAAAATATCATCTTCATCATATGAGTAGTGTGAAAATTTCTGAATACAAAATTACAGAAATCCTACTGCAGTTTCTTGATTTACTTCTCCTACTTGTGATTTAATTATACAAGTTATTTTCAGAAAATATTCAGAAAATACCGAAGTAAACACAACTAGCAGCCTACACACATACAAGTCATTTACTGAATAGCACACTCATTCGAAAAAGTGACACAGATTTTTCGGACAAATGTCCCCGGAAAAACCCAATGTGGGAAAATCGGTGCAACATTTGAGGGTTTATATTATTATTAAGCAATAGTTTCTGAGTACATCTAGGGTGCCATAAACTCGGCAAACCCAACAAAGAAAACCTCGACAATTAGAGAAAATGTGAGATATACCTCACTCTCGCAAGTCCCGTTTGATCTGGATGAGAAATTGGTGAAACCCTAGCTGGCTTTGTGCAGCAACTGCGTAAGCGTGGTTGAAGAATTGCGTCACCCTAGCTCTGCGTGGATCTGCCTCTCCCAGATCTCAGTTTCAACCCTCTTGGCTCAGAAATCCTTCTCCCGACAAAATTCAGGACTTTTCCTTGGAGATGCTGCGCTGCCTCTGCGTGGGCCTGCGTCACCCTCCTGAGGAATTGCGTAACTCCCTCTGATGGCTGCGCTGCCTCCACTGTCTCTGCTACGCTTGGTCTGCACTGTACTCTCAGCCCTCCTGACCAATCACTGAATCTGCCCCTCGCTGCAACTCTGAGTCACTCAGATCTGATCTTTGTTCGAGCATTGCTCCGTCAGAAGAATTCGATCTCTTAGACTCTGTGTGTATGTCTCCAACTGACCCTTTCACTTATACTTTTCTTGTTGACACATCAACGACCGTGATTTAATCTCTTATCGATGACATAGATTAAAAGACTGCTTGATCTGCGTCACTTAGAACATTTCATCACATGTGTTTAATTAATTCACTTAAATTTTTCCAGTGTTACACGGGGTCTCGCCCCCCCACCTAGGGGTCTAGATTCCTCGCCCCCTCACGCTCCGGGGTCTTGGGGACTTCTAGGGGACGTTTCCTTCACACCCCCTCACGTCCCCCGCACACCCCCTTCACGCCCCCTCACGCCCCATCACGCCCCTTTTAGTTTATGGTTTCATGTTAAAAGTTGGTGTGCCACTTTGCATTTTTGAGAATCCAAGTGATTCTGATTCAGATGGTGACATGGTTGATCCTGATATATTCGTGCAACAGCTAGATGCAGAGACTAGTGGGGCATTACCTTGAGAATTTATGCTCTTTATCATTATGATGATATCATTTGATATTCATATGTTATGTTTTATGTTTCAGACATAACTTATTTGCTTTTAAGTTTTATGTTTCAGACTTGATTTTTACATTGTTAGTAGTTACATTAATGATTATACAATTACAAACTTACAAACTTACAGGTATGGTTGTATGATGTATGTTTTAACTTTTAACTTTTAAATTTGTTTCAGTTATATGATTCATCATTCATCGATTTATAATTTTATCATTTATGATTTATCTTTCATGATGTAAGTGTATGATGACTGTATATACATTCCTTGCAAAAATACAGTTACATTATAAATATTAAATTTTATAATTTTTATGACCTTGACGCCCCCCCCATGTTTCCTGAAAATTGGTAGGGAGCTTTTGCATAGGCCGCTCCTGCGTTCCCTCACCCCTTCGCTCCCACCTCCAGGGGACTTGGTGGAACATTGAATTTTTCTAATTCCTTAAGTTAGAATTAGGGTCTTCATTAAAAAAATTAATTATTTTAATATCTCACACACCATATGAAATTTCTCCAAACGCTTTCTGGGTTTTGGAGGTCTTGTGTGTCTTAGCCCCTTTGCAAAATTTAAGGGCTAGAGCACACCCGATGCTACCTCAAAATCTCAACAAGCAGTGCAACATGGAGTTTGGCCCTAGTTGCCAAATTTAACAACATAGCTCCTCGTAAATTCCAACTTCATGAGATAATTGTCAATCCTCTCATACCAAGCCCTAGGGGCTTTCTTCAGCCTAGAGAGGGCTTTCTTCAACCTACATACATGTGTCATTCGATATTGTACTTCGAATCCCTGAGGTTGTTCCAAGTTGACTTCTTCCTTAAGCAAGCCATGCAAGAAAGCAATCTTGACGTCCATTTGATGTAGGCTCCATCCTTGAGTGGCAGCGAGAGCAATAATAGATCAGATAGTGGTGTATTGGGCAATCGGTGCAAATATATTGTAATAGTCTACTCCTTCCTTTTGAGAGAAGCCTCGAGCAACGATATGGCCTTATATTTTTCAGCACTCCCATCAGCTCCATGTTTGATTTTGTAAAGCCAGTTAGAGGTGATCACGGGCTTGTCCTTGGGTCTAGGTACCACGTCCTAGACATCATTCTTCATGATCAATTTATATTCCTCATTCATCGCATCCTTCCATACTTGGTGCTTTACGACTTCTTCGAACGTGCATGGTTAAGCTTGAATGATAGTACTCATAGTAGCCAAGTACCCTTGATACCTGTTTGGCTTCTTACTTTTATGAAATGTCCCTCTTGGAGCAGTATGTCTTTTAACATTTTCCGGAGTATCTTTGAGGCATAAAGGTCGTTTCCTAGGGGTAGAGGGATCAATCAGCCATGGATCAATAGGATCCATTAGACCATCAACATCGGGCATAGGTTCATCTGTCGGAGGCTCATCTTGATTTTCCGTAGCATCAACATTGTCCTTCCTTGGAATGGGGAGATCTGTGGCTTTCCCAAGCGCAGTATCTTCATCAAAGGTGACATCACGACTTACTTCCACATCTCTTTGACCACGCACATAGATTCTATATGCCTTTGAATTTTCACTATAGCCATCAAATATACCCTTCTTCCTAGATGCTTCAAACTTGTTTCTTTTCTCTTTAGGCACATGAAAATACACGAGACAACCAAATATTCTAAAATGAGAAACATCAGGTTTCTTACCAGTGAAGACCTCCTTGGGTGCCTTGAAATCCAATGCTTGATGCAGGCTCCTATTTTGAACATATACGATAGTGTTGGCAGCTTCTCCCTATAAGAACTTCTGTAGACCTTGATCATGGAGCATGGCACAGGTGGTTTCCATGATTATTCAATTCTTCCTTTCAACAACTCCATTTTGCTCAGGAGTGTATGCAACGATTGTTTCCCTCTTAATGCTAGCCTCTCTACAAAAGTAATTGAATTCATTTCATTCATATTCGGTTCCATTGTCGGTCCTCAATATTTTGATCTTCTTCCCTGTTTGATTTTTCACCAAGGCTTTGAAAGAACGAAACCATTTGAACACTTCATCCTTCGTCTTTAAGAAATAGATCTATGTTTTGCGGAAGAAGTCATCCACAAAGATTGCATAATATAGATATCTTTCCAATGATGTTACGGGCAACATACCGGACAGGTCAGAGTGGACCAATTGGAGAATATTGGTTGTATTGCTTTCATTAGAAGGGAATGGTCCCTTTGTAAGTTTCCCAGCTGCACAACTTTGACAAACACCTTCATGATTCATGTTGAACTCGGGCGTACTTGTGACCATCTTCCTTACCCTAGATAAGGCTTTGTATTGTAAGTGGGCGAACTTTCGGTGCCATAGCTCAAATTGAAGAGAAGTATCGCTGGCCAAAGCTCCCAAAGGACTTCCTCCAACTTGATAGAGACCATCAACCCTAAATCCAAGAGTAAATGCATCTTTAGGGTTTCTTTGCCAAATATGTACCTTTCCGTCAATGAATGCTAACTTGAAGCCTTTATCTTCCATCGCAGAAATAGACACCAGGTTTTCCTTAAAATCGGGCACATACAACACTTCTTGTAGATGAATGGTTTGACCTTGATTTCAGTTAAGAATGAAAATACCTATCCCTTTCATGGGGTAGGTGATATTATCTCCAAGTATGATCTTCAAATTAGTCTTCCTTTCAACCAAATTTGAGAGGGGGTCCTTGTACCCAATGAAGT
Source organism: Pinus albicaulis (assembly GCA_034641835.2). Lineage (NCBI taxonomy): Eukaryota > Viridiplantae > Streptophyta > Pinopsida > Pinales > Pinaceae > Pinus > Pinus albicaulis. The sequence goes on from CM076570.1 coordinate 29,768,843, forward strand.
GCTTTGAGGCTCTACTATCAATCAACCAATGATCCAAAGTATCCGGAGGAGAGGCAGTAGATAGAGCGAAAATAAGTTAGAACTCATTTTGTTTTTCTGCAATATTATTTTCATCATACCTGGTGTTTCTCGTCCTTTTGGGAGGTGGACCATTTCCATTTCGAGCAACGGGAGCATTCCTCTTTCCTTTGTTGTTGAATTTGTTGTTCGTTTGATTGCCATTGCCTTTGAAATTGTTGTTGTTGTTATGTTCGTCATCCCTTGGAGAATTCTTCTCGTGAGGACACTCTTTAGCATAGTGGTCGAACCTGTTGCAATTGTAGCGCCTCCCTTTTCTTCCTTATTTGAATCCTTGACCTTGTCTTCTCGGACAAACATTATTCTTCCTCTTTGCAAGAGCGGAGAAAGCAATAGGTTCATTTCATTTGAGGGCTTGTCTTTCTCCATCATCCTAATCTCCTCTTGAGTGCTTCTAGCCAATAAATCATTGAAACTAGGTATCCTGTCATTGTCGGGAATGGTGGTGACAAATACATCCAACGGTCTTGGAAGACCTCTGAGAGCAATGAACGAGAGCTCTCTGTCAGTAATAACTTCTCCAATAGATAGCAAGTCATTCTTGATTTGCGTTATTCTCATGAAGAGGATTGGATAGACTCCCCTTTGTTCATCTTGATATCCTTCAACTTGTTTTTGAGAAAGAGGATTTGATTTGCATTGTTCACTTTGAAAACCCCAACCAGCTTATCGTACATCTCCTTGGATGTTTCCAAATTAGAAATATAGGCAACCAAATGCCTTTGAAAGGAGTCAATGATAATTTTCTTAGCTTTGACCTCACCTTTCTTATATTTCATCTTAGCAGCAGCCGGTGCATTTGAAGTAGGTTCCACCACTTTTCCCTGCACATAGTCCATTGCATCATGCTCTTCCAAAGTCAAGTCCAAAGTTATCTTCCATGCATGATAGTCAGATTTGTCCTCGAGCTTATCCCCAGCCTTGAAGTAAGATATGGAAGCCATTGAGGCTGTCCTTGTCTGACAAATCTCTCTTTGTGATTGCAATTCTCTCTCTTGCTTGGGCTTTGTCTTCACCTGGGCTTTGATAACATGTTAATTTTAGTTAACAATGGTATGTTCTATGCTTAGCACAATTACTTCAATGTCCTTTAGCAACGCAATGACAATTTCCAATTTAGTTTTCCAATAGAAATCACATTAACCATAAATCTCATTGACAATAACTGTAGATAGAACATAAATAACAAAATGCAAAAGACAAGCCAAGACAAGATAACACCAGATTTGGTGGATGCCAGGGAAAAACCTCAAGATGGGGAAAACCCTTTGATAAATTCTTCTTACTATTATATCAAATGTTCAGCACAGAGAGAGAGTACAAAAAGTCAAAATTGACTTGCCAAATCAAAGTCAAAACAACCTTGTCAAATCTGCAGTCAAATTAAGCCCTAACCAGAAAGTCGAAGATGATCAATGCAATAGCAAAGCATCCCCTTTGAAGCTCGGTCAAAGGTAGTCAAACTCGTGGTCAAAGTCAGTCCAAAGCAGTCATGAAAACAACAGTCAAACTTGGTCAAATCCTATAGTCAACTATGCGGTTAGCCCTGTGGTCAAAGTGCTCAGAATACCTCGATTTCTGTGCCAATAGATGCAGCTCTCCAAAATCGAAAATTTGATGCAAAAATGTAGTCAAACTTGGTCAAATACCCCTTGGTCAACGCTGGTCAAACCGACAACAGACTCTGAAATTTTGGCCCTGTAATTTGTCCTACAATTTGTCCCTCTACTGCCACACATGTGAGGAAAAGCTATGCCCAATAAGTTGTATGAAGCTTGAACTAATTAGAGAAGGAGAGAGATGAATGTGTGAGATGTGATGATGCCAAATGAGGTTTGAGGTCACTTATATTTATACAAGTCGTTGAGGGTGAAGTGACACGTCCATTGGGCTTCATGAGCCTACATGATGATGTGGCCGATCTTGACAATTTGCACGTGTGGGCTTGACCTCAAAAATAATTTTTCCTTGTCCAAATTTGATGATCTTTAGGTCAATTTTGGTCCTCTCGAAAAGAGGAATTTAATCCAATCATCATCTCCATCAAATGAGCTGTCCAAAGTGGAATTTTCCCCTAGTTGCCAATTTTAATAGTTAGTCTTTAGTCTTGATTGAAGGAAGGACCAGTTAAGAACTCCAGTGTTGATTGGAGAGAGAAAGAGTGTTACTCTCAGTTAACTTGTCAGTCGAAACTCGACTTCTAAATTTGAAATGGGTCTCCTTGCATGCTCGAATTGGGTCTATAAAGAGGAGGACGAAGGCACAAGAAAATTCATTATTTTGTTCACAAACGTCTGTGTGACAAGACATAGCTAGCTCACTAGTTTGTGAGAGAGCCTTGATTGTGGAGAGCATAGGAATTGTTTCCTAGGAAATAGGAAGAAGAAGTGTTGTAGGATTTAGGAGTTGGTTGTGCGCAGAGAAGAGGAGATAGATGCGAAGAAAGATGGCTGCCAAGTGCACAAGGAAATAGGGGTTTTCCCTATGGAATAGGAGCTGATGTGCGCTAGGAAATAGGGACCTAGTGCGCAAGGGTTAAGGATCCTTTAGTGCGCAAGGATCAAGTTTTACAGAGCAATTCAAGGAGGTAGCAAAGGAACAATTGTGTGCTAGAAGGGCCGAGATCAAGCAGGATCAAGGCCAACCAAGATCAATTGTATCGGCTGAGATTTGAGAGAGAAGCAAAACACCTTCTCAAAGAGACAGATTGCTTTGTAATAGCTCCAATTGTTCAAGGGCAATCAATAAAATAGTCACATCAAGCAAACAAGTTTTCCCTATTGGGTTTCTTGCGAAAATAAGTGTGTCAATTTGTGCATGTGTTTTTATTTCGCTACTTATGAATTGTTAAGAGACTCTGCATCTTGGTGAAAGTAAACTAGATTTTAGTTTTCAGATATTCATCTAAGTAGTTTCAGAGTTTCATGGAAATTTAACAACAGGGCAAACCATTGCCTATAAGCCTTGCAATGCCCTAAGATTGTTGCTTTAAATATCTTCTATTTAACTAGCTCTTGCACTTTTTTTATCATTTGGGTAGCAATACTTAATGGATTTATCTTTCATTTATTGTAAATGACAAATGTGCAAGATTTCACATAGCATTGAATCATATGGTTGTTTATATGTCATAATAAATTTTGGACACTTCAGCAATTTGCACATATATTAACCATTGGTCATTCAAAAAATTTCCAAGCAAATTTTGACCAACTACATTAAAAGTGAGCTAGAATCTAATCTTGGCCATTTTCTTATCTGTTCTAAATGATAGGTTTAGGATTAAATACGGGGAATACCCCCTTAGGTTAGGGGATCATTTCTCGGATCTACAAGTGAGAGGCAAAGTTGTCGAGGTGACATTGTGTAGCTTGTCTAATAGTGTTCTTTAGTTTTCCCCTTGAGTGAGGTTAGAACTTTTCCCCTAGGTAGAATCCAAGTGATAGCAAAACTTAAATTACATTTAATTAAAAAATAATTCAACTTTCAAATAACACACAATTAAAAATATTAAATTCTAGTGGCTTATGTGGCATCAAAATACTCCATTTGTTAACAACATCAAGCAATCTAAATAGTTCGCTAGCCCCCAAATAAATTTGCCTTGATTAATAGTCTTGTGAGCATCGATATCAAATAGTTCTCTGTCCACAAGGTCTTGGATAAACGGTGATTGGGTGCTCCGTTAAGGCACCCCTTGATGTGAAGTCACTGGTTCAATTCCCCGCCCCTATCGAGGTGATATGTATTGGACATGATGATGAAGATATACTCCTACTCAACGTACACAAAAAAAAATAGTTCTCCAGCCCCCAAATAAACCTCCGTCTTGATTAATTGTTTTGTGAGCATCAACATTGGATACCATCTTCTAGAGACATGTCAGGGGCCCTTCCATCACCTTGCCATCAAAATCAAAGTTGCATGAGTAAGCATAGGTGGCATTAAGGAAAAGTTTTGTTGAATGAATGGGCTAATAGAGTATCTCAGTCCATTGAATACCAATCAAATCCTAGATCATCATGTATTTCCCATATCGAGGGGTACCCTTGCACACATAATAGGATTGAATAGCTTTTTTGGATCTATCCATGGCCTCATACAAGTAGCCCATTGTGGGCTTATTTCCATTGACCAAGTGGAGAACCTTTATGAAAAGTTTGCTAAACATGCACACTTCTTGCACCCCTTCCCAAAAGGAATCAATGTAGTTTAGTGTTGGCTCTGCCATCTTGTCTTGTGGTAGATGCAGAATTACACCACTCATCTTAGAGAAACGTCTTCAACTCAAATTGACATTTGAGCATAAATTGAAGAAAAATGAAGCTATTGGCAAAACATGTGACTATAGGATGCAACAACTCCCTGTTTCCTGTGAATCTCTCTACAAGGATAAGAGAAAATGCATGGTTATAGATGAATTTTGTGATGGTCCTAGCTTGATTGATGACCTCCTTGACGAAGGATACTTTTCCCACATCCTCAAAAATCAACTTGATGCAATTGGCAACACATAGAGTCCGAAATATTATGGCACGCCTTTCCATTAGCAACTTGCTGGCAGCCACATAATTAGCTGCATTATCCATCATGATGTGCACAACATGCTACAAACTAATCTCTCAAATGAACCTATTTATCAATTCACTCAACAATATGACATCTTTAACATGCGTTGATGCATCAGTGTATTTAATAAACATTGTACCGCTAGGACAAATTTACCAAGATATTAAGAAGGGTCCTATCCTTCTCATTTGTCTAACCATTGGACATCACCATATGGTGGACTCCCCTGACTTATTAAAGTCTTCCAATCTAATATTTATTTCATTTTTTTCTGCTTGCAAAATTGGCCCTATAACCCCTTGTAGGTAGGGCACTTATATGTTGGGCCAACCATAATGATAGCATCACACAATGGCTAGAAAAATTGATTGGTTTTTGTGATGCGCAAAGATATGTCGGTCCAAAAAGACACTGCCCCACAACCTTGTTTGCTTCTTGTTTCTCCTTTCTCTTTACCATTGACCGGATGGAAGGCTGTGCCTCATTAGGAGTTCTTGGAGCGAAGAATGGTAAGGTCTTCATAGAAGGTGAACTTGTGGAGGCCCTCTTGCTGCCCCAAGTCATAGATTTCCCTGTGGTTCTTGAGGATCTAGCCACTCCACTAGTAGCAAGTTCAACTTTGGTAGCGATTGCCTTCACTTGTTTTATCTTTTTCATAAATAGAATCATGGGAAATTTGAATAATCTTTGGGGTTGATTTATAACAAAACCAAACATCATGCCTTGAGATTTTACCAAGCAGTACTTCAATCAACTAACCCCTCTTTTCGTGTCCTGGCCATACAATTTACAAGACAATATTTGTTGGTTTGTTCCATCTTCAGAGTCACCATACTACAAAATTTGGTCCAGAGGCTTTGGCATGTTTGCAAGGAAATACTCAACTTCCAACTTCACTCCGTAAAAAAAACTAAAAAAAGGAACATCAAACACCACTGGGATTTAAAAAAAAGGAAAAAAGAAAAAAAAGAAAAAAAGACAAAAGAAAAAAGACAAGAAGGAACATCAGACGCCACTGGGATTTAATAATAATAATAAATAGATAAATAAAAAAAAAGAAGCCAGCCAACTTAAAGGTAAAAAAAACAGAAGTCTAGATTGTTCTATGTGCCATAAAAAACAATAATACAAAAGACAGACCTCTAGATTGTTCCATGAACCATAAAAAATAATAATAAGAGTGAAACAACATGGACTTTGAAAACCTTGCATAAATCTAGAAAAAAATAGTTAAGAGGGTGGAATTTGAAGAAATGCTTGGGATCTGAGAATATCGACACCATGGGTAGATAGCAATTGATATGTGCTCCAATAATTTTTTTTAAGATGGTGATGAGAACAATGATTTGGCTCTCTTAAACCTGGTTGGATGATGGTAAACCCCCTCCATCTCATTCCTCAAGACGTAGTATGTATACATTCAGACCCCACTTTGATTAACAGATTTCCCTTATCACTCCATTCTTTTAATGTGAAATCCAAGCATGATTAAAACACTAAAATCTAGAAATGAAATTTATTTCTAAAAATACAAATTAGGAGATTTTACTACTGCTGGAAATAAATGCACAGAAAAATTATAACAACCATACATAGAAAATAACACTGAGATTTTTGGTCAATGCGACCCTGGAAAAACCCCCTACAACTCTTGGGGAAAACCAGTTTGAGAGCTCTTCTTATTTCTGAAAACTGTTACAGGGAAAAATGAAATACACAGGAAAATATTCCAGCATTGACAAAACAGACTTATCTTGATTTCCGTGCAAGGCTCCACCTCAAAAACCGTGCCAAAAGAAAACCCAGTTCAGACAAAAAACACAGCGATAAATGCTGTATGACTAGCCTCGATAAATGTGCCCAAATCACAGCATACGACCTGTACGAATCTGTACAGACTGTACGGAAAAGTACAACAGGTTCTCTTCTCGAAAATTGTGCACAAATGCCTCGATTTTCGTGCCTTCAACTTGCAACTTGTTTTCCTTGATGTATGTGCTATCACCCTCCTTGGAATGCATGCCAAACTTTGCTGTATGGTTCTGCTATAAATGCCAAGATCCTCCTTGGTTAGCGTGCCCAAAATGCTCCTTGGGATGCGTGCCAAAGATCTTGCTGTTCTTCTTCACTTCCTCCCTGCTCAGAAATTTCTCCTTTGCTCTCTCTTGCTTTTTCTCAAATGCTCATGAAATAATAGAATGATCTTTTCCTCTTCTTCCCTCCTTTTGACCTAACCTAAGTGACTTTTGAGTGATCCCTAGATCCAATGGCTAGGAAAGCTTTAGATCAAGGGTTGAAAATAAATGTGCATTATTTTCACCTTTTTCTATTTAATCACTCACCCACTTAAAGAAAGACCCACTTAGCCTTTTATTTCCATAGTCACATTTCACTTTCTATTTCTTCCTTGTCTTTAATAAAGTCACTTTCAAATTAGAATGTAACTTTATCACTTATAAAGTTACTTTTAAATTAGACTGACTTTACCACTTATAAAGTCACTTTTAGAAGAAGAGGTACAATAGAGTGGACACTTTTCCCTAGGCAAAAGATCAACGCCATGGGAAACCATTTGTCCTTGTTACCCAAAATTTAACACTCCTTCTTACAGAAGAAAGTGTTCCTCACCACTCCCATCTTGTCTTTGAAGTAGACATGTTTGCCCTGTGGTAAGTCTTTGGTGAAGATGTCTGCTACCTGCTCATTTGTGGAGATGTACTCAAGCTTTACTGCTCCCTTTTGGACATAGTCTCGAATGAAGTGATACTTAATCCCATTATGTTTTGACCTGTCATGAAAAACTGGATTCTCCGTGAGTCTTATGCAACTCTGATTATTGCACTGAATCACAGAAGGTCTCATTCCCTGATCAAATATACCAAACAACATCTTGCGAAGCCATATGGCCTCACAACTAGCCAAACTAGCAGCCATAGACTCTGCCTCAGCTGAGCTCAATGCAATTGAACTTTGTTTTCGGCTGAACCACGACACAATTTCTGAACCCAACCCAAAACAACACCCTGAAGTGCTCTTCCTATCTGAAGCACATCCTGCCCAATCTGAATTTGTGTATCCTGCTAGTCTCACTCCATCACCTTGTCTATAGTCCAGACCATAATCCACAATACCCTGCAAGTAACGAAGAATGTGTTTTGCAGCCACCCAGTGCACTCTCCTGGGTTCACACATGAATTGATTCATAGTGTTAACTGCAAAACATATATCTGGTTGAGTGTTGACCAAATACATCAGTGATCCAATCAGCTGCCTGTATAGTGTAGGATCCACCAACTTAGAATCGGAAGCGTGAAGCTTCTTCTAGTTAGTGATCATAGGTGTAGACATGAGTTTGCAGTCCTCCATGTGAAATCTGCTAAGGATATCCACTGTGTACTTCCCCTGTCCCAAGAAGATATGCCCCTCCTCCTGCCACACCTCCAATCCCAAAAAATAATGCATCAAGCCGATATCTTTCATCTCAAACTCTGAAGGAAGATCTCTCTTGCATCCCTCAATGAGTCTCTCCGCTCCAGTGATGAACAAGTCATCAACATACAACACCAAAATGAGAGGCTCCTCGCCTACCACAATGAAGTATAGGTTTGGATCAACCTCACTCTTAGTGAAACCCAACTGCTGCAAGTATGCATCAATACGAGAGTACCAAGCTCTAGGAGCTTGCTTCAGGCCATAGAGTGCATTTTTCAACCTGCATACATGGGTCTCCCACCCATGCACCTCAAAGCCCTGCGGCTGCTCTATATAAACTCCCCCCCTGAATGAAGCCATTGAGAAAGGCGGTCTTCACATCCATCTGGTGGATCTTCCAACCCATCTCTGCTACAATCATTATAATGGAACGAATAGATGTATATCGAGCTACAGGAGCAAAGGTCTCCTCATAGTCAACTCCCTCTACCTGTGAGAACCCTCTCACCACAAACCGAGTCTTGAACTTCTCTATGCTGCCATCTGCAGCATGCTTTATCTTGTAGAGCCATCTGGAAGTAACAACTGATTTACTTTCAGGCCTAGGCACTACCTCCCAAACATCGTTCTTCATAATAGAAGAATACTCCTCTATCATGGACTCTCTCTAGAGCTGCTCGCTGGCTGCCTCCTCATAACTAGAAGGCTCAATGTCAACAATGCTTGTTACCAATGCCACGTAACTAAAGAATCGCTCAGGTGGTCTACTTACTCTGACCTGTCTCTTTGGACCAACAACTGATGTGGCCTCGTGCAGTGTGTCTAGAAGCCACTTGGGCTTCCTCTTCCCTGAAACTACTTCTTCCACCGGAGTGAAAGAATCCTCATCATCATCAGAAGCTTGAACTCCTGAAGGCCTGCCAATTGACCCCATACCTGTACTTGTGCCTATAGAACCTGATGTACCATGCGAGCTGTCCATAAATGGACTATCCTGTGAACTGTTGTGCAGACTGCCCTGTAAGCTACTCGAAGATCCACTCACCTGACTCTGAGAGCCACTGCTCACTGATGGACCTGTAACTGTAGTTGATGTACTTCTCGATCCCTGACCTCTTTCACCCTGTGCATTGGATCCCTGTGACTGACTCGGCTGTTGCTGAGTGTCTAGTGACTCTACACACTGTAACTCCCGTGACCTCCTGAAAGCTCTCTCCTCTAACTTTACATCCCTCCTGACAACCACTTTCCTCTTTGCAGGAATGTAAATCCGGTAGGCTTTCGAGGTCTTGCTATAACCCACAAAGATGCCCTTGTCTGTAGTAGGTTCTAGCTTGGTCTTGCTCTCCTTGGGGACATAAGAATGTGTAGGGCACCCAAAGATACGAAAGTGCCCAACATCAGGCTTCTTCCCTGAGAAAGCCTCCTCAGAAGTCACATTCCCCAAGGTACGATGTGGACTCTTGTTCTGTAAGTTAACAACAGTGTTGCAGGCCTCTGCCCACAAAAATAAAGGTAACCCCTGATCGTGAATCATGGCTTTGGCAACCCCTACAATGGATCTGTTCTTCCTCTCTGACACCCCGTTCTGCTGAAGTGTGTGAGGAATAGTGAACTCCTTCTTAATGCCTGCCTCGGCACAAAAATCCACAAACTTTCTAAGAGTATACTCACCTCCATTGTCCGACCTTAGTACCTTGATCTTCCTGCCTGTTTGGGTTTCCATGAGAGCTTTGAACTCTTGAAACTGCTTGAAGACTTCGCCCTTGATCTTCAAGAAATAAATCTGAGTCTTCCTGGAGTGGTCATCAACGAATATGACATAATACTCAAAGCCACTCAAGAACACATGAGACATTCGACCACTCACATCGGAATGGATCAAGTCAAGGATCCCTGTCGTCCTGTTGTCACTACTGGGAAAATGAGCTTTTGCAAACTTCCCCATAGCACATCCTCTACATACATCAAGGTGATCAGAACTGAAATCTTGCACACCAATGGTGATCTCCCGCAATATCCTCAAGGCCCCATGATACATGTGACCCATCCTGCGATGCCAGATCTCACACAACTCTAAATTGCTAAAACTGCTTTCAGTCCTGTTTCTGGTACTGCTACTCAGTGCCATCAGTGGCTGGAATGAGAACCTGTAAACCTTAGCATGGCGCACTCCAATCACTCTAGCTGAAGCAGCTGGAGTTCCCTTAGGATATAGGAGCACCTGTCCATTCCTGAACAACACCTCATACCCTCTGTCCTCAAGTGTTGAGACAGATATCAAGTTCTTCTTCATTCCAGGCACATATAGGACATCTGACACTTTCAAACGAGGTTTGGGTTCCCTATCAAATGTTAATGTTCCAACACCGACTGCTCTAACAATGCTGTCATCACCAATTACTACCTCAATATCAGTATCACTCTCTGATAGCTCTGAGAAGTACTCCCTAACTCCTGTCATATGGCGAGAAGCTCCACTGTCAACATACCAAACACTAGAAGATGCTCTGCTAGTAGAGGCGAGTGCATACTCTCTATATGGCAGGTGATACTGCACCGGAGGACTCACAAGCTGTGAATCCAAACTCTTGATCAAAACTCTCTAAGAAGTCCTCTATCTTTGCATTAGCTGCCATGGTTGTCTCTTTCCCTTTCTTATTTTTTCTTCTCTGGACACACAACAACATAGTGTCCCATCTTTTGACAATTCCAACATTTGACATTGGAATAGTCCTTTTCTTTGCTCTGTTGTTTGCCTTTACCTTTTCCTTTGCCTCCATTGGTGGAAGCTCCCTTCTTTGATTTTCCTTTCTTGCCTCTTGCCAACAATGCCACATTGTCATCCTCATCCCCCTGTTTGGCTGTCCTTAGTTGGTTCTTCCTGATCTCATTTTGAATGCAATCATCCCACAACCTTTCCCATCCGGGAAGGTTCTCTCGTGCGACAATACCATCTACAAAACTCTCCCAAGTCTTGGGAAGACCATGCAAAGCTCTCCTCACCAACTCAGTGGGTTCAATGGTCTCTCCTACGGCTGCTAACTCATCTCTCACCGAAGTGATCTTGGTGAGGTATGCTGTAACACTGTCAGTCTTAGCCATTTTTATGGCCTTCAGCTTCTCCTTTAGGACCATTTTACGGTTCTCATTTGAGCTCTGGTAAAGCTTGATCAAGGCAGACCACATTTCATGTGCAAAGTCTTTCCTCTCACATGAGGAATGACATGATCTTTGACTCCGTCCAAAATTAGTATTTGGGCCTTAGCATTCTTTTTAGTGAACTCTGCTAACTGTGTTGCATCAGCAGGAACTGTTATAGGGTGCTAGGTGGTATGTATCATAATGCCCCAGACCTCTGCTTCCTCAAAGATACATGGGATTCTCTCCCTCCATGCACTATAGTTACTCTTACCATCTAACCTGTCTTCAACCCTTAATCCCAAAGTCATGATTCATTGTCCTATAAAGCTGAAATTTCAAATCTGGGTAAAAGCACCCTGTTACACTCTGTAATAAATATTTTCTGTGTAAAAATCAGACTGCTATAATTTACACACTGCTGTCCCAAAAATACAATTTCCAGCCAACTTGGCTCTGATACCATGTAATAATTCAGACTCCACTTCGATTAACATATTTCCTTTATCACTCCATTCTTTTAATGTGAAATCCAAGCATGATTAAAATATTAAAATCTGGAAATTTATTTATTTGGAGATTTTACTACTGCTGGAAATAAATGCACAAAAAAATTATAACAGCGATACACAGAAAATAACACTGAGATTTTTGGTTAATGCGACCTTGGAAAAACTCCCTACAACTCTTGGGGAAAATCAGTTTGTGAGCTCTTCTTATTTCCGAAAACTGTTACAGGAAAAACGAAATACACAGGAAAATATTCCAGCATTGACAAAACATACTTATCTCGATTTTCGTGCAAGACTCCACCTCGAAAACCATGCCAAAAGAAAACCCAGTTCAGACAGAGAACACAACAATAAATGTTGTACGGCCAACCTTGAGAAATGTGCCTAGATCACAACATACGGCCTATACGGTTATGTATGGGCTGTACAGAAAAGTACAACAAGTTCTCTTCTTGAAAAGCGTGCCCATTTGCCTCGATTTTCGTGCCTTCAACCTGCAGCCTGTTTTCCTTGATGTCTGTGCCGTCACCCTCCTTGGAATGTGTGCCAAACTCTGTTGTACGGTTCTGTTGTAAATGCCAAGATCCTCCTTGGTTAGCGTGCCCAAAATGCTCCTTGGGATGCATGCCAAATATCCCGCTGTTCTTCTTCACTTCCTCCTTGCTCAGAAATTTCTCCTTTGCTCTCTCTTGCTTTCCCTCAAATGCTCATGAAAGAATACATTGATCTTTTCCTCTTCTTCTCTCCTTTTGACCTAACCTAAGTGACTTTTGAGTGATTCCTAAATCCAATGGTTAAGAAATCTTTAGATCAAGGGCTGAAAATAAATGTGCATTATTTTCACCTTTTTGTATTTACTCACTCACCCACTTAAATAAAGACCCACTTAGCCTTTTATTTCCATAGTCACTTTTCACTTTCTAATTCTTCATCGACTTTAATAAAGTCACTTTCAAATTAGAACGTAGCTTTATCACTTATAAAGTCACTTTTAAATTAGACTGATTTTACCACTTATAAAGTCACTTTTAGAAGAAGAGGTACAATAGAGTGGACACTTTTCCCTAGGCAAAAGATCAAAGCCATGGGGAACCACTTGTCTTTGGTACCCAAAATTTAAAATGCCATACAATGCATAAACAATCAAGTCAGTGCTACTAGAGAAATTCCATAGCTAAGGACTCATCACTCATCAATATCCTTAAAGTTTGTCTTTACCTATCCGCTGTAAAACACAATTCTGTCAATGTCACAATCACATCAATCTCATTGTCGTATAGGCATACTGTTATTGAAGACCACTTAAGAACCTGGGTTGTGTAGGTATTAATGATTGGCCTAATAGATAAGAGGTATAGTTTTGTTATTGATTATTGTATTGAAATTTTATGCTAAGGTGAATCTATACATCAAGCCTTCCTAAACTTGTTTATTTGAAGCAGCAAGGTTCATCAATTGTATACTTTTTTCAAGTTTGCAATAGTGAATAAGTGATATCTGAAGGCTTGCAACAGTAAATGTTAGTCATCTGTCAAGGCTTTAGCATGTAGTATATAGTACTAAGGTTGACTATTATATCAACTAAGTAAAATACTAATACGATCAAAACAGAAATTATTCTCAAACATAGTAAAATACTTTTAGTCACCCTACTACAAATGAAACATTTTAATTTTAGACTTTTATTTAATCGACAAAATAAAAAGGACTGGAATTCAAAGATAATGTTATTCAAAATGTGGGACCCAAACTACTAACCGTATGATACATAGCATACAAATTGTGCTATGTATAGTTGTAAATATATTTCACTTGTTTAAGTGTCAAGGACCCAAGATCTGATCTTAGGTGAACGAGTATACCCCATGTAGCGCTAGCAATTCTTATGAATCTTCCTAGCTGTTTTATATAATTAGTGTACCTTTCAGCATATAGTTTTTTTTTCAGAAGAAAAAAGCTTTCTGGTTTATATAATGTACCAGTTCATATTTCATAATCATTGTTCAGTACATCTTGGAAAAAAAAGTGCCGACATGTAGCATATATGCAACAGTACCCATAGAAGAACCAAAAAATCACACAGAAAGAACCAGTCCCAAGTTGTTCTATCAATCAACAAACCGTGGCTGGCTGTGACCACCGGGAATGTGGGATGCAGTGAAAAGGAGAAACAGTCCCCAGCCAGTGAACATATAGCGAAGTGAAAAAACAAGAACTGTATCAGTCTATCTAAATATAAGGCAGACAAAATTGAAAGAAGAGCGAAACTGGTCTCCCAAGCAGGAGTCAGTGAAATTGTATGGTGCCTTGTGCGCAAACATCAGCATCCTTGTAAAACACATAATGCATTAGTCCATATGATGTGCTTAAGCCCTTCTTAGAAAGTTGATCGACCTCATTGTTATGCTCCCTGTAGATGTGATGAAAAGAGATACAATTGAAGGATTCCCACAGTGTGTAAATCCTTGTCATCCAATGAGTGAGATGTGGGGGGGGAGAAACCAGTATGATATTTCATATGGTTAATAACAACCTGCGAATCCCCAAAAACTGATATAGCCTTAATGTAAAGTTGTTTTGTGAACCATAGTAATCCCCACAAAGCAAGTACCTCAGCCCGGGTGTTGGAGCCGTGGTCCCCGTTCCAGTAGACTTTGTAATGACACTTTGTGTCCAATCTGAGACAGACGTCACATCCGCAGCAATTATACCTTTCAGCATATAGTTACAGCTTGTACTATAGAATGGAATCCGATCTGACCAAATACCCTTCGCTGGTTTTTCAATAGAACTTCCACAGGCCACAAATGCCATAGGCTCAATGCATAGCATAGCGATGTATTCACAAGAGATGTCAATTTTTGCAATCATCAACAAGATCCAGCAAGACCCTTTTTCCAAGCCAACCAAAACTTATGATGCCCTAGCCACAGAAAAATCCTTCGCTGTGTTTATTCAGAAGGCCCAATTTTTTTTTTCAGAGCATTCACATAAGAACAGTTCGCTGAGATTTTATTTGATTTGAGTTAGATGAGGTGACTTTTTATAGTGTAAGGTAGAGCTAATTAAGGGCTTCTATATTAGACGTTAGGGCTTTAAAGTATATTTCTTTTATTTTTATTTATCTTATTCAATAAAACACTTAATTAATTATCTTTATTCTTAAGTAAAGGATACCTACCCTTTTGTGAAGGAATTAGACTTGTGTAAGGCGTTTGTGATGCTTATTACCCTTCCTAAATTAATTTTATGTCAAAAATCAATAAGCACCCTTTAATAATCAATAAATAATAGTACCCCTTACTATCCATTTAAAATTTGTTTAGAAATATTTTCAATTCCACTAGAAATTTGAGATCAATGAATGATTGGTTTAGTGCCTTTGATTCTTGAAATTATTCAATTTGTACGTGGTGAGATTACGGTGAGAATCCCTATCATATATTGACAACCGTTGGTGAATAAGGTGTCATGTTTCTACCCCCTGGGGTTTTAGCCCACAAAACTGGGTCTTCAACTTTAAACTCAATTTTCTCTCAAACCAGAAGAAACCATGGGGCATACCATATATCAGTGGAAACATCTCTTCGAGGAGAATCTAATGACCTAGATCTCCAACACAAACTCAATGATTTGACCTACCAAAGACTCCCGACAAAGTCGGGGTACATCTTCAGTCCAGGGAACCCAAACCCTAGGACTTGGGTTTTGAACCATCCAACAACATAGCTGCTATCTTGATGTAATCCGACATTTACTAAGAAGCGTTCATTATCTATTTGACATAAATGACTAGTGTTTTTGGTCAAAGTCAAACCCAGTCAACTCCATGGGTTGACATCAATGACTTCACCGTCCAACAAACATAGCCCATTTCGTGGGAGTACTAAGCAAATATATGTCAAACCTAGGGAAGGAACATCGGATTGTTGGAAAGAGGATCTTCAAATATTTGCACGACTTAATGCAATTTGCTACCAAGGAAGACCTGGACCTAACAAAGTAGTAGATGTACAAGGTTGTGTTGACGCAAACTGGGCTGGAGACCTTGATGGTCAAAGATCTACAAGTGGTCATGTGTTAAACTTACTGGGTGGAATAGTTAGTTGGAACTTGGATGGTCAAGAGGGAGGGTGTTGCTGCATTCTCAACTACAGAAGTTGAGTACATGGAAGCCACTTTTGCCTGTGGTGAAGTTTGGTGGAACAATCAGTCGGATGATGAAGAGGTAGGGTGTTGTTGCATTCTCAATTACAGAAATTGAGAACATGATAACGAGTCATGCATGTAAGGAAGTTGTATGGTTGCTGAGGTTGTGTTCAAATGTTGTCTTCTTATAGGAAGATGTAAGGAGAGATTGTGATGGTCAAAGGCAATTTGTTTGGCAAAGAATCCTATTTGTCATGCTTAGAGAAAGCATATTAATATGCTGTATCATTTTTCTAGAGATATGACTAAAGACAACAAATTGTTGTTGTAGAAAGTTGATGCCTCGAAGAATGTTGCATATTCAGTGACAAAGTATGTCAATACTAAGAACCTAACTTGGTGCAGGGAATCAATTGGCATAACTGTCCAGAGTAGCAGATTTTATATATGCACAACCCCTATGCAAAGTATTCAACAAGTTTGACTTTATTGGATATGTGTTATATTCTTTACAAGTAAGCTTTGTATGTCAATATTCATTATGGGTTTTGGGGGGAGGGTGGGGGTTTTGGCCTAGGGTTTTATATATCCTTTATGTTGTAATATTGCTGAGTGGATTAGGATTAAGCTATGCTACAGAGTAAATGTTTGTGTTGTGAATGGTTGAGTTAACACAATAAAAAAGGTGTTGCTCTTTTGTGGGTTTCTCCTTTTGGAGCTTCCAGGGTAAATCTTGTGTAAGCAATGAATGTGACAATGTTTTCTTGCTGCTCTGCTTTTATTTGAAAATATGTCATTTATATATAAAACCATATTTACATTAGCAATTCAAAAAAGTGGAAGGGTATATACATTGGAATTTATATCACCTTCTCAGTGCTACTAAGGCGTAAATAAAATCAGAATAAGTTACTACATCTATAGATTTGTCATCCTTTATCAGCAAGGAACCTCTGGTCAACAATTGTATATCTACCTCATCCCTCTACATGGTATAGAAAGGAGACAAAACTGACCTCATGACCAAAATAAACTTGCAATGGATCTTCTATAAGGTGAACAAAGTAGAGTTCCTTAGGCAGACTGCCTAATCCTAATGAAAGTGGAACAGACCAAATAATTACAATCACCAAACTAGTCCTCTTGCCAATGAATCCTTCCCTAGAGAACAACTAAAAACTGATCCTAGACTTACTTCCAACCATTCTTGACATACTAACATCCCTATAAGTTATGCTTCACTATCTTGGGTTGTTGGTAAACAAGGCAAAGATCATCAGATAGCCTACTCTTTTCCAACCTAGCTTTGGAGGGGAGCCCCTTATAAATAATCAGCTAAGTTACCGGATCTGCAGGGGTCAAGAGAAGGAAACACGGATCCCCGTATCTGAACCGGATTTGGATCCAGATCCACTCGGTTCCGTGTATGATCCACCAGGGTGGCGTTTTAGCATCAAGTGGAACCTCGCCCTGTGTTTTGGAGACGTTTTAACTGGTTTGGTGGCAGATTTGGTGGTTTTGGAGATGATATGGGCATTGACAGCGCACTGTGGGAGGTTGGCCTGGTCGAGCACCGTGAGACTTCGCGTGGTTGGGGCGGAAACACATCACAGGAGGTAGTGTGGTTTTGGTGTCAGCAGCACGGTCACACTGTCAGCAACACAACAGTCGCTTGGTCGGGGTCGTGGGCAGCACAACGACGGTGACGCCGGCTGAAGCGGGCGTAGGCATTAGCGGCAAGGTTTTTTATCATGTTTATTTAATTTACATTAATATTTGTAAATGCAATTTTAATTAATTTTTTATTATATTCATTACATAGTATTATTAAATTCATTTACATTAATTTATAATGTTAATTATAAATCAAACATAATATTAAATATTCACATTATTATCTAATATAATATTAAATATTAATATATTTAATCTATATTTATAATATCAATTTATATTATAAATGAAATATTATTAATATTTAATTTATACATGTTTAATTTATAATTTTAGAAACATATATTTAATTTATACATAGTTTTTTATTAATATTTAATTTATATTAATGTTTAATTTTAGATTAAAAAACACATATTGCTACTTGTGCATGGTTTTAATTTATATCTAATTATAAAGACCCATAACGACATGAGGAAAGTGAAGGAACAAATATCAATAAAGACCCAAAATCTCCTTTGTGATAGTATGTGGAAATTTTTGGCTAAAATGTTAGGGGTGGTTAATACAAATGGAGATGTAGTGAGTGCAATAGCTTTCCAAATGGCTCATACAATAGGGTGAAGGTCCGTCTCACTGAGCAAACTAAAATAGGTGTGTTGGTATGCACCTACTTTATATTATCATATTAGTAGAGTGACCACTTATGAGGCACACATTTTTGTATTACTACTAACATTTTTGTATGAGGCAACATACATCATTTCAGTGTTTAGATTCGTAAATTATCTAATGATTTAATTCTAATGTTGTGACTTAGTAATGGTTTTGATTAAGAACTATGTTTTTTAAAATATAAAAATATTATTCTATTATTTTGTACTTGCCGTATCCTCACTGTATCCAGATCCTGGCTTTTAAAAAAACCAACGGATCCTTATCCAGATCCGGATCTCGTTCCGTATCCGTATCCGTATCTTGGTAACTTAGACAATCAGCCATGCAAAAACCTGCAGCTTAAAGGAAAGCCAATTGGCTGACCCTATGATGCTGATGAACCCACTTGTCCTTGAACTCAATGGAAAGCCAATGCACATTGGGGAGTGGGGCTGGTGCATGAAGTTGATGCAAAATGCAATATATCCTCTTGGAATCATACTGTTGTGGAGGGTGACGAAAGCTCCACCCCAATCCTGCCAAAATGGTTTTGGCATTGCAACATTCATTTTGTATACATCCGCCTAAGGGACGAGCCCAACAAGCTTTGTGATAGATGGTCGGTCTGAGGGGACTGAAGCATGATTGCACACAGAAGTAAGCCAAACTTTCCAGGAATGCACCAGTGAAGCCCACAGGTCCTGCCAAAGGAAATCACGCTTCTTTTCTGTGTGGCATCGGGTGTAGTCGTTAGTGAGACAAATTTTTGGCCCTTCTCTTCTATGTGGCATCAGACGCGGTTGTTAGTAAGACAAGTTTTTGGTTTGTCAGTTTGGAAAGCTTGCTTGGATGGCTTCCCTGAGCTTGGATCTATGTTACACTAGGGGCCTTGGCATGTGGGATTGGTACTATGTATCCTATTGGTTGTTTCTTTTCTTAGGATTTTGTTAGCAATGTTTCTCTTGCATAGGTTTATCAATCACAATTTCTCTTCAATATTTTTTATATGTAAGTTGTGTCCTTTTTGCACTTGCCACACTTTTTTTTGAAGTCCATACTTGCGTTGGTTTTCATTCGTATGCATAATTCTAAAATGAATGTTGTGAGTTGTGACTATGATCTTTTGTAATAAGGCACAAGCAGTGCAGCACCATTTAATTAGTTGGTTGCTTGTGTGTTACTATTGATTTCTTTGATTTTTAAAATAGCTTTCATTTTGGATAAGTTTTGTTGGTAAGCCCCTAGGATTTTATGTTTATTTTACAGGTCTCATTGTTTCTTAATAATTATTTTATATTGCAGTTTGCAAGAGAAAATCCTCTCTCTCCTATTCCACCCCAAGTTAAAATAGAAAGTGCTAATGACATCACTGAGGAGGCAATACAAACTACATTGATGCGAGCAGTACGCTTTTATGCTACTATTCAAGCACATGATGGACACTGGCCTGGTGATTATGGTGGTCCAATGTTCCTTATGCCAGGTTTGGTGAGTAAGATCAGCAGCATATTTTTTTTCTTTGTATATGTGGAAGGGGATGGTTTATAAATGCAGAGGACCAAAAGAGGCATATACCATTGTTTACAAGCAATCAAAACAAACAATACTAGTTCGTAGACTCATAGATAATGTTTTCATTAGAAATGTGGAATAGTGCAAGTCTCTAGGGCGCTTATCATTATAATGCTATTCTTCTTATAAGATTTCTTACCTTGAATTGACATAGTGCGACCTTCATTATCGATACAATTTCTAATACATTTTACAAAATTGAATCGGACCCAAAAGGAGGATCCAAAATTGAAATTGCACTAGTTATGTGATGCAATGTACATTTGCAGAAGAGGACCCAGAAGGGCATACATGATTGTTTAGAAGCAATCAAAACAAACAATATTAGTTCATAGTCTCATAGACAATGTTTTCAATAGAAATGTGGAATAGTGCAAGTCTCTAGAGAGCTTATCATTTGAATGCTATATTTTATAGGTTTTCTTACCTTGAATTGACATGATGAGATCTTCATTATCCAAACTATTTCTAATACTGTCAGAGCAAATCTACACAACCGAAAAGTTTTCTCCCAATCCACTGCAGGAATTTCAATTTACACATATTTTGAGTCAAATAATAGATTCTCACATATATTAATAATGCAGCAACAAATACATTTGTAGCAAGTATCACTCTTTCATTATATCATTTCTAATTAAATCATTGCATAGCACCCTAAGTTTGTTATGGATATTTAACCACCTAACTTATAACGGCAACATTCTAATATTACATCAGTCACATGTAAAGGGACCATATTAGATTCAATATAAATTTGTATACACTCTTAGCACTTCCCTTTCACCCTAAAGTTACCTTCTTAGATATCCATCCTTGATACAAAATAATGTTCTACAGAAGACACACAAGTTTTACAATTCAAACCTTTACAAAGGAGAAACACATTTCAAAACTAAAATTTAATAATGTGAAGAGTGCATATGGAGGGATTTGGGTAACTAGCTGTGATACCCACTAATTCTCTAGGTAGGTAACCTGAGTACATGCCTCCATATCATCAACAAACAACTGCTTCTCTGAAACCCAACTTTGGTGTGCGATTGGATTGCTGTTGTCTTCATGCTGAAGGTTGAACTCTGTTCTTTGCTATTCGTAAGGCAATTACTGTACTCAACATCCCTCTTGAGGACTCCCACAGAGTCTATGAGCCAACCATCTAAGAAAACCACTGGATTTTTTTTTCAGACTTCATGTTTGTTATCATTCTCATTTCTAAAGGTGCTTAACAAGCATTCACAGACTGAATGTATGCTTAAGGGTTATAATACTCTAAAGTGCAAGGCTCTTTTGGGAGTGGGGAGTGGGAGTGAAAAGAATAATATGTAAAAAGATTCTAGGAGCGAAGCATTTTTTATATAATACATATTTTAATATACTTGGATGCATATTTTTTATATTAAAAGAAAAGCATAATGTCAAATCAACTGTGGGAAACATGAAAACATAGATTTAGGTACTGGATTAGTGTTGATCATTAAAGCATCAACCATTTAGTACTCTTAAAACATCAATCATCTAGTAGTTATAGCATTGTCATCAAGTGATCTATCATCAACAACAGCATCATCCTTCAATTTTCAACATATAAGATTTGTCATCACCAAATGAAACAGATAACATCAACGTCAAAGTGAAAAAGAACATCATATCCATTACCAAAGAGTTGTAATATTCAGTGAACAATTCAAAGGTAGGTTCAAATTTCAAATTTCAAACTTAAATTGTCATATAACGTTTACAAAAGGCCATAATAAAAAGAAAGTACTCAGTAAAATGTAAAATAGATCTCGTATCTTCTAAGCTTTCCTCATGCCACGATAAACTTCTAGTTTCTTTTCTTGTGATTTACAAACAAGAGGAGTAGGAGAGGTGGAAGTCTTCGTGGAACACTACCAATTGTTGCATGCCCCCCACGTAACATTGGATGTTGTGAAGGTAAAGGAAAAACTCTTGCATTTGGAAGCTTGCTAGTGGATGGGGGTGGCTGTGAAAATTCCACAATGGGAATCCCTACTGCAGCAATCTGATGTTATTTCTTCTACTTGTTAATTCTGATACAAGTTATTTATGGTGTTACATAGTAAACATTGAAATAAATACAATTGTAGTTTTCACAACATAAAAAATACTGCGGAAACATGAATTGAGCAAGAAACAAATAAACACGCACATATACACCGTTGTTTTTGGTCAATGTCCCTGGAAAAACCCAATGCGGGAAAACTAGTGCAGAAGCTGAGGGTTTGTATTATTATGCAGTAGTTTCTGAGTACAAATATTTGGATGCTCAACTGGCAATCCGATACAGAGAATCAACTGGCGAAAAAGTTAGTGAGATAACCTCACACTGGTACGAAAAGATCCGGTACTGATCTGACTGGAGATGAGCCCTCTGCGCAACTCTGCATCACACCTACGCAGTTACTGCGTCACTGCTGCTGGGACTACATCACATCTCCTGGATGATCTTTTGCTTGCTGGAAATTCGATCCTGTGACCTTCCGTCTCACACCCCGACTTCCGGTACTGGATCTCAATTTCTCCTCAACAAATCTTCAGACTCCCTCTGAAGCTCTGCGCTACCTCTGCGTGGATCTACGTTGCCTAGTGTGGCGCTGCGTTGCCTCTTCTGCACCTCTCTCTGCCTCCTCTGCAATGTATTCACCAGATCAGTAATACTTCCTCCGACAAACTATCTCTGCCCCTCACTGCAAGAAATCACTTCGATCTTCCTCTAGCAACTGCTGCGCTGCTCTCTTGAGAAATCGATTTCTTGATCTCTTACTCGATGTGTTCTCCAAGTGCCCATTGAGCTTCTTCTTATAATATTCTTGTTGAACATTCAATGGCCCAAATTAAAATAATTAATAGCCTTTAATTATTTTAATTTCCTAAGTTTAGACTTAGGCATCCATTAAAAATAATTATTTATTTTAATGAAACTTTCTCCACGTGGAATTTCGCAAAACAATTTCTCAGTCTTGGAGAATGCATGTGTCCTAGCTTCCTTGCAAATTCTTGAGGCTAGAGCACATTCGATGCTACAAAAATTAACACTCCCTCTTAGCGAAGAATGTGCTCTAGCAATGCAGCCTGTTGAAGCATTACTCTGACTTTGTATTATCTTTCTTTGCGCTGCTGATGCTTGACATCACTGCCCACCAACTACTGCGCAAATGCTGCATTTGTGCTGCTGCTGACCCTGCATGCTGTTGCCAATTGAATCTGCATTGCAACTCTGTTGCCATTGCAACAAAAAAACATCCAAAATACTGAACCAACTGTGTTTAGTATGATGCATTTGTCACTAGTGTTTTGACTGCTGCTAGTCTCTACGTTGACCCTCTGAAGCCTCTGTGTTGCTGTTGACTCTACACTGTGCCAACTGCACTATTGCCAACTCTGCTCTATGCTGGCCACTGCAACTGTCACTCCGACACTCCTCTGCATCAACTTACAGTGGTCCATCCTACTACTTTTGTTATGGGCTCCCGTAGCAAGGTATTGATCCAAGAGGTGGATTCCTTAAGGACCCTGCCCATCTGTAGCTCTCTGGAACTACATTACTAGATCACCCCACCTCTCCCCTGGAGGTATATGGGCAATCATGGCAAACTCCTCCTCGATCTCTGCGGTACCAACTTGCTGATCCTACTCCTTCACTTTGTCCTTCTTCCGAAGAGGACACTGAGAACTAAAGTGGCCCATTTCACCACATCGGAAACACTTAATCTTAGAAATGTCCTTATTTCACCTACGCTGCTTCTTCTGCCCCTTTGATGCAAGGGATGCATTTTCTTCTTCCTTTACTTCTGCTTTCTGCCCGCTATTGCTGTTGCCATCCAGGTTGCTCTTCACTAAATCACGCCTCATCTCTTCTTGTTGGAGATCAACCCACATCCTCTCCCAATCCGGCAAATTTTCTCTGCCCAAAATGCTTTGGACAAAAACTTGCCATTCTTCTGAGACATTGTTCAGAGCTAATCTCACCATCTCTGTTGCGTGAGGCGTTGAACCTACAACTGCCAGCTGATCCCGGACATCCTGAAGCCTTGTAAGGAAGGGATCTATGCGCTCGCCCTTCTGCATCCTCGTGGATCTCATCTTATCTTGCAAGTACATCTTCCATTGCTCGGAAGATCCCTGATACAACGTGGCCAATGCATCCCACATTTCTTTGGATGTGCCTTTGCTTGCTATGTGAGATACAACATTATTTCTCACTTTGTCGAGGATCAATCTCTTGGCCTTCGCCATATCCTTCTCGTAAGCTTTCAATGGATCCAGATCTGCGGGGAAAACTATCACATTATTGATGAAGACTTAAAGATCATGCTCATCTAGAAGAAAGGAGATCCTTGCCTTTTGTTACTGTCAGTTTTTGCATCCTGCCACCAGTGATCAAATAGACTCTTATCATGTCATATTAGGGGCCCATTTTGAAAGTTTTGTCATTCCATTAGGTCATCATGCAAAAATTTGGTCACTGGATGTAGATTTAGGTCTGATCTCACTCCTTTCAAAATTTTACTACTTGCTGGCTTGTTTCACTACTTTGTTGAGTGTACCATCATTTATGAGTTGTCATCATCATTTCAGTCATTTTCATCATGGTTTCATTCAGTGAGAGTCTCCATTAGGTCATAGGGTTTCCAAGGTCATTAAATCACCATTTCATGCTATAAAGTCCAGCAAGTGAAGGAGTGACAATAAAGAAATTTCATCAGTAAGTTTGATTTCAGAGCAAATGTGATTTTATGTTCCTAATTTGTAATAAGTTCTCAGAGTTCCAAGTAGCTGCACACTCAAAGTTCCTTCAGCAAAAGAGAAAAGTTCCAAAAAAGCCAATCAGTATTCCTAAGTCATCAAAAAATGAAGTTCAAAGATCAAATTCAAAAGTTAAAGGTAAAGAAGCAATGTAAAGTTGATTTCAAGAAAGGAAATGTGGGTCTCAGTTTGTAAATTTTTGTAGATGTTCTATGCTTGATGCAACTTTACTTTTATTACAGCAATCACACAAATGGTTAAGTAAAATGCTGATAGAACATATCAGTGGATCTTATAGAAGACAAACCAGAAACAGAAAAATGTGATGGTGCGTTACTTACGCTCAATGTGATGCTTCAACCAAATCCAAAGAAAGTCTCCTTGATCATCAACCCCGAATGTGTCACACCAATCCTCAACCGCCTACCGAGTCAACCCAAGTCAATCCCGTAAAAGTCAACGCAGGCGCATCCTAAAAGTCATCGCAAAGAAGAAGTTTGGTCAACCTTGTCCTCGATTGTACAATGTGTACGGCCTCCCAAAATCGAATTCTCCAACAAAATTCAGCCCTTTCGGACCATGCGTTGACCAAAGTCAACGCTGGTCAAACTTCCTTGAAAACCCTAGCTGCAGAATTTTCGTCCTTCTTCTTGGCCGTACGGATTTGTCCTTCTTCCCACGTGTGAGCTGAAATTGTCCTCCAAGGAGCTCGTACTAAATCAGATGAGAGAAGAAGATGTGTGTTGAGTTGTTGTGAAATGCTCTCCAACTTTGCCTATATTTATATCCATCATTGGGGCGTGTGACACATCTGCTGGGGGTGTGAAACCTTAAGGCCGACCTGCACATATAATTTATTATGAATAATAAATTCAAAATAAATGTTCTGCTCATCGGATTAAGACATATTATATATGGACTTTACACCTCTCCGAAAGAGGAATCCAACAAAAATATTAGCCTCTTAATCTGAGCATCATAACATGGAGTTTGGACCTAGTTGTCCAAATTTAACACTCCCTCTCAACTAGGGAGAACTCCATCCATCGGTGCAATCAAACATCGTGCGTCATCCCGCCGTAACTTGCTTTGCTGGCCTCTTTATTTCAGAACAGAAGTGGGTCAGTCACAAAGACATCATCCCCCCACTGACATAATCAGTCCAGAGGTTCGAAACCTCTATCAGACTCACAAAGAGTCTCCAACCAACCCGAAGTTGGTTCATCTGACCCGAAGTCAGGCAGAGGTCCCAGACCTCACTAAACTTGATCCCACATCAAGTGGTTGGACCGTGCCATCCTAGATAGAGAGTACGGCAATCTCTGATGCGTCCATCAGTCTTTGCTAATAGTCTCTAGCTTTTCCCACCTCATTGGCCAAATGAGAGGTACTTCCCATGAGCCCCGAACTCAATGGGTAGGATGCATACGGGGCACAGATAAATGAGAGGCGAACCAGCTCAATAATCACAAGGGTGGGGCAGAAGCATTATGAGTGCTTATAGCTCCGAGAAGCTATCCCCAAAGCCCCCCAGAGCTCCCAGAGCTCATCGTCCAACAAGACCCACATCATAGGGTCTTTCCATGACACCAAGACTCTCACGGAAGGTTAGGAACTTGACCTTCCCTAGGGGCTTAGTGAGAATATCCGCGACCTGCTCATCAGTTCCTATATGATCGAGCCTTACGGCGCCTCGTTGTACCATATCCCGGATAAAGTGGTACCTGATATCAATATGCTTGGATCGGTCGTGGCACACAGGATTCTCAGTCATACGAATCCCACTCTGGTTATCACAGAGTATCACAGTGGTATCTAGCACATGTCCAAACAGCTCACTAAAGAGCTTTTGCAACCAAACTGCTTCACAACAGGCCATACTTGCTGCAATGTATTTGGCCTCAGCGGTGCTCAAAGCCGCCGACTTCTGCTTCCCGCTCATCCATGAGATCGAAGCAGAACCAAGATTGAAGCAGCGTCCCGATGTGCTCTTACAATCCACCACACTGCCAGCCCAATCGGCATTAGTATATCCACGGAGTGTCACACTCCCAGCAGTGTATCTCAGCCCATGGTTTATCGTGCCCCGAAGATATCTCAGAAGATTCTTGGCACCAACCCAGTGAAAATGATGAGGCTCAACCATTTGTTGACTCAAAGTGTTCACTGCAAAACATATATCCGGTCGGGTGTTCACTAAGAACATCAAAGCTCCTATGAGTTGACGATACTCAATAGGATTGGCCAAGATAGGCCCAGCAGCGCTGCCACTCAACTTCTTGAAGTTGAGTTCCATTGGTGTTGACACGGACTTGCAGTCCACCATACCAAATCTCTCTAGAAGCTTCACAATGTATTTTCCTTGAGAAAGGAAAATCTTTCCAGGTCTCTGCCAGACCTCCAGGCCTAGGAAGTAGTGCATCAGTCCTAGGTCCTTCATCTCGAACTCAGCAGCGAGCTCCCTCTTACATTGATGAATGAGAGGGTCAGCACCTGTCAGGAAGAAGTCATCCACATATAGCACTAGAATGAGAGGCTTCCCCTGTACAACCTTGAAGTAAAGGTTCAGATCAGCATTACTTCGAGTGAAGCCCAGCTTCATCAAGAACTATCCATCCTCTCGTACCAAGCTCTGGGTGCTTGCTTTAACCCATAGAGGGCTTTCTTCAACCTGCAGACATGAGTGTCTCGATCCTAAACTTCAAATCCCAAAGGTTTTTCTACATACACCTCTTCTTTATTGCACCATGCAGAAAAGCGGTCTTGACATCCATCTGATGAAGACTCCATCCTTGCGTAGCAGCAAGGGCTATGATTGATCGAATGGTGGTATATCGTGCCACAGGTGCAAATATGTCATCATAGTCTATTCCTTCCTTTTGAGAGAAGCCACGGCAACAAATCTTGCCTTGAACTTTTCAGCACTTCCATCAGATCCATGCTTGATCTTGTAGAGCCATTTTGTGGTGACCACTAATTTGTCCTTCAATCTTGGAACCACATCCCAGACATCATTCTTCATTATGGACTCATATTCTTCGTGCATAGCATCCTTCCAGACTTGATGCTTTACGGCTTCCTCAAAAGATCCAGGTTCAGATTGTACAATAGTACTCATGGTAGCTAGATACCCTTGGTATCTACACGGCTTCTTGCTTTCTCGGAATGTCCCCCTTGGGGCAGCATGACCCTCGGTATCTTCGAGGGTGTCCCTGAGCCATGATGGTCTCTTTCCTAGTGAAGGAGATGGATCAATAGGGTCCATTGGTCCTTCAATATCAGGGATTGTCTCATCCTGCGGTTCTTCTTGATTTCCAGGCCTTTCTTCATGATTTTCTTTAGATCTTGGAAGATCTACTACTTTCTTCAGGGAAGCATCTTCGTCAAAAGTGACATCATGGCATATCTCTACTTCCCTTTGACCAGGTACATAGACTCTATAGGCCTTAGAAGTCTCACTGTAGCCCACAAACATTCCTTTCTTCCCAGAAGCATCCAGCTTACTTCTCTTTTCTTTCGACACATGAAAATAAACA
This sequence comes from Pinus albicaulis, assembly GCA_034641835.2. Lineage (NCBI taxonomy): Eukaryota > Viridiplantae > Streptophyta > Pinopsida > Pinales > Pinaceae > Pinus > Pinus albicaulis. Next base: position 29,796,933 of record CM076570.1, read on the forward strand.
GGACATCCAAAAATTCTAAAATGTGAGACATCAGGTTTCTTACCAGTGAAAACCTCTTCGGGAGTTTTGGAGTCCAGAGCGGAATGAGGGCATCGGTTTTGAATGTACACAGCAGTATTTGCAGCTTCTCCCCACAGAAACTTCGGTAGACCCCGGTCACATAGCATGGCACGGGCAGCTTCCACAATAGTCCTATTCTTGCGTTCAGCAACACCATTCTGCTCAGGAGTATATGCAGTAGTAGTCTCCCTCTTAATGCCAGCTTCTCTGCAAAAATCTTTGAACTCATTTGACTCATATTCAGTGCCATTGTCGGTCCTCAAAATCTTGATCTTCTTTCCGGTCATATTTTCCACCAAGGCTTTGAAGGTACGGAACCACATGAAAGAAGTCATCAGAAGTCATCAGTGAATGTCATGTAGTAAGAACATCCTCCCAGGGATGTCATGAGCAACATACCAGATAGATCAGAATGGACCAGTTGCAAAATATCAAATGTCTTTGTGACACTTGAGGGGAAAGGTCCCCTTGTATGCTTTCCTTCGGCACAGCCCTTACATACACCTTCATGATTATTTCCAAAGTCAGGCATCCCTGTCACCACCTTCCTCGCTTCGGGAAGGGCCTTGTAATGAAGGTGTCCAAACCTTCGGTGCCATAGTTCGGTTTGACGGATAGTATCACATTGTCATTGCTCCCAGCGGACTCCCTCCAACCTGGTAGAGTGTGCCAACTCTCAAACCAATCGAGATAGCTTCCTTGAAGCTCTTCTTCCACATGAGCACCTTTCCATCAGAGAATGTTACATTGAACCCTTTGTCTTCCATGGCTGATACAGACACAAGGTTCTTCTTCAATTTTGGTACATAGAGTACATCTTGGAAATGTAGGACTTGTCCTTGAGACAAGTGGAGGGTCACAGTCCCTGTCCCTTTCACGGGATATGTGGCATTATCTCCAAGGATAATTTCTAGTATCCCTCTCAACCATGTCAGAGAGTGCTTCCTTGAATCCAATGATGTGTCTTGAGGCACCACTATCGATTAGCCAGACATCCATAGTGTAGGGCGGAGATGTAGCAAAGAGAGCAGATACAAGAATATCCTCATTTCTTTTATCAACAGCATTAGATTCCTCATACCTGGAGTTTCTAGACCTTTTAGAAGGTTAATTGTTTCCACCAAAGGGAGCCTTCCTCTTTCCTTTGGATTTGTCGTTTCTTCGATTCCCATTCCTTCGGTTGTTGTTGTTATCATCACTATCGGGAGAATCCTTCTTGAAGGGACATTCTCTAGCATAGTGACCAGGCCTATGGCAAGTGAAACACTTACCCTTTTTTTCTTGAGCCCTTGTTCTTCCTTTGTCCTTAGGACCACCAGAGTTCTTCTTTCGAGAATGAGCACCATAGGCAACATTTCTGTCATTTTCGAATTCCTTCATCCTTGTTTCTTCTTGCATACATCTAGACAGAAGCTCGTCAAAGTTAGGAATGGTATTATTATTGAGAATGGTAGTAGTGAATACTTGCCATTCATATGGGAGTCCTCCAAGTGCGGTGAGAACCATCTCACGATCGGCTATTGTCTCCCCAATAGCCAGCAGATTGTTCCTTGTTTCGGTCAATTTCAGAAAGTAAGCTTGAACAGACTCATCCCGACCCTTCTTCATATTCTTCAATTTATTCTTGAGGATTATCACTTGGTTCACATTGTTTACTTTGAACACAAGGATCAATTTATCATACATCTCCTTGGATGTGCCTAGCTCAGATATATAGGCAACCAGAATTTTATGTATGGATTCCCTGATCATCAGCTTTGCTTTGATCTCCCCCTTCTTATACTTGTTTTTAGCAGCAGCAGTAGCATTGGATGGAGGTTCTTGTATCTTACCTAGTACATGATCCATGAGATCATGGTCTTCCAATTTTAGATCTAATATCATCTTCCAGGCATGGAAGTCATCCCTTCCAGTTAGCTTGTCATTCTCCTTGAATTCATAACTTGTGGAACCCATTTTCTCAGATGGTGATTGCTAAAGATAGGGCTTGTCTTCACCTCAGCTCCGATACCATGTAAATTTTTGTAGATGTTCTATGCTTGATGCAACTTTACTTTTATTACAGCAATCACACAAATGGTTAAGTAAAATGCTAATAGAACATATCAGTGGATCTTATAGAAGACAAACCAGAAACAGAAAAATGTGATGGTGCGTTACGGCGGTCAACAGGATGCTTCAACCAGCAAAGTCTCCTTGATCAGCCAACCCAGAATGTGTCACACCAATCCTCAAATCAGCTACCGAGTCAACCCAAGTCAACTCCAGAAAAGTCAACGCAGGGCAGTAAGCTAAAATTCAACGCAGCAACAAGTTCGGTCAACCTTTTGACCTCGATTTCTGTCCCAATGTGTACGGCCTCCCAAAATCGAATTCTCCAACAAAATTCAGCCCTTTCGGACCATGCGTTGACCAAAGTCAACGCTGGTCAAACTTTCTTGAAAACCCTAGCTGCAGAATTTTCGTCCTTCTTCTTGGCTGTACGGATTTGTCCTTCTTCCCACGTGTGAGCTGAAATTGTCCTCCAAGGAGCTCGTACTAAATCAGATGAGAGAAGAAGATGTGTGTTGAGTTGTGGTGAAATGCTCTCCAACTTTGCCTGTATTTATATCCATCATTGAGGTGTGTGACACATCTGCTGGGAGTGTAAAACCTTAAGGCCGACCTGCACATATAATTTATTATAAATAATAAATTCAAAATAAATGTTCTGCTCATCGGATTAAGATATATTTTATATGGATTTTACACCTCTCCGAAAGAGGAATCCAACAAAAATATTAGCATCTTAATGTGAGCATCACAACATGGAGTTTGGACCTAGTTGTCCAATTTTAACACAGTTTGTTTAAGGCTATTTCTTCAAGTATAAAAGGCACTCAAAGACCAAAAAGTCATTCATTTGCTTCCTCAAGCATTGAGCTCTCCAAGTTCCCCAAGCAAAAAATCGATTTTTCCTGCAAAAAACGAAGTTCCAGCCCCTTCACTGCGCTTTTTCCACAGGCATTGAGCTTTTTGCAGAAGGGACACTGCGCTTTTCAAAAGCATGCTGTGCTTTTTGCAGGGCTTCGCTGCGCCTTTCCTTAGCTTGCTGCGCTTTTTGTAGAAGAGAGCCACGACTCCAAAGCTTGTCTTCAAGTGTTTTGAACAACAACGACGGGTTTCTACATTTATTTCCAAGTAAGTTACACCTCCTAAGCCTCTCCTTTCAACTTGTGGTCTTATGTTTATGGTGCAAATCCTCCCTTACCATCCATATCATGTTCTAAGCAAGTAAACCCTAGTTTCACAGTTTGCAAGCTTCATTTTTTTTCCCTGGACCCCATTTACCTTCCTTACACCCTAACTTACTCCCCACTACCCTCACATCCCCTCATTTCCCATTCCCAAGCTCTATTCCCTAAAACCCTACCCCTAAGCTGCGCTTTCCTAGGCAGCTAGATACCTTCTTGTATTTGAAATACCCTATCCTATTTCCCTTAACATTTCAACCCCCTATCACTTCCCTAAGCTTCCTAACCCCCTTACACACTTCCCCAAATTTTCCCTCACTTATCCAAACCCTCTAACCCTACAATCCTACTCCCTTTCCCTTCCCCTTCTTCCCTAGGGTTTTAAGACAAAACTGAACATAATGGAGGAGGAGAGAAACATCATGGATGAGTAGAGAAACACCACTGAAGAAGAAAAGAAAACATATAATGAAGGAGGGAGAATTTTGAGAGTAGAGCGATCAAACACTAGGGAATTAATAGCATTACCCTTAGTTGTCAAATGTTTCCAACATGTAGTTTGTTTTGAGTTTTGTGAGATGGTCCAAAGAGTGCAGAGCCATCCTACTTTGACCAGGGTTTTCATCAGCAACCTACAAAAAGACCAAGTGACTATAGCAGGGGTGACTTTAAGCATTTCTACAAACATCATTGTAGCAGCAACAGGGATACCCAATTTGGGTGAAAAATGGTTCAAAACTAAAGTTTTGGATGCCCAGCTGTATGAACCTTACCTCAAGGCACCTTACAAATTTCCTTTTGGTCAGTTGTTGAACAGATTTTCCCCCATGATGAAAATCATCATGAAATGCTTTACTTGTGAGGGCAGATTCTCCAGGTTGTACAACTATCACATCAAGTTGCTCATGCATTTCACTAGGGTGAAATTGCTCAACCTTCCCTACTATTTATACAAAAACACTGATAAGATGGCCTACATAGTGCAGAACAGAGAGTACGAGCATCAAATGAACAACCTCTTCCATCATTCACTGATTAAAATCATTGTCCTTCACCACCTCAAGTAGTTGAACATTGCATGGGAGACTTTCATTGAGGTAGATGTCTTCACTACACCACCAAATCAACCTGCTAGACCTATTCCACCACCAGCATTAGTTTCACACAAGAAACTAGGTTATCTAGCAGGGCTACAGTGAAGAAAACCAAAGAGGACAAAGAGGTCAAAACATACCAGAGAGGACATAGGCAAGTGTTTACTCCACAGATTGTGGAAGGGGCCTTTCCTTATACATCAGCAAAACAGGGACATCAAAAGCAGCAGGAGGCAGTTGTTCAAGAGGAGGAAGACCTTTATCATGAGGTAGAAAAGGAGTTTGACTTGGTGGGCTTGGATGCCCAAGATGATCATGACACCGCAAACCTAATCATCAAAGAGAAAGATGCCACAATCAGAGAGTTGCGAGACAATTTGGCAAGGGCACAATTTGTCATCTCCTACCTTGAGCAAGAAAACAAGCAGCTGAAAGACAAACACGTACTCTTGGAATTGGAGTTGTTGAAGGCCAAGAGGCAAGACACTAAAGGCAAAGCAGTGATGGCACTTGATGAGTCTGATCATGATGAGACTCAGATCACCAAGAAGAGACCAAAAATAAGAGGTCTTAAGAGAGCATTGGAGCAGCAAAAACATGAGGCAGAAGAACTCACTTTTGAGGAAAGAATTGCAAAAGAAATCAACGATGACAGAGAGGTTTGGCTTGACAGAGTGAACATACACCTTGAGAAGCTCCTTCATAAGGCCAACAAGGATAATCAGATGCTGAGACACATGGTTGACTGCTACAATACTAGAAACAAGCTTTGCAACATCAGGATGAAGCAATTGAAGGACAAACTCAAGGAAACCCTAATCAAACAAAAGGAGAAGGACATACTTGAGTTAGTTTCCTTAGTTGCTTGAGATACCTCATCATCACTTCATCCAACAGTTTTGAAGATTTTTGGGCAAGTTTTTGAGTTTTTGGGCATTTTGGTAAAATTTCACAGTCTTTTTGCACAGTCAGCCTGCAATAAGCACATCGTGGGCTACACTGCGCTTTTTGTGGAGGCCTCCAAATGAGAAAAACTCTGCATATTTGAATAGATAATGATGTCTACATCAACTTTTGACTACTGGCACACCAAAAAAAGAGCTTTTGACAGGTGGAAAAGGTCAAAAACCTCTCAAAAAACACCTTTCTACCTCCTTTTTCAGCCTCACACTGTGTTTTTTGACCAGTCTTGGGAGATTGCATTTTTGAGGGGCTTCACTAAACCATTTTTAGAGCTTGAGCACATTTTTGACAACTAGACTAGAAGAGCTTTCCAATGAGCCATCTTGAGCCCAATTTAGACCTCAGGTATTCACTCAAAAGTGGATTTGAAGGCCCACGCTATGCTTTTCTCAAGCACACTGCACTTTTTATTGTTGACTGGTTTCTTCAAAATTTTCAAAATTTCTCAGTTGATTGATGGATTCCAAGGAGATTTACTGATGTAATTGTAAAATGTAAATGTAAATATGTCATTAATAGTTACTAGAGGTAGATACATCAGGTAAATATGTAATTTTGGGTCAAAGTGAATCAGTTTCATCAATGATAGGGGTGAGTTTGTTTACCTCCCTAGTCATTAGGATTCCAGTTGAGGACTTTGGGGATCAGCTCCACAAGTCATGGATTCGACCCCTGAGAGTGGGAGAAGCGGTTTTTGGTCTATATCTTTCATTTCCTTTGTCATTGCAAGGGTTGGATGCTGTGTAATTGATCTTTGAACACTAGTGTATTCAGTCATTTTGGCAGGAACAAATAGACAGAGTTGCAACTATTTTGGTGGGATTCTTGTGGTAATGTGTTTTAGCAGTGTTGCCTCTATATGTTTACATATGTTTGAATGTATTATGCTTTCCATATTCATGCCATCTCTGAATGTGAATGATTCTTAAGTTATATAGACATAATTCATTACTTGATGCTCTGTTTTGGAGGAATTATTACAGTTTTGTTTCATTTTCTTCTAATTGAAAAGAATTCATGATTTCCATGCTCTTTTCTGAAACCTTAACAGTCTAATCCACTCCATCAAGATACCTTAATGTGTTAAAATGCTTACGTACCTTGCCTCATCAGATCTTTGCCTGATCCTTTTTTGCCCTGACTTAGTTCTCCCCTGACCTAATTCACGATCCAACAGCCAAAATCAATCAACCAAACCCTAGTGCAACTATACCTAGCCTAAAATCCTCATTATCCAGTGATCTTGGCTGTGATCTCTTAGAGAGAGCCCTCTCTTGCCTAGTAGGGCTAGCTACTTGGCAAAAGATTGGTCTATGGTTACCTTTGCTGGTCTCCTTCTCAGGCTTCGAAGATCCGATGGAGTGATACACCTTCCAGATCACATAGTTGGAGGCACCCTCCAACCGATCCTGATCTCTCAATCCCGTTGCTCTCATCTCGCCAAACAATTGTCCTACTGCCTCCTCCCTTCTTTGCGCAACTGCTGACTGGCTCTACGCACTCCTTGCTGGAGTAAGTAGATCTGCTCCTGGCTACTGCTGCTATGCAGTGAGAAATCGAATTCCTTGGCTCGAAATTCTATGAGGAAGAAATTCCCTTAGTATGTGCTCTTCTTTCCTCTTCTGATGCTTTTCTGTCCCAGCAACATTCTGCAAACTACGTCCCAACTGAAGATCTGCTCTGCGTTGAATCTGCTGTGTTGCTCCCTTTGCCTCTGACAAGATCTTGATCCGGAAAATTTACTCTCTGTCGATTCACTAAGAGAGGTAATTTTCCACAAAAATCAACCTTCCCATCCAATGGATTGTGCAACCCCTCTGGGGTTCGATCTGCTGCTAACACAGTCCTTTGAACTCCTTCTGCTCAGCGCTGGGCTCTTCTCGCTCTGCTCTCTTGCTTCACTTGTGCTTTGATACCATGTGAAAATTCCACAATGGGAATCACTACTACAGTAATCTGATGTTATTTCTTCTACTTGTTAATTCTAATACAAGTTATTTACGGTGTTACACAGTGAACATCGAAATAAATACAACTGCAGTCTTCACAACATAAAAATTACCGCGGAAACATGAATTGAGCAAGAGAAATAAACACACACATGTACATCCTTGTTTTTGGACAATGTCCTCGGAAAAACCCAATGCAGGAAAACTGGTGCAACAACTGAGGGTCTGTATTATTAGGTAGTAGTCTCTGAATACAAATCTTTGGATGCCCAACTGGCAACCCAATATAGGCAATCAATTGCCGAAAAAGTTAGTGAGATAACCTCACACTGGTACGAGAAGATCTGGTATTGATCTGATTGGAGATGAGCCCTCTGTGCAGCTCTACGTCACACCTACACAGTTACTGCGTCACTGTTGCTGGGACTGTGTCACATCTCCTGGCTAATCTTTTGCTGGCTGGAAATTTGATCCTTTGACCTTCCGGTCTCACACCCCGGCTTCCGGTATTGGATCTCAACTGCTCCTCAGCAATTTTTCGGACTCCCTCTGAAGCTCTGCGCTGCCTTTGTGTGGCTCTACGTTGCCCAGTGTGGCTCTGCGCAGCCTCTTCTGCACCTCTCTCTGCCTCCTTTGCAATGTATTCACCGGATCAGGAATACTTCCTCCGACAAACTATCGCTGCCCCTCACTGCAAGAAATCACTCTGATCTTCCTCCCACAACTGCTGCGTTGCTCTTTTGAGAAATTGATCTCTTGATCTCTTACTCGATGTGTTCTCTAAGTGCCCATCGAGCTTCTTCTTACAATCTTTTCGTTGAACACTCAACGGCCCATATTAAATCCTAATCAATGGCTCAGATCATCTTGACTCAATCTCCGTCTTTTTCTAGAAGATTCACACCCAGCTTAATTAATACCCTTTAATTATTTCAATTTCCCAAGTTTATACTTAGGCATCCATAAAAATAATTAATTATTTTAATTAAACTGTCTCCGGGTGGAATTTCCCAAAACAATTTATGGGTCTTGGAGAATGCATGTGTCCTAGCCTCCCTGCAAATTCTTGAGGCTAGAGCACATCTGATGCTACAAAAATCAACAATGGCATCATAGCTCCATGAATATGATCACCATCATGATCACCCAAAAGTTCAACTTCTAGGTGCTTTAAAGCTATGGCTCCATCCTCCATATTAGCCTCCTTTGTATTGTTATCCAAAGTGTTAGTGTTTGTAGCTCAGACAAGTATTTCCATGAGGGTATCCTATGCTTTTTCTAGAAGTTCATTTTATTAATTAATTAATAAAGTGAATCCTTCTTTATTGAAGTGACTAAAGTGGGTCACTTAATGATTTAATCTAAAAGAGAGCCATTGATATCACAATTAGATCTTAACTGTTGAAGATTGGGTTTTTGGCTCATGTCATAGTTAGAAAAAAAAGGGAGGACAAAGGACAAAAACACAGAGAGCATTCATTTCACAAGTCATGTGAGTGAAGGAGAAAATGAGAGATGATTTTTAGCCATTGGCGAGGATTTCGGCTGTAGTTCAGCAAGGAGAAGGCAACCAGTCTTCAACAAGGAGAAGGAAACCAATCAATAGCAAGGAAAAGAGCAGCCATATAACCCAATAGAGCAAGTCGCACAACTGTCCATATGGATTTTGTATAGCCATATGACTTGAAGCGTAGGATGCCTCAGTTTCTGTGTAGATTGAAATTTGTAATATCCCCAAAGGGAAATAACCAGTAATACACAGAAATATGCCAGACAGATATACTAAATAGAATGCTGGAACCAGATCATGGTACAAGTACACATAGAATGCCAGAAAACTAAGCCATTTTATTAATCTGAGAATACATATAGAGGAGTACAAGATAATCAGAATGAGTGCACCTATCCTTGCCTCAGGCAAGTGGAGACCCTCTCAGAACAAATAATGGCTGCAAATAAGGACAACGTCCTAGCTGGCTGAAGAATCTGCTATGAAGAACTGCTGCTGCAATGCACTGGAACTATAAGCTGGAAACTAGAAAGATGGCTGATCTCAATCCTCCAGACAACCCCAGAATAGGTGAAACTGATACTCCACCACCAATCAAGCCCTCACCAGTGAAAACACTGTCTCTGCTAGTGACAGCGCAGAAGACAGATGAAACGCTGGCCACAAATCCTCCGGATGAGATGATCAACTCCCTCTCAAAGTGGAAACAACGGCCAGTTTCCTTGAACCCCCCTGCAGACCACCGCGCCTCATCGGTCGGCGTCCTCCACCGAGGGCGGATGCGTCCTCTGCGCCCCGGATCTGGTCGGATCGAGTCCTCCCTATCCGGATGCGTCCTATCACACTCCGGATGCGTCCTCTAAGGCTAGATCTGTTGCTATCTCTCCGGATGCGTCCTCCAAGGCTGGATCTGCCAATATCTCCTCAGATCTGCATCCTCCAAGGCTGGATCTGATGCTATCTCTCCAGATCTGCGTCCTCCAAGGCTGGATCTGCTACTATCTCTCCAGATCTGCGTCCTCCAAGGCCGGATCTGCCAATATCTCCTCAGATCTGCCTCCTCCAAGGCTGGATATGATGCTATCTCTCCAGATCTGCGTCCTCCAAGGCTGGATCTGCCAATATCTCCTCAGATCTGCATCCTCCAAGGCTGGATCTGATGCTATCTCTCCAGAAACTACTGCAATTTACCACTGAAACTGAAGGATGATGCTCATAAAATAACCTTACCAGGGCAGGCACTCGAAGTCCCCCGAGGCTAAGGGTGATACCAAGAAAATAACCTTACCAGGGCAGGCACTCGAAGTCCCCCGAGGCTAAGGGTGAGATCTCCGAACGGAGACACTCGGTTGCACTAAACAGTGCTGCAGATCGACTAAACAACCGGCGTGCTGAAGCAGACAAAAGTCTAGCTCTCAATATCAATATCAAATCCAACATGCCAAATGAAGTGGAAACCCCTCCTTTTATAGTGCTAAACTCCCTCCAAAACCTTAACTGCGTCCTTCACCCTCCTTGGCCTGCGCAGTTACCCTTGGGTCAACGTGAGGCCTCCCCTCATACACGTGTGGACCCCCAAGGCCACCCCTTTAAGTTACAACGTCAATCAACTAGGAAAGCACTTTATTTTATAAAGTGAGATGACCCCTCTTATTTCTCACTTTATTTATTATTTTTAGCTAAAGCGGCAAAATTAAACAAAAATGAAATATTCCAATTAGCAATGCTAATTAGGAATATTACAAAATTTTTAGGTTTGCTGTTTGTTTGATTAATTTCTCAGAGCCATTTTCCCTGTATGGGAGCTCTAGTAAGTTTTGAAGATAATATTAAATGAACTGATCTAGAAGAGGAGAAACAATTATGAAATCTGTGTGATTGCTTTTCTCGTTTTCCGCTACATCCAAGAGTTAATAATTCCATCAAGTAACTTGACCTGATCTGTTTGCTTAAATAATTGGTTTCAAGATATTTTAACATGGTATTAAATCTATTGCTCCGAGACAAAAAGCATATATATTGTTTTTCAGGTTACTTCAACAAGCTTGAGAGACAGATTTTAGGGCAACCATGTCAGTTACCGGTTTGAAAATTAAGGATCGACTTGATGGGGTTTCAAATTTCTTGCCATGGAAGGCAAGAGTCTTAGTGATCTTGAAGGAGCAAGACTTGTGGGAAGTTGTGTCCAACCCTCTTCCAACTCCAATGCAAACCTTATAGAGCACACTAACACTAGTAGTAGTAGACCCTGCGGTGCAGGCAACGTGGGATAAGAAGGACATAAAGGCACAAAGGGTGATCCTTGAAGCTATAAGGATCATCTTGTTGATTTTTGTAGCATCAGATGTGCTCTAGCCTCAAGAATTTGCAGGGAGGCTAGGACATATGCATTCTGCAAAACTCAGAAGTCATTTTGGGAAATTCCACCCGGAGACAGTGTAATTAAATTAATTAATTATTTTTAATGGATGCCTAAGTCTAAACTTAGGAAATTAAAACAATTAAAGGGTATTAATTATACTGGGTGTGAATCTTCTAGAAAAAGACGAAGATCTAGTCAAGATGATCTGAGCCATTGATTAGGATCTAATATGGGCCGTTGATTGTTCAACGAGAAGATTATAAGTAGGAGCTCGATGGGCACTTGGAGGACACACTGAGTAAGAGATCAAGAAATCAATTTCCTAAGAGAGTAGTGCAATAGTTGCTGGAGAAAGATCGAAGTGATTTCTTGCATTGAGGGGTAAGGGATAGTGGTCAAAGGAAGTTTTTCCTGATCCAAAGAGTGCAAGGCAGAGAAGGCAGAGAGAAGTCCAGAGATGCAACACAGAGCTTCAGAGGGAGTCCAAAATTTTGCTGGGGAATGGTCGAGATCTAGTGCCGGAGCCGGTGTGTGAGACCGGGAGGCCAGATGGTCGAAGTTTCCTGCGTGTAGGAGATTAAGAGGAGGTGCAGCGTATTCCCAGCAGCAGTGACGCAGTGACTGTGTGGGCAAACACAGAGACTGCGCAGAAGGCTCATCTATAGTCAGACCAACGTTGGATTTTCCAGTGGCAGTGTGAGATCTTCTCACTATCTTTTTGTCCAGTTTTATCTTTGTATCAGATAGCCAGTTTGGGCATCTAGTGACTTGTACTCAGAAATTACTGCATAATAATACAAGCCCTTAGTTGCTGCACCAGTTTTCCAGCATTGGGTTTTTCCTGGGACATTGTACAAAAATAATGGTGTCGATTGTGTGTTTATTTATTTCCTACTTGCTCAGTATTTGTTTCCGCAGTTTTATATATTGTGAACGCTGTAGTAGATTTTATTTTGACATTTTTTGTGTAACATCGTAAATAACTTGCTCAGTAATTAACAAGTAGGAGAAATCTAATCAGTTACTACAGTAGGGATTCGAGATTACGAATTTTCATACATCTAATTCCACGTTGCAAAAAAGACTAGATCTAAGAAGATGTTTGATGCCTTGGTATCTCTTTTTCAAAGTGATAACATGAGTCATAAAATGATTTCCAAAACTAACTCAAAGAGTGTAGAATGAACCCTTCCGACAATGTGACCAACTATCTTATGAGGACCACAGAGGTCCGTGACCAACTTGTAGCTATTGGAAAAGCTATATTGAATGCAGAGTTAGTGAATGTTGTTATGAATGGGTTCACCAAGGCTTGGGAACCATTCATCATGGGCATCTATGTCTGGGAGCATCTTCCCAAGCAGCGTAGACTTTGGGACGATTGCATCCAAGAGCAGACTCGTAAAGAGCCCAAGACCAAAAAGTAGGGAGGAGGAGCAACCAATGAAAACTTAGCCTTGGTCAGCAAGTTGAAGAAGACCAAAGGGAAAATTTATATCAAGAAGGGTTACAGTCAGGGAGAGGGATAACAGTCTGGGCAAAAGAGAGATATGAGCAAAGATCAAATGCTATATTTGCCATAAGAATGGCCACTTTGCTTCTCAGTGTCAAAATAGGAAGAAGGGCAAGGGGAAGTCTCATATAGTTGCACCGACAACAGAGACATATAGTTTAGTGAGCTTGCTTCTAAGTTGAAGAGTGATTGTTCACTCGTGTCTTGCCTTTCTACCAACATTATTGCTAGAAGTGCCTATTACTTGGGCAATGGCGCCTATCGCCACATGACAAAGGCTAGAGAGCTATTCAGTAGTTTTGCAGAGAATGTCTCAGGGATCCATATTGAGCTTGGAAATGATACCAAGTATGCAGTGAAGGGACGGGGGACAATTCAGTTCTAGCTTGAGTTAGGAGGGTCCTTTGATGTGCTGGAGGTACTCTATGTACTTGGCCTAAAATATAACCTTTTATCCATCTTAGTCATGGAAGTCAATGGTTATGAGGTTAAATTTTGAAGAGGGCGAGTGTTCATCTCCCTGAGGGAGCCAGTCCAGAGACTGTAGTGAGGATTGGGGTCTGAGAGGGGAACCTATGTAGACTTTAGGGTTAATGTGCTCAGGCACTAGTGCACACCAATGAGAGCATGTGCAAGCTTTGGCATAGGGGGATGGGGTATCTGTTGATTTTTGGGTAGCATCGGATGTGCTCTAGCTCCGAAACTTTGTGGAGGGGCTAAAACACATGAGATCTCCAAGACCTAGAAATCGTTTGGAGAAATTTCACATGGAGTAAAAGTTATTCAAATAATTAATTATTTTAAATGAAGCCTAAGTTAAAACTTAGAGAATTTAAATAATTAAAGTGAATTAATTTAACATGTGGGTGAGAAGCTTCCAAGTGACGAGGATCAAGTCTAATTTAATCATTGCCGTTGATTAAGGATTAGATCACAACCGTTGATTTATCAACAAGAAAAGTATAAACGAAGACTTGTGGGTCAGTTGAAGATAAGCTGGGCAAACACTCAGTAACCCGAGGGAAGTCGATTCTTCAGAATTTAGAATTCGATTTCAGAGGGAGAGTTGCAGGGCGAAAGAAGAAGAGGGTATCAACATCAGTTAGAGGCTGAGGAAGAGGGACGCAGAGCAACAGAGGGACAACACAGAGAGGTAGCGTAGTTGAGGATGCAGTCCTCACGCAGTCCCGACGCAGAGGATTATGACGAGGTGATGCTGTGGAGGCTAGAGAGTCTCTTGGGTGTCAGAATTTCTCTGGAGGTTGGGAGAAAATTATCTCAGGTGTTTTCATGAAAGTGTCTCTGTTATTCTGCCAGTCATTCCTTGTAAAGAGATTGTTGCTGAAGATGAAAAATAAACCCTCATCTGCTGCACTGGTTTTCCCGCATTGGGTTTTTCCAGGGACAATTGTCCAAAAATAACTGTGTTGATGTGATTGATTCTTGTGTTTATATTTCATTGTTCTTTTCTCTATGTAATTATCTGATAACTGCAATAGAATTTATTTTGATGTTTACTGAAGGGTTTTTGTAAATAACTTATGTGGAAAATAAGTAGGAAAAATAAATCAGTTGCTGCAGTAGAATTTCAGATTTGAAATTTTCACATGGTATCAGAGTAGAGATCGGGTAACAGGGTTGGAGATTCTGCAATGGAACGTGGTCTTGATGCTGCTGGAGCAACAACTTGAAAGGGTTCACGCAATTCTCTTGAGAAAGAGGAAAGCATGAATGAAAGATACGATGGATCACGACATCTCTGTGTTGAATTCCAGATTGGAAGAAGAAGTCGCTTACTTGTCAAGCTCTGCTTTCTCAGAGGTTTGGTATATTGATAGCGGGGCTTCTGCACATTTGACGGGAATACGAGAATGTTTCTCGAGCTATCAAGAAAAACACATGAACTTCAAGATCAAAATGGGAAATAAGGCAAAATCTACCCCTGTTGGAAGAGGTACTATAGTTTAACTGAAGCAGAAGATCGGCTTTGAGCCACCAATGTACTACATGTGCCTGGTTTGGTGATGAACTTGCTCTCTGTATCTCAGCTACAAAACAAGGGCTATGATGTATACTTCATTGGAAAGAAAGTATATGTCAAACACCCGAGTTTGAAGAAGAAGGCTCAAATTGGAGTTAGGAGCAATAAACTGTATAAGTTGCAGTTAGAATCTCCAATGGCATTGATAGGCAGTAGTGGTGAGAAAGATTTGAATGAGCTATGTCACAAAAGGATGGGGCACTTACACCATGGAGCTCTAAGAATTCTCAGAGAAACTGTCACAGGAGTTCCAGAATTAAGCACCAAACGGGATGATGTTTGCAGAGGGTGCGTACTAGGCAAGTACGCCAAAGCAGCCTCTAGAAGTAACAATAGGGTAAAGAGCGTTTTGAGGCTAATACACTTAGATATCTTCGGACCAATGTCCACGAGAGCTCTTAGTGGTGCCGAATACTTCGTCACCTTCATTGATGACCATTCCAGGAAAACTTGGATCTACTTTCTAAAGACCAAGGATGACGTCTTTGATCGATTCAAAGAGTTTAAGGCTCTGGTTGAGAATTTGACAGGGAAGAGGATATAGGTTTTGTGTTCAGACAATGGTGGAGAATATATCGATAAAAACTTCACTGAGTTTTGCGCAAGGGAAGGCATCAAAAGGGAATGGACTGCTCCATATAATCCAGAGTAGAATGGGGTGGCAGAAAGGAAGAACATAACTATTGTTGAAGCAACGAGGGCAGTGTTGTATGATCAGAACATGCCCAAATTTCTATGGGCAGAAGCATGCAACATGTTGTGGAGGTAAATCCCCTCTGCGGACAGAGGCGATCCCTACTAGCCCAGACCGGGTCTAGCAACAATCGTTCACGCTATAGTGCAGGTTCCTAATTGCAAATAAACCAACTAGCGATGAAGGCTTACCTGGAATCCAACGTTGTTGCTTGTAGAAGAGGTAGCGCTCCCGTTCCTTAGCTCAGGCAGATCACGATCCCCACGATCTCTGTGATAGGACACCTGCACAAGAGAGAAACAAAACAAACGCAAGTGTAAAATCCAGTAAATGCAACTATATGTCAGTCAGAAAGGACATAACTCATCATCATAAACCATAACAAGAGTGGAACCATAACCAATAGTCGCTTATTATTAATCAATCAAAGGAAGAATACAACCATAGTTCTGACGCTGAATTCTCCTTCGGAGGGTCGCCAGCAGAACACGTCTCGAAAAGCCTGTCAAGGATGGGACAAACCTCTCTCTTCGGATCTTGACAATAGTCTCCTTGCTTGGATTTGGCCTTAAGGGAGTTATGGAGGCTCTAGGCTCTTAGGAATTTGGGAACTTGAAGACTAGCTTGCAATGGAGATGAACAAGCTTTTATAGATGGAGGAAGGGGAGTTGGGATCCCTATAATCATGGGATTGGCCCTATCATCAAGGAAACTTCCATGAGAGGTGGCAAACAACTTCCTCTTTATGGAAATCCGTAACCAAACCTCCCAACTCAAGATAGATAGCAGTCCAGGAATTTGTTAGGACGAAACTTCCGCCATTTATTTTAAAAAAACACTCCTTAAATTGGCTGGCGCGAGTGCGACTCTGGGACAGAGCGCCAATTGGCGCGACCTCTTTGAAGGATTTTCCCCATTGGTGCGGGTACTGAACTGATTGCCCGCGCCAATGCAAAAAGGGCCATTTTTAGGGTTTTTCACAAGGAGATGTCTTCAGGGGGATGAAAGTACATGTTCAGGGGAATGCCATGAAAGTATTTTCAAGTTATGTCACTGCTCACAGGTCACAAAATGAGCCCTCCAATGTGCGAGACAGGGATTGCAGGGACGGTGACAAATTACTGTGTAACAGATGCCCCCTAAAGCATGAGGCCCGAGAGAGAGAGGGGTGAAATGCTTTACGAGAACGTGTCCAACTGAAAACTCTGCCGTCGGAAAAATCGCGTGAAGAAGTACAACCGATGTCTCAAATACATGATATATATGTGGTATGGGCGTAGCCATCCATAACAGAGTATACAATAATCCGGATCCAGGGCATGGACGCAGCGATCCAGTGAGGATCGATAAACAGACTCAGGTATGGTCGCAGCCGTCCAGTAAGTGAGTCATGTAAATAATCATAATAATCCACAAACTCGTAGCCTGGATTACAACAGACACAATCCAGGGTCTTGCGCCCCATCTCAATCCGAACACAGCACAAGTTCAAGCATGCGAATAAGTGAGCTGAAGTCGAACATGCAAGAACATCGTCTGATTACCAGCCAATGATGAAAGCTGTTAACAGACGCGAGAGGTACCACCAATAATGACAATGGCCCTCAAGGTACTACAGGTACAATCTACGGCATGTGAATCAATGAGTTGGCATCAAACACCCGTAGAATCACTCGATCGGAGGCCAATGATGAAAACCTCACGTCGAATGCGAAGAACCTGCCATTGAGGCATGCAGGCTCCAAGGCACCAGAAGGGAGTCTCTAGATCAGCTTCCTGGATAATGAGCTGAAGTCGACAGGAAGTAACCTTGATCGAAAGTGGGCCACAGTGTTTCCCACATCATCGACACGAGAAAGAGGAACACAATGTTTTTGTGAATCACGATCAAGTGAGAATCAGAGGAAGGTTGGTACTTGTAGAGGTCAACTTCTCTTGAACATATGAACGGCACGACAGTGGACTTGGCAGTATTTGACATCAAAAGATCAGAGGTCATAGTGACGAGGCAAAGAGCAGATGAGAGGTCAAAAGGGATTACCCAAACCCACGGAGGCAAGCGAAAAACGAGATGAGATGTCCCCAACTCGACACGAATGCAGACAAGTGCCATGTTCAAGAACGACATACTGTCGACACGACAATGATGTTGGTTCCATTTTTCCCCACCATTTCTGGCGAGTACCCCAATTATTTTTTATAACAATCTTGAAGGGGATAGCATGTGCTTGTAATATAAGTCCGTCCTTTGGATGAATCCATCCTAGTACATTTAACGAGCCCTAGGAAGGAGCGACTCAAATAGCATCATCACGACTGAATCCGATGTCATCAGGTTTTAACGAGTCTGACAAAGGAAGAACTCGAAGTCTTTTCATATTTATAGAGTTTGAAAAGACAACTGAAAAGTAAACTCCAACGGTCCCTTTTCATAAATAGTTCCTCAGATCCGAAAAGGTAGAAAACTATGTCTGAGAAAACCTCCTAGTCGCGATAGGCTAGGGTATTCCTTTTTCGTAAATAATCTATCCCAGCCCGAAAAAGGGGTAAACGTATACTAGGTAGATGTCGTTTCGTGGCCACTTTAACGAGATCGAAACGACAAGAGCCTCGACAATCTTTTCATGTTTAGAGAGTCAGAAAAGAGCTGAAAGATGACTCCAAAATGACTTTTTCGTGTTTTTACCGAGTCCGAAAAAGTATAAAATACAACTCGTTTCACCGTTTAAGTCTCGTAGAAACCTGTTGCTGCACACAGAGGCAAGTGTAAAATCCATTTTCGACAAAATATATCAAAATATTAATAAAAAATGACTTTTAAAACCTAACGAGATTTCAAAAAGTTATAAATAGTCTCAAATGGTAAAAACAAAGTTACTTTTACTATTTACCTCATTGGAGAGCAACAGTGGTCCGTTTTGGTGTGCAAACTTCTGACGGCGATTGCGACAGATCCGGGCTACCATTCAGATTTCCGTTCGTTCCAGGTAAGAGGCGCTTCCCTGTACTCCATTTTAATCCATTTTTTTATAGTTTTCCATTGCTCATTAGATTTTTGTGGAAATTTTTTGTAATTTTAAGGCTTCGCCCATTGGCGCGGGTACCGGGCACGGACCTGCGCCAATGGCCTTTTATATACAAAGAGCCCGTGCCAACTGGCGCGACTGTTAGGAAAACAGTCGCGCCAATGGCGCAATTTAGTTTTCCGCCTTAAATTTCCGATTTGAGAGTGATTCAAATGGATTTCCAAGCATAATAGAGATCTAATCAAGGGTTTTTGATCATGTTGATGCAGGCAACCGAGTACAATGGTGATCGAATGGAAAGAGAGGGAGCATGTGGAAGAGGACGAACTAGCCATGGAGAACGAAACTTGTATGAATGCTCTCAAGAACTGTGGGCTTAAAAAGTTCTTCCTGACACCTTGCTTACGAGCTCAACCTGAGCTTCTACAATACCTGATCAGTATTTGGGATGAAAATGAACAAGTTTTCAAGCTGCGGGATCAAGTATTAGAACTAGAGGTTTCTGACGTATATTTCATAACCGGATTGTCGCGCAGAGGTCCAGTGCCCATTTTGACAGGGAGCAGACCATCTGGTGAAAAGATGGAGCAGGTAATGGCGAGGGTGTGCCCAAGGGCACGAACCGGATCAGGAAGCGGAAAGGTAGACATTCACACTGTCGAGGATCTAGCACTCAGAGTAGTGCTACACACCATTACACGCGCTGCAGGATCGCAAGCTCCACATGAGGCGACCAAGGCCCAACTCATACTAGCCTCAGAGTGTATGAGTCCTACACTGTTTGAGTGGGCTACAGCGGTGACAATCAACATGAAGAGGCAACCCACGAAGTGCAAGCAAGCCAAACTGAAGCAGTTTGGCTACGGTTCTATTCTGGTATCGTTCATTCTGGAACGATTACCAATCTTCCAGGGCTAAGGGGCCATAGTAGCTGAGCTGGTACCACGAGAGCCGAGAATGGCTCGCTGGGCAGCACTGATGCGCAGAGCGGGAGGGGGCCAACAGATGTCCTGGAGGCCGGAGTTTTTTGGGTGGCTACGACGTCAGTTGATCGTAGTCGAAGACTGTCCATATGCAGGGACCGATTTCACTAGTGATCTAGATCTTCCACTCCCGGAGGGAGATGACTGGGACGAGGAGTTGGGTAAGATCGTCTTTTTGATTTTTGTGTTTTATGATTTTTTTTTTGTTAATACATGTCCATTATGACAACAGTTTTATGCATATGCAGATGTCGGCCCAGAGAGACCTGCCGGTATGTCTCCTATTTCACGGAGAACTCATCCCGCAGTTGACCCTCAGGCGGAGGGTGCCGAGGGAGGAGAGCTGGTCCAGAACCTCGAGGGGATCGCCCGGGGGATTCCAGACTACGCCCGGCTGGCAGATGTTCCACTAGCATACCAGAGACATACGGTGGGAGTGCCTAGTCGCCTCCACTGTCTTCTGAGACGCTTAGTGCGTGCTGTGGCTTGTTATCATGAGCACCACACAGATTAGACACCTAGGGCTTTATTTCATGCATATTTTTTGAGAGACATGTCGTTTCCGGATGTATTAAGACGAACATGTATATTTTTTATTTATGTAATGCACACTATGTAAACATTTCGATATCTATATATATACATATCTATTTCTAGATGGATCTTTCTTTTTACATGTGATGTTGTTTTACAAATTGCGCAAATGTCTATCTAGAACCAAATTAGCTACTTCATCTGTTAATGTATTCATATATCTGGGTATATGTTGATATGTAATATAGTCAAAATTTCTTTCCAGTAAACGAATACATAGATACAGACGTAAAATGGATGGGTTTTTGACTGAATAATGACCGTTAAGCTGTGATACCACAAGTTGTGAGTCTAGATACACAAGTAATTCACGGATACCAAGGTTTATAGCTTCAGTTAATAATTCTAACATAGCACTATATTCCGCGGTGTTATTTGTGGCACGTCCCAGACACACACCTTGCAGGTTGACCAACTCACCAGTAGGATCGTAGATTACCCAGGCTGCCGAAGATAGATTCCTGGTACTGCGGGAGGCACCATCCGCCAAACCAACAAACGGATTGATGGACATCTGCACAATCAGGAAGCCCTGATCAACAGAAAGATGTTTACATCGCACACCACACCACACATGCACACAAATGAAATAACACACTTATGTACACACACCACACCAAAAATGACTTCAAGCGTAGTATTTTTTCAGGTACAGCCCATTTCTGGGCTGCGCCAGCAGAACTCCTTCATAATTTATAAGCTCATAAGCCCCATTCTTCAAAACGCGTTTTACTATGTAGGGCCCATGCCACATAGGTTGGAACTTACCAGCGCCAAGCTTGTCATGCGCTTGATCGTATAAGAGGACGAGGTCCCCTTCGACAAAGGAACGTGGAGAAACTGATTGATCAAAGTGAGTTTTGACCCGCTTCTTTTGTGCTTCAATGACTAAAGCAGCCAAACGGCGGGTTTCATCTAATCGTTCCAAATACAAAAGACGCTCTTCTTCAGCAGAAGTGTCGGGTAGAAGTTCCACAGCTAATTTCAAAGAAGGAATCTCGCATTCAACCGGAAGAGTTGCTTCCAGACCATACACCAATTGAAATGGTGTGAATCCAGTTGCACTCTTTGCAGACGTCCGGTAGGCCCATAGAGCTGAGAACAGTTGGAGGTGCCAATTGGATTTGTGAATACCAACTGTTCGTTGAAGCATAGTGACCAGAACCTTGTTTACTGCCTCAACCTGGCCATTTGCCTGGGGGTAATATGGCGTTGAGCTATCGTGTCGTAAGCCCAATCTTGAAGTCAGCTCGGCCATCATATAATCTCGGAAATGAGTACCATGGTCGGTAACAATGGCCTGAGGGACCCCGAAACGTGCAATAATATGGTTGAAGATAAATTGGGCAGCTGTCTTACTGTCGGCAGCTAGTGTAGGCATCGCTTTGGCCCACTTCGTAAAGTAGTCTACGGCGACAATTATATATGCATGCCCCCCGGCCGAATGAGGGTTACACGTCATAAAATCTACGCCCCATTTCGCAAAAGGGCCGACGGTAATAACAGGGTGCAAAGGGAGAGGTGGCGCGCGCATCTTGCGCTGAAAGACCTGGTACGCGTGACATTTACGGACTGCGACGATACAGTCTTTGAATATTGACGGCTAGAAGTAACCTGCTTGCAGAAGTTTCTGGGCAGTGGCATATCCGGACATATGACCACCACAGGCGCCACTGTGGCAGTCATTTAGAACCCTTTCAGCCTCTTCCAAGGTTAGGCACTGACGGAGCACCGAATCTACTCCAACGCGGTATAAGGTATCTCCTACGATGCGGTAGGGTTGAGACTGATGCCGAATCCGATGTCGGGCATCTTTAGTCAACTCAGACCGAAATGTGGAGGTCTGAAGATACACAATTATGTCGCTGTACCAAGGGTCGCGAGTACTGATAAGGAAAAGAGTTTCGTCCGGGATATGATCCTCGGAATAAGATGGGGTGGAGTCCGTCGGGAGCGAGCAATGAAGATCCGCAAAAACCAGTGATTTCCCCGGTTTAACGGAGATGTTGATCGGGATGGTTTGAGTGATATTACTCAGGTTTCCTTCCGAAAGAACCTCGTGCGTCAAAATGGGCGTTTGGAGAGGTGGAGCGGGAACCTGAGATGCAAAACGCTCTAGACAATCTGACATTGCCCCCAAGCTAGGCATGAGCGAGGAACGATGATGTCCATCGCTCCAAGGCAGCTCCTCAAGAGACATTGTTTCTACAATGGCTTCATCCGAAGGAAAAATCTCTTTAAGAGGATTCGGCGAGTCAGCCTCGCCAAGCCAGGGGGACTGAGAATAGATGTCTAAAGTCATGCTCGAAGGAGCATGCCAAGGCGGTGGAGGATCCGATGCAGCAACAATTTCACAGTAGCTAATCTCTACTGGAGTTAAGGGCATCGATTCTCCAAACTCAATCACCTGCTCAGGCGTAGGGATGAGCCATGGGTCGTCAGACCTAGAGATCATATTAACTTGAGTGGTGTGCGGTGGTGGTGCGGGAAAAATACCCATGAGGACGGGGTCTTTGAAGAGACCGGGCCCTACACTATCAGGGGGATTTGGGATCTGATCCACATACGGAACGTTGTTCTCGGAGGTGGAGGTGAAGAAGGACAACTGATCCACCGTAACGATTTTGCCCTCGTGAGGGAACTTAATAAGTCGAAAGAGGGTGGACGGCACGCATAACATGGCATGAGTCCAGCTGCGGCCAAGAAGTATATTGTAGTTGAGCTTGGCATCAACCACTTTTACTTCTACGTTGACTGTCTTCCCCAGTAAAGTAATCACTAGACTCTCGAGAACACCCAGGGGTTTGGATTCCCGACCATCGAATGCCTCTAGGGCATTGGGAGATGATGAAAGGGCTGGAGAGCCAATGGCCTTCCAGCAAGCGGACGACATGACATAGGTAGAAGCACCTTCATCCACAACGGCCCTATGGATGTTAAGACCATTGATCCCGACTTGAATAACAAGAGCGATCTGATGTGGAAGTCGGGGGGTAAAGTTTTCTAAGTCGAAGGTGAGAAGGCTAGAATCGGCGGGATCGATTCCACCGATTGCAGATAATAGGAACATGGATATAGACAGGACAACCAAAGATTCTTCTTTGAAAGCTCACGCATGTTCCTCTTATCCTTAGGAACATGGATATAGACAGGACAACCAAAGATTCTCATGTGCCCCACCTCTGGATTCCTTCTAGAAAAGGCTTCTTCAGGAGTCATGCCTTCTAGAATTCGATGAGGACTTTTGTTATGAATATAAATGTCTGTCAACGATGCTTATCCCCATAAAAATAATGGCAAATCTTGGTCATGCATCATGGCCTTGACAAATTCTTCAATGGACCCCTTCTTTCGTTTTGCAACACCCTAATGTTGTGGATTATAGGGAACAATCAACTTCCTCTTAATCCCAACTTTCTTATAGCAAGCCACAAGGTCTTTCGAGGTGTATTCTCCTCCATTGTCAGCTCTCAAAATGTTGATCTTCTTACTTGTCAAGTTCTCCACTTCAGCTTTGAATTCCTTCTATACCATAGCTCACTTGGATTGATTTCATCATGAAGTAAGGCTTGCGCTGGTTCACTCACGAGCCTTTACAATCTTCCTTCACGTATCTCAATAACCCTAGCATCATCTATTCTAGAGCCCTTGGATCATACAAGTAGTTTCCCATCCACAAAATGCAGCCTATCTCCTTTATCTTCCAAACATGAAATAGAGACAAGATTATTTTTCAAACCTAGTACATATAGAACATTGCTAAGATGCATATTATTACCAGATTCTAGCTCTATGGATGACTTCCCAACTCCTTTGACTACATAGCTATGATTGTCTCCAATCTCAACTCTTTAGGACAACCTATTCTCTGTTATGCTAGAAAGATTTCCACACTCTCTGGTCATATGCCTTGATGCGCCACTATCTACTAGCCATATGTCATTGTCATCTGCAATATAACTTGTTAGAGCAGAAAAGTAGAAGAAATCTTTGTCACCTTTGGGCTTCTTGGGGTGTTTCTTTTCAACATCAGCTGTGGAAGCATGTTGTTTTCGCTTTATCTTTGTAGAAATTTCTGTTCCCAACCTCGGTTTTCAGTTTCTCCTTATTTCACCCATAAAGTTAAATGCCTTTTCCCATAGCCATACATTCAACAAGCTGGAAAAATAAATATTTTCTGAAAACACAAATTCTGGAAATTTCACAGTGCTGAAAACGCTGAAATAAAAACTCAGAAAAATAAATCAGCCAGACAGAGAAAATAGACACGCTGAGTTTTGGTCAATATGACCTTGGAAAAACCCCCTACAACTCTTGGGGAAACCAGTTCGAAAGCTCTTCCTATTTCTGATAAATAGCTTTTACAGTGAGTAGGAAGACACAATAAAAATTACAGCAACCTCATAAATGTACTTATCTCGAAAATCGTGCAAAACTCCACCTCGATTTTCGTGCCAACTCAAAATAGAAATTTACAGAAAAATGTGCAACATTAAATGCTGTACAAACATCATGGAAAACTGTGCTATACGTCTGTACGACCTCCTCGAAAACAATGCTGTACGGCCTGTTGAAAGCTGCTGTACGATTGCCTCGAAATTTGTGCTGTACGACTGCCTTGAAACTGTTGTACGACCTCGATTTTTGTGCTGTTTCTTTGTTGTATGGAAATCAGAAAATAGTTCCTCAAATTGTTGTACGGCCTCCTTGGGAAACGTGCCAATATAGCAGCAATACATGCTGTTCTCCTCTCGATTTTTGTGCCCTCTTGCCTTGAAAACCGTGCTCTGTCCTAGCTATACAGATTCGCTGAATCTCCTTGTTGCTGTCCTCTTCCTCTCACTATTCAGAAATCTCCTTTGCTTTCTCTCCTCCTTCTCTCAATCTGCTCATGAAAGAACGAATGATCTTTTCTCTCCTTTTCCTCCTTTAACCTAACCCTAAGTGACTTTTGAGGAATCCTTAAATCCAATGGCTGAGATAGCTTTAGATCTAGGGTTGAGATTAAATGCTCATTTAAATTTCACTTTCTATTTTTTAATTCACCCCACTTTAACAAAGACCCACTTAGGCATTTATTTCAAAAGTCACTTTTCACCTTCTAATTTCACACTGACTTTATTAAAGTCACTTTAAAATTAGACTTCGTAAATTTATCACTTAAAGTCACTTTTAAACTAGATTTGACTTTATAACTTTATAAAGTCACTTTAGGAGAAAAATTAAATTCTTTTGGACACTTTTCCCTAGGCCAAAGATCAAAGACTTAGGGAACCACCTGTCCTCCGATAACCAAATTTCAACACTCCCTCTTGTCGAGGAAGGTGTTCCTCACCACACCCATCTTGTCTTTGAGGTAGACATGCTTGCCCCGTCGTAAGGCTTTAGTAAGAATATCTGCAACCTGCTCATCAGTGGGAGAATACTCAAGCTTCACAGCTCCCTTCTGAACATTGTCTCTGATGAAATGATATCTGATGCCGATATGCTTTGACTTGTCATGAAATTCTGGATCTCCGTGAGTTTAATGCAACTCTGCTTATCACAGTATATCACTGAAGGTCTCAACGGTTGACCAAATAAGCCAAACAACATCTTGCGAAGCCATATGGCCTCACAACTAGCTAGATTGGCTGCCATGTACTCTGCTTTCACTGAACTCAATGACACTGACTGCTGGTTTGGTTTCGGCTGAACCACAACACAACTGCCGAACCCAACCCAAAACAACACCCTGAAGTGCTCTTCCTATCAGAAGCACAACCTGCCCAATCAGAATCAGTGTAACCTGCCAATCTCACTCCATCTCCCTGCCTATAATCCAGACGATACTCCATTGTCCCCTGCAAGTACCGCAAAATGTGTTTTGCAGCAACCCAGTGCACCCTCCTGGGCTCACACATGAACTGGTCATCGTGTTGACTGCAAAACATATATCTGGTCTGGTGTTGACCAAATACATCAAGGAACCAATCAATTGTCTATACAATGTGTGATCCACCTACTCGGAATCTGAAGCATGATGCCTCTTGCAGTTGGTGATCATCGGTGTCGACATGGGTCTACAATCCTCCATGTGGAATCTGCCAAGGATGTCCACAATATACTTCCCTTGCCCTAGAAGAAATGCCCCTCCTCCTGCCACACCTCCAAGCCCAAAAAGTAATGCATCAAGCCAATGTCCTTCATCTCGAACTCCGACGCAAGATCTCTCTATGAGTCCCTCTGCACCTGTAATGACCAAGTCATCCACATACAACACCAGAATGAGAGGCTCCTTACCTATCACAATAAAGTAAAGGTTCAGATTTGCATCACTCTTTGTGAAACCCATCTCCTGCAAGTATGTATCTATCCTGGAGTACCGAGCTCTGGGAGCTTGCTTCAGGCCATAAAGGGTCTTCTTCAGTCTGCACACATGGGACTCCTTCCCATGCACGTCAAAGCCCTGTGGCTGCTCAATGTACGTCTCCTCCTGTATGAAGCCCCTCCTGTATGAAGCCTTTGAGAAATGCGGTCTTCACATCCATCTGGTGGATCTTCCAACCCATCTTTGCTGCTATCGATATAATGGAGCGAATCGAAGTATATCGAGCCACGGTAGCGAAGGTCTCCTCATAATCTACTCCCTCTACCTGGGAGAACCCTCTAGCCACAAACCTTGCCTTGAATTTCTCAATGTTGCCATGTGCAGCATGCTTTACCTTGTAAAGCCATTTGGAAGTAACCACGGATTTGCTCTCAGGCCTCGACACCACCTCCCAAACATCATTCTTCATGATAGAAGAATACTCCTCCTGCATTGCCTCTCTCCAGACTTGCTGGCTAGCTGCCTCCTCATAGCTAGAAGGCTCAAAGTCAATGATGTTGGCAACCATTGCCATATAGCTACAAAACCTATCAGGTGGTCTGCTCTACCTGACTGGCCTCTTTGGCCCAGCAACAGATGTGGCCTCTCTCAAGGTATCCTGAAGCCACTTGGACTTCCTCTTCCCTGAGCACACTTCTCCCACTGGAGAATGAAACTCCTCCTCATCAAGAGCTTGAACTCCTGACTGTCTGTCTGCTGTCCTCCTACCTGAACTTGAACCTGTAGACGCTGAAGTACTGTGTGAACTGTCCATCAGTGGACTCCCTAGTGAACTGCTCCGCGAACTGTTCTGCATGCTGCCCGAAGCACCACGCCTCTGACTGTGCGAGCCACTGCTCTGATGGACTTGACACCATAATCGATGTACCTCCGGATCCTCCTAATCCCTGCCCACTGGAACTCTGTGCCTGACTCAGCTGCTCCTGAGGGTCTCGCTGATCTAGATACTCTAACTCCCGTGACCTCCTGAAAGTCCTGTCCTCCTCGAATTTCATATCCCGCCTGACAACAACTCTCCTTTGTGTGGGAATATAAATCCGAAAGGCTTTCGAAGTCTCATTGTAGCCCACAAAGATACCCTTCTCTGCGGTGGGCTCTAGCTTGGTCCTCTTCTCCTTGGGTACGTAGGAGTATGCAATACACCCATAGATACGAAGATGACTAACATCAGGCTTCTTCCCAGAAAAAGCCTCCTCCGGAGTCACATGCCCCAAGGCATGATGCTGACTCTTGTTCTGCAAATATACAACAGTGTTGCAGGACTCTGCCCACAAAAACAATGGTAACCTTTGATCATGCAGCATGGCTTTGGCTGCCCCTCCGATGGATCTGTTCTTCCTCTCTGCAACCTCTTTCTGCTGGGGGTTGTAAGGAACTGTGATGAACAAACTCACCAAGGGTGTACTCCCCTCCATTGTCCGATCTCAGGGACTTGATCTTTCGACCTGTTTGAGTCTCCACAAGAGCTTTGAACTCTTGAAACCGCTTGAAGACCTCACTCTTGGTCTTCAAGAAATAAATGCAGGTCTTCCTAGAGTGATCATCAATGAATAAAACATAGTATTCATATCCACTCAAGGAAACATGAGACATCCGACCGCTCACATCAGTATGAATCAAATCAAGTATCCTAGTCGATCTGCTGTCACTGTTGGGAAAAGAGGATTTGGCAAACTTGCCCATCGCACATCCTCTGCATGTATCAATGTGATCGGTACTGAAATATGGCACACCTGTAGTGATCTCCCGCAATGTCCTCAAGACTCCATGATACATGTGCCCCATCCTGCGGTGCCAAATCTCGCACTACTCTGAACTACTAGCTCTGCTGTTGGTACTACTGCTCAATACCTAAAGGGGCTGAAATGCAAACTTGTACACCTTTGCATGGCGTACACCAATCACTCTAGCTGACTCAGCTTGAGCTTCCCTAGGATATATAAGCACCTGTCCTCTACTAAACAATATCTCATACCCTTTGTCCTCCAATGCTAAGACGGATATGAGGTTCTTCCTAATCCCTAGCACATATAGAACATCTGACACCTTCAAGGAAGGTTTGGGTTCCCTATCAAATGTCAATGTCCCCACACCTACTGCTCTAACAACGCTGTCATCTTCGTGTATTACCTCTATATCAGTGCCACTCTCTGAAAGCTCTAAGAAGTACTCACGGACTCCTGTCATATGATGTGAAGCCCCATTGTGAACATATGAGATACCTGATGATGCTTCGCTAGTGGACGGAAATGCACACCTCCTCTCACCCTCCGTGGTAGGTGATCCTACACTAGTGGACTCACAAGCAATGAACCCAAACTCCCGGTCAAAGCTATCCGAAAAGTCCTCTATCTCTGTTGATTCTGCCATGGTCTTGTTCTTCCCCTTCTTCCTCTTCTCCAGACACACAATTGCACAGTGTCCCATCCTCTGACAATTCCAACACTTCACCTTGGAATAGTCCTTCTGCGTGTGCACCCGATTACCTTTACCTTTGCCTTTGCCCCCACCACTACTTGTGGAAGCTTGCTTCTTTCCCTTGCCTTTCTTGCCTCCTGCTAACCGTGCTACATCCTCATCCTGCTCAACAGGTTTGGCTGCCCCAAGTTGGCTCTTTTTGATTTCTGTCTATATGCAATCATCCCAGAACCTCTCCAAAGTGGGAAGGGTCTCATGTGCACAAACCCCATCAGCAAAGTTCAACCATGAATTGGAAAAGCCATTCACTGTATCTCTCACATTAGTGATCTTTGTGAGATATCTAGTAGCACTATTAGTCTTAGCCATCTTAATGGTCTTCAGCTTCTCCTTTAGGACCATTTTTCTGTTCTCATTGGTACTTTGGTAGAGATTGGTCAAGGCTGTCCACATCTCATGAGAAAATCTCTTTCCTATCACATGAGGAATGACATGGTCTTTAATACCATCCAGAATCAGTCTCTTACCCTTGTTATTCTTCTTGTTAAAGTTTGCCAACTGAACAACATCAATAGGCATATTCACAGGGTGCTGTTGGGTATGCACCATTATACCCCAGACTTTTGCTTCCTAAAAAATGCTCTGCATCTTTCCTTCTATACACTGTAGTTACTATGCCCATCCAACCTATCCTCCACCCTCAAGCCCAAAGACATGCTTGCTATCCTAATAAGCTGAAAATATCATTGCTGTAGTAATTGTATTGTTTTCTGTGTGAAAAATCAGCTTGCTGTAATTTTTTTTCTTGCTGTCCCAAACTGCACTTTTCAGCAAAATAGCTTCGATACCATGTAGAAATTTCTATTCTCAACCCCGGTTTTCAGTTTCTCCTTATTTCACCCATAAAGTTAAATGCCCTTTCCCATAGCCATACATTCAATGAGCTGGAAAAATAAATATTTTCTGAAAACACAAATTCTGGAAATTTCACAGTGCTGAAAATGCAGAAATAAAAGCTCAGAAAAATAAATCAGCCACACAGAAAATAGACACGCTGATTTTTGGTCAATATGACCCTGGAAAAACCCCCTACAACTCTTGGAGAAAACCAGTTTGAAAGCTCTTCTTATTTATGATAAATAGCTTTTATAGTGAGCAGGAAAACACAGTAAAAATTATAGCAACCTCATAAATGTGCTTATCTCGAAAACCGTGTAAAACTCCACCTCGATTTTCGTGCCAACTCAAAATAGAAATTTACAGAAAAATGTGTAGCATTAAATGTTGTACGGACAGCATGGAAAACTGTGCTGTACATCTGTACGACCTCCTCGAAAACAACGCTATACGGCTGCCTTGAAATCCGTGTTGTACGACTGCCTTGAAACTATTGTACGACCTCGATTTCTGTGTTGTTTATCTGCTGTATGGAAATCAGAAAACAATTCCTCAAACTACTGTACGGCCTCCTTGGAAAACGTGCCAATATAGCAACAATACATGCTGTTCTCCTCTCCTCGATTTTCGTGCCCTCTTGCCTTGAAAACTGTGCTCTGCCCTAGCTGTACAGATTTGTTGAATCTCCTTGCTCTTGTCCTCTTCCTGTCACTGCTCAGAAATCTCCTTTGCTTTCTCTCCTCCTCTCAATCTGTTCATGAAAAGATGAATGATGTTTTCTCTCATTTTCGTCTTTTAACCTAACCCTAAGTGACTTTTGGGGAATCCCTAAATCCAATGGCTGAGATAGCTTTAGATCTAGGGCCGAGATTAAATGCTCACTTTCTATTTTTTAATTCACCTCACTTCTATAAAGACCCACTTAGTCATTTATTTCAAAAGTCACTTTTCTCTTTCTAATTTCACATTGACTTTATTAAAATCACTTTAAAATTAGACTTAGTAACTTTATCACTTAGAGTCACTTTTAAATTAGATTTGACTTTATAAAGTCACTTTAGGAGAAAAATTAAATTCTTTTGGACACTTTTCCCTAGGCCAAAGATCAAAGCCTTAGGGAACCACCTGTCCTCCGGTAACCAAATTTCAACAGTTGGTATTAGCCATCTCAGGACAATCACTTTTGAAATGCCCAAATTTCTGACAACCATAGTATTGAGTCTTTGACATGTCATTCTTCTTTGACTTCTTGTATTGAGAGACACCCTTCTTATTTCCTTTGTTCTTGAAGGTGGATTGCTAATGCTTGAGAAACATCTTCCTTCCTATCTCTTGATATAATCCCTTGATTCTTCTTGAGCATGAGAGGCCCACAAATCTTCAAATGTAGGTGGTTCCTTTCTGCTGCTTATACCCCCTGCGAATGCATCCCATGGTATAGCTAGACCATTGAGTGCTGTAGTCACGAGTTCATTTTTAGGAATAGTCTCTCTAATTGCTGCAATTTGGTCCTTTATTTGAGAAATCCTTACAAAATATGAAGCAACCGTGTCATCATTCGTCATCGACACATCACGAAGTTCATTCTTTAAACTCATGGCTTGACCAACATTCTTGATATTATAGAGATTTGTTAGGGCATCATACATCTTCTTAGAGGTATCCAACTTTGCAATGTAGGGGATAAGATGATCTCTAATGGAGTCCACAATGATGCTCATGGCATTGAGATAATCTTCCTTAAAATTTTCTTTTCTTGGTGCATCTTCTGGTTCCACGACATTTCTTGTTACAATATCCAATACCTTGTTCTTTGCAAGAATAATATCAACTCTAAGTTTCCAAGCCCTAAAGTTTGAGGCTCCCTTCAACTTGGTTTCAGATTTCATGGAGGAGGCCATGGATGTGAATCAAGGACATCAACAATGATGATCTCAAATTAGGGTTTCTTCAGAAGTGACCTCAAAGTTCCTTTCTTCACTAAAGCCCTGATGCCATGTTGATTTTCTAAGTGCAATGATAACTAGTATTTCTGAAAAACTAATAATTACTTTTGATGTAGATCTTCTTTTACTTTTATTCCAATATATCATTAAGTAATTATACTTCAAAAATTCAACCATAAAGAACAATAAAGATCACAATGCACAAAGAAGAGACAAGATTTACCCTGGGAAAATCCACCAAGGGGAAAAACCCAACAACCTTTTCAATAGAGAAATCATTCTATTCAACAAGAGACATACCTAGACCTATGGTCAAACCTAGTCTCCCCCTCCAAGTCAAGTCTCCCAATTTGATCCAGCACTTCGTTGTACTAATCTACCCCAGAAATTCATCCTTCTGCATCAATTTTAGAAACATGGCTTTCTGTGTCCGCTTCAAAAACTTGAGTTTTTGCGAGAGAAACTGCCTAGAAAATATGTGAATCAAACGAGAGAAACTATCCACATGTGCGAGCTAGAGAAGAGAGAAAGAGATAAATTTCGTCCTTCTTGTCTTTGTTCTTCGCTAGGATGCCCAAAAACTGTCTTCCTTGAGAGAGTGCGAGTTGGTGGTGGAAGAATGAGGTCAAGCTGCCTTTATATAGTGATCTGCCTTCGCTGAAGGTGTGTGTGCTTTGCCAAGGCCGACTTGACTTGGAGGGAGGCCGACTTGATTAATTTTGGAGCCAAAAATTACAATTCAAAAATTCAAATTTTCTTCTTTGAAAAGTCGCAATGGGACACTAACTCAAAATATATATATTTTTGAATGTAGCATTTAAAATATGCTCTACAAGGATAAATACCAGTACATCAAGTGACCAAACATACATTATGAAGATTGACCATAGTTACAAATTCAACACTTGGAAAGCATGCCAAGGTTGTTGTCCCAAGCAACAAGCACATGTTTAGAGGGATTTTAGACCTAGTGCATTTTGATGTATGTGGATCGATGTCATTATCGTTAATCACAGGGAGCATGTACTATGTTTCCTTCATAGATGATTTCTATTGCAAGACATGGATCTACTTCTTGAAAACAAGGATGAAGTCTTTAGTAGGTTTTAAGGGTTCAAAGCTCTGGTTGAGAACTAGATAGGGAAGAAGATAAAGGTTGTGAGATTAGATAATGGGGGTGAGTATACCTCCAAAGAGTTCTAGTTTTTCTTCAAGCAGGCATGAATCAAGAGGGAGCTGACTGTTCCACATTGTTGAATTTTTCTTATACCCCAGATTTGATCTATGTCTAAACTTGATCATAAATACACTGAAGATACTCAATTAAAAGCACTTTGCACAACAAAAATATAACAATAGTGAAATCAATTAAGTACATAGATTTATATCGCCCAAATCTCGACCTTTATTTGTCCATTAATAAAAGAATCATTAGGGCTCCTGTACTAGGGGTCATGGCCGTTTAGATCTTTGATACAACTAGTATACATAGTATGCAAAACTTAGGGCTTGAGATCTATTCCATTAGATCTACAATCTGTCCAAAAAATTAAATGCATACCTGAGCTAGTGCCTTGAGCTCAAGGTCCTTGGATTTTTGTTGTCCTTGGAAACCAGTCCTTCTACAACCATGCTACAACTTCTCGATTTGCTAGCTCTGGTTCTTCAAATCACAAATCCGACTTTCTTTTTGCAAATCCAACCCTCCAACACTCAGATCTGACTTTCTTCTTGCAGATCCGACCTTCTAGCACTCAGAGTCGATCTTCTTCTTGCATATATGGCCTTCTAGCACTCAAATTTGACTTTCTTCTTGCAAATATGAACTTCCAGCACTCAGATCATACTTTCTTCTTGCTAGCTCGGTTGACTGTGCAAGTGAACTCGACCCTGCCTTGGTCTACCAAACAACCTGACCTTCCTCATTGCGGCTAGATCCTCCTACTTGGTGTCCTCCTTCCTACTACAACTCCTCGAAGGCAAATCTGCTGCTAGGTCCTTTAGCCTCCTTCTCTCAACAAGTGAAAGTCCTCCTCCACTTGTGTGTATAGGCCTTTTCTTTGGCCTCCTATTTATAGTTTTCCTTTTAGGTTATTTGGGGAACCCTTGGTCTTTTAAGGTTTTTCTCACTCAACACTTTAACCATAAATTAGAATAAACAATTAATTGATTTGGGTCTAAACTCACAACTTTGGGTCAAAATCCCAACCACTTGGCTAACTTGCCCAACCAACTCAATTTTGGTGGGTTTTTTTCTCTCAGAAATACGCTCTGAGCTACCCAAATTCCAACACTCCCTCTTAGTGAGGAAGGTATTTCCTTCACACTTTGAAATCTCCACCTCTATGACTTTCCTTGCATACCCATGTCTATCCTCGCATGTGCTTCGTCTTCTTTTGTACTTGACCAAGCTTTATCTTGCATGGTGCATGATTGTCCTCACAAGCAACATGACTTTTCCTTGCATACTCCATAATTGTCCTTGTATTGGCTACGGCTTTCCTTGCACCACCATGAGTGTTCTCCCATGGTTCGTGATTGTCCTTGCATGGGTTGAAGACTCCACTCTCTCGAATCTGGAGATTCAAACTTCTATTGGGTGGTTGTTGTTCCTTTGTAGTCTTCCTCTAAGCCTACACAACCTCTACCGGATCGCTTTGCTTTTCTATGCACACTCTGATCCATGTGCTCTTCAAAGTAGCTCTGATACCATGTTGAATTTTCCTTATACCCTAGAGCTGGTGTATGTCTAGATTGTTGAATTTTGTAGCTATGGTTGGCCTTCATGATTTATATTTTTGCACTTGTAATGTACAATTTATTTGTAAGACATGTTCTTCATGTCATTTCCATTGATTAACCCTTGAAAGAATTATTATAAGACATGTTCTTCATGTCGAATTTAAAAAAGAAAATTTTGAAATTTGAACTTCGAATTTCTGGCTCCAAACTAGTCAAGTCGGCCCTAGTGAAGAGACAAACACATTTGCAAAGGAAAAACACTATATAAAGAGCATTCGACCTCCTCCACACCTCCTCCACACCTCCTCCACAGGGCACCAATTCACTCTCACACAAGACAAGACAATTTTTGGGCATCCATGCGAAGGAGAAGAAGGACAAATTCATCTCTAGCATCTATATCTCTCTCTCTTGAACTTGCACGAGTGAATTTTTGGGTAGGTTTTGGGCAACAATTTCTGGGTAGGTTGAAATCCTTGGCAAGCCAAGTTTCTGGGCATATTCTGGGAGGCCGAAATTCGGCCTAGGCAGATCAGAGAGGGCTGAAGTAGAAGGGCAGAAGTTTGACTTGACTTGACTTGACTAGAGGGTTGCTTGACCAGGTTTGACCGTAGCTTGTTGGTTTGTTTGACCTCATAGTTGAATAGTTGCATTAGTTGCATCTCTTGTTGAACTGAATAATTTATCTAAGGAAAAAGGTTGCTGAGTTTTTCCCCCAAGTCGGTTTTCCTAGGGTAAATCTTGTGTTCTCTTTGTGTATTGTGATCTCTATTGTCCTTATGCTTTTATGGTTGAATTTCTGAAGTGTAATTGCTTAATGATAAACTGGAATTGTTAAAAGGAGATCTACATCATTAGAAGTAATTATCAGTATCTCAGAAATTTGTGCTTGTATCTATTGCACTTGGAAAATCAACATGGTTTCAAAGCTTTGGTGACAGAAAGGACATTGAGATCACTCTTGAAGAAGCTTGGGTAAAAGATCACTCTTGAAGAAGACCTATACCTACAATCTATTTGCTTATCTATGATCATGGGTTCTTGTATGAAGTCTAAGAACAAATTGGAAGGAGGTACAAATTTCAGGGCTTGGAAGACAAGGATTGACCTTATCCTTTCAAAGAATGATCTCTTAGGTATTGTGAAAGGCAAGGTCACTGAACCCTCAAATACTAAAGGGAAAAGAAAATATGAGAAGGATGACATCACAACTATGAGCATCATTGTGGACTCTATCAAAGATCACTTGATTCCTTATGTTGTAACCTTTGAATCCTCAAAGCAAATGTATGATGCCTTAGTTGGATTATACACTATCAACAACATTAGTCAAGCAATGAGTTTGAAGAATGAGCTTCGTAATGTTAAGATGACAAGAAATGATACTATAGCCTCATATTTCATGAGGATTTCTCAATTAAGATATCAACTTCAAGCAATTGATGAAGTCATTTCTAAGAGAGAACTAGTGACTACAACACTAAATGGTCTACCTGATTCATGGGACTCATGTGCATCAGGTATATGTGCTAGAAAGGAAGCTCCAAAGTTTGAAGAACTATGGATTGCATGTACTCAAGAAGAATCAATGCTCATATCAAAAGGAAAGATTTAGTGATTTGAAGAAGGTGACTCTCAAGCATATGCAACACGTTTCAAGAAAGTTGGAGGATGAAAGAAATTTGGTTTCCAAAGAAGAAATGAAGGAAGAAGATCTGCTCCTCAAAGGAAGAGAGGCATGTCAACATTTCAATGCTATCATTGTCACAAGTTTGGTCATTATAGACACAATTCTCTTGAAATATCAAATGATAGAAAGAGAAAGGGAAAGCAACATGCCGCCACAACAAATATTGATGAACTTCCAAAGAAACCTAAGACTGAAGATTTAGGTACCAAAGATTTCTTCTATTTTTTCTCTCTTACTGATTCTATTGCAGATACCGATGATTTGTGGTTAGTAGATAGTAGTGCCTCAAGGCAGATGACTGGAGATCATGACAACCTCACAAGCCGAATCGAAAGAAGATTATCTCAGAAGGTAGAACTTGGAGACAACAACAATTATGCAGTAAAAGGCCCTTGGTGGGGGACCTCCAAAAATTAACTTCTTCTAGACCCACAAATTTTTCCACTTGGAGAAATTAATTCCTTGAATGTTTTAATTTTGACTCTATATTAATTAATTTTATGGCTTAGGATTTAATTTTATTTTTGCTAGAAAAATTAATTAATTGACTGTTGAGGGGATTAATTATTTTTCCACCCTCAAATATTTTAGCGATGGTGTCTAAGTATGAGGGACCATGCACTAAAATATTTTTTACATAAGATTTTACAAATTCAACCCTCAAAGGGGGAATATC
Source organism: Pinus albicaulis (assembly GCA_034641835.2). Taxonomy (NCBI): domain Eukaryota; kingdom Viridiplantae; phylum Streptophyta; class Pinopsida; order Pinales; family Pinaceae; genus Pinus; species Pinus albicaulis. Next base: position 29,833,694 of record CM076570.1, read on the forward strand.
CATTCATTATAGACCCTCATAATACTTACCCAATTCTGCAACACAATATGATCTAGTAGACGAAGTGATTTGTAATAAAATAATTTAGCCAATTAGTTTAAATTATTCCGAAATCATTTTTACAATAGACTCGACTAAGAACACTAGGACTCACCTAAGACTTCGACGATAATTTCCACCCTAACCTTGGGGTTGAAGTTGGAGGGAAAAACTCTTTTGATCATCCGTATTTAGAAACACAGATAACCAGTGAGACGAAAAACCTCCTAGGATGAAACTCGTCGCTAAAATCGCAAACTTACCATGTTGTTACATAATTAAATGATCTTACTAGCATCATTTACATTACAAATTTGCATAATGGGTTTACAATGACATGATAGATTGCTGGCTGATGATTTTGAACTTTGAAAAAGATTCCTTCAAGCTTCCAGATTTTGCTTCCTCGGAATGTTGAAAAAATGGGTGCAACACCTCCAAGATAGGCTTAGAGCACCTCCAAGTAATTCGGTCTATGATTCTTATGTGCACAGGTGTTAATTTTGGACAACTGGGTCTAAACTCCATGTTGTGATGCTCAGATGAAGATGCCAATATTTTTATTGGATTCCTCTTTCGGAGAGGTGCAAGATTGATCTAAAGATCATCTTGATCCGATGAGCAGAACATTTATTTTGAATTTATTTAAAATATGTGCAGGTTGGCCAAAGAAACCTAAGACTGAAGATTTAGGTACCAAAGATTTCTTCTATTTTTTTTTCTCTTACTGATTCTATTGCAGATACCGATGATTTGTGGTTAGTAGATAGTAGTGCCTCAAGGCAGATGACTGGAGATCATGACAACCTCACAAGCCGAATCGAAAGAAGATTATCTCATAAGGTAGAACTTGGAGACAACAACAATTATGCAGTAAAAGGCCCTTGGTGGGGGACCTCCAAAAATTAACCTCTTCTAGACCCACAAATTTTTCCGCTCGGAGAAATTAATTCCTTGAACGTTTTAATTTTGACTCTATATTAATTAATTTTATGGCTTAGGGTTTAATTTTATTTTTGCTAGAAAAATTAATTAATTGACTGTTGAGGGGATTAATTATTTTTCCACCCTCAAATATTTTAGCGATGGTGTCTAAGTATGAGGGACCATGCACTAAAATGTTTTTTACATAAGACTTTACAAATTCAACCCTCAAAGGGGGAATATCCATTCATTATAGACCCTCATAATACTTACCCAATTCTGCAACACAATATGATCTAGTAGACGAAGTGATTTGTAATAAAATAATTTAGCCAATTAGCTTAAATTATTCCGAAATCATTTTTACAATAGACTCGACTAAGAACACTAGGACTCACCTAAGACTTCGACGATAGTTTCCACCCTAACCTTGGGGTTGAAGTTGGAGGGAAAAACTCTTTTGATCATCCGTATTTAGAAACACAGATAACCAGTGAGACGAAAAACCTCCTAGGATGAAACTCGTCGCTAAAATCGCAAACTTACCATGTTGTTACATAATTAAATGATCTTACTAGCATCATTTACATTACAAATTTGCATAATGGGTTTACAATGACATGATAGATTGCTGGCTGATGATTTTGAACTTTGAAAAAGATTCCTTCAAGCTTCCAGATTTTGCTTCCTCGGAATGTTGAAAAAATGGGTGCAACACCTCCAAGATAGGCTTAGAGCACCTCCAAGTAATTCGGTCTATGATTCTTATGTGCACAGGTGTTAATTTTGGACAACTGGGTCTAAACTCCATGTTGTGATGCTCAGATGAAGATGCCAATATTTTTATTGGATTCCTCTTTCGGAGAGGTGCAAGATCGATCTAAAGATCATCTTGATCCGATGAGCAGAACATTTATTTTGAATTTATTTAAAATATGTGCAAGTTGGCCAAAAATGAAATGTAGGCTTGAAGCCCCAGTAGTTGTGTCACACACCCTCACTGATGGATATAAATAGGTCAACGTTGGAGGTCATTTTCATCCATCACATCATCACACATTCTCTCTCCTCATTTGATTGGTTCGATTATCACTTGGAGTCTCTTCTTCTCCACAGGTGGGAAACACAACAAAAGGAATTTCTGTTTTCGACCTAGGCTTTTCAGCGTAGAGTTGACCAGTGTTGACTTTGGTCAACGCATGGTCAAACTGACCCAAATCTATCCTAGAATTTCGATTTCTGTAGTTTGCATTTATTGGCACATAAATCGAGGCTGGACGTTGACTTTGATCGGGTTGCATTGACTTTTTTATGTTGCTGTTTTGCATTGACCGTTGACTGGGACAACGTTGACTTTTATTGACTTTGGGTTGACTAATATAGCTGTCCGAGAGGGTTGTGTGACACTTCTGGTTGGATGACCGTATTGAGACATTGCTAGTTGAAGCATCCTGTTGATCGCCGTAACGCACCAACACATATATTTTTGCCTTGTCTTCTGTCGATCTACTGGTATGTTCTATCAACATTTTACTTTCTTGTTTATGTGATTGTTGGTTGATATTGGGGATAAAAAGTAAAATTGCATCAAGCATAGAACATATACGAAAATTTACATGGTATGAGAGCTGAGGTGAAGACAAAGCCCAAGTTTATAGCAATCACCGAAGAAGAGCATGGGTACCTCAAACTACAATGGCTTTAAAGCTGATGACAAATTGACTGGGAAGGAAGACTTCCATGCCTGGAAGATGACATTGGATATTATGTTGGAAGACCAAGATGTCATGACTATGTGCAGGGTAAAATCCAAGAGCCTCCATCCACTGCACCTATTGCCACCAAGTCAAAATATAAGAAGGGGAAAATCAAAGCAAAGCTGATAATCCAGGATTCAATTCACAAGAGTCTGGTAGCCTACATATCTGAGCTACACACATCCAAGGAGATGTATGATAAGTTGGTCAACATGTTCAAGGCCAACAATGCAAATCAAGTCCTTTTCTTCAAGAACCAACTGAAGAATCTAAAGAAAGGCAGGGATGAATCCATTCAATCATATTTTCTAAAGTTGATTGAAATCAGAAATAATCTTCAGGCTATTGGGGAGACAATAGCTGATCGAGAAATGGTTCTCACCGCACTTGGAGGTCTCTCATCCGAATGGCATGTATTCAACACTGCCATTCTAAATAACAATGTGATACTTGATTTTGACGAAGTACTATCAAGATGCGTGCAAGAAGAGACAAGGATGAAGGAATATGAAAATGAAGGAAATACTGCCTTCACTGCTCGTGCTAAGAAGAAGAAAAATGGTGGTCCAAGGAACAAAGGAAGAGCAGGGGCCCAAGGAAAGAAATGAAGACATTACACATGTAATGAGACCAACCACTATGCTAGAGAATGCCCTTTCAAGAAGGATTCTCCTGATGATGATGACAACAACAACAATCGGAGGAATGACAGTCAAAGGAACAACAGGTTCAAAGGGAAGAGGAAGGCTCCCTCTGGTGGAAATGGGCAACCTTTCAAAAGGTCGAGAAATTCCAGGTATGAGGAATCTAATGTTGTTGATGATAAAAGAAATGAATTCATTCTTGTATCTGCCCTCTCTGCTGCATCTCCACCCGACACTATGGATGTCTGGTTGATCGATAGTGGTGCCTCAAGGCACATCATTGGGTTCAAGGAAGCACTTTCTGATATGGTTGAGAAGGATGTTAATCTGAAAATTATCCTTAGAGATAATTCCACATATCCCGTGAAAGGGACAGGGACTGTGACCCTCCACTTGTCTCAAGGTCAATTCCTCCGCTCGCAAGATGTACTATATGTACCTAATTTGAAGAAGAAGAACCTTGTGTCTATTTCGGCCATGGAAGACAAAGGTTTCAATGTGGCATTCATTGATGGGAAGGTGTGCATCTGGAAGAAGAGTTTCAAGGAAGCTATCACGATTGAGTTTAGAGTTGATACACTCTATCAGGTTGGAGGAAGTCCACTAGGAGCGATGACATGTGATACTATCCGACAGACCGATAATGGCACTAAATATGAGATGAACGAGTTCAATAACTTTTGCAAAGAAGCTGGCATCAAGAGGGAGACCGCAACCGTATATACTCCTGAGCAAAATCGCGTTGCTGAAAGAAAGAACAGGACCATTGTGGAAGCTGCCTGTGCCATGCTATGTGACCAAAGTCTTCCGAAGTTTCTGTGGGGAAACGCTGCGAACACTATTGTGTACATACAAAATCGATGGCCGCATTCCACTCTGGTCTCCAAAACTCCCGAAGAGGTTTTCTCTGGTAAGAAACCTGACGTCTCACATTTTAGAGTTTTTGGATGTCCTGTTTATTTTCATGTACCGAAGGAGAAGAGGAGCAAGCTGGATGCTTTTGGGAAGAAGGGAATGTCTGTGGGCTACAACGAAACTTCGAAGGCCTATAGAGTCTATGTGCCTGGTCAAAGGGAAGTCGAAATATGCCACGATGTTACCTTTGACGAAGATGCTTCCTTGAGGAAAGTAATCAATCTTTCGAGATCTGAGGAAGATTATGAAGCAAGGCCTGGAAATCAAGAAGAAACGAAGGATGAGACGATGCTTGATGTTGAAGGACCGATGAACCCTATTGATCGACCTCCTTCAATGAGGAAAAGACTATCATGGCTCAGGGACACTCTCGAGGATGCCGAGAATCATATGGCCCCAAGGAGGACATTCCGTGAAAACAAGAAGCCGAATGGATACCAAGGGTATCTAACATCCATGAGTACAATCGTACAATCTGAGCCTGGATCTTTTGAGGAAGCCGTAAAGCATAAAGTCTGGAAGGATGCTATGCACGAAGAATATGAGTGCATTATGAAGAATTATGTTTGGGATGTGGTTCCAAGATCGAAGGACAAAGCAGTTGTCACCTCAAAATGGCTCTATAAGATGAAGCATGGATCTGATGGTAGTGCTGAAAAGTTCAAGGCAAGATTCATTGCCCGTGGCTTCTCTCAAAAGGAAGGCATGGACTATGATGACATATTTGCACCTGTGGCCCGATATACCACCATCCGATCTATCATAGCTCTTGCTGCTACGCAAGGATGGAATCTTCATCAGATGGATGTGAAGACCACATTTTTGCATGGTGCGATAAAGGAAAAACTCTGGGGTTCGAAGTCCAGGTTCAGGACACCCATGTTTGCAGGTTGAAGAAAGCCCTCTATGGGTTGAAGCAAGCACCTAGAGCTTGGTACGAGAGGATAGATAGCTACTTGATGAAGCTGGGCTTCACTCGTAGTAATGCTGATCTGAACCTTTACTTCAAGGTTGATAGAGAAAACCTCTCATTCTGGTGTTGTATGTGGGCGACCTCTTCCTGATAGGTGTTGACCCTCTCATTCATCATTGTAAGAGGGAGCTCGCTTCTGAGTTTGAGATGAAGGACCTAGGACTGATGCATTACTTCCTAGGCTTGGAGGTCTGGCAGAGACCTGGTGAGATTTTCCTTTCTCAAGGAAAATATATTGTGAAGCCGCTGGAAAGATTTGGAATGGTGGACTATAAGTTCGTGTTGACACCGATGGAGCACAACTTTAAGAAGTTGAGTGGCAGCACTGCTGGGCCCGTGCTAGCAAATCCTACTGAGTATCGTCAACTCGTAGGGGCCCTGATGTTCTTAGTGAACACTCGTCCGGACGCATGTTGTGTAGTGAACACTTTGAGTCAACACATGGTTGATCCTCATAACATTCACTGGGTTGGTGCCAAGAAACTCTTGAGATATCTCTGGGACACGATAGACCATGGGCTGAGATACACTGCCTGGAGCATGACACTCCATGGATATACTGATGTCGATTGGGCTGGCAGTGTGGTGGATCGCAAGAGCACATCTAGATGCTGCTTCACACGTAGGTCTGCTTCGAGCAGGAAGCAGAAGTCGGTAGCCTTGAGCACTGCCGAGTTCGAATACATTGCAGCATGTATGGCTTGCTGTGAAGTCACTTGGTTGTGAAAGCTCTTCAGTGAGTTGCTCGAGCATGTGCTAGATGCCACCGTTATTCTTTGTGATAACCAGAGGGGGATTTGTTTGTCAGAGAATCCTGTGTTCCATGATCGATCCAAGCATGTTGATGGTTGGTACCACCTTATTCGGGATGTGGTACAGTGAGGCACCATAAGGCTCGATTATATAGGAACTAATGAGCAGGTCCTGGATATTCTCACAATGCCCTTGGGGAAGGTCAAGTTCCTAATCTTCCGTGAGAATCTTGGAATTGAGGGACGACCCTATGCTGAAGGTCCTATTGGACGATGTGCTCTTGGAGCTCTGGGGGGCTTTGGGGATAGCTTCTCGGAGCTATAAACACATACGGGGCTAGGCTTGCCGAACCTTGTGGTGCTTCTGCCCCACTGTTATGATGTTGAGTTGGTTCACCTCTCATGATCTGTGCCCCGTATGCATCCTACCCATTGAGTCGCGGACTCATGGGAAGTACCTCTCATTTGGCTGGTGAGGTGGGAAAAGCTAGAGACCAGTAGCAAAGACCGATGGACGCATCGAAGATTGTCGTACTCTCTATGTCTAGGATGGCACGTGTCCAACCACTTGATCTGGGATCAAGTCTAGTGAGGTTTCAAACCTCCAATTGACTTCGGGTCAGGAAAACCAACTTCAGGTTGGTATGTGACTCTTTTCAGTCTTATAGGGGTTTCGGACCTCTGGGCTGAATTTGTCAGCCGGGAATGATGTTTTTGTGACTGACCCTCTTTTGTTCTGAAATAAATAAGCCAGCAAAGCAAGTTACGGTGGGATGACGCACGATGTTTGGATGGCAGAGGTGGATGGAGTTCTCCCTAGTTGAGAGGGAGTGTTAATTTTGGACAACTAGGTCCAATCTCCATGTTGTGATGCTCAGATGAAGATGCCAATATTTTTATTGGATTCCTCTTTCAGAGAGGTGCAAGATCGATCTAAAGATCATCTTGATCCGATGAGCAGAACATTTATTTTGATTTTTTTCAAAATATATGCAGGTCGGCCATAAATGAAATGTAGGCTTGAAGCCCCAACAGTTGTGTCACACACCCTCACTGATGGATATAAATAGGTCAACGTTGGAGGTCATTTTCATCCATCACATTATCACACATTCTCTCTCCTCATCTGATTGGTTTGATCATCACTTGGATTCTCTTCTTCTCTACACGTGGGAAACGCAACAAAAGGAATTTCTGTTTTTCGACCTAGGGCTTTCAGTGTAGAGTTGACCAGCGTTGACTTTGGTGAACACATGGTCAAACTGACCCAAATCTGTCCCAGAATTCCAGTTTCTACAGTCCGCATTTATTGGCACAAAAATCGAGGTTGGACATTGACTTTGACTAGGCTGTGTTGACTTTTTGCTGTTGCTGTTTTGCATTGACCGTTCACTGGGACATCGTTGACTTTCGTTAACTTTGGGTTGACTGATATAGCTGTCTGAGAAGGTTGTGTTGGTTGACCGTATTGAGACTTTGCTGGTTGAAGCATACTGTTGACCGCCGTAACGCACCAACACATATATATTTTTGGCTTGTCTTCTGTCAATTTACTGGTATGTTCTATCAGCATTTTACTTTCTTGTTTATGTGATCGCTGGTTGATATTGGGGATAAAAAGTAAAGTTGCATCAAGCATTGAACATTTACGAAAATTTACAACAGGTCTGTAGTATGGGTCTGGACCCTCTTACAAGATGACAATGGCTAAGTTCTAAGCCCTCTAAACAATGTATCTGTGCTCATAACTTTTCGACTCCCTTTCCAAGTGATTGAAGCTTCAAATCAAGCTTTCTGAAATATACCTATGCCCAAAACTTAGTAGGAGACTCGACTCCACTTGTAGCTATGCTATTAGCCTTCTAACCATTTCGATCTTTTCTTATAATCAATAGATCCCTTTGCTGGCTGAACAAGGCTTCTTCTTATCTTCAAAAATGAGTCTCGGCTACCCACCAATATACACAGTATTATGAAGTTTGCATGTTTGAGGAATCACAAAGTTTTTGGATCTCTTGGTAACAATTTCAGACCTTATTCCTGATGCATAGTACTTCGCTCCTCTTGAAAAATTGCTCAACCTTGAATGGGCTACTAGACTAGCCCTTCGGTGCTCCAGAACAGGGCTTATATGCCCTTCAACAAGCCTCTCACTTCCTATATATACCTACGACCTAATCACTGTAACTAGTGCTAGTGATCATTCTCAAAATTTTGTTCTAAGGACCTCGACGTTACGAAAATGATTTCTTTTGTTTGACTCGAAGTTCTTGTGATCTTCTAACTGCCCAAATGCCAATGAACCAAGCTCTGAAACCATGTTGAGAAATCTAGGGCATCATATGGATTAGGATCTTAAGGTAAATTTCTCTTTAGACTTTGACATTTTCTCTTGATTGCTCTTTTATTCTTATTAGTTCTTCTTTCAATTTATTATGTTTCTTTCATCAAGATAAAAGCCAAACAATAAAGATCACAACAAGGGACACAAGATGTAGGAACTCAGCCTGGGAAAAACCCCTATCTAGGGGAAAACCCAGTCCAACTCTTCCACTAGTAAATCAAGATGAGACAATCCAAGACCCTTTAGACTTAGACAAAGACCTCCTCCAATCACCAAGTCTACCCTACTTTCCAGTAGATGATCCTTGCCAAAGTCTATAAGTGTCAACTTCTTAGATGTAGCTTCAATCCAGAATTTCGGACCTACGGTAGATTCATAAATTTCAGCCCCAACTACAGTCCAGTAATTTTGCACGTGTGAGAGAGGGATGACCAAAAACTTAGTTCTTGTCTTCCCTAACGTCTTCCTTCTTTCTCCTCAACCTCGCTCTTCTTTTCTGCCTCTTTCTCTTATAGATTGAACTTGTTGAGTGTGTGCTACAAACGAGTCAAACTGCCTCTATATATACTCCTTATGTTGGGTCGAATAGCCCTAATCCATACCGACTTCATGAGGATAGGGTCGACTTGGTGTGGAGGTGACAAATGACTCTTTTGACTCAAAAATAATTCTTTTTACATGATACAAAAGCCCAAGAAGGGTCTAATAAAAATGAAAATTACTCTATTGACTCATGACAAAACCTAGAAGCTTCAATGGAGGCTTGACCTATTTGACCACTGGCCTAAGCAGGAAACCCACGCTTTAATATGTCAATCTTTCTTTAATAAAAAAATAATTTTCTTTTCTTTTGACAAATACAATTATGAAGACCGACACTAGTTACATTCCTCAACAGGAACTATCGTCTTAAAAAGTAATAGATGCTACTCATATCATTTCAACCATTCGAACATCCTTGATGTAGGTTACGTCCAACATTAATATTCAGTAATATCAACCCCCAGGACATATGCCACAAAGGTGAAAAAAGCTTCAACCTTCTATTTCCTTCAAGATCTACAAAAGAAATTCAAAGGGGAATGCTTCCCAAATCTCGCCATACATCAAATGGAGAGAAAAAGCCCTCATATAGGTTTCAACTCTATCTCCTCAACACTAAAGAAGTATATCTTTTCCTATATGCATTTGTTCTCGAATGAATTACAATAGAATATCCTTCTCAACAACATCCTTACTAAAAGTAACGATGAGTTTTAAAAATTCATATTCTTCTCTAAGAAGAAACAATAAAATATCCAAGGAAGCAATACAATAACGCTCTCATGTAACCAACTCTATGAGACTGGTCAACAATAATAAAATAATGGAGTTGGTTATGCAACACCCTGCAATAATAACACAAGGAGATGGGATGCATCCTTTAGATGATTGGGTGGTTGGATGATCACTACAGAAGCTTCCATATGTGTGCTAGCCAACAAAATGAGTAAATAAATATCAAGGGTGCGCTTTGCCATGTGGCATGTGTGGTCAAATTGTGGCGAGGGTTTTTAAAATGATAGAATTTATGTTGAAGTAATCCCTCAATATTTTTTGGATTCTTAATAACTACTTTTTGGAAATACTGCTTTTATGTTGCATCTAATGGCATTAATCTAGCAACAACCGGGGCACTCTACTAAAAGATATTTGTCGATAAGCTAACACACACATCATACAAAGCAATCTCTCATAAGTGCCATCCAAAAATAGTAAGATGTCTGTAATATTCCTAATGGAAATTTACAATGATAAACAAGCAAAACATAGCAAAAACACATACAAAAATTTGCAACACATTTACAACTAGAAATCTCCATGAACTGCGTTGATTTGAGCCATTTTATTAAAAAATTAGAGAGTACAATGTGGTGCTGGAAAGAGTGCACTTGATCTTGCACAAGGCAAGCTAACAAGCCCAAATGGAAGATGTGAAATCCCTCTCCGATCTGTTGTTGCTCTCTCTTGGCACTGCGTTGAACTGCCTAGAAAATACGCTGCTGACTACAAAGCATTGTTGCTAGGGCCTCCTCGGGTGCTCAGAAAATTCCGGGAAATTAACCCTGGGTTCTCCACCAATAACCCACGAAGGAATTGGCCAAATGTTAACCTCGAAATTTCGGCCCAATTTTCCCCTAGCTTCTCTCGCTGCTAGCTGAGTTGGGATCCCTGTTTTATCCCTCAAACCTGCCCTAAAATTTTGCCAAATTAATCTTGACCTCTCCTCAATAAACCCAGAAAATCCTAGAAAGGGTTTGTCCTAGTTTTGGCGCGCCAAAACTGACCCCCAAATGCTTGGTCCTCCTCCACAAGCAGAAGATGTAACCTGTAGCAAATGCTGCGTTTTCTGCTCCACCAAAATGTTGGAAAAGCCCCCACAACACTTCCTTAGACTCCACCTCAAGTTTCAGCTCCTAACTCCTTTCACACCTCAACCTCCAAAGTGGCTCCTCTAAGGACTGCGCAGTTACTGCGTTGCTACTGCTGGAAACTTCCCCAAACTCGCAATCTTTGCTCCTGGATCAAACTGGAATAGGTGAGATTCCCTCCTTGGGCTGGCACTCGAGGTCCACCGAAGCGAGGGTTGGGATTTCCCGTTGGAAACGCTCGTGTGCTGAACAACACTTGCAGACTTGGCTTCAGCTCAAGCATGCTTGTCGAAGACAAATTCTCAAATGATCGTGAATGACAAAATGAGTGCCTTTCCTTCCTTTTTGTCAAAGAGCCTCCAAAATGCCCATGTGGGCCCAGCTTGATTTGGTGAAATTTTCAATCTGAAGATACTACTGCAGTGATTGATTTATTTCACCTACTTATTTATGATAAGTTATTCATAGATGCTTTAGTAAATATTGAAATAAATACAACTGCATTATTCACTTTAATCAAAAGTAGAACAAATAGAACACATATACCACAATAGAAACAACCACATGAACACAGTTATTTTTGGACAATTGTCCCAGGAAAAACCTAATGTGGGAAAACCAGTGCAACAGATGAGGGTTTATATTATTCTTCAGCAGTGAAAGTTCTTTTATAGATAATATGATGAGCATCATTTAGCATACACTTGAGATGAATTTCCCAAGCACTCTGGAAAATTCCTCACACATGGTAGGCAATCCTCCTCCCTCTGCGTCACTCTGTGTGGCCCCTCTATGGAGTCACTACGCTGGACTGCATCACTCTGCGTGGAGAGGCTAGTGTTGCTGCTCAGCGCTGCCTCCTTTTGTCTTCCTTCTGCCTTCTTCTGTCTCTGCTGACTTTTCCCTCCTTTTGTCTCTGCAACCTAGCCTCTACAACCTCACCCTCTGAAATCGAATTCTCTTACTTCATAATCGATTTCCTTCGGGTACTGAGAGTGTGCCCGGCTTGCTTTCCAAATGACCCTCAAGCCTTCTCTTATAGTCTTCTCGTTGATGAATCAAGCCCATATTATATCCTTAATCAATGGCTTAGATTAAAATATGACTTGATCTTCATTTTCTAGAAGATTCACACTCTGGTTTATTAATACCCTTTAATTATTTAATTTGCCTAAGTTTAGACTTAGGGATCACTTTAAAATAATTAATTATTTTAATAAAGCATGATCCGAGTGGAATTTCCACAAATGATTTATGGGTTCTCTGGAATACTGATGTCCAAGCCTCTTCCCAAAATATGAGACTTGGAACACTTTCCAATGCTACAAAATCAGCAGATTTATCCTCACCAATCTTGCACCAATGAGTGCGTATTACACATGTGGGCCATAATTCTCCATGGGTGGCCCCCATGCTCAACTAGAGCTGCAATATTTCCCCTCCAACTCTAATGTTCGGGCTTGCTAAAGGTAAAAAAAATACATGTGGGGCCTCTAAACCCACATTTCCTAAGTGCAAACATGAATTAAGACATAATTGGGCAAAATTGATATTTCCCTTAGCAATATTGCTAAGTGGGAATATCACAGTCCTCCCTGCAAAAGCATTGCTTGTCCTCAAGCAACTGCTGAACAAGCATCCCCTCTAGTAGTTGCTCCCCATTGTCACTGCAAAAATGTGCCAGGGTCGTAGATGCGCCACTGAATCTTCTCTGACCTCTGCTTTTGCCTATCATGAAGGAATCCCTCAATACCAAGATCCTAAGCCATCCTGTCCCACTTGAAGCTCCCCTCGCTCCATTCACTATCCTGCCTAGTATAAGTACTAAAAGTCCCCTGCATACCATCAATGAGTAGTGGATCATGATAATTTGGCACTATGTCCCACTCCTCGTGGAGTTGTCCTACCATGTAAGCCATCCCATGCACTCCAGGAGTATACTCTCGAAGATACCACCCAATCCATATAGAGATAACGTCTCGCTCACGTAAGCTTCTCCTGATACCATCCTGCTGGCCCACCTGCCATGCCAATGAAGTCCCCCAAGCCATCGATGACTTGCTAAAGCCCAATTGAAGGTCTGCATGACCTCCCCCTCTAGTAGCCAACTCACCCCTAAAGGTCATTGAGCTATCAAATATTGTGATGCTTGGGTCCCATGCTAGCCTAAGAAGGATGCCACGATGTTGTTGTTGCACCACTTTGTCTCTAATAGACTGCTCATCGTGCGTATACTGTATCCTCCTCTCTTGGAACCCGATGGTGAAATACTAATAGGGGCGAGACACATCCTGCCCAATTATCTCGATGACGCCAAACCCTACCCATCCAAATCTAACTCCAAACTTGTGCAACAACAGAGAAAACCTTCCTTTCCATACGATGAAGGCCTTAGTGTACCCCCATGTGCCAATGTAAGAGTGAATTGGATAACTATCTGCCATGAATTTGACCATCACGATTCATGAGACAGAGTGATCTATCAATCAACTGAATCCCTGCATCCCATAGTCGAACCTGCTACAACATAGCTCTGACAACTATAGGAATCCCTCCATGGCTCATCTCTAGTCCTTGCATGTAATCAATATATCGACTCCATATATCATGGGCTAATCTGATGCATGCTAATCTGCCCTGTGCCCGCCACTGTGTAGTACCGATGACCGCTGGAAGCCACATGTTCCAAATAGATATCCCTTGAATGCAACCAATAGATGGGTATCAGGTATCCACAATCGACTCAGGTTATGCGAATCCCTCCTATTCCTGCCAACCATCACCATAGGGTCTCCCATCCGCCCTCTCAATAACGTGCCAATACAATGTTTGGAGCCCAGACACATACTGGAAAACTAACTCAGTTGTACCTGATATCCTCTGCTCATGCATGGTCCCGACGTGCCCTGAGAAAAGAGTGACACATGTCTCCCTCGTGACCAACTCCCTAGGTGTAGGCTCAGTGATGAACGATATGCCACTCCCGCAGATGATCAACTCATCCCCAAACTTGTGGCTGTCAACTAGCACACCGACCTAATGCCACTGTTGAGAAGTCTCTCCCCTAGTGCACTGAGTGTCATCCAAATATCTCGGGTGAGCTCCTCATCCCCCGCTGCTCATGCCCAGAGTGCCAAAGGACAATAGCCAAATCGACTGTGCCCATAAATGTGATAGAAGAGGGTCAGGTGTGTGAGCCCCTACAGATACCATCAAATATCGCTCATCTTTGTTCCCGTCTGATGTCTTCGTCCATGAGTCTCCCTGGAGGCAACACTCCAAGGCCCTGCTGTGCAGTGCCATACGCCCCCGCATACCACTGATCATCCCTGTACTCCTCGACATGCCATTGTACACCACGACCTACCCTTGTACACCGTTGGATACTCCCTACTACTGTTGTCCCCTCCTGTATCACCTCGTGTCCAGCCTGTGTCATCGTACTTGACACTTCCCACGGGTACGCAATGCGATGTGAGATACTCCTCCTATTCCATAGTGTAAACCAACATGCTACGACACACCACCCTGCATCTCCATGCTCCTCTGCAGGCCACTGCTCCTCGCTGCATAGCCCAACACACCCCTGGATGCTACGACCTAACATTGGGTCTATACGCATCTGTCTGCATCCCCCTACATAACACTGGACCCTATGTCGTAACTCTATGTAGTCCTGTGTACCACTGCCCACTGTTGTACCACCCTGTACCATACAATATCCTGCATGTGCCAAAACATCCACCACTTTGCTAGCAAACCCTCCATGATGTGGGCTACATCTCCCCATCTGCTCTGAAAGACCTAAGCGACTTGACTCTTCACATGCCAACGAAAATGACACCACTGCGCCTATCCTCAATAGCGCCGGTGTCCAATATACCAATGAAAGTGCAACGTCTCCCTGTAACGCCCTATCTGGTGGCCTGCCGATGCCACCTCCTCCTACCAACTCCTTCTAAAGTAGGCCAATCACCCCGTGACCCCACGCATAGTCAATATGCCAAGACAACTCATGAAAGAGTGAACCTGGGATTGCACAAGGAAAGCTAGCAAGCCCAAACGGAAGGTGTGAAATCCCTCTCCGATCTGCTGTTGCTCTCTCTTGGCACTGCGCTGAATTGCTTACAAAATACGCTGCTCGCTATAAGGAACTGCTGCTAGGGCCTCCTCAGGTGCTCAAAAAATTTCGGGAAATTAACCCCAGGTTCTCCACCAATAACCCACGAAGGAATTGGCTAAATGTTGACCTCGAAATTTCGGCCCAATTTTCCCCTAGCTCCTCTAGCTGCTGGAAAAATTGATATTTCCCTTAGCAATTTTGCTAAGTAGGAATATCACAATGACCAAGTAAAAATCCAATGACCTCCTCAAACCACTCCTAGAGAGGTTTCTCCTGAAGAATATCTCTAGTAATGTGTAATGTAACTGTCTCAAAGCACACTTGTAGCCGCCAAGTGTTGAAATTTGATGACTAAAAATTTTCCTGCAATCCCAACCCAATTTTAATTTCATCTTATCACTCCCATTCAGTTAAATGTGCTTTCCCATAAACTTACATTCAACATATAGAATTCTGGAAATGAAATTTTCAGATTAAAACACATGGGACTGTCAACACATACTAAAAATAAATATGGACATAAACAGAGCAGCAACACATAAAAAAATACACAGATTTTTGGTCAACTTAGACCCAGGCAAAACCCCTTCAATCTTCTCTGGGGGAAACCTGTTAGAGAGCTCTTCAAATTTATTTATCTTTCAAGTTCAGGAAATATACATTTGCAGACAAAATAAAACAGCAAAATACAACTTATCTCTTTAGCCCAAAACTCCTCGAAAATCGCGGCCACTTTGCCTCGATTTATGTGCCCACTTGAAGCTGAAAATGTACTGTACAGATGCGACTTGTAATGTATGGATTCCGTATGGACTGTACGGATTTCCGTACCGCTGTACAGATTTTTTTGCTCAAAAACTTCTCTCGAACTACGTGCAGCTCACAGCATTAAATGTTATTCGTACTGTACCTTTTGTTGTCTTCTATGCCTTGATTTCCGTGCCCAACTTTGCCCAAAAATCACTCCTTCAGCGTGCTGCAACAAATTTCTCTTTCAGAACTTTTCTCCAGCCCTCAACCTCCTTTCTCCAATCTCCTAATGAAGAAAGAATGAATGCAGTCTCTCTTTTCTTTCCCCCCTTTTGTTTCCCTAAATGACTTTTGGGCAACTCTAAGATCTGATGGCTCAGATTCATTTAGATCAAGGGGTGAGAATAAATGTGCATTTAATTCTCACTTTCTATTTTTTAGCTCACCCATTAAATAAAGTACCCACATTGTACTTTATGTCGAAAGTCACTTTTCACTTTATAATTTAATGTTGACTTTACCACTTATAAAATCACTTTCACTTTATAATTTAATATTGACTTTACCACTTATAAAGTCACTTTCACTTTATAAAGTCACACTTAAGAAAATAATTATTTTGGACACTTTTCCCTAGGTAGAGACTAATCCATGGGAAACCACTTGTCCAAGGTACATCAAAAATCAACACCAAGGCTAGGTCATTTCATCAAATACCAAAAAAATTGTGGAATGCATGCTCCATATGGCATATGTAGCTCTAAAAGGAAGATGCCTCATCCAAATAACCATAAAATATTCCATTTTGCAATGTCCAAGGTGATGACAAGTGAACAATCCATATAATAATGCCATGAGCAAGATACCAAGTCGACTAAAGCTCAACCAACTCAAAGAAGAGCAGATGGCCCCATCACCTAGCAATTAAATAATGATAAAAATGTGATGATGCCTACACGTGTGCCAACAACGTGAACGCTTGACATAGAACCATCATAACAAACAACTTCTTGTGTGAAAAATATCATTGTGTGAATAGTACCATGATGAGGTAGGATGCTCAAGAGATAGGCCTTTAGTCAAACAAGAACCAAAATTACTGTTAAATGCAGCAAACATTCTCCAAATGTGTGATTGGGGTGAGTGCTCCATAAAGGATCATAGCACATGCCATAATAAAGTGTAATGTGTCAAAGCCCCTTAAGCAAGCTAGGGCACTTGCATAAGGAAACTCCAACCGCATGAATACTGTACTAATTAGACCAATATATCATCCTGGAACAGCATAAAATGGGGGTGTATGTGCTAGACATTCTCCAAGTAAGTGTGCAATCCTCATATAGAACAGACATCCAAAGTGCTATGATAATCACAACATAGAAACCATGTCAACTGCTATCATGAGGCAGCATGCTCGATAAACATCAAAAGTATACCAAGAGGGTGAGCCATCAATCAAGGACAAGTAAATATGAGAGGAGCTGTAAAACCATAAGGCAAGTAACATGATTTAACAAGGAGAAGTGAATCTCCTCCAACCCAAAACAGAAACACAAGCAAGAAATGCATAATCTCCAAGCAAAGAAGGAAGGTGTTTATCCCAAGTCCATAAAAAAATCCATCGGTATTGTGCTGCAAATCCTATCTTGTGACGAAAATCACCAGAGTTATCCTCATGCAGTGTGAGGGTTAACAATCCCCAATCAAGGTAGCACCCAATTGCCTCACGTTCCCTTTATCTATCCTATTTAAGTTCAAACTGAACCATCCTGAATGTGTTTCATACGAAGTGGGGACCTCAGTAATTTTTCCATTTATCTTTCTGCTTATCTGTGACTTCCCTTATTCCCTGTTGCCTGATACTTTGACGATCCAATATTGAGTACCAGGCGCTAGCCTCTGCCACAGTGTGTTTGACCAGAAGTGAATGCCTCTGTTCTATACTTGCTGGACCAACTCCAGTTGGTTTCTGAAATCAATAGCATTCTTATTACTTAACAAACCTATTCCTTAGAAGTAAAACTTGACAGAATTGCTCCCAATCTTTCTAAGAATACCTCTCCTCCTGGACCTTCCCTTCCAGAATCTGTAAATCTTCCTTTATCATAAACAGACTTGACTATGGATTTGACACACTGTTTGAGACTGGACTAAAAAGGTCATTGTTGTTTCTTAGGCTTCTTCACACATAAAGCGTTTATTCTCGCCCTGCTATTAAAATATTATCATGTTTCAAAAACTTATTATGGTACTTAAAACAGGTGGAGGTTGCAATTTTGCTGCCAGATTATCTTCTGCAGCACACTGTTTGCCTCTTACTTTCTCTCTGTGAATAGAACTAATTGCATCTTTCTTTAAGTGTGCAACTGTCATCGTTGCATGTGGCCCACAAATTGTATCGGCCATCTCTCTTCTGAATATTCTTCTGCTTTTGTCATTTGGGAGCATCTTCAAAGACTTTTCTTGGGCACCAGAGGGATGTTTGATATAATCCTGTATATGTTTTACTGTAAACTAGTTCCTTGTGTCTTTTGTATATGTTTTTCTGTAATATGTTTCTAAAATGAGTTTGTTAACATATGGTGCAGGTTATTGTCTTGTATGTGACAGGAGCATTAAATGCAGTTTTATCAGAAATGCATAAAAAGGAAATTTGTCGATATTTATATAACCATCAGGCAAGTCTCCTTTCATCATTTTCTCTTTACAAGTCTTCAAGGAACCAGCCCATATTCTTATGAGATCTTTAGCACAAGTAATATAGAATGTCTTGTCCGTTTTTTATATTCTATAATAAATTAGACATCCATTTTCCTCCCTAATAATAGTATGGTATTCTTTTGTTTTCTTCTTCTCGAGATTAATTTCTTAAGCGTACTCCAACATAAGTAAAATAACCTGGTTATGTCCATTGTCTGGTAGAAATTAGAAATTTTGTTTTCAAATATGTTATGCAGAATGAAGATGGTGGATGGGGATTGCACATTGAGGGTCACAGCACAATGTTTGGAACAGTGTTAAATTATGTTACTTTGAGACTTCTTGGACAAGCACCTGATGGAGGAGAGCAAGGAACCATGGAAAAAGGGCGTGCATGGATTTTGGATCATGGTGGTGCCACTGCAATACCTTCCTGGGGAAAAATGTGGCTTTCAGTATGTACATACTTTAATTGCTTATCCATTCATCATTTTTAGACAAGTTCAGCGAACACTGACCTAGCCATTCATGAATGCAGGTACTTGGAGTATTTGATTGGATTGGAAACAATCCATTGCCCCCAGAAATTTGGCTTCTCCCATATTTTTTTCCAATCCATCCAGGTGCATTAACTACTGACCTTACATCGTTGTTCACTATTAATAATACTGTATAATAATGAAATTTGTAATAAACTTGCAAAGAAAGATAAATGCAAGAGTGAGCATGCCATGACATAGGTTCTAATCAAAATTAAAAATGCAAGAGTGAGCATGCCATGCCATAGGTTCTAATCAAAATTAAAATCATGAGAAATGGATGACTTTTTGTTGTTCTTAATATATTCCTTTTTTGTTCGGATTATTGGTGTAATCTGTAGTTGTGGCCATGGCCCATTCATATGTATCATCATGTGTTTGTAATTATGGATAAGGCTGTTAATTTCCTTTGAACCCAACAATCTGGCTATTTAATTCCTAGCAGATTACAGATCTACTGAATAAAAGCACTAGTGGGATTTTAACATAAACGTTCAATCTAAACAAACTAAATCAACCAATTTCGATCACACATGCACACGAAAGTTCTGATTTTCCAGTTGCAGATTGGCAGGAGCTGTGAGCAAAATCTCTCACTCCAGAAGGGAGTGCGTGTAGCAGACTCAGCAGTTGAGCAGGAGGAAAGAGGGAGATTTTCAATCAGATTCAGAGATGGCCACAATTGGGCTTAGAGACCAGGATAGGTTGTGGGGAGCCTCCAACTTTGTCATTTGGAAGACTAGGATGTCCTTCCTGCTAGATGAACATGCCTTGAAAGCCTATGTAGATAATGTGGTGGTAGTTCCTCGGGAAGCAGATCAACTAAAGGAATATAAGAAAGAAATGGCAAAGGTGAAGTGGTTGATCCTGGATGGAGTCTGGGACCATATAGCCTCACATGTGGCAAATAAAGGAATGACCAAGGAAATGTGGGATGCTCTCGTCCAGCTATATCGGAACACATTCGAGTAGCGGAAGATGTTCCTGCAAGAGAAGTTGAGAAGCATCGGGATGATGAAGGGTAAATGCATAGACTCCTTCCTCACCAAGATTCAAGAGGTCCGTGATTAGCTTGCATCTGTTGGGGAGGCACCTCAACCAACAAAGCTTGTACGTTTGGCACTGAACAGTGTCTTAGAGGAGTGGTAGGTGTTTGTCCAAAGTATCTTGGGCAGAGAGACATTGCCTAGATGGGACAGGATGTGGTCCGACCTACAACAGGAGGAGTTGAGGCGAGCTCTGTTAGAGAGCACCATCAACAGACACAACAACAAAGGCATGAAGGGTGAAAAGGAAGGGGAGAATGTGGCTCGAGCATTGAAGGGTCCCAGTCAAGGACATGGGGAGAAGAAAAAGGATGACTTATCTAAGGTCAAGTGCTTTAGGTTTGGCGAGCTTGGGCACTGTTACCTACCACTTCGTGGATGATATCCGTAGGAGAAATTATTTCTCCATGATGGTCCTCAGCCGGCAGCCAACAACTCCTTGCAACCATCAACTAGCTCGTTGTGCCATTTCTTCGCCACCTGAGCCAACCATGTGCTCCCTCACCCATCTGTATTGATCGTATGTTTGCAGGTGGGGCTCACAAACCTAAAGGTATGTCTTGTCATTTGGTAATTGAGTATTGGGTTTAATTATCATGGACACTTCTGGGCATGGATTGATGGGGTAATTCGGCGGAAAGAGTGGGCTTAGGTTGTGCTTATGTCTCCTTGACCTCTTTTGGGTGTTACCCTTGGATTTTAGTCCCGTGGGATCTCCTTTACTGACCATGTGGTTTTAGGGCAGTACTACTTGGGAAACTCCAACTTTGGTTGCATGGTCTCGCTTCCTTATTCACATATACTACTCCCCTTCCATTCACTATACCCCCCTTCATCATCTCTCCCACCTGGGTCCACATTGCCTGTCTAGGTCCACATAGGATTAGCCTCCTCATTCCCTTGCTCCCACCTTGGGTCAGACTTGGAACGATGCCTCGAAGGTTGACGCAGCTAAAAATAAAAGTAAAAGCATAAATGGCCACATTCAAAGGAAAACGAACCACAAAAAGCAAAAGATGGTCGAGACAAAGAAAATCAGCATGTGGGAAAAAGCCAATACATGAGCTCTACCCCATACCCATGGCCATCAACTTGGTTCCATAAGCCCTAGATGAGCCACCTTTATCATATAGGAACCCATGATTATCCCAACCCCTGGAGGGCAATGAACTACCCTACCAAAAAGGCAGTAATCACTGTTATATCTTACACATCATGCTCTTATCCTTCGAGCCCTGAACAATTAATCAAAGAAAAATCATAAAAGGCAAAAGGCATATAAAGAAGGGGGAAAAAATCAAGGTCGGGGCATCTCATGTACCACGATTGCTCCCTCCTACACATTACATACCGAGGTGTGGGCTTCCCTTTCTCTAGCTACCCTTATGCCCCGATATGTGGCCCAGGGTTGTCCCTATTATTCCCTATTCCATTTCACCTCTTTATCATGTGCCACCACCATTTGAGGGATGTACCTTGGACATGCTATGCCCTCTAAAGGTAGAAGCCACCTAATAAGGTACCTGGTTAACCCCCTTTGGAGCTTGGAGACATTAGCACATGCCAAAGCCCATATGGAAGGGCATGCCATTATGAAGTGTCCACTTGTTGTCCATGGTTTGCAATCTCTTTTTCCCTATTTTTTTAATGACTTGTTGTATTGGAAGGCTAGGGGACGCATTGGATCTTATGCAGGATTGCAGATGGTATCCATTTGGGTTTGGTCTCCCTATATGGGGTCCTAACCTTCCAGAGGGCTGCATTGGCACATATGGGGTGTATATAGAGAGCGATGGGCCTCCACAACAGTGGACAACACCCCATGGATCCCCAGAGATGTTCAAAGATTTCAAGAGATCCACCTCTTGGACGAAGAAGATGCATTTGTTACACTATGGCCAACTGGCCCCACAGGTGCACCACACACTTGGTAGGTGTCCCAGGACTTGTACGATGACATGCAACATTCATTCCATCATCTGAGCCCTTGTAGATGGTCTACAAGCATCTTAGACTCATATGGAGACCCATGAGGTCATTGGTGTGCCCCCCACACCCAGTGGGATCACCACAGGTTTATTGTCTAGAGAACAAGGGGCCACCCCTTTGTCCACCACTTTTGAGGATTTTATTCATCATTATGCCACTAATGGACCTCATCAGGCCTTTTTCTTGGAGGGCCCTACTGTTGATTTCTGGTAGCATCAAATGTGCTCTAAGTCTCAAATTTTGCAGGGAGGCTTAGACACATGTATTCCAAAATACCCAGAAAGCGTTTTGGGAAATTCCACCCAGATGGGGTTTTAAAATAATTAATTATTTTTAATGTTGGCCTAAGTTTAAACTTAGGGAATTAAAATAATCAAAGTATATTAATAGAACTGGGTGTAAATCTTCTAGAAAAAGACGAAGATCAAGTCAAGTTAATCTTAGCACTTGATTATGTTTTAATCCGGGCCGTTGATTTCTCAACTAGAAGGTTTTAAGAGAAGGCTTGATGGGCATTTAGAAAACATATCGAGAGTGAGTCTAGAGATCAATTTCTCAAGTGAGTAGCGCAGAGTAGCTGGAGAGATCATCGAGTTGATTCTTGCAGTGAGGGGCAGAGATAGCTCCGGTTGGAGATTTTTCCTGAGTTGAGAATACATCACAGAGAAGGTAGAGAAGAGGACGCAGAAGAGGCAGCGTAGGGGCTACACTGGGCAACGCAGAGCCACGCAGAGGCAAAACTAGCCTTTGAAGAGATCCACAATTTTTGCTGAGGATCAGTGAAATCCAGTGCTAGAGAGTCGGGGTGTGAGACTAGAGGGCCAAAAGATCAGCATCTAGCCAGCAGAAAGATCAGCTGAAGGGAGTGACACAGTTCCCAGCGAAAGTGACACAGATTTGTGCGGAGGTAGCATGGGGCTTGTCAGTTCAGGGTTGGGTCAGTGCCAAATCTCCAGTGTTAATGTGAGGTAATCCTCACTAATTCTCCGTCTGTCAGATTCTCTGTGGATAGCCAGATTTGGGCGGAAGAACTACTGCTTAATAATACAAACCCTCAGCTGCTGCACTAGTTTCCAGGGACATTAGTCCAAAAATAACGGTGTCACTTGTGTGTGTTGTATTTCTTCTTGCTTAGTTCTTGTTTCTGTATATTATATTATGTAGTGAAGGTTGCAGTGTGATGTAATCAGTGTTTATCGTAGAACAATTGCAAATAAATTGTTAAGTAATGAATAACAATTAGGTGAATATTTTCCAGTTGCCGCAATAGGATTCTGGTTTAGGTATTTTCACATGGTATCAGAGCAGCGCAGGTGAACCAAGAGAGAAGACCGGAAGAGCTCAACGTTGAAGAGAAAGAGGGAGATCGAATAGCTGCATAGGCAACAGATCGAATCTCCAAGGGTTTACGCAGTCCAGGCCAGGTAGGGCAAGATTTTCGAGGAAGTATCTCTCTGAGTGAGTCGACAGAGAGGTAAGACTTTCCAGTTTGTGATTTGTCAGCGGAAGAGGGAGTAGTGCAGCAACAGATTCAACGCAAAGTAGTTTTCTGTGGGACGCAATTTTTCTGTAGCATTTGCTGGGGCAGAAAAGCATCAGAAGAAGGAAAAAGACATTTTTTGAGGGAATTTCTTCCTCAGTGAATTCCGAGCCAAGGAATTCTATTTCTCAGTTGCAGAGCAGTAGTAGTGAGGAGCAGATCTAGTAACTTCCGCAGGAAGTGCGTAGGCTAGCTTAGCAGATGCGTAGAGGAGAGAGGGAGGAGTTCGACTTTGTTGATTTTTGTAGCATCAAAAAGTGCTCTAAGTCTCAAATTTGGTGTGGAGGCTTAGACACTTGTATTCCAAAGAACCCAGAAACCATTTTTGGAAATTCCACTCGTTTCATGTTTCATTAAAATAATTATGTATTTTAATGGGGACCTTAAGTCTAAACTTAGGGAAATTAAATAATTAAAGGGTATTAATAAAACAGAGTGTGAATCTTCTATTGAATGAAGATCAAGTCATGTTTTAATCTTAGCCATCGATTAGACATCTAATTTGGGCCATTGATATGTCAACGAGAAGACTATAAAGGAGGGCTTGAGGGTCATTTGCAAAACACATGGAGACATTGAATTGATCTAAGATCGAAATTTCTGGGATGTGGTTTACTGAGAAATTGGAACTAGAGATCTGAGCAGTGAGGGGTAAAGATAGCATCCGGAGAAAAAGGTTTTCTCAGTCCGGTGGAGCATCAGTCAGAGTGAGGCAAGGGTGATCTAGCCTAGCCAGCGTTGAAGGAAAGTGGCTGATGCAGTGACTGCGTAAGCTCACGCAGAAGCAGCGCAGAGGCAGAGGAATGGTTTTCGGAATTTGCTGGTGAATTAGTTTCGGAGGTCGGGATTCGGAAAGTGGCACTGGGAGGCTGTTCCTCAGCATCCACAGAGGAAAAACAACTTGGAGGAAGGCTAACACTGAGCCTGGAAGGGGGTGATGCAGTGGCTGGAACTTCGAGTGTTGGATCTGCGCAGAGGCTGCGAAGAGCCTGTCCAGGGAAGTTTTTCCTTCATCTGGATCAACCAGAGACTCAATGATTGAGTGAGGTATTTCTCACAAATTCTTCTACTTGTATTTCTCTCTTTAACTGAATAACCCTTGAGGGTATTTAGAGATGTATTCAGACATTGCTACTGCATAATAATAAAACCCCCAGATCTGCATCATCAGTGTTCCCACATTGGTTTTTTCCGGGGACATTAGTCCAAAAATAACTGTCATATGTGTGAATGATTTCCTTGTCTAGTTTCCTTGTTTTTGAATGAATTTTAGTGTAGGCTGCTTCAGTAGTTGCTTCAATAATTCAGATCTGAACTATTTATGTAATGTAATTTACTTAATAGTAGTACACTAAGTTGTTGCAGTAGGATTCTTTAGATTTGTTTGGACCTTAGAATTTTTACATGGTATCAGAACATTGATTTGAAACAGGAAGGATGGATCTAATTTTTGAAGTGAAGGCCATTTTTGCTGCAGTACAACAGAACGAATCCATTGAAGGATTGCGCAGTTCTGGTTAGGAGGGTTGAGATTTTCGTGGTAATCTCTCTTTGAGTGAGTCGACAGGGAGAAAGGACTTCTAGAATCGAGATCTTGTCGAGGCAGAGGGAGCAGCGCAGAGCCTCCATGTAGAGGACAGAGGGACGCAGTTTTCTGAAGCTATTGTGGGGCAGAAAGCATCAGAAGGAATCAGAGGGACACATACTTGGGGAATTTCTTCCTCAGTGATTTCCTATTTGAGGAAAATCAACATTTCTCAGTTACTGAGCAGTAGAGGAGTCGTAGAACTTACAACTTCACCAGGGAGTGCGTAGTGGGGAGAAATAAGGAGCAGATTCGACAATGTTTCGGTTGATATGGCATCTCACGGACTTCGCAATCAAGATCGGTTGGAGGGCTCCTCCAACAATATGATCTGGAAGGAATGGGCTATATTTCTTCTAGATGAATATGATCTGAAGGCGTTCATGGAGAACGTGGTAGTTGTACCTACAAGTCCGGGTCAAAACAAAAAGTACAAGGCTGATATGGCGAAGGCGAAGAGGTTGCTCCTTGATGGTTTCAAGGACCACATTGTCTCACATTTGGTTGGCAAGAATACTGCCAAACATATGTGGGTAGCTTTGCATGGCCTATATGAGGGATCTTCCGAGCAACGAAAGTTGTACTTGGAGCAAAAGCTCCGTATGATCCAGATGCAGAAAGGGGAGCGCGTGGCTTCACACCTTATGTGGTTTCAGGAGGTTCGTGATCAACTACTAAGAGTAGGTGTTACACCTACAACTATAACCATGGTATGGATGGCCCTTAACGGTGTCACAAAGGAGTGGTAGGTGTTTGTCCAGAGCATACTGGGCTGGGCAATATAACCTAGTTGGGAGCAGTTGTGGGAAGCTTTTCATGGGGAAGAGTTGAGGAGAGACGTCATAAAGTGCAAACTTGATGGCAGCAGTGGAAGCGGATCGAAATCATTGGAGGAAGAGGAGAACGCAACCCTTGCGTCGAAGGCACAGTAGGCGCAACAGATACCAAAGCGTGATGCTTCAAAGGTCAAGTGCTTCAGATGTGGCAAGATGGGCCACTATGCATCTCAATGTCCTATGAAGAAAAAGGACAAAGATGAGAAGCATGACCAGAAGGTTAAAGTTGCGAGAATTGAGGAGGATGAGGTGGCCATGAGTGCCCACGCTTCTCCTAGTGGGAAGTGGGGTGATATTGAGTTGTAGTTCTTTGAACTTCAGTTGGGCAGGATCCTTGAGGAGCCCACCTCATGGATCATACCTTGCTACGGGAGCCCATGATCAATAATAGCGGGATGGAGGAGTTTCAGTGGAGTCGAGGAGTGATGGAGACGACAATGCAATGGGTAGCAGCGTTCATTTCTGGAGCAGCGCAGAGCAGAGGCAGCACAAGTGTAGCAACACTCATTTCTGGTGCTGCGCTGCCCTTGCGCTACGCTGGCTGGGTCTGCGTCACCTTGGCTGGGCTTACGTAGCCTCTGCGCAGTCTGTGTGTGGAGTTGGCTGAACTGCGTCCTCCTGGATGGCTCTGCGTTGATTGGTACTCACTGTCTCTCCGTCTTGTTGTCTTCTCGGCCTTGGATCAATTCATCCCTCATCGATCTCTGCCCCTCACTGCACTGCAACTCATTTTGAATTTCTCAGCAAAACCCCGCCGTAGAAATTTGACTTAGCTTCAATGCTCTGCCAATGTGTGTGTGTGTCTCCAACTGACCCCAAGCCTTTCTTTTATACTTTTCTTGTTGACACATCAACGACCGTGATTTAATCTCTAATCGACGGCTCAGATTAAAAGACTGCTTGATCTGCATCACTTAGAACATTTCATCACATGTGTTTAATTAATTCACATTAATTTTTCTAATTCCCTAAGTTAGACTTAGGGTTCTCATTAAAAAAATTAATTATTTTAATATCTCACACACCAGATGAAATTTCTCCAAACACTTTTTGGGTTTTGGAGGTCTTGTGTGTCTTAGCCCTTTCACAAAATCTTAGGGCTAGAGCACACCCGATGCTACCTCAAAATCCCTCTTAGCGAGGAGTGTGTTCTAGCAATACGTCCACACCAAGTATTGCAAGATATCGACATCGGCCTCTACGCTGCTGATGGTTGGCCTGTTGCCCTCCATCCACTGCGCTGCTGCTTCCTGTATTGCTGCCCATGTCACTACCACTGACACTGCTACATCCATACTGCATCTCCCTCTCAAATTGCTGCATCATGCTTCCCACTACTGCACTGCAACTCAGTTGCTGAGAAGTAAGCAACTGAAGGACCCCCGCCCAATCACTGATAGACAAGTCAGTCGGGTTGCACCTCATCACTAAAGCTCCCTTGGATGCTGCTTTGTGCTGTCCTCCTGAAGCCACTGCGCTACTACAACTCTGCACTGAGTAAGCACTGCCTCCTCTACGCCGTTGCTTCTACGTTACTGTTGCCTTTGCACTGTGTTGCTCCATCTGCAACGTCCCAACTCTGCCCTCCGTTTCACCATGATCCTCTGCACCCACTACTCTAGTCGTCCCCGCTACTGTCTTAAGGCTCCCGCAGCATGTATGTGATCCAAGATTTGGGCAACTCAACGATCCCACCATCTCCATCTGTAGCTGCTCTATAGATCAATGTCGCCCCACTTCTGTGGCTCATGAGCACTCATGGCTGCATCATCATCACTCCCATCGTCTCCCTTAGCTGCTGCAACCTTGGATTCAGAAGATCCCTTGTCCTTCTTCTTAGGACAATGGTTGGCGAAGTGTCCAAGTTCACCACAATTAAAGCATCAAACCTTGGATAGGTCCCTCTTCTTCTTCCCTTGCTGCCTCCTTTCCTTTGATGCAAGGGCTGCATCGTACTCCTCTTCTTTCTTTACTTTCACTGTTCTGCTACTGTTGATTTTCCTCTTGGTCATACTTCTGATTTCCTCCTGTCGGATGATTGATCACATATCTGCCTAGGATGGTAACATTGCCTTGCCCAAGATGCTTTGGACAAATGTTTCCCAATCCTTGGTGACTGCATTCAGGGTTGTCCTCACCTAGAGCCCCTCATCCGGATTCGTACCCATGGCAATCAGTTGATCTCGGATAGTCTGAAGTCTGAAGATGAACAAATCTATCTCCTCGCCCTTCTGCATCTGGAACAACTGCATTTGATTCTCTAGAAGCATTCTTCTTTTGACTGAGCCTCCCTGATACATCGTGTCCAAGGCTACCCACATTTCATTTGCAAGGTTCTTCCCAGCAATATGTGGGATGATGTGGTCTTTGATTCCGTCCATGATCAGGCGCTTTGCTCGTGCTTGATTCTCCCTGTACTTATTCAGAGGATCTGCATCGGTTGGCACAACTAGGACTCTCTCTGCATGGTTCTTGATGCTGTACTCGTCCAAGACTGTCAGCAACCTGGCCCTCCAGATAATGAATTTGGACATGCCGTCCAACCTGTCTTGATCTCTCAGTTCGTGAGACAACATCTTTGCTCAAATCTGTCAGAACAAATACTCCTCTCCCTCTTTCTGTTGCAACACTCGACAAAAATATTGGATATGGGTTTCTGGGCGATTAGAAACCCTCTATAGTATTTGTTCTCTCCGACAACTAATTTCCCTCCCAGAAATCCTCAGCCAAAAACAACTGAACAATTCGCTACGATCTCCCTCCTGATCGAATCTCAGATCTGTTTGGTGCAGATCTGCTGAGCAACTGTTCCCCTCCCGCTCTTTGTCAACTTAGCTAGGCATGATTTTGCTTCGACAGAATCTCCACCACACCAACAACTGCTGAAGATCTGAAGCTCTTCTTCTGGACCACAACAACTCTGCACAGCAACTCGAAACTGGACTGCGTCCCTCTGGTTGACTTTTGCATGAGCAAACTGACTTAGCGTAGCCTCTGTGCAGCGCAGGCTACTCTTGCGTCCCTCTGGAAGGCACTGCGATGTCTCTGCGTCAGCCCCTGCGTAGCCTCTGCTAGGACTGCGTCCTCCTGATGCTGTGCTGCTACCCTCGCCGGTACTCTGCTGCTACTTTGCAGCAAAAATTCCTTAAGCTGATTTGCTTGAGATCTAACTTGATCTGCAATGCTTTGATACCATGTGAAAATTTCTTAATCTAAGAAACCCTACTGGTAACCCCTGATTTACTTCTCCTACTTGATTAATCATACAAGTTATTAATTTGAATATTAAGAAAAACAATGAAGTAAACACCAATAGCAGCTCACACATACAAATCATTTATTGAATAGCACACTCGTATGAGAAAGTGACAGATTTTTCGGACAAATGTCCCCTGAAAAACTTAATGCGGGAAAACCGGTGCGGCAACTCTAGAGGGTTTATATTATTATGCAGAATCTGAATACAACAATCTGGGCACCAGACATGGTTGGCCCTACAGAGAAATTTCACAGCAATAAGTACCTTTCACTCGGAGACAAAATATATGGCTGTATCACACCCTCAAACAGGATTTACAGATCATGAGCCCCTTCTGGCCCACTGGAACCCTCAACGCTGCCTCTGCAGCCTTTGTGTCAGCCCTTAACTGGCCAACGTCCCCACTGCGTCACCTTGACTGGTGTTGCGCTGCCTTTGCGCTGCTCCGGCTAGGATTGCGTAACCTTGGCTGGTGTTGCACTGCCCCTGCGCTGCGCTGACTGGGTCTGCGTCACCTTGGCTGGGCTTACACAGCCTCTGCGTAGTCTCTGTGCGGAGCTGGCTGAACTGTGTCCTCCTAGTTGGCTCTACGCTGACTGATACTCACTGCCCCTTCGTCTTGCTGTATTCTTGGGCCTCGGCCTTGGATCAACTCATCCCTCACCGATCTATGCCCCTCACTGCACTGCAACTCGTTTCGAATTTCTCAGCAAAACCTTGCCCCAGAAATTCGACTTAGCTTTAGTGCTCTGCCAATGTGTGTGTGTCTCCAATTGACCCCAAGCCTTTCTCTTATACTTTTCTCGTTGACACATCAACGACCGTGATTTAATCTCTAATCGACGACTCAGATTAAAAGACTACTTGATCCGCGTCACTTAGAACATTTCATCACACGTGTTTAATTGATTCACTTTAATTTTTCTAATTCCCTAAGTTAGACTTAGGGTCCTCGTTAAAAAAACTAATTATTTTAATATCTCACACACTAGATGAAATTTCTCCAAACGCTTTCTAGGTTTTGGGTGTCTTGTGTGTCTTAGCCCTTCCACAAAATCTCAGGGCTAGAGCACACCCGATGCTAGTTCAAAATCCCAACAGTTGAGGTTGAACCAACGGACCCTCCTCAGACTGCGTAGCAGAAGGCAACTTGCAGGATCTTCTGAAGGCCTTGGCATATTTTCCCAATACACACCCTCTACAGACATCGTCCCGTTTGGTGCTCAATTCTGGAACTCCCGTGACAGTTTTCTTGAGAATCTTTAATGCCCCATGATGCAAATGCCCCATTCTTCTGTGCCATAGTTAGTTCAGTTCCATTTCATCGGCGCTGCCTATTAGTGCCATTGGGGATTCGAGATGTAACTTATAAAGTTTGTTGCTCCTTACTCTGATTTGTGCTTTCTTCTTCCAACTGGGGCGTTTGACATAAACTCTATTACCAATGAAGTAAGCGTCGTAACCTCTATTTTGAAGTTGAGACACTCAGAGGAAGTTCATTCCCATCTCGGGCACATGTAGTACATTAGTGGCCGGAAGCTTATTTCCAGCCTCGGTCTGAAATACTATGGTACCTCTTCCAATAGGGGTACATTTTGCTTTATTACCCATGGTAATTTTAAAGTTCATCTTCTCCTCTCGATAGTCGGAAAAGCATTCCCACACTCTCGTCATATGAGCAGAAGCTCCACTGTCAATGTGCCAGACCTCAGGTGATGCGGTGCTTGACACACAAGCAAATTCTTCTTCTAGTCTGGATGCCAGAACATAAACATTGTGATCCATCTGTTCTTTCATGCTTCTCTTCCTTTATGGAGAATTGCGTGAACCCCTCCGAGCTGCCACAGTAATGTCAGATTTCTGTTCACTTGCCGATTCTCTGGCTCTAATACCCATCTCTGGCTTTGATACCATGTGACATTTCAATCTAGAAATCTACAGTTGTAGTGATAGATTTATTTCTCCTACTTATTACTTCGATAAGGTATTTACAGAAATCTATCAGTAAACTTCTAAATACTACTGCAACATTCACAATTATTTATGTAGAGAAGTAAACGGTAAAGAACATAAGCATAAGAACCAATCACATGTACACACTTATTTTTCGACAATTATCCTTGGAAAAACCCAATGTGGGAAAACTGGTGCAACAGATGAGGGTTTTATTATTATTCTTTACCAAGTGAATCTTTACAAGGAATACACTGGCAGATATAATCAGAAAACCTCTGAGACAAAATTCTCGGCCTCTCCTGAAAATTTTTTGACACCCGGAAGAGCCTCTGACTTCCTCTGTGTCTGTCTGTGTGTTTCTCTGCGCAGTCCCTACAATAGATTGCGTCAGTCCCTATGGTGGACTGCGTCACTCTGCGTAGGCTTTGCGTGGGTTCACTGCATTGCAACTCTGCACTGCCTTCTGTGACCCTCTATCCTCGTGCTTAGTCACTGTTGACTTCCTCTTCTCCTTTTGCAACTCTCCCACTCTGAAATCGAATTCTATTCCTTCAGAATCGATCTCCTTTGGGTACTGAGTGTATGCCCGGCTTACTTTCCAAATGACCCTCAAGCCTTCTTTAATAATCTTCTCGTTGATGAATCAACGACCCATATTAGAAGTCTAATCAATCGCTAAGATTAAAATTTGACTTGATCTTCGTTCTTTAGAAGATTCACATTCTGTCTTATTAATACCCTTTAAATATTTAATTTCCCTAAGTTTAGACTTAGGGTCTCCATTAAAATAATTAATTATTTTAATAAGACATGAACCGAGTGGAATTTCCACAAACGGTTTCTGGGTTCTTTGGAATACTAATGTCCAAGTCTCACAAAGTTCGAGACTTGAAACACTTTCCGATGCTACAAAAATCAACAATAGAGACAAGCATAATGACTTGATTAGAGGCAATTCTGGGTTAGGCATGAAAGGGTCTACGCAAGGGGTCCAGGAGGATGAGTTTCTCAAGTCGAGTTGTGTTGGGGTTGCTTGGGGAGGAAGGGAAATCGCCTCAGATAATTTCGGCCAGATTTTCTTGCTATGGATTGCCAGTTTTTAGGCATTCAGATTGTACTCAGAATTTCACTACTGCTTAATAATATAAAACCCTGAGTTGCTGCACTAATTTTCCGAAGTTGGGTTTTTTAAGGGACTTTTATCCAAAAATAATTGTCAATTTTTTATGTGTGTGTGCCAATATTTTCTCAGATGCCAATCTATCTTCCGCAATATTTTTTATTTGTGAAGGTTGTAGTGTGATTAATTCGTTGTTGCCGTAGCAATGAACTGCTAAGTTAATTAACATTTAGAAGAATTAATTTCAGTTGTTGCAATAGGATTTCAGTAGTGAATTGTAATGAATAAAATAATGTAAATAGTGATTAATTAGCTAATTAGTAATTAGGTTGAAAGGCCATGTCTGATAAGACATGACCTTTCGTGAAGAGGTACCTGCGTAGGTATATAAGCAGGACTCGTTTGTAACATTCAATCATCTATCTCATTCATCATACTATCTAATATAATATTTGTATCCTCATGGATATCTTTGTATTCCAAGTCTTTTGGAGCATTTAACTTGAGAAGAAACTTTGTTCGCTTCATTTGGAATCAGAGTAGTTCGATCTTCTAGCCGCTCATCGTTGCACAGAGCTACGCTCCTCGGTCCAGGCCTTTGGCCATAAAAAATTCGTCAACATAGTTGTCATCGAAGCATTTCGCTACCAGTCTTGGAATTTCTCCATTTTCACTAGTAGGCCTTTGGCCAAAATTAAAAATTTGAAGAAATTTCACCAGTAGGCCTTTGGCCAGAATTAAAAATTTGAAGAAATTTCGCCAGTAGGCCTTTGGCCAAAATTAAAAATTTGAAGGAAAAAAAAGGGAACTTTTTGAAAAAAAAGAAGAAAAAGCAATATATATATATATATATATATATATAAGTAAAAGAAAGAAAAAAGAAAAAAAGAGATATATATAAAGTAGTACATATACGTACATACCAAGACAATTTAAAAATAAAAAGGAAAAAGAAAGAAGGAAGAGTGGATTATAAGGTTATTTTGTTTATTCTTTAAGTGATTTACAAGCTCGTGGTTTTAGAAGCCCATGGTATTTGCAAGGTAAAATAAGAACAAAAGGAAAAAAAAATCTCTGTGTGAATGGTAAGCTACGTTGCACGGGTTCCCGCACCCGGGGGTGGGGTTCCCGAACCCGCACCGGGTTTCCGCACCCAAGTACCGGATTCTCCGCACCCAAGTACCCTGAAGAACCCAAACGAACCGGGTTCTTCTCAGAAGAACCGGGTTCTTCAAAAAAAAAATTTGGGTTCTTGGGTTCTTTTGGTATGAAGAACCCATCGTTTGGGTACTTAGAACCCGAATTTCAGGTTCTTCAGGGTTCTTCATGAACAATTTTTTCAAATATATAATTTTTTTTAAATGATTAAAAATTAAAAAATTTAATTAAATTTTAATAAATATTAAAAATAAATTATAATTTAATAAAATAGAGTTTGTTTAGTCTTAAATTCTCCACCCTCTTCATTCCGCACGCTGCTTCCCATTCTTTCTCACCGCCCAACATTCCACTGCTCGCAAACACAACATTCTCTGCTATCGAACCATTTTCCTCATCCCTCTTACGTCGTCGTAGCATCATTAACCCTGCAAATAAATGCACTCAGAAAACGAAGCGATCATCCGTCGAGCCCAATCCTTCTTTTGCCGTGGACGTTAACTTACACAACAAAACGCACACAAAAAAAGAGTGTGGCTTTCGACCTGCATAGTTTCTCTGCTACCGAGCCTTCAGATTCTGCTTTGCGTCAACATCGGGCTCCTCCTCCCGTCGCCCAACCTGAAACTCACGCAGATAAGAAATATCATATGTATGCGTTGATTTGTTTTGATCGGATTCATTTTGCGTGCATAAGGGTTTAGTATAGTTTAGGTTTAGATTTGTTAATTTTTAATTTTGTTAGTTTAGATTTAAATCTTAGTTTTTATTCATTCTGCTTTTGATAGCGTTAGTTTTAAAATAGTTTTATTTTATGATAGGTTTTAGATTTCGTTTTTTTTTAGTTTGACTCTTAGTTTTAGATTTTTTGGTTTAGTTTTAGTTTAGAGCGTTAATTTGGATATAAAAATTTTGAAAAATAAAAAATTATAAAATGTAAAATTCAAAAAATATTTTAAATTTTTGTTCTTAGAGTTTGTTTAGTCTTAATTTTCATTAAATTTATAATTTATAAATTTAATTTATAAAATATAGTATTATATATGATATATAAATTATAATTTATAATTTATAATATATATTAATATAAAAATACCCAGACGAACCCACGCACCCTGTTTCAAAAAATGCCGTCCCCGTCCCCGTCCTCGCACCCGCACCCACGTTTCCTGGCAACATAGATGGTAAGTTTACTTTTACGTAGAGAACATTAACCGAGTCAAATACACATGGACATATATTCTATAGGTGAATATAGGTGAATAACCACGTTTCACTAGGGTTGTAACTTTTCAAAACAAAAAACAAAAAGAGTTAAAAAAAAATCAATTGTTAAAAAAAAAAAAAAAAAAAAATTATTAATAAAAATAAATAAATAAAACTAGAATTTACTTAGTCAAATAACTCATCACTAAAGGAAGACTATATTTAAGGTTATATAAAGGAAGTAATTTAAAAAAAAAAAAACTAAAGGAAAAATATTATTAAGGATTTCTTAAAATATTAAGGAATCATTATTAAAGCTGGAAGGTAAATAAAAGGAAAAAGAGGTTATTAAAGGTTTAAGTATTGGAAAAGTGGAAAATGAGATAAATCATTATATTCTAAAGATTTTATTTAAAAAGGGAATATATACATATATAAAAGAATTTGATTCTCTTTTAAGAACGATTCATTACTAAAGATTGAAGGAATCATAGTAAAGGATATTGGCAAGAATAATTAAGCTTGAGGGTTTATTAAAGGGAAATAATAATATTTTATTATAAATATTAGGATGGGTTACCCTTAAAAACCCCGAAGTTATCTGACAAAATGGCATCCAAAACAGAACTAAAAGAGGGAAGATTTCCAAAAAAAACTTATATGTGTGTCGATGCGCTAATTGAAATCAAAGGGTCACTTGCGGGAAAAGAGGTTCTCATATCTATCGATTTTACTCGAAAGAATAATTATGTTAGTACCGAATGTGATAACCAATTAGAGATCCTTGAATCAAATTTAATTGAAGCAAATTCATTTAATGCAAATGATAAACAATACAACATAGAGAATTTACACCTAAGTATTGGGGAGTATTCCTTTGTCTCGCAATTCATCGTTAAAACCTTATTTTCCAATAATAGTGATATAGTTCTGGGTTCGCTCTAGATGGAATCACTAGGGTCATTCATCTTTAATACGAAAAAAAAGTTTTTGACATTCTCCTACAAAAAGAAGAAAATAACGCTGCAGGACGTTAACTTGAAGCCAAATTTCGTGATGCCTGAAGACGTAGAAGAAATTTCGAAAGTAATTTTCCAAGAAGGTAAAAAGGTGATACAAAATATGTAGAAGGAAATTGATAAAATCACAACTAACAAGAATGAAGAAGTTGCTCGCCTCAAGGACCACAACGATAAATTACTAATGCAAATTAAGAAGCTGAAGAAAAACAAGAAGTTGTTGGAAAACAAGGTGCAACAACTTGTCGAAAATAAAGCATCGAAATCTCCAAATATATAAGTTCAAATTGAAGACAAAACAGACATTGATATAGTAAATGTCACAACTCAAGAAGAAGACAAACAAGTTGCAAAAGATACAAACTTCGATGTTGCAGTTCAGGCAAGGAACATACTAAGTGAAGGTCCTGTCACCTACTCAATAACATCCTCGCTAAAAGAAAATCAAAGTCAAACCAAAAAAGTTCCCTATCGACATCCAAATCACGGGAGCAGACAAGTCAATCAAGCTATGTATTCAGAACAAAAACATGCTGATATTTCGAAGAATACTAACGAATCATCACAAGTTGCCAGTCGTCGTAAGATTCTATAGAAGATTGATTTAGGATGGTCCGATCCATTCTCAGTGCGACAATTTTGTTTGTCACTTAGAGGATCATATCAACTTGTATCGACGAGGATAACTGCCCCGAGACGAGAAGATGTTCGTAGTAGGAAAAGAAATTGAGGCCTTTCATCGACAAGCTTTGAGGACAAATCTTTTTGAGGGGAAGACAATGTAATAAATAAAATAATGTAAATAGTGATTAATTAGTTCATTAGTATTTAGGTTGAAAGGCCATGTCTGATAAGACATGACCTTTCGCGAAGAGGTACCTGTGTAGGTATACAAGCAGGACTCATTTGTAACATTCAATCATCTATTTCATTCATCATACTATCTAATATAATATTTATATCCTCATGGATATCTTTGTATTCCAAGTCTTTTGGAGCATTTAACTTGAGAAGGAACTTTGTTCGCTTCATGAATTTTCACAACAAATAGAGGTTGTTTTGTACCTAGCAAAGAGTATGTTCTGTTGTTGACTCATGGTCTAAATTGACTGCTAGCATCAGTCCTTGATTCTTTGAGGGTGAAGCATATTGAGGAGAGGTGACATGTAATGAACTCAATTAATATAATGAAGCTAGTTATGACTTTAATTGATATAATCAACCTAGTTATAATAATAGATCAACATTCATCTCAAAGGTCATGTCTATTCAACATGTGAGTATTCCATGTACATATATATAATGCCACATGTCAATTAATATCATCACATCTCACCATTCATATTATCAGTTATTACTTTAATCCTATTTATATTGGATATTTGGTTTAAGGGAGAAAGGTTAAAAATATATATATATATCAAGAGGTTGTCTAAGATAAGAATCCTGCTATGATGGTGATACAAGAAACAAGAATGATAGAATGAAGAGCATGTATTGAAGAATATCATATATTCCCAGGGAACCACTAGAAGGTTATGGCAAACACTGTAAATGAGGAATTCTACAATGTTGGATCGTTATGAGCTAGGGATTCCAATAGAATATGAAATTAGAAAACATAGTAAATGGATAATTTTAGCAACTTCTGAAGGCACAATCTCTTCCATGTAGTAAAGATCATTAAGTTTCATTACAGTGAACCGACAAATTTTTTTTTGAATAGTAAATAGAACTCATTTCTTGAATGTACTTGATGTGCATATCAAGGTCAATCTCACTTCTTCTTTATAGTAGTATATTTTTATGGCATTGAACCTTTTAGAAAGACAGACTGTATAGGCATTGAACCTGTTGTGAATTAGACGTCTAACAACAACAGTTCTAATAGCAGAGTAGTTGGTGAATCAGCTGTTATGCTAAATTCCAATTGACAACTGGTCAGCCATTGTAGCCTAGACTTATAAGTTATGAGCATTATGGATTTTACTTTATTATTTGATTGATTGGAAGGTTATAGAAATAGTTCAGCAGAATCACAAATCGCAGAAATAGGACTACCTGGGTTGCTTTTAGTTGTACACTCTTTCTTCTGTTGATGTGTTTATTTTCAAGATATAAGTGCAAGCTTTTATAAATGTTGTTTTGAATCTGTAAATTGCCCAGCATTTTGTTAATATCACTGTTGTCTGCTGATAGAACCTATGTAGATTGAATTTTATAGAGTTTTATTTTGTTGTTGAAGTACAAGAATAGGTCATCTCCCAATGCGGGCATTGGTTCCAAAAGTATTATGTTTTAATGTGTAAATGTGCCATTATTTCTGCATATATTTAATTTGATCATTCCATTATATTAGGATTTATCTGGAAATATCTTGCAGTTTTATTATGTATTATATGAATTTATTATGTTTTGTAGCTCCCATTTTGAGCTTGTACTCATGGTGTTGACATTTCTGCAGGGAGAATGTGGTGTCACTGTCGAATGGTTTATTTGCCAATGTCATATCTGTATGGGCGGAGATTTGTGGGGCCTGTAACTCGAATTATTATGTCTTTAAGAGAGGAGCTTTATACAGTGCCTTATGAGAAAATAGATTGGAATCAAGCACGTAACATGTGTGCAAAGGTTGCATCTTTCTCTTACATTATTTTCTGTTGTTGTCGCAGTGGTTATTGCTTTAAGGATTGTTTTAGTTGTTTTGTTGTTGCTAAGTTATGATACAAGCAATATCGGAATGAGCACTTAAAAAAAGGAACTCGTTAACTTCAATAGATTTAATTATGCAATAAATACCATTGCTGTAAAATGTCAAGCCCTGAAACTCTTAGAGATTTAGTTATGATCAGATAAAGATAAGATAACATAGTTTTATTAATGTCCTCGGGTGACAACAAGAGTAGGTCAATGGGACTAAAAGATACATCTGGTGTAAATACAAGACATGTGGGAGTGGAATGGTGTACATTGTTGTTTGTCAGGAGCTTATTTGATTTTTAGTGATCCTTAAAGAAAACTTCCTCATGAATCTATGTAAGATTAACTTGAATGAATCCTTAATTGTTGGTCTGTTGAAACTTGAAACACACATACACTTAGTTGGAGGAAGACTAGTAATATTATCTCCTTTAGGATTGTTGATCACTCTGTCAACTACCCTATAGCAGTACACATTTTTTCAAAGCATTCCATAATGTTCAAGCTGTCAGACATCTAGATATCATCATCATCTTTCAGCGGTTTTGTCAAAGTTGTAAACCCAATCCAAATTCTGCTTCTCTGTATGGCTGATTCTAGTATGTTCATAAAGCCTTGTAAAACACCTAGGTAAGCTTAAGATTTTCTGCAAAGATTTTCACTCTAGGGTGTTTTTAAATTTTAACCCTTCGCCAATTATTTGTGTTTTGTAAACCCTTATAATTGACAGAGTTTTTCTCCCAAATATACCCCAAAGCTAGAGTGGGGGTCGATGGTGATGTCTTAGGTGAGTCCTAGTGAATAGAGTCGATGTAAATTGTCATACTAGATCATGTTTTGAGTCTTTCAGAATTTGGTTAAGTTTAAATGTCTAATGTTAATTATTAAAATTTCCCACTTGTCGGGATTTTAATAATTATTTTGATGCAAAAGGTAAAATGTAATATCTATAGAAGTTGATGAGGGTAGAGTACTCATAATTAAAACCTCTACACCTCAACATTCTATTTAGATAAAATATTGAGGGTTGAAATCATGTCTGTCCCCTCATTAATTTATTTTCTTTTTTCCCGCAAAAAATGGCTAAAAATTGCCTGGAAAATGGTCAGAAAAATTAAATGAGAGAATAAAATTCTCCAAGTGGAAAAATCAAATTATTGAGAAGATGGTTTGAAAGACTCATTCCCGAGGAAGATTGGTCCAAAAGGAATTTGTTGGTCAACAAGAAGAATTATTTCCAAGAGAAAAATCGTTTTTTTAAAGGAAATTGATTTTTTGGTCCAGTGGTCAAATTAAATGAGGAAAATTTTAAGAAAAAATATTTGAAGAAAAATGTTTTTTGGACTGGGATCACAATTATCTCCATCAACTAAGGAGATTGAATTTTTGATCAAGGTGATCAAGGGTGCAAATCAAGTCTTGTCATGGATCGAGCTCCAGTTAGCCATTTTCTCTTGGGATCAAGTCAAAGGTGTGCACATCTCTGGACCTAGCCATTTTCCACTTGGAAGGGGGTCTAGTTCCCTCATTTTTCTATATAAGGAAACCTAAGGCTCCTCACTGTAACATCTTTGGATGGTGAATTGGCTTCGAAAGCTCTGTAATATTTTTCTCTGATTAATAAAAGCAAAAGTCTTTGGGGGTTACACTATGGTGTATTTCTCCAGTCTCATGGTAATTTTGTTCTGATCTGTGCTTAATCTTCTACTGAGATTTTATATTGTTAGTTCTAAACTTCTATCTGACTTTGGGATTTATTAGTGTATAATTATTTTTCTCTATTATTTGGGTTGAGTAAACACTGATTATTAGGCAGATCTAGTGGATTTTAGCTGAATCCCTAGACTCCCTTTTCCCTGTGCCAATGAATCCCAGTGGATCTAACAAATCTTTCAAGTGTGTTGAAATTTTTATTTAATCAGATTTCAAGTACTTGGCAAAGTTTTAGCTTAACCAACCAACTACTTGAGGCATGAAGGCTAAGGGCCCATAATGGGTTTTCTCAAAGACTCGTCATTAAGAATACTTTGAAGTGAGTTTGCTACCATTCACTCTAAAGGAGAAATTCTATTTAAATTCATCTACTCTTTTATCCATGACACTTTAATGAGTAGATTTGCTATAAGAGCTTTAATCATTGTAAATTTGTAAATAGATTTTTGTATATATTTTTCTCTAACCCTTGTATATATTTCTCTATCTTGTATATATCGATTGGGGTTTATATTTTGTTTGCCTTTGTAGATCTGAAGAAGGGTTTCGCTTTAGATTTGTTTGTTGGTGGATGGGCTCAACGAAATCAAAGAAAAATCAAGTTTGGTGAAGAAGAATAATAAAGAAACCCTCATTTGTTGCACTGGTTTTCCCACATAGGATTTTTCCGGGGACATTTGTCCAAAAATAATCGTGT
The DNA here is from genome assembly GCA_034641835.2 of Pinus albicaulis. NCBI lineage: Eukaryota > Viridiplantae > Streptophyta > Pinopsida > Pinales > Pinaceae > Pinus > Pinus albicaulis. The sequence goes on from CM076570.1 coordinate 29,874,389, forward strand.
CATTCTTGTGCTTGTATTTCTTTATATCTTGTCTCAGTATTTTAATTGTAAAGGCTGCAGTAGAATTTATTTCGATATTTACCAAAGTAATTTTTGTAAATAACTTGTTACTGGGATAATAAGTAGAAGAAATAATATCAGTCATTGCAGTTGGATTTCAATTTAGAAAATTTCACATGGTATCAGAGGCCTCCAGAGAAAAGAATAGCATGATGGAAGTGTTGACCACACTTTGTCAATGACCCCAGAGCAATACACCCCCATTTTTTCAAATGGGGCTTATCATGTTCGAGGTTCGCGTCATTTAGATTTCATCGATAGACGACATTTTGTTATAAATGATGTAAACCCATTCTGCATGTTATGATGTAAATGATCTAAGTAAGACCGTCAATGTATGTAATAACCTAGGTAAGCCTAGTATGTTGGTGATGATTTCTATCCTAGGAGGTTTTTTGTCTCACTGATTCACGTAAGTGATCGGCAGAGTTTTTCCCTCTAGCCTCACCCCAAAGCTAGGGTGGATTTTGTCATCAGCATGCTAAGTGAGTCCTAGTGTTTTCTATTGAGTCCTTGTAAAAGTAGTTTGAGCGACTTGGTCTACTAGATCATGTCTTGAGTCGCAGAATTGGGTATTTATTTGAGGGTCTATACAAATGGGTATTCCCCCTTCATGTGTCTAAATGTATTATCTTATGTAAAGAGGGTTGGAAAAATAATTAAAATCCCCTCTCAGTCAATTAATTAAATTTTCTGGTCAATTAATTAAAAAATCAAAAGCCAAAAATTTAATTAATTTAGGGTTCTAAGTTAGGATAAAATTCTTCAAAGGCAAAATTCGTTGGTTCTTAAAAAATGAATTTTTAAAAGCCCCAGGTCAAGGGGATATTGAGAATTTTGAGAAATTTTGGACCCTTGGGCCTAGGTGGTTAAGTCAAAGTCAAAGTCAAAATTTTGGGGTAATTAACTCAAAAATAGTATTTTTGAGTTAATTAAAATGGATTTAAATTATAAATTCGTTTTTTCCCCAAATTTATAATTTCGACGGTCCAGATTAAAAGATGATTAAATCTCATCAACGACCGAGATTATTTTGACATGGATCAACCGAACTGGTCGTTGGAGATTTTGTCCTATAAAATAAAAGGTCTTTGTCAGTCTTGAGTCATCCGATCTTAGAATCGTGCACTTGTCTTGGAAGCTCTTGGTAATTTTCTTTGATGAATAAAGCATAAAGACTTTGGGGTTACAAATTTTGGTGTTCCTTTTCCAGATCTATGTGGTGATATTGTCTCAAACTCTGCTACTTTATTTGGTATTTTATGGTTGATGATCTTCATGGATTAATCTGCATACAGGTATCTTGTGCAGTTTTTTGGGTTCATAAAATGACATTTTGATTTTTTTTGAAGGATCTCATGTTATTTTCTTAAATCTCCATCGATCTAAAGTTCAGATCTAAGTGTGCAGGGATTTTTTTTTTTTTTTTTGATTTGAGCATCTGGGGAAGTCTTCAGTTCGATCAGCTGACTCTCAGATTCATAAATTTGAAAAAACCCATTATTTCTAATTACCTGAAGCTATCTTACGGAATTGTGTTTTTTACAGGGTTTTAAGGCTTGTGCCTCTCTTTAAAATTTTAAATCTCTAAAAACTATGTTAAAATGGATTCAAATCTGGCCATGAGGGCCTCAGATCTATAAATTAGTTTGTAAATTTGTAATTTTTTAAGGCTGTAAGGGTTTAATATTTTCTTGGTGTATATATCTTCAGGATCTGACTAGTTTCTTGCAGGTTGTAGGTTCTACTCAGAAATTTTCTTAAGATCTGAGCCAGATCCAGCCCCCAAGGGCCAGATCTGGCCTCAAATCGCCTCTGTGGGCAAATTTGGACGTTATTGGATTCAAAGAACATTGAAAATATGAATTTGCAGGGAAAAATTTTAATTTGACTGGGTTTGATTACTGCATAATTCTGCCTCCAGCCTACGCTTCATTTTTCCTTGCTGTTCGACGTCTCCTCTTCATCAGCAAATCTCTTTTTATTTGCCTGTCCATCCTTCATCTCTACGCTGCTCTCATTTCTCTGTATTGCATTCAACGCTGTCGTTGATCTTTGCCTATCCGAGCCTTCATTACCGTCGAGCTCCCTCGCCCTCATTATCTGATGTGTATCCCTTTGCCCTTGCCGTCTGCATCGACCTCCTTTTCTTTCATTCGACCAGCTCTCTCCTTACCGTCCAACCAACTCTTCGAGCCCTCATCCGTCTTCCGCAGCCAACTTCTCTACCTGCATTTTTTCCCGTGTCCAAGTTGCTCCGGCCTCCATTGCCGTCGAGCCCTCATTTCTGCAAGCCGTTGACCTTCCATCGTCGTCCGTTTTCTCTTTTCCCATCGACCTGCAAAACAATATCTGAATGCACACATAAAAATTTACACATTTATGCGTTAAAATTTTTGAAGTCTGATTCTTTTTTTTTGAAGGTTTTGGGTTAGGCTTAGTTTTAATTTCGATTTGTTAGTCGTAGATTTTAATGATCGTTAGTTGTTTAGTTTTAGGTTCAGTTAGAATTAAAATTTTTATGTCGTAGTGTTAGTCGTAGAGTTAGATTTAGGTTTGTTTTATTTTATTTTAGTTCTTAATTTACGATAGCGTAGGTTTAGTTAGATTTTAAAAAATTTCGATTTTGTTTCATTAACATTTGTTTAATTTTTTTAGTTTTAGTTTTAAGTTTAGCGTTAGTTGTTTTATATTTTAATTTTTAATTGTTTTCATTTAGATGTTAGAATTCGATTTTGTATTTGAAACTTTAATTTTAATTTAATCTTAGTTTAATTCTAACTTAGTTTTAATTTAGTTTAATTTTAGTTTGGTTTCGATTTTGTTTAGTTAGGTTCTAATTTTAGTTTTATAATTTGATTTTTTTTTTTTAAATTTTAGTTTTAGATTTAATTTAGTTTAAGTCTAACTTTAGCTTTAGCTTTGTTTAGATTTTAGATTTAGATTTTTTTTTGTTTGTTTGTTTTAGATTTAAAAAATAATAAAAAATATAAAAATTTCAAAATTCTAAAAAATTTCTAAATCCTATAGTCAAATGAGCCTAAAATTTTCTATCTGAAGTTTGACTGTGGAGCATTTTAATTTTTGAACTGGGTTATTTGAAACATCATAATTTTGAAAAATTTTCAAGCATCTGGCATTTATCTTACTGATCGTTTCATGATAAACTTCGTTGTTGGCTTCAGTATTTGAATGAATGGTTGTGGTGCTTTTCATTGAACATCATCGAATATCATTTGTATTTTCATAGCAACAGTTACACATCTAATACTTAACTTTAATTGCATTTAACTCCATAAGGCACTGGTTTTAATATAATTGATTTTGGAAATATCGTTAATCTTATCAATTATTTGGTGTTTTAGATGTGTCTCCTAGATTGGTTGATTTGCAACCAATTCTTATCCTTCATTTCTGTTAGGGTCTACCTCCCTTAGCTTGCAAGGAGATAGCTTAGATAGAGAGATTGGGGATAAAGGTGACAGCCCCCGATCTGAGACGTTGTCGCAGTGCCTAGACATTCTGTGCGACAACAGGAAGATCATGACATTTCCGAGTTATTTTTCAGATTGGAAGAAGAATTTGCTTGTTGCATCAACCAATGATTGGTACAATGATAGCAGGGCTTCAGCTCATATGACTAGAGTACGAGAATATTTCTCGAGCTATCAAGAAGAACAATTGAACTTCCAAATTACTATGGGAAACAAAATGAAGTGTACCCTAGTAGGAAGAGGGACCATAGCATTTCAAATAGAAGAAGGAGATAGCCTCCGAGCCATGAATGTGCTGCATGTGCCAGGATTGGGAATGAATTTAATTTCAGTGTCTGAGTTGCAGGACAAGGGATATGATGTGTACTTCATTGGAAGGAAAGTATACATCAAACATCCAAGCAGGAAGAAAAAAGGCTCAAATTCAAACTCGAAGCAACATACTTTAGAGGTTGCAGCTCAAGTCTCCAATGGCACTGGTAGGCAACGATCTCAATGGTGAAAGGGAGTTGAATGAGTTATGGCATAGACGAATGGGGCATCTACACCATGGAGCTCTGAGAATACTTAGAGAAACTATTACAGGAGTTCTAATCTTAAGTACCAAGCACGATGATGTATGCAGAGGGCGCATACTAGGGAAGTACGCTAAAGCAACATATTCCAGAAGCAACAATAGGGCACAAAGTGTATTGGGGCTAATACATAGATATTTGCGGTCCAATGTCTACTAGAGCTCCTAGTGGTGGCGAATATTTTGTCACCTTTATTGATGACCACTCCAGGAAAACTTGGATCTACTTCATAAAGACCAAGGATGAGGTCTTTGATCAGTTCAAAGAATTCAAAGCTCTGGTTGAAAACCTGACAGGGAATTGCGATAAGATAATGGTGGAGAATATACTGACAAGGACTTCACAAAATTTGGCGCAAGAGAGGGCATCAAAAGAGAATGGACGACTCCATATAATCCAGAGCAGAATGGAGTTGCAGAGCGAAAGAACAGAACTATTGTAGGGGCCATAAACAATGTTGTATGACCAGGAATTTCCTAAGTTCTTATGGGCAGAAGCATGCAACACAACAATATATATCCAGAATAGGACTACTCATAGAGCATTGGGCAAGAGAATGCCTGAGAGTGTCTTAATAGGATAGAAGCCAGAAGTGAGTCATTTCAGGATATTCAGAACTATGGCGTATTGTCACATTCTAGATGAGAAGCAGAAAAAATTAGATCTGACTACAGAAAAGGGGTTTCTCGTAGGATACAGTGAGACCTCGAAGGCATACAAAATCTACATTCTAAGCAGCAGGAAGATCGTAGTCAGACGAGATGTAAAGTTCATGGAAGACAGAGCTTTTAGGAAATCTCGAGAAATGCCTATTGGAGAACAGTCTGAAGATGTTCCTCTTGTACAACAGCAACAGGGAGAAGAACCGATAAGTGGACAAACATCTGGATCAAGCACAGTAAACAACACCAGTATTTCCTTAGGTGAGGGAAATCTAGATAGTTCACAACAGATGGAACAACAGAAAGAGGAAATGATTGAGCCACCCACCACTAGTGGCAGAACTAGTGGAGAAGTACGCTAGGCGCTAAGGGATGCAAAGGAGTTTGTTGGGGTTCCTAGAACCAAGAAAAGGTAGCGTAGACAACCTGACAGATACCAAGCCGTGGTAGCACAGGTTGAAGAACCCTCTAGCTTTAAGGAGGTCGTCAACATCAAGTTTGGGTGGATGCCATGGTAGAAGAGTACAGTTCTATCATGACAAATGATGTTTGGGAACTTGTACCTAGACCAGAGAACAAATTAGTTATAGGTCCGAGGTGGTGTGAAATTTTCGATCTTGAAAATACTATTTATTTTGCCTACTTATTTATGATAATTTATTCACAAATGCTTCAGTAAATATTGAAATAAATACAACTGCAATATTCACTTTAATCAAAAGCAGAAGAAAAAATAGAACACATATAACACAATAGAAACAACCACATGAACACAATTATTTTAGGACAATTGTCCCCAGAAAAACCCAATGTGGGAAAACCGCTGTAGCAGATGAGGGTTTATATTATTCTTCAGCAGTGAAAGTTTTTTTACAGATAATATGACGAGCATAATATTTAGCATACACCTGAGATGAATTTCTCGGGCACTCTGGAAAAGTCCCGACACGCGGTAGGCATACCTCCTCCCTTTGGCGTCACTCTGCAAGGCCCCTCTGTGCAGTCACTGCGCTGCACTGCGTCACTTTGCGTGGAGGGTCAGTGTTGCCTCCTCTTCGTCTTCCTTCTGCCTTCTTCTATCACTGCTAACTTCTCTCTACTCCTTCTGTCTCTGCAATCCAACCTCTACAACTTCACTCTATGAAATCAAATTCTCTTACTTCAAAATCGATTTCCTTCAGGTACTGAGAGTGTGCCCGACTTACTTTGCAAATGACCCTCAAGCCTTCTCTTATAGTCTTCTCGTTGATGAATCAACGACCTAGATTATATCCTTAATCAATGGCCCAGATTAAAAAATGACTTGATCTTCATTTTCTAGAAGATTCGCACTCTGCTTTATTAATACCCTTTAATTATTTAAGTTCCCTAAGTTTAGACTTGGGGATCACTTTAAAATAATTAATTATACCTCCTCCCTCTGCGTCACTTTGCTTGGCCCCTCTGTGCAGTCACTGCGCTGGACTGCATCACTCTGCGTGGAGGGTCAGTGCTGCTACTTAGCGCTGCCTCCTCTTCGTCCTCCTTCTGCCTTCTTCTATCACTGCTGACTTCTCCCTACTCCTTCTGTCTTTGCAACTCAACCTTTACAACCTCACCCTCTGAAATCAAATTCTCTTACTTCAGAATCGATTTCCTTCAGGTACTGAGAGTGTGCCCGACTTACTTTGCAAATGACCCTCAAGCCTTCTCTTATAGTCTTCTCGTTGACGAATCAACGGGCCAGATTATATCCTTAATCAATGGCTTAGATTAAAAAATGACTTGATCTTCATTTTCTAGAAGATTCACACTCTGCTTTATTAATACCCTTTAATTATTTAATTTCCCTAAGTTTAGACTTAGGGATCACTTTAAAATAGTTAATTATTTTAATAAAGCATGATCCGAGTGGAATTTCCACAAACGATTTCTGGGTTCTTTTGAATACTGATGTCCAAGCCTCTTCCCAAAGTATGAGACTTGGAACACTTTCCAATGCTACAAAAATCAACACTCTCTCTTAGCAAGGAAAGTGTTTCACCAACTGTATTTGCTCTGACCTGAAGCATTTGTTGCACCGCTGATGTCTTGGCTACTGCCCCTCATCTCTGCACTGCTGCCCTCTGTATTGCTGCCTGTGACACCACCTCTGCCATTGACTCATTCGTATTGCAGCTCCCTCTAAATATGAAGATCACCCATTCCTCTACTGGAAAGGGTTCTCGACCATCCACATCTTTTCCCTGAAGTTAGTAAACTTAATCTTACCCAGAGCCTTTGTGAGGATATCTACCACTCGTTCTCCTGTAGGAATATACTTCAACTATATAACTCCTCTTTGGACATAGTCTCTGATGAAGTGGCACTTAATGTCAATGTGCTTCGACCGGTCATGAAACACATGATTCTTAGAGAGCTTGATGCAACTCTGGTTATCACACAAAATTCTGGTCGGTTCCATCCTCTTCTTGAGCAAGTTCAAGAGCAGTTTACGAAGCCATATGGCCTCGCACGAAGCTATGCTTTCTGCCATATATTCAGCCTCGGCTGAGCTCAGTGTCACAAATTTCTTTTTCCTATTGCACCGGGCAGTCATTCCTGATCCGAGACTGAAACAGTACCCACTAGTACTTTTCCGATCCACTGGGCTTCCAGCCCAATTTGCGTCAGTGAACCCACTCAACTAGATTTCATTGCTTTTGGTGTACTTCAACCCATACTCCACTGTCCCCTTCAAATATCTGAGAACATGTTTGGCTGCTGCCTAGTGAGCCCTCCTTGGTTTTACCACGAACTGGCTGAGGGTATTCACTGCATAACAGATGTCTAGTCTAGTGTTGACCAGGTACATGAATGATCGTATGAGCTGCCTATACAAGGTAGGGTCAGCCTCATCATCCTCGGACGTGTCTATCTTCTTCCAGTTTGTAATCATTGGTGTAGGCATGGGTCTACAGTCCTCCATCTGAAACCTCTTCAAGATCTCTGTAGTGTATCTTCCTTGCCCAAAGAAGATTTCTCCCTTCTGCTGCCAGACCTCCAAACCAAGAAAATAATGCATCTTCCCTAGATCCTTCATGTCGAATTCAGTAGCCAGATTCTCCTTGCAGTATTTGATGAGCTTAGATGATCCAGTCAAGAACATATTATCTACATATAATACCAGAATTAGCGTCTCATCCCCTACTCTTAGATAGTAGAGGTTGGGATTTGTGTCAATCTTGACAAGTCACATCTTTTGTAGGTAGCTATCAATTCGCCCATACCATGCTCTGGGGGCTTGCTTCAGTCCGTACAAGGCCTTCTTAAGCCCACATACATGAGTCTTTTGCTCATGTGTCTCAAAGCCCTCTGGCTGTTCTATGTACACTTCCTCTTCTATCACCCCAATCAAGGATGCTGTCTTGACATCCATCTGGTGAATCTCCCATCCCATCTGCACTGCAAGAGAGATGATGGATCTGATTGAAGTGTACTGGGCTACAGGGGCAAAGGTTTCTTCATAATCAATCCCTTTCTTCTGTGCATACCCCTTAGCCACGAATCTGGCCTTGAACTTCTCTATGCTGCCATCTGCAGCATACTTGATCTTGTAGATCCACCTTGATCCTACAACTGATCTGTTCTGTGGTCTGGGGACTACTTCCCACACATCGTTTGTCACGATGGAGCTGTACTCCTCCACCATGGCATCTACCCACACCTGATGTTGAGCTGCCTCTCGAAAACTAGAGGGTTCTCCGACCTGTGCTACTAGTGCCTGGTATCTGTTAGGTTGCCTACGTTCCCTCTTCTCATATCTAGGGGCTACAACAAATTCCTCTGTATCCCTCAGAGTCTGTTGGAGCTCTTTGCTCGTCCTTCCATTGGTGGTAGGTGGATTTACCTACTCTTCTGCTTGCTCTGCTTCGGAAGAACTTTCCTCAGAATCCTTGTGCCGTGGAGAGGCACTCGAGCCATCTTTTGTAGGCTGCTATGGCTATACTAGCGGATCCTCCTCAACCTGCGTATCTGTAGCCATCTCTCGGGATCTCCGGAAGGCTCTCTCCTCCATGAATTTCACATCCCGCCTTACTATGATCTTCCTGTTTTTTGGAATATAGATGCGATATGCCTTCGCATTTTCACTATATCACACAAGATAACCCTTCTCCGCAGTCTGATTTAATTTCTTTCTCTTCTCATCGGGTATGTGACAATACGCTATACTGCCAAATATCCTGAAGTGGCTCACCTCAGGCTTGCTGCCAGTGAACACACTCTCATGAGTCAGTTTCCCCAATGCTCTATGAGGCACCCTGTTCTGCACATACAATGCTGTATTGCAGGTTTCTGCCCACAGAAATTTGGGCATGTCTTGGTCATATAGCATTGCCCTCGCAGCTTCCACAATGGTCTTGTTCATCCTTTCTACAACTCCACTATGCTCTAGATTGTATGGAGCTCTCCATTCTCTCTTGATGCCTTCCTTTGCGTAGAAACTTGTGAAGTCTTTATCAATATACTCTCCACCATTATCTGATCGCAACTTCTTGATCTTCTTTCTGGTTAAATTTTCTACCAAAGCCTTGATTCTTTGAATCGCTCAAAGACTTCATCATTGGTTTTGAGAAAGTAGATCCATGTTTTTCGGGAATGGTTATCAATAAAGGTAGCAAAATATTTTGCACCACTAAGAGCAGTCATGGACATTGGTCCGCAGATGTCTGAGTGTATCAACTCCAATACACTCTTGGTCCTATTGCTGCTTCTTGGAAATGCTGCCTTGGCAAACTTTTCTAGTATGCACCCACTGCAGACATCGTCTTTCCTTGTGCTGAGTTCTGGAGCTCCCATGACAATCTTCTAGAGGATCTTCAAGGCTCCATGATGTAAATGCTCCATTCTTCTGTGCCATAATTCATTCAGGTCTCTTTCATCCGTACTGTCGATTATTTCCATTGGGGACTCGAGTTGTAGCTTATACAGTTTATGGCTCCTTACTCCAATTTGTGCCTTCCTTTTCCAGTTAGGATGTTTGACATAAACCTTATTTCCAATAAAGTATACATCGTAACCCTTATTCTGAAGCTGAGACACCGAGAGTAAGTTCATCCCCAATCTCGGTACATGCAGTACATTTGTGGCCCAAAGCTTGTTACCAACTTTTGTCTGAAATATTACGGTCCCTCTTCCAACGGGGGTACACTTGGCCTTGTTCCCATCATGGTCTGGAAATTCATCTACTCTCCTTGGTAGCTCGAGAAGCATTCTCGAACTCCCGTCATTTGAGTAGATGCTCCACTGTTAATAGACCAAATGCCTGGAGAGGCTGTGCTTGACGTACAAGCGAAATCCTCTTCTAGTCTGGATGTTAGAACTGAGATGTCATGATCCCTCTGTTTCTCCATGTGTTCTGGAGGACTGCGTGAATCCTTCCGAGTTGTTGTTGCAACTATGTCGGCTCTTGATTTCATTGCAGGACCTCCTTTTCTGTCTTTTGCCTTTTGCTCTGATACCGTGTGAAATTTTCAATCTCGAAAATACTACTGTAGTCATTGATTTATTTCGCATACTTATTTATGATAAGTTATTCACAGACGCTTCAGTAAATATTGAAATAAATACAGTTGTAATATTCACTTTAATCAAAAGCATAAGAACAAATAGAACACATATAACACTTATAACACAATAGAAACAACCACATGAACAAAGTTATTTTTGGAGAATTGTCCTGAAAAAACCCAATGTGGGAAAATCGGTGCAACAGATGAGGGTTTATATTATTCTTCAGCAGTGAAAGTTCTTTTAAGATAATATGACGAGCAAAATATTTAGCATACACCTGAGATGAATTCCTGGGCACTTTGGAAAATTCCTGACACACGGTAGGGATACCTCTTCCCTGTGCATCACTTTGCGTGGCCCCTCTACGGAGTCACTGCGGTGGACTGCATCACTCTGCGTGGAGGGTCAGTGCTGCTTCTTAGCATTGCCTCCTCTTTGTCTTCCTTTTGCCTTTTTCTGTCACTGTTGACTTCTCCCTCCTCCTTCTATCTCTGCAACCCAGCCTCTACAACCTTACCCTCTGAAGTCGAATTCTCTTACTTCAGTACTGAGAGTGTGCCCAACTTACTTTCCAAATGACCCTCAAGCCTTCTCTTATAGTCTTCTCATTGAGGAATCAACGTCCTAGATTATATCGTTAATCAATGGCTCAAATTAAGAGATGACTTGATCTTCATTTTCTAGAAGATTCACACTTTGCTTTATTAATACCCTTTAATTATTTAATTTCCCTAAGTTTAGACTTAGGGATCATTTTAAAATAATTAATTATTTTAATAAAGCATGATTCGAGTGGAATTTCCATAAACAATTTCTGGGTTCTTTGGAATGCTGATGTCCAAGCCTCTTCCCAAAATATGAGACTTGGAACACTTTTCGATGCTACAAAAATCAACAGGTGGATCTACAAGATCAAGTATGGTGCAGATGGAAACATAGAGAAGTACAAGGCTAGGTTTGTGGCCAAGGGATATGCACAGAAGGAGGGAATTGAGTATGGAGAGACCTTCGCCCTTATAGCCAAATACACCTCCATCATATCTGTTATGTCCTTAGCAACACAAATGAGATGGGAAATTCACCAAATGGATGTCAAGACAACATTCTTGAATGGGGTGATAAAAGAGGAGGTGTACATAGAACAACCTGAGGGCTTCGATACCCATGAGAAGAAATCTCATGTATGCAGATTGAGGAAAGCTCTATATGGGCTCAAATAGGTACCTAGAGCGTGGGATGGTCGGATTGACGGTTAGTTGCAGCAGTTCGGATTTGTCAAAAGTGATGCAGATCCCAATCTCTACTATTTGATGGTAGAGAGTGAGCCACTAGTTCTGGTACTATATGTAGATGATCTATTCCTTACAGGATCATCTAGGTTCATAACAGACTGCAAGAAGAACTTGGAAGCAAAATTCGACATGAAGGATTTGGGGTTGATGCATTATTTTCTAGGGTTGGAGGTATGGCAGAAGAATGGGGATATTTTCCTAGGACAAGGAAGGTATGCCACAAAAATTCTGATGAGGTTCAGGATGTAGGATTGCCGACCCATGGCAACGCCCATGATAACCAACTGGAAGAAGATAGATGCATCAGGAGACAAGTGGACCCCACCTTGTACAGACAACTCATTGGGTCACTTATGTATCTAGTCAACACCAGACCAAACATCTGCTTTGTTGTCAACTCCCTTAGCTAGTTCATGGTAGAACCGAAGAGGGTACACTAGGCAATAGCTAGGCACATTCTTAGATATGTGCGGGGAATAGTCAGATATGGGTTGAAATACACCCGGAGAGATGATGTCAGATTGAGTGGATTGACAGATGCAGATTGGGCAGGAAGTTCAGTAGATCGGAAAAGTACCATCGGGTATTGCTTCAGTATTGGATCATGAATGACCTCCTGGTGCAGTAGGAAGCAGAAGTCCGTAGCACTGAGCTCAGCAGAAGTAGAATATATGGCAGCAAGCACAACTACGTGCGAAGCCATATGGCTTAGAAAATTGCTAGTGAACTTGTTCAGTAGAAGGATGGAAGTAACTAGTATCTTCTGTGATAATCAAAGTTGTATTAAACTCTCTGAGAATCCGGTATTTCATGATCTGTCAAAGCACATTGACATCAGGTGCCATTTTATTAGAGACTGTATTTAGTGTGGGGCAGTACAGTGGTAGTACGTCCCCACAGGAAATCAGGTGGCAGATATATTCACCAAATCTCTAGGAAGGGCCAAGTTTGTTCACTTTAGGGAGTTGACGGGTATGGTAGAGAATCCATTTCAGTAGCAGAAACAGGTGATGTCTCAAGCCACAAATGCAGCATTTGAGAGGGAGCTGTAGTACAGTTGCAGTGGTGACAGTGGTAGTGTCAGCAACAATACAATTGCAACAACAATGCAGTAGTGGTGGACAACATGTCAGACATCAACAACGCAAAGGGAGATGCTTCAGAGTCAGAGCAATATGCAGCTGAGTGTATTGCTAGAGCACATTCATCGCTAAGAGGGAGTGTTGATTTGGGGTAGCATCGAATGTGTTGTAAGTCTCAAATTTTGTGGAGAGGCTTAGACACATGTATTCGGATAACCCATAAATGGTTTTGGGAAATTCCACCTGGAGACAGTTTCATTTGATAAATTAATGATTTTTAATGAGACCCTAAGTCTAAACTTAGGAAATTAAAATAATTAATGGCTATTAATCTAAACTGTGGGTGTAACTTCTGGAAGAAGACGAGGATCAAGTGAAAATGATCTTAGCCATTGATTAGCTTCTAATATGGGTTGTTGAATGTCAACGAGAAGATTATTTAAGAAAGCCCGAGGGTGATTTGGAAAACACACCAGAGCAGATACTCAGTTGCCCAAGCAAATCAATTTTCTTAGTGGCTGAAGTTCGGCAAGAGAAAATCGTTTCAGAGGGAGAGTTGCAGGTGGAGAGGACAAAGAGGGTATCAACATCAGTCGAGAGTGCAAGAGCTGGTGACACAGTGAAGAGAAGGGACAATGCAGAATCAACATAGGGACATCGCAGTACAGTGACGCAAAACTACGCAGTCCTCACATAGTGGTGACGCAAAGGAGGCAACATGGCCTCTTAGGGATCCAGTTCTCATCTATATTTGTGAGAAAATTTTCTCTAGTGTTATCACAAAGATTTCTCTTCATTACTACTGATTTTTCCTTGTACATGAGATTTTTGGTGAAGAAGAATAATAAAGAAACCCTCATCTGCTGCACCAATTTTCCCACATTGGTTTTTTCCGGGGACGTTTGTCCAAAAGTAATTGTGTCATTCTTGTGCTTGTATTTGTTTATATCTTGTCTCAATATTTTAATTGTGAAGGTTGCAGTAGAATTTATTTCGATATTTACTGAAGTAATTTTTGTAAATAACTTGTTACTGGTATAATAATTAGAAGAAATAATATCAGTCACTGCAGTGGGATTTCTATTTAGAAATTTTCACATGAAATGCCAGGTTCCTAGAAGTTTCATGCAACATAGTTGGGAAATGATAAGATTCCACACTTGAACTTCTCTTCCATATAATAGGCTCTTCACTCAACTTCTCATATTGATTTTGTTTTTGGTTATGACGACCCTTATAATTTGGGTGACACTAAGGCATCCTTCTATTTTGTGTCGTTATTTCATTGCTGGAATATTTGATGTTTGTCTATTCTATTAGGGGCTATTTGATTACGTAGACTATTTGATAAAAGATTAATGGGAGTATTCAATTATTTAGTCTATTTAAGGAAAGTCTGAGGGGAAGTTGAGGATCTTAGATGGGTGGTGGGAAATATTATACACCCTTTTTGGTCATATATCAAGACATTAGAGAGTTAATTTGTTGTGAAACCATACAAGGACTTAACATAATTCTCAACGACAAAGGTCGACTATATATCTCAATATATATTATGTAAACTATTCTTTATATGGTGATTGTAATTAGCTTTCGTGGTTCATTTCTAGAAAGACATTTCAAAGTGTTTTGGGCAATTCTATAGAATGATCAACTTGTAGGTTTTTCACGAGGGGAAAGCTCACGGGAAACCCGGGCGTACTTCCCCAGAATTTCTGGATGGTACGCGCGGTAAACCGTTCGGCGGACTTTCAGCGCCTAACCCCAAAGGACTCAAGAATCGAACCCGTGACCTCCCTCAACGGAGAGGACCACGTATTGGCTCACTACCGCTTGAGCTAACCCTTGGGGCTATCAACTTGTAGGTTAACTTAAGGGATGCTGTAACTTTGGTCTTTTGGGAAAGATTCAAAATATACAAGCTAACTGTGATAAAGCCTTGATATGGTAAAGTGTAAAGGTACATTTATTTGTGGGGACAACTCTAGGAAAGGGAAATAAACAAAGAAAGAAAGAAATTATATTAATTTCCACAAATAAGCAAAATAGGTTCATGGGACAGATTATTTTGAGAAATAGTGGCAAAGCTGGAGTACCTAATACATCTCCTGAAAAGGACAATGGGATGTGTTGTCCCTAAGATTGTATAGGCATAGTGCGACAACGTCTCAGGTTAGGGGCTGTCACCCTTATCTCCGACCTCTCCATACTAGTTGTCTCCCAAAAACAGGCTATGGGGGGTAGTCCCTATGGAAGAAGGAAATGAGAGACAAGCTGGAAATGAACTAGTCTGGGAGACACGATTGAATGGCCTAGCTAGTTGGTTAATTTTAACAAGACTTAAAGATTATATCAAATTTGAATGTGAGGCCAGTGCCTTATGGAGTTAACTTCTTGCTTATTATCAATTAGATGCCAAGTAACCAGTTGAACAATTGCTGTTTAGATGCTTGACTATCCTAGATGAAGTGCAAATCCCATAAGCTAGGTGAAATGCAAAATCTTGGTTGATTTTAAGATAGATGCTTATTCTAAATGTGACCTTCCTCTTACCTATTTTGGAAGTAGTCTCTAGAGTAGGTTGTGGGATAGCATCCAATGAGAAGCAAGCAAAGGCTTGATTAACGATACCTCCCCCTGTGTTCTAACCACCCGATGCCTTCGATGCTGCAAAGAATGTGGCTCTGACAACTGCAAGGTCGTCGTCTTAACCACTAAGGAGGTGCTAAGTCCCTCAAGCTAAATTGAGAAAGACGTTCCTATTGTCTATCAACCAAGATTACGCTTGGAGGTAAATTTTTAAATGCAAGACTAGCATAGGATGAGATGCAAGGATTATGAGTGAGTCTTGAGTTAATATTTTTTATGTTAAGTACTTTAGTTATGATTAAAATTCAATTATGATAATAAGTACTTATCAATGGAAATTAAGAGACAATCTTTGACCACAAGAGAATGTGCCAATTTAACAAGTGCTAACAAGATACAATGGGTATCTACGATACAATTGCTTAAGTATGAGAAAGATGCAAACGATAAAGCACTTAACCATTAACCAATGACAATTATCCAAAAGAGGGAATAAGATTGTAAATGTTCTTAGCCAATTAGACTCTTTAACAAGACGATGCAATTAGATTCGCCAATGCTTGAGTTAAGAGCACTTAGACAATGATCATTAGATTTTCAATGGATCAAGACAATAAATTGCTCAAAACACAATTGAAACGAAACACTTCAATGCCAATGAGACTGTCAATGCCAATTATTTTAAATGCTTAAGAGAACAAGTTACTTCAATGCTGATTGATAGAGGCAATTTGATCAAGATGCCTGAAGTAACATAAACCATTCAACACAATGCCACTTGAGATTAGAGTGCTTTAGGGAGTGAGATTATGTGTAAATTCAGAATTATGGAGCTTCGCAAAACAACCAATGTTAGTGTTCTTATTCAACTTTATTAATGCCAAATATTTCACTTGAAATCTATGTTACCGGATCCCTGGGTCTGGGTAGTTGGATCCGCCGATCCTCCAGGATCCGCTCAGTTCACTTTAAGAGTTGCTTTCGAAGAGTCCCATTAAAAAATGCATGTCAGAACAATTGAAATATTATTGAAAAATCCATTGTTGAATCCCACGATTATTAAGTGGTTTGTGTGAAAATTTGAAATATTATTGAACAATCCATTGTTGAATCTCACGATTATTCAGTGGCCGCCAGGTCTGACATTACCTTATTATGCTGCCAATTTTAAATTGCCAACTCTCATGCATTTAGTCTTGGATGGTTTATAACAAATTCGTACTAAATTAATAAATCCAATTCGCTTTATAATCCAATCTAAATAGTTTGTGTCCCTTTAATTTAACTTATGTTTATAATTTTATAATATTTACTATTATGTTTTATATTAATTGTAAACTATTTAATTTGGATGAATACTTAATATTTAATACTTATAAATAATATATTAATTTTAAATTTATTAATAAAATATATTAATTGTTTTATATAAGTATTACATTTTACAAATATATATAAATTATATATTATAAAAATTATAATTTTTATTTTTAAAAATATAAAAAATATATTTAAATTATTTGTACTAGTCATTTCCTTGGCGTATCCAGATCCCGACTGTTCAAAACATTGGTGGATTCGTATCCGAATCTGAATCCTGGTAACTTAGCTTGAAATACTTCATCAACTTATCAAATTACTTTAGCAACTTAATGTGACCAATACTTTTCATAATGAGCAATTAGAGAATGAGGCATAGAAGCAATAAATGAATGTTATGACAGCAGTAAGGAAACCATATGACAACAATGGATTAATTTTGAAATCAGTGAGCTAAGTAGTGCCAGATGCCAAAAACAAGTCTAAAATTTCAATCTCTCTTGGCATAGGATGCAAACAGTGATGTAATATCCCAAAAGGGAAAATGACAACAATACAAGAAGAAAATAGACTAAAAACTACAACAAACAAAATACACCATCAACACATGAAAAACTGAAGCCAAAAGATGAGCTGAGCCATTTTATTGATGTCGGGAATTGAGTACAAAAGAGGTGTTGGACTAGGTGCACCTGGGCCTGCTTAAGGTAGGCTGAAATACTTCTCAACCCAAGGTGGAATGACTCTCTACTGGTGGCTCTGCGTGGCTCTGGTGCTGCATTGCACTGCCCAAAAATTCTGCTACTGGCTGACTTTGGTCTGTTAGTTGGGCTGCTTCCATTGCTTAGAAAATTCCGGAATTTGGGCACCAGACTCTACTCAAGAAACCCACAAAAACCCATTAGAAAATTTCCCCTATTGGGCTTGACCCCAGTATGCAGCGGGCTGAAGCTCCTCTACTAAAAAATCACTATAAAAATGCCCTTGATGCTCGACAATTCCCATGTTAGGAAGCCCTTAACTTCCCCACCAATCCTCAGTTGCAAATGCTCCTTCTCACCTCTCGGACCAACTCTCCAACTGAACTGCGTCCCCCCTACGCAGTCCCTGAAGTGGTGATGCTTCTCCTGCAAATTTGTCTGTGTGATACTCCTCAAAAATGGTGAATCTCCTTTCCTGAGCAGGCACTTGAAGTCCCCCGAGGTAGAGGTTGGGATCTCCGCTTGAAGATCTCATGTGCTAAACAACACTGCAAACTTGGCACCCGACACAAGCGTGCTATGTCAAGATGACAATCAAAATAAAAGTTCAATGAATGAGGAAATGAACTTCCTTCACTTCCTTTTGTCAATTGAGCCCCCAACATTCCCTTGGGCCCACCATGGACTGCACAGTCCCCTCATCCAACTACTCACTGTGCTGCCTCCATCAAGCCCCTCCCACGTTGCCACCTAGGGGGCTGCCTCCAAATCGAATGCTGGCCACATGGACCCCACTAAGGCTGCAATTTTTCTTTGTGAACTATAGGAGTAGGCTGTAGCTTTTCCTCAATTATTAATTGTCGGTCCCGACCCACCTTATTTCTGCCTAACATTAGAAACATCAAAATTTGTCAAAAATTAATATTCTAATCAACAAAACTGCTAATTAGGAATATTACAAGTGAGGAGACACTTATGTTATTTATATAATTTCAGACCTTGTGATGCATATATGACAGTCACCAGAACTTGAAATCTTACCCAAACAAGTATGTCAAATTTATCCAATTAGTTCTTTAATGTGTGAAGCAATTTATGAATGATTTTTTAGAGCATTTTCCTAAGTATTTTATCACTGTTAGGAGATGATTAGCTTGCTGTAGTAAACAATAAGGGAAATAGAGTCTAGAGACCAAATCCTTGAGGCCCTAGACCTTGAAGATACTTGCCCAACTTGTTCAATGACTTGGTTACATACATACACCAAAGTTAGCTTGAAAAGTCACTGAAAAACACCAATATTAGCTTCAGAATTTGAATGATAAACCACAGTGAGGAAAATAGGGTTAGGGAAGGAAGGAGAGAGGTCAAAGAGAGGGATCAATGTCAAAATTTAGCCAAGGAATGATAGCGGCTAGGGTACTAAGGCCTAACAGGCCTGTGTTAGGATGAGAGAAGTCCAAAAGGGCTGCCGTAGGCCCCATAGGAGTTGCAACCTAGGAGAGGAAGGAGGGATAAGGGGAAAGGAAGGCCGAGGAGGAGGAAAAAGGGAGGAAAGAGGGCCAAGGAAGCTGGAAGGATGGGAGGGAAGGCCTTTTCAGGCCTGCGACAAAGGAGAGGAGGGGACGGAGGGACCTAGGCCAAAGAAGGCAAGCCGAGGCCTAGTTAGGCCTGTGGCTAGGCCCAAGGGCCTAGAAAAGGCTGACGACAACCCTAAAAGGGCCATGCTAGGGATTCAAAAGAGAGGAAATGCCAATGACTAGGCTAGGAGGGTTAGATGGTTAGGCTAGATGAGGATGCTGGGTCTAGAGGCCCCAAAAAATTCACACACCATTGCCAAAATTCAAGTTTTCTACAGATCTTCAATTTCACTGCAAAATCTTCAATTACTGGCCCTTCAAAATTTCTAGAGACTAGATCTTACCCGCAAGGGCCTAGATGTAGCTCTAATCCAACAAATCTCCTTGAATCTTACTTGCACAAATAAATTACAAATTCCCAAAACCCCAATATATACAAAAACTCAAAAATAAAACCCCAAACCCCAGCTGCAAAACAAGGGTTAATAAAAATAAAATTTATTTACAAAATTTACTATACAAAATATACAAGTACACAATGCGTGAAAATATTTTTTGAGTTTTTTTTTAATAAAATTTGACAATGGCTAGATGTATTTCGAAAGACAGATTTTTAACCATGACCTTAGCGAAGTAAGAAAATCATATAAAACATTCGAAGTCCAAACAAGGTCAAGCTGTGCCCATAGTCTGTGAACTTGGGGCCCAAGGGTCGGGGAACCTGCAAACTCTATATATATTTCTTGAGAAAAAATCGTTAGAACATACAATGAATCATATCACCTAAGATAAGCCCACAACTTACAAATATAATGTTGCTATCATCTACAAATGAAATAATGATTCAGATAATATTGAAGCACTATATAGGAAAACATGTACCCAACACATACCACAGATCAATGATAGAAAGACACCATGAACTGTACCCCAAAGTCTTTTATTATGATATTTCAAACATCCTGAGCAGAATAGTGGCTCCACACCAGCGTTTACAAAATTACATCCGACCAAAGATCAAGATGAAAAATAGAAGCCATTCAAGATGAAAAATAGAAGCAAAATGGCTTCTATTTATAGAGAAATTCCTCCAGGTGGAAAATAACGGTTAATTGGCTCGATCCCCGTCAAAATAATCTCGACCGCCGATAAATAGTTGATCAACTTTTAATCTATGCTGTTGAAAATACTTATTTTTGAGGAATTTTCGAATTTCTCATTAAAACCATTTTTTATTAGTTCAAAAATAATTATTTTGAACTAATTTCCTCAAAATTTGACTTTGACTTAACAACCAAGGTCGAAGGGTCCAATTTTTCTTGAAATTTCCAATATTCCCATGGTGGGGGACCTCCAAAAATTAACTTATTTTAGACCCACGATTTTTCCCACTTAGAGAAATTAATTTCTCTAACCTTTTAATTTTGACTCTAAATTAGTTAATTTTTTAGCCTAAGACTAAGATTTTATTTCTATGAGAAAAATTAATTAATTGGCTCGTGAGGGGATTAATTATTTTTCCACCCTCAAATATTTTAGCCATGGCGTCTAAGTATGAGGGACCATGCACTAAAATATTTTTTACATAAGATTTTACAAATTCAACCCTCAAAGGGGGAATACCTGTTCGTTATAGACCCTCATAATTTTCATCCAATTCTGCGACACAATATGATCTTAGTAGACCAAGTGATTTGTAATAAAATAATTTAGCTAATTTGCTTAAATTATTCCCAAATCACTTTTACAATAGACTCGGCTAAAACACTAGGACTCACCTAAGATATTGACAACAAATTCCACCCTACCTTTGGGGTTGAGGCTGGAAGGAAAAACTCTGTCAATCATCCATGTTTAGAAACACAAATAATTAGTGAGACGAAAAACGTCCTAGGATGAAACTCCCCGCCAAAATCATAGGCTTACCTAGGTTGTTACATAAATAAATGGTCGTACTAGCATCATTTACATTACAAATTTGAAAAATGAGTTTACAATGACATGATGGACTGTTGGCTGATGATTTTGAACTTTGAAAAGAATTCCTTCAAATCTTTAGATTCTGCTTCCTTGGAATGTTGAAAAAATGGGTGGAACAGGATGCATTGGTAAAAGGACAAAAAGTAAGACAACAATGCTAAACCGAGACATTGAAGTAAGAATATACGCTGTATAACATGGGAGAACATGTTCTTATACTGAATTTGTTGAGAAATCTAGGGCAGAGCTATTAAGTGATTTCTCTTCAATTAATAACTTCTTGTGAGTGCTTTTTAATTCTTTAGATTAGGATCTTCTTTTGCTTAGGTTATTAGTGTTCTTCTTCATCAAACAACTACCAATGCATAAACCATAAAGGAACAAGAGACACGGAATATAGGCTATTAGCCAGGGCCAAAACCTCTCACTCTTTGAGAGGAAAACCTGAACAAATTCTTCTTATAGAGATTCCAATTGAAGAATACCAAGACCACGACCCTTGACCTATTTTCCACTCCAAGACCAAGACACAAGTTCTCTTGACAATCAATCTTTTGCTCCTTTCCTCTTCTCGACTCCTCTTCCACTTCGACCTTCTTAGCATTGAGGCATTATCACAATCGAGATCTCATTTATGTGGTGGCACCGAGTCCTTCTTACTGTGATAAAAGTGAGACCTTCTCACTATAGTTATATCGAATGCTTCTTACTGTGATGACAACAAAACCTTACTATGGAGACAACGATCTCTTCTTACTGTGGTTGCAGTGAAACAAAGATTGCATCGAGACTGTGATACCATTGTTAGCACCGAGGCTGTGGTATGTTGGCACCAAAACTATGGTAGCATGTCACTGTGGTAGCACCAAGACCCTTTCACTGTTGATAGCACCAAACCTTCTCATCTGAAATAGCACTGAACCATACTGTAATATATCCACTGTAATCCGCACTGTAATCTCCATTGCAATCCGCACTATAAGCTCTGCAATTAGTCCGAGATTTTCTGTGTCTAACTGAAATTTGAATGACTCTATTTATAGTGGTTTGCCACTGAAATAAGCTGACCTAAAGAAGGTAAGCCGACATGACTGTTAGGAGGAGAACATTAATTCATTTGAAGCCGGCTTGAAAAGGGATGTATTGTGCTTGTCTTGGAGGGCTACTTGACAATCCTATTGATTCATACATAAGTGTAATATGACCAATCCTAAGGACTCACAATGAGAGTCATACTAAAATAAAATTCCTTGCTCATGAAACGCATGAGACAAGCATGATAATAATTTTATTTTTCTTATTTTCATAAATTACATAAAATCATAATTACACATGTCATTATGAAGACCGAACCTAGTTACTTTTTAACACTCCCTCTTAACTAGGGAGGTATTCATAATGGTACATGGTCATTCTCATTCTGAAAAATTTCTCATAAGAAGAATCAGATTGGTAACCCATTTGTATAACATCATATCAACCAGCATTGTCACATAGCAAGGCCTTGACTAACAACTCTATCTCTCCATGAGATCTGAGCTCAATGCTGGCGAGACCAATGATGTATAGACACCCTCATCATTGTCTCTCTTGAAACATACCCCACTCGAGTTCTCAAGGTGTGTTCCACCAGGACTATTCTTATTTTGGATTCCTAGTCCTCAAATAATATCGGTCCTCAATGACTACTCTTATCTTGGATGCCCTAATACATCCTCAAAGCGCATCGAATGCCAGATGTTTACCCAATCCTCCATTATGTATTCTCAAGTGAAGACAAGAATGATGTGTCTATCTCTCCCTCTTAATTAGGGAGGACATATCTATTCCAATAAAGGAATGTACTCATTCCTATGGAAGGAATGTACTCATTCCTATGGAAGGAATGTACCTAAGCTCCCTATTGGCTTAGGAATTTCCAAGTTTCTTTCAAGTAAGAAACTTGTTTCCAAGCTCCCTCTTAATTAGGGACCTACAACAACTCCTCAGGTGGAGATGATAGGACAACCAACTGCTTGAAGAACTGCTCCTCACGACGTCATGAACTTCTTTTATCTAGGATTCTTCATGTCAGGGACTTCTACATAGGGAACCGACCATCCATCACTTTCATCTATGGGTCAGCCATGTCATCATCAAAAAGTGATCTATTAGTCCATATCTGGCCTTCCTTCATGCCATGTTGCTTTCTTCATGCCATGCTTACTTAAAGATCTTTGCATCCTACTACATGTGCATCAGTGGTGGAAGACATCCATAGATCTTCCCTTGGCAGCTCTGCATAAACCCATCCATATATATAAATGATAAAGGAATGAACATTAAAATCAACATTACCTTTGTGATGGTCTTTCATCATGACATCTTCTAGTTTGCCTCAGCATCCTGCATACATATCGACACATCTCCCAAAGATATATATTGTCAAGGGTCTCTTTCCTTCATCAGAGTCTTCATATCTTCCATGGAGATATCCTAGTCAAATCTTCTTGGTCTTTCGGATGTTGATTGCCTTTACCATGGTTGAATATGCCATGATCTCTTCCTTCCTTTCTTCGCACATTACATTCCCAGGAGCTTCCAATCAGAGTTCCTCAATTGTAGTCAACCACCTCATACTTCATATGAAGACATTTTATGTTGATTTCATCTAGTGAATATGTGATCCATGCATTCTTGCATTCCTTTGAGGGAGGAGATCCTTAATTTTGATCATGCTCTCAAGATAGAGCATTGATCCATGTTACCTGCAACCATATGACATGACTTTCACAATATCAAATGTAAGCATCCATACCTAATTTTTCCTTGGGGTCATCTAGACTTCCTGTAGCAGTTTCCTTGATTGAAAGAGCTTCAATCCCTTGATCTGCTTCACCTTTATGTCATCATACCATCATCCCATGAATTTCACAAATTTGGAATTCTTGATGAAACACTTGCTTCCCTTCATGATCGGTGAACCTTTCAATGAAGATTCCATCAGAGAATCTTGAGGATCTAAATTATCCCCATTAGTAGATGTTTCCATTTGACAGATGTATGATGAACCTTGTACTGGATGACTTTGCCACTTGTGTTTTCAATGAGATTCCCAAGAGCTGTATACATGACTTCCATAGATTCTAACTGTCTTTCATGCTTTTCTATGATGATGTCTCGAGCTCTTTTTTTCAATGCTTCCATGATGCCTTGATGCATCCCATTATTTTACTTAGTGAATCATGACAACCATATCTTACAATAGCAGACTTAGGGATCTGAAAAGAACTTAGGTGAGGAAGACTATCTCAGTCATAGTAGAGATCTCTTACTTCCTCTATCATCTATTTCTTCTTTTCAGCTTCGTCCACTTCTTCGATGATATGATCTTCTTCTCTTCTTCTTTTGTTATTGTCGTTCTTGATTTTAGGACAATTGCTTTTGTAGTGTCCATATTCCTGACACCCATAGCATTGAATCTAAGACATGTCCCTTTTCTTCTTCCAAGAACCAAACTTTCCAAATTTTCCCTTTCTTCTTGTCATTGTAGCATAAGCTTGATTTTGGTCACCTGCACCCACATCAAATTTGGCCCTTAGTCTAGATTCTTCAATCTTGCATAGTGACCATAGATGCTGGAATGGAGTAGCTTCTTTCTTCCCATAAATACTTGAAATAAAGTTACCCCACTCCTCAGTTAGTGCATTTGATACCACTGTAGTCATTTCACTATCAGACATGACTTCTCCCAGATATTGTAGTTAATTTTGGATCTTAGATATCCTCATAAAGTATGAGGCTATTCCATCTTCCCTAGACATCTTCAGCTTGTAGAGTTCTTGTCTTTATGAGATGACTTCTACAGCAGTGCTTACGGAATACAACTCTACCAGTTTTCATAGATTTCTTTTGAAGTTTTGAGTTTAGATACATATGGGATGAGGGGATCCTTGATGGATTCTATGAGAATCCTTTGAGGCCTAACCTTTCATATACTTTGCAAGTTTTTGAGCATCTTCTTCTCCTGGTTTGGTGATAGTTTCTTTGACATGATCCATGACTTCATTTTCAATGAGATTTAGATCTGTCCTTTTCTTCCATGCAAGATAGTTTGAAGCCCCAACTGATTTGTTGCTTTCCTTGCAAAAAGATATTTTTACAAATTCAGATAAGGTCACATACTTAATGCTGATGATGATATAGAGAATATAAATCTTCTCTTTGTTAAGGATGGTTTTCTTTAATAATGATCCTTGATCTCACAGAGAGGGAGATCCCTTTTGATGGTGAAGTCTTGTTGATGAGGATCAATTATGACTTCTTGGTGATGTCTTCAATGGTAAGGAACTTGATTCAACGAGAGAGAGCCTTGGTGACATCACCTTTTGATATAGCTTCCTTTGGATGAATAATCTTCAATACACTTAATCTTCAGTAGATGCAGGGTTTTGGCCTTCTTTTCTTGATGATGATCTTAATACTTCTTTGTAGACTTCTTGACTTCAAGATGATCTTCACTTTGATGCCTTCCTTGAGATTTGATCCTTGAGTGTCCCTTGATAAGCTGCCCTTCCTTGACTTAGTCACCTTAGCTCTGATACCATGTTGAGAAATCTAGGGAATAGCTATTAAGTGATTTCTCTTCAATTAGTAACTGCTTGTGAGTGCTTTTTACTTCTTTAGATTAGGATCTTCTTTTACTTAGGTTATTAGTGTTCTTCTTCATCAAACATCTACCAATGCATAAACCATAACGAGACAAGAGACACGGAATATAGGCTATCAGCCAGGGCCAAAGCCTCTCACTCTTTGAGAGGAAAACCTGAAAAATTCTTCTTATAGAGATTCCAATTGACGAATACTGAGACCACGACCCTTGACCTATTTGCCACTCCAAGACCAACACACAAGTTCTCATGAGAGTCAATCTTTTGCTCCTTTCCTCTTCTCAACTCCTCTTCCACTTCAACCTTCTTAGCACTGAGACATTATCACCACTGAGGTCTCATTTCTGTGGTGGCACTGAGTCCTTCTTACTGTGATGACAGTGAGACCTTCTCACTGTGGTTATACCGAATCCTTCTTACTGTGATGACAGCAAAACCTTACTGTGGAGACAACGATCTCTTCTTACTGTTGTAGCACTGAAACAAAGATTGCACCGAGACTGTGATAGCACTGTTAGCACCGAGACTGTGGTATGTTGGTTCCAAAACTGTGGCAGCATGTCACTGTGTAAGCACCGAGACCCTTTCACTGTTGATAGCACCGACCCTTCTCATCTGAAATAGCACTGAACCATACTGTAATATATCCACTGTAATCCACACTGTAATCTCCACTGTAATCCGCACTGTAAGCTCTGCAATTAGTCCAAGATTTTCTGTGTCTAACTGAAATTCGGATGGCTCTATTTATAATGGTTTGCCACTGAAATAACCCGACCTGAAGAAGGTAAGCCGACATAACTGCTAGGAGGAGATAATTAATTCATTTGAAGATGGCTTGAAGAGGGATGTATTGTGCTTGTCTTGGAGGGCTACTTGACAATCGTATTGACTCATACATAAGTGTATTATTCCCAAGAAGGGTCCTTCATACATGACATAGACTCAAATTGATTTTATGATCAATCCTAAGGACTCACAATGGGAGTCATACTAAAATAAAGTTCCTTGCTCACGAAACCCATGATACAAGCATAATAATAATTTTATTTTTCTTATTTTCATCAATTACATAAAATCATAATTACACATGTCATTATGAAGACCGAACCTAGTTACTTTTCAATAAGCTTATTAACTGGTCATGGCTGATTTATTGCTATTTTATTAACTGCACAAATGATTTTGCAATGATTGTTCACAGTAGCTGCCCTTCAGAAAATCACATAGTATTTTGCAGTGACATGTATTTTCTAATCAAGACGTGCAGTGATGTATTTGACATTCATTTTCCATGTTAGTTCTATTTTTTTCTTTGCCAGTGATAAATATGTTCATAGGCTTGGACAACATATGCATGTTCGTGTATCTGACATCAACTTAGCTTAAACCACTTACAGGAAGATCTTTACTATCCACATCCTTTAATACAAGATATCCTATGGGGAACACTTCATAAAGTAGTAGAGCCTGCACTTATGCATTGGCCAGGCTCAATGCTGCGAGAGAGGGCACTTCAGTCAGTGATGAAGCATGTACACTATGAGGATGAAAATACTCGCTACATCTGCATTGGCCCTGTTAACAAGGTAATTAAAATGCACGCCAACTTTACTTTTTCATTTTCTTTAAAATATGGATAGAAAATAATTTTTTCCCTTGAAGTTACTCCATTTCTCATGGTCATAATTATTTTTTCCACAGCTTGTTATTATGCACAAATACATTATTTAATATTACTGCATATAATCTATTCTTGACAACTTGTGCCTTCAAACACTTTTTCACTTTTTAGTGCTATGGCACTACATCATAAAGAGAATTATATTAAATTAGTGGAAAGTTTAAGCTACTTTAAGGACCTAGTTAATAATTACCGAGTCAAGTTCATAAAATTGTATGGGTCAATAAAATGAAGCACAATGCTGGTAAAAATTAGTCACATCCTATCATTCATGTGAACATTATTTGTATAGTTGTAGCAATCTTTCCATCTTGGTGGGAACTATGTTATGCTTATGTTGTCTTATATGCCTTTATACCCATTGGCATTGTAAAAATTATACAATAAATTGTACAAGTTTGGTCAAGGATACATGGGAAGTTGGTCTGGAAGCTTGTATTGGAATTGCTTCAATTTGAGTTAGCACTTTTGTATAGGAGCAAGTTAGCAACACATTTTTCCTTGTTACAACAAAATCCAGCACCCCCATATGATGTAATGCCCCAGGTATCAAGGCAATAGTTTTGTGCAAAATAGGAAAACTACCCACTGTCACCATAATTGCTTTTCCTCTCACTTTTGATTGGCTCGTCTCCAAATCATGGAGGACTTCCTTAAGGATAGGATTGCTAAGTATATAGAGTGGAGGCACAAGCTGATATATTGAAGAGTAAGCCTTGACAAAACATGATTGTTGTAGTATACGAAATGGGAAAATGAATGGTGTGAGAATGAAAGATAGAGGTGAGAAATCCCAAGACTAGGTGTCTAATGAAACCTTGGGAAAATGTAGTCAAGAAAACATGGATCAAAGTGGGGGAGTGCATGAAGATGTAAGGAAATAAGGGATGCTATGCATGCGACAAATCAGCCTTATCTTGCAGAAAATTACATTGGAAGGCTAGGGATGCTATTCAAAATATAGCTATCAAGGGGATGCCATGTCATGCTAGCAACGACTAAAGCAGAATAACACCTAAACCAAAATGGCTGCTACAAACAAAGACCCTAGCAGCAAAATCCTAAGAGAAGTTACTAAGAAAATCAAAGAATCATCGCTGGAGGAAATTATTATAAAGAGAATCACTCCCAGCAACTCAGTTACTCCAAGAATATATGGAGCTCCTAAAATCCATAAGTCTGGCATCCCGTTGAGACCCATAGTAAACACTATAGGATCCCCTACTTAATTTCTTGCGCAATACCTTGCAAAAAAACTCAGACCTTTATTTGGGAACACCTCCTCATACATAAAAGATTCCACATGCTTTATAGAATGGATAAAAAACCTAAAAATGAATAAAGAAGATCTTATGGTTAGCTTCGACGTTGTATCTCTCTATACAACGATACCTATTGATGAAGCTATCAACATCACGAGGACAATTACTGATGAAGAAACTGCTGATCTTATAAAACTTTGTCTGAAATCCTCATATTTTAGTTTTAACGGGAAAATTTATGAACAAATCCATGGAATAGCAATGGGCTCTCCCTTATTGCCCATAATATCCAACATCTATATGGAACACTTTGAACAAAAAGCCCTGAGTTATTTTCCCTACACCTCGGAAGAATGGAAAAGATTCGTCGATGATGTATTTGCAAAATGGGGACATGGAAAAGACAAATTAGATAAATTCCTAGCTCACATTAACAACCTTTCAGATCACATAAAATTATTGAAATTGAAAAAGACAATTAACTCCCTTTCCTTGATATCCTTCTAACCAAGAAAGAGGGTGGCCTAGGTTTTGAAGTCTTCAGAAAAAAGACCCACACTGAAAGATATCTACATGCCAACTCTCATCACCATCCCAAACAAAAAACTGGTATCATTAAAGCCCTAACCACTAGAGCTACTAGAATATCGGATTATGATCACCTAAATCAGGAACTCAACCATCTTCGCCAAATTTTTGAAGAAAATGAATACCATAGAAGCACCATTAACAAAACTATGCAACAAACCTTAAATAGAAAAATCATAAAAATGCCGATAAACCTCTGTTTTAAAAAACGGCCTGACCGAAACCGACCAGGCCTGGTCGACCGAGCCAGTAGGGCGGCCGGTCTGACCAGTTAGAAAACCAGCCAGGCTGGCCGGTATTTGTAATGGCTCGGCCGGCTCGGTAATAAACCGGCCGACCAGGCCGAGCCCGATTCAACCAGGCCTGGTCATAACAGCCGGCCGGTGGGCCCATTTTTTCCGATTTTGTGGACTTGAAAATGAAATTTAATTCGCTGTTAGGGTTTTTTTAGCTTGTCTAAGCCCTCCCAATGCTATATAACTAACCCAACCCCTCTATTGAGCTCACATCTTTCTCATGCAATTTGTTTGAGCATTTGTGAGTGTTTTTTGAAGATTGTGGAGTTGGTTTTGGAGCAGTAGTGAGGAGCTTCTTGGGCAAGTTTTGGAGCAGCAGTGAGGAGCAAATTGGCAAGCTTTGGAGCAGCATTGAGCTAGAGGAAGCTAGAGGCTAGAGGTATTTATTTTTTCTCTACTAAATCTGCCTTTGTTTGTTTTATTTATTTAGCAAATCTAGCATTTGCCATTTGCATTTGCATAGTTTTTGGCATTTGCCATTTGGTGAAAGAAATGAACATAGAATGAATAGTTTTTTTTGTTTTCATGTTCAGATTTAAACATTTTATTTCCAAGTCAAAAACTCAGTCCAAAATGGCCCCTAGAGCAAAAGACTCTGCTTGGGCATATGCTGAAATGGTTGGGGATCAAATGTTTTGCAAATTTTGCAAGAAAAAAAATTAAGGAGGGTGGAGGGGGCATTCATAGACTGAAACTACATTTGGCTGGTGTTAAAGGCCAAATCACTGCATGTGAAGCAGAAAACATTGGGGAAATTAGGAAGCAGTTGAAAGAACAGTTTGACAAGTTTGAGCAAGACAAAAATAGGCAAAAAGAAATACAGGCTGAAATCGGGAGGAAGAGGAATATACAACATATGATGGCTGGCAACTCAAGTTTTGAATCTTTTAATTATGAGGATTCCTCATCTATCCCTTCCACTGATGCATCAAAAAACCCCTTTCGCTATGTTCCTCCCTCTAGGGAGTCTATTTCTGACAAGGGTAAGGGTGCAATGAGAAATAAGGGTA
The DNA here is from genome assembly GCA_034641835.2 of Pinus albicaulis. NCBI lineage: Eukaryota > Viridiplantae > Streptophyta > Pinopsida > Pinales > Pinaceae > Pinus > Pinus albicaulis. The sequence goes on from CM076570.1 coordinate 29,904,745, forward strand.
CTATTAAAAGTTTTTTTGTGCCCTCATCTCCTTCTGATAGTGCAACTACATATGGTCCTAGTCCTCACACTGTGCAGCCCACTTTAGATGCTCATTGGAAAAAAGAATTGAGAGATAATGCTTGTGAGTACATTGCTAGATGGTGGTATGATGCTGATATTCCCTTCAATGCTACTTGTTCACCATATTATGAACCTATTTTTGATGCCATATATGCTGTTGGAAAGGGCTTCAAACCTCCTACTCTGCATGAGTTAAGAGGATCTTTTTTGCAAAGAGAGATTTCAAACATTAATGATTATTTGAAAGATTTCAAAAACTCATGGGCACGTACAGGATGTACCATCATGTCAGATGGATGGACTGATCAAAGGAACCATACCATCATAAACTTTCTTGTCTTTTGCCCACGGGGAACCATGTTTCTAAAATCAGTTGATGCATCTGATAGGGTGAAAGATGCACAGTTGTTGTTACAACTTTTGGATGAGGTTGTTGAAGAGGTGGGGGTGGAAAATGTTGTTCAAATCATCACAGACAATGCCTCTAACTATGTTCTTGCTGGTAAATTGTTAGAGGAAAAACACCCAACCATCTTTTGGACCCCATGTGTTGCACATTGCATAGACCTCATGCTTGAGGATATTGGCAAAATAGACTAGATCAAGAACACTGTAGAGCATGCCAAATGCATCACAAAATATATTTACAATCACTCATGGATTCTGAGTCTGATGAGGAAATACACAGGGGGCAAGGAACTTATTAGGCCTACCATCACTAGATTTGCAACACATTTTTTGACATTGCAATCTATGGGTGCCCAACAAAGAAACTTGCAAAAGATGTTTTCTAGTGATGAATGGAATGAAAGTCAGTTCTCTCGCAAACAGGATGGCAAAGACATGAAAAGGAAAGTTGTTGAAGAAATATTTTGGAAAAAGGCAGCAAACATTGTGAAACTTGCTGAGCCATTGGTTAAGGTGATGCGCTTGGTGGATGGGGAAAGATTGGCTATGGGCTTCATTTATGAGGCTATGGATCAAGCAAAGGAGCAGATAAGGGCAGCATGCAAGGACAGAGTGGCTAAGTATGGGCCCATTTGGGAAATCATTGATCAGAGATGGAACAATCAACTCCATCGCCCGATACATGCAACTGGGTATTTTCTGAACCCAAGGTATCATTATAAAGCTCAGGAAACAGGAGCTTTGACTGGAGAGGTTAGAGATGGATTGATTGACTGCATTGATCGCATGATCCCCACAGAGAGTGAGCAGTTGACGATACACAGGCAAATCACTATGTTCAGCCATGCCACTGGTACCTTTGGCAAGAACCTTGCAAGGATTGCAAGGGAATCAGATGAGCCAGGTAAACAAAGAATTTCAATTTTCAAATTTATATTTTATAATTTATTATTTTGTATAATTGTTTATAAAATTATAATTTCAATTTCAAAGTTGGATATAAATTGTTGAGCTAACTGAAACTCATTTTTTTGCAGCACAATGGTGGGAGGCATTTGGTGCCCACTGTCCTGAATTGCAGAGGTTTGCAATCTGCATTTTGAGTCAAACTTGCAGTGCTTCTGGGTGTGAGCGCAATTGGTCTGTCTTTGAGAGGATTCACACACACAAGAGAAATCGTTTGGAGCAAAAACAGTTAAATGATCTAGTGTTTGTCCAGTACAACCTTCGACTAAGACGGAACCAATTGCTGAACAAAAGACCTGATTCAGATCCCATTGTGTTGGAGGATATTGATCCAACTTCAGATTGGGTAGTGGAGTCTTGTCCACCAGAGTTTGACAGGGAGAGTTCACTTGACTTCGATTTAGATATGGAGGCGACTATGCTCAATGTAGATCCATTAGTAGCAGACCCAGTCCCAGGCCATCCAGTTGCAGCCGCTGCAGGTACAGGCACTTCCTCTAGTCAGCCACAACGGAGACGCATATCTCGTCTATCTCATTCTCAAGGTGGTAAGGGCAAGGGTATAGTTCCAGTCGAGGATGTTGATTCAGAGGAGGAGGCGGAGCGAGCGTCTTCCCCCGATGGTTCAGAGTTTGAGGAAGAGGACATTGGCTTGTCAGATTCAGATGACTAGCAGTAGTTACTAGTTACTAGTGACTATTCATGTTTTGTTGTAGAGGCCATTTAGAGCCTCCTTAGTTATGTTTTTTGTTTTGATCATGTATTGGTCCTTGGACAGTGCATTGGGTGCAATTTTGATATAATGGATATATTCATGAGCCTACTTTTATCATATGTTGTCTTTTGTCTATATTGTAATGCTTTGTGTTTGGAAACATGAAAAAAAATCTTTAAATTTATGTTTTTGTACAAAAAATTTAATATTTAATGTATTTTTTACAAAAACCGAGTCATGACCGAGTCATTGAAACCTGGTCGACCGAGTCATTACCGAGTCATTACCTCGACCTGGTAGCTGACCGATTCTGTTTTTTAAAACATTGCCATAAACACACCAAAAATCTCCCTTCATTACATAAAAGGTACCACAGACAAGATAGCTAAAATTTTAAATAATCACAATATCAATGTGGTTTTCACCCCCCCAATACCATTCAAAAAATAATTGATTTCGTTTAAAGATCCAATAAACCCTAATCAACAAAAAGGAGTATACATAATCCCTTGTTCATGCGGTAAGGAATACATAGGAGAGACATGTAGATCCCTCAACATAAGGCTAAAAGAACACGCCATTGACATTTCTAGAAATAGGGCCACAAAATCCGACTTAGCTGAACATGCCTGCTCATCCTCACACTACATTTGCATGGAAGAGGCTACACTTATCAAAAAAGAAGACCACTATTTAAAAAGAAAAATTAAATAATAAGGGTGTCCTACAATAAAATTCAGCACATGGAAAATAAATTGCACACATATAAGCCTCCCATAAACAAGATATCATACCCCCAATCTTCCATCAAGCTCTTGTTGACCACTAGAGTTTGCACTTAAGGCTCCATGTCCAAGGATATTCAGAGCATTCCTTCACTTAAAAATCATTTAGAGTTTCAGATTTCATCAAGGCTTCCAAGCCCCTTTCTTCTCTATTTCTACATTTTGTACTTAGATTCCGCAGCCCTGCAGGGACATTGTAAACATGATGCGAGCATGATGAATTAAGCCATGTAATAGGCTTAGGTAGCTTGGGACTTTACCAACAAGTGAGTTCACTCTAGGGAGTTTTTTTCACTTGACTAATTATTCATGGTAATTATTCATGTTGAGCTTTTTCTCCTAGATATACCCCCAAAGTTGGAGTGCAGCTTGATGCTACAACCTTGGGTGAGTCCTAGTGTCTAGAGCGAATGTATATTACCATGTCAGATTACTTGTAAAAATTTCTTGGAATTTGATTAGGTCTAGGGCCATTCTTTTATTTGTTAAAAATTTCCTGCAGGACAGGATTTTTAATAAATTTTTAATGTAAATTGTAATAAGTGATGTTTAGAGAAGTTGTATTGTGTATGAGAAATCAAAATTAGACCTCTACACCTCAATTTTCTACTAGGACACACTCTGTGGGGTAAAAATTCACTTATTGACCCTCAAAACCCACTTTTCCTAAGTCTAAGGGAAAATGTGGCAATAAAATAACCCAGAAATAAATAAAGTGGAGAAAAATAAAATTTCCCACATGCCAGAATGATGTGGAAATGACTTGGAAAATCACTCAAGTCAAAAGGCAAGTCAAGAGGTAGTCAAAGAGATGATTTGGTACATGACATCAGCAAGGATATTTTGCACATGCACAAATCGAATTTTTGGGCCAGATTTAGGCTCAGTTTGCTTATGTGGCACATCGAATCTCCTTGAGGAGATCAACGAATATCATGAGATCAGTTGGTGAGATAGTCTTGGGAGTGTGTCTCCACACTTGGCATAACACCTCAGATCAACTTCTACGGAGCCCTTACTTGGTAGCTTCGACACATATTACACAACAGTCTAACGCATGGCAATTGGTAGGCAAATTGTAGAGGTGTCACACCACAGATGGATGGCATATTTTGATTGAGAAATCAGTGGGAGTGTATCTTGCTTTCTCTCATTCGACCTCACACATGGCAGTTCGATTTATGCACATGGAGAATACGTTGGGCCAACTAGAAGAATTTGAATTGCTTGAAGATACACTTGGAACTGGTCTCTCATCACTTGGTATTCGACTTGGCTTCTTGGGTATTGCCTCCCTCTCCACTTGTCACTTGGTATTTTCATTGGGATTTGCTCCCATTTGCCTATTTAAATGAGCGTTGGGCTCCTATTGTGTCATCTTTAGACGAGCTATTGTGCTTGAGGAAACTCTGCAAAAATTTGTATTCAATTCTTTTATGCAAATAAAGAAAGACTTTGGGGGTTCGATTTGGTGTGGTGTTCTCCTTCTATGTTTGTGAGGTAAAATTATTCCAACTATTTGTGTTTAATATTCTACATTGGTTCTAAATCTTGTTAGCTTCACTCGCCTCTCATTGGATTAATTTATGTAAGTTTCCTTGCATCAATTTTTGGATTTAAGGACTAGTCTAGTTTTAGGTGTTGGAAAGTGTAACTAGGTTTGGTATTCATAATGACTTGTAATTATGAATTTATGTAATGAAGAAGACAAAGATAATAAAATTTATATTGTAATGCTTGCCTCGTGGGTTTCATGAGCAATGAGTTTTTGTTATAGGTCAAAGAATTCTTCTTGATGCCTTTATGGGTTTGTCATCTTGTCATAAATATATAATTTAGAGTCATGTATATGAAGAAGTGTTACACTTGTAAAGACAATTTATTGATGTAAAGATATGCTCCAAGACCTTGTCAAATATGCTCTTGGAAGTCGACTTAGAAGATGCTGGTAGATATCCTTGATCAAGTCGGCTCACCATCAAATTGTCATGTCAGCCTAGAAGAGGGAGACAGTCGCTATATAAAGGAGGGACTGCGGCCTCATTTGGTGAACATAACTTCAAATCACTTGTCTGCAATCAAGTGCGAAGTTAGGACTGCGGTTTGGTGCGAAAGTAAGGTCAGTGAAAAGTAGTATCTCAGCGAAGATAAAATGAAGCATATCACCGTAATAGTAGCTCTTTGTTTGTGTCACGAGAATCTCAGTCAAGCACTGTAATCAAGTGTGAAGGAAAAGGCTACCATTGATACGTAAACATGTGTATGAATAGAAGCCATCTCAACGAAGTCAAGTACTGTTATTGGGTCAAATATTGTCACTGTTTAGGGCATATACATCTGCCTCATATTCTTCAGGTAGGCCGAGGGCTATCTCAGTGGAAATAGGTCCTCTATGCAATGCGGAAGGAAGGTGACCATACAGTGTGTAAAGGAGAATCTCCACAACAAGATAGAGACCTAAGACTTGGTGCAAAAGGAGGACTAAAAGGGAACTTATAGAAGACCGAGCCTAGAGGAGAAGGAAGAGGCATATTAAGGTTAAGGACCAAGTTTCTCTAATACTGGTGTAGTATAGTGCAAAGAAAGGAAGACCAACATAAGAAGCCTAGAAGAGCAGTGACAAGGTCTTGGAGGCATACTGAAGTCAAGGGTCTACGTCATGGTTATGGTACTCGTCAATTGAAGATCTATAGGAAAAAATACTTACGGGTTTTTCTGTCCAAGAGGGAGAGGTTTTGGCCTTGGCTTGAATAGCCTAAACTTTGTGTCTCTTGTGTTTTGATAATTGACTTGATGAAAAACTTAATAATGTAATGAAAGATAAGATCGAAGTGAAAGAAGCATAACGAAATCACAAATAATTATCATGAAAGTGAAGTTTGAATTAAATGCCCTAGTTTCTCAACATTAGGAGCACTAGTGGGTTTTTGGTTGAACCCCTAGTCTCCTTATTCATTGTGCAATTAAATCCCTTGTGAATGCTAACGCGCTGTTCAAGTGTATAAAAATCTAACATTGTTTGAACAAGTTTGAGTGTGGGTTAAGTCTATGGTTGGACGAACCAACTCTCAAGAAGCAAAGGTGGAAGGACCCATACCAAACAACTTTCAAAGGGCTAATCCAACGATTGAGAAGGGAATCTAACGATTGAGAAGGGAATCTCCTTACCTTAGTTTGCTAAAAATCATCAAAATCTAAATTTTACTTTGATAAATCTTATGCGCTTTACTTGATGCAATCTAATTTTTGGAGCTCATAGGAGAGGCTTAGCCTTTCCTCTCTTGCGCAAGAGAGGAAGTCTCAAGCTTCTCTTGTTGCATGCAATTTTTTTATACTGTACATTATTTGCGAGTATTTGTAATCTTATTTCTTCTTTTTGCTCATGCCTTCCGCAGATCTAAAGCAGGGTTAAAGGGCTTATTGAAGCATTATTTGAAATAGTTTGTGGATGGAAGCTTGAGGACCACAAGTATATCATTGGAGCTTCTTCAATCCTTTCCTTCATAACCATTCTTCTTTCTCCTTTCCTCATGCGCAAGTTTTTCTCATGAGGACCAAGGATTTGACCCATTAAGATTGTACCTTCTTGAAGAAAGCGAGTTCCTACCATTTGGAAACTCCTCATTGTATTATTTTCATAATAAGCATTGTAATTTATTTTCTTGTTGCATTAAGATTGCTTGAGTAAGAGTATTTGCTCTTTGGAACTACTTGTAAACTCTCCTCAAGGCCTAAGTCCCTCATTCTTTACTAGAGGGATTTATTCTCAATAATAAAGTAGAATTTTCTTTGAGGGAGCTTGGGGAATCATTCCCTTGGCATCCCACTCCTTCTCTCCTTTGAGAGAAGATTCCTTTGCATGGCGTTGATTTGAGTTTATTTCTTTTCTTTCAAGTAGATCTAACTTGTTAGTTTCTTGCAGATTTATTTTTATGCTAATTTCCTTATGCATATCACTTCATTTCAATTTCATGCTCATTTGCATGCTTTGATCTCATGCTAATATTCATGCTTCATCTTATTTCATGCTATGTTTTATTGGACATCTTATTTTGCTCACACTATTCTTGTTTTCCATGCTAAATGTGCTAGTTTAGTTTCATCTTTCTCATAGTAACAATCTAATTGCAATTTCCATTTCATTGTCCTTATATGATTAGAGTAGTTTCAATTACATTGCAAGCTTTCCAATTCCAAGCTTAGTAGTTTCATTTTACTTGCAACTTGTTTCATTGGAGCTTTTATTTGGAGTAATCTTTACATATTGAGCATATTGCAAGTTTATCTAATTTTCATCTCTTTCAACTTTGCTAATTTCTATTTGCTTACTCACATGCATTAGTGCTTGATCTAAATTTTCACTTAGCTTATTGCAATTTCACTCATAGCCGCACTTTGAGCAATTTTTCATTTGGAGCAATTTACAATACAAGTGGTTTTGTAATTTGTCACTTTAATTGGAACATTCTTCAACAATTGCAAATTTATCATTTTGCACTTCTAAAATTAACCCCCAAGCATAAGCTTGGTTGATAGATATTTTAGGAAATCTTCCTTAATTATCATTGAATTTACCAAGATTTGAGTTTGGAGGAAGCTAAAAGTTAAAATGCATGATCTCGCAGTTCTATTGTGGCCAAGTCTCTTGTAGGCACGAAGTAACACAAGTTGTATTGAAGAAGTAGGGGGGTATCGTTAAGGAAGCCCTTGCTTCCTTATCCTAGCCTTCTTGCAACCACCACAAGTCCTTACCAAGTTGAAGGAATTGAGGGGAAGTCATTAGAGGAAATTTGATTTTAAAAACTTAACATTGAATTTCCATGTCATAATGTGTAAACCAATCAAAATCCTTTAAAATTCAAAAGAAATATAGGGGTGACTAGAAACTGAAATTTTTTTAATAATATAATTTACCTACCTTAAGAATGAATAATGCCCAAGTGACCTAAAACTACATTAAATTTCAAAAATAAAATTAATATCTTATTCTCTAAAAGTTATAATATCGAGAATATTTTTAATGAAGGGTAAAATGTGGGTTGAGTGTGTTTTTAACGACGCTTGACTAATTTAAATTTTAAATTTACTTTTTTTAATTAAATTTTATTAAATCTTATATATATATATGGTTATTTTGATGAAAGTGCATTTATTTGGGTAATTTAAATTTACCTTTTTAATTTAAATTTCATTAAATATTGGGTTAATAAATTAATGTAAATATAATATATATATATATATATATATATATATATATATATATATATTGTTATTTTGATAAGAGTGACATTTATTTGGGTAATTTAAATTTTAAATATATATTTTTTAATTTAAGTTTGGGTAATTTAAAGTTAAAGTTAAATTTAATTTAAATTTACTTTTTAAATTTAAATTTTATTAAATATTGTGTTAATATATATATATATATATATATACGATTATTTTGATAAATGTGACATTTATTTGGATATTTTTGATAAAGGTAAAATAATAAAAATGATATATTAAAAAATTGTCTACTTGACATTATTTTATTAATTTCATAATTTTTTCTTAGGTGGCTATTTTTGAGTTGAAATATCCTCTAATGAACACCCTAGAATAGACATGAACTAAAATCAACCAAGAGCACCTTAGCACACAAACACCTTGCAATTTTGGATGGTTTGCCTTGCATGCATTTGAAGTTGGAGTCTCATTGAAACATTTCATTATATAGCTCTTTCTCAAATACATGAAATAGATTTTGAAAGCACTTACAACTTTCATTTGCAAGTATTTCAATTTCATTCTTGTACCTTGTTTATGCTCATTTAGATCATTTTAACGTTTTATATCATTGTCATATGTGAGAATATTTCCTCTTGTCAAGTACGCACAATATTTATTTGCAAGCTTTGAATTTTTTTCAAGTGTTTTCCTTTCAAAATTGTACCATCATATTGTAGATTTGGTTTTGGTTCACTAACACTTGTCTTGTAGCTTTTCATTCCATTTGATCTTGTTGTATCTTGAAGACATTTCCAGTATTGTAAGTACTTTTATTTATTTGAGCATATCTCTTATTTCTTTCAAGATTATATTTGGGATTGGTCTTCTTACATTTGCCTTGTAGGATACATTATTGAATTATATAGATCCTTTTACATTTTGATGTTGATGTTGATGTTCATGATCATTTGTACTTGCTAAGTTTTAATTCCTTTAAGTTATATTTCAAGTTATTAAATGGTTGATGTTCTAATTGATTTACTAACTACCTCCTAGAACTTGTTACTTTAACCAACCTTCTTTAGAAAACCTTCCTTAGGGTCCATCCCCCCTTGGCTTTAGCTAGGAGAGAGCCTAGATGAAGAGAGTTGGGATTAGGTGATAGCCTCTTCTTTGAGCTTTGCCATCAAGGCCACACCTGGTGGGGTTGAGGATTTTTCCCACATTAACTTAGGTGTGTAAGCGATGCGGCAACAACTCCAATAACAGGATGTACAAATGAAGTTCAAGGGGAGAGCTCATTAATCCTCTTATTCTCAACAACGATTACGATGGAGAGAAAGCTCCTCTTCATATAGAGAGTCTTCTCTCTCCTACAATAAAGAAATATTATTTGCTAGCTAACTCCATGGCAAGTTAATGAAATAATAAAATAATGGAATAGTTAGATCCTTCCTCAATTCATAATTGACTATGTCACAATATGTTGACACAAGTCTCTCCAAGATAACTTGCCCTCATCCAAAAATAGGAAGAATAATACAATGGAGATCTCTAAGAAAGGGTGTATCACCGAAAATAAGCATGATGATCAAGTCAGCATGCCTTATGTCCACATAGAATTTTCCCTGCAAGATGGACACATTGAAAGTATAATAAGATAATCTTCAACGTAGGAGGAAGTTCTCAAGGGTTCACCTATAAAAGCTCATGACTTGCACTCTCCAAGGTGCATGAGAGATAAATCAATAAAATAATCCTTCTAGGAGAATGCTCCATAAGAAAGGTAGTGGTCAATCCCAAAAATAGTAAATGGACCACGAGATGCATGCAACCAATCCACATGTGTGAATCCAAAGGTAACCAACTCCATGAATGAATTGGCAATGTTCCAAGTAGATTTAGCGCACCACAAAAAAGGTTGTGGCCAAAGCCCAAAATAGCAAGCAAACCATCTCCACCAGTGCTTTCTCCAAGATAATGCTCCAATAATAGTAATAAGACCAAGCTAGTGCCATGTGTGGCCCTCAAGGTATACCACATGCCTCTCAAGAAAAATCCTTCATAACCACTTGAAATACAATAATATATGTGCCAAGTCAAAGAGGTGAGGGAACTCTCCAAAGAAGGCCAAAAATTGACAAGTATAGCTAAAACATCCATGCAATATAGATGGGCAACTATGACAGATGTTCCCTACAAAACTATGCCATGCAAATACATCAACCATGCAACAAATAATAAAATTTCTCCATGTGAAGTGCACCCCAAGTAGAAGTGCCAAAAGGCCTCATCAATGCTCATGTCAAAACCATTTGTTGTTTCTCAATACCATCAACTAAATGTTGATTTTTGATGATTTCGTAGATTGATAATTACTTCCAATGGTTTCTTTAGCTTATCTTCTGTCACATTCATCATTAAGCAATTATACATAGAAAATCTCAACAGTTACCAGTAAAACAGTAATGTCAGTAAGATCATGAAAAGACAACCAAACAAAAAGAGATAGAATTTATCTTGGGAAAACCCTAACCAGGGAAAAGCCCATCAACCTTTTCTTAGAAAAATCTGTCCATTTTAACAATGAGTACAATCTGAGTTCTACAAAACAACTTGGGGAATTTCTAGGGGTAAACCAACCTTTCTTCCATGAACAATAGTCCTTCACAGTCCTGAACAATAGGCCTCCTACATAAATTCAACCTTCAAACCAGGGCTTCTTGTAGCAGAAGTTTGTCCTCCATATGAGCTTGTCTTCCTTCCTTGTTCATCCTTTTTAAGATGATTTGTGGCTTCCTTAGAAGATTGTCTTGTGATTCGAATTCATGCCAAGAGGAGGTCGAATGGCCTTTATATAGTGATCAAATGTGCCCCAAGTGGTGTGATTGCTTGGCTGAGCTGACTTGGGTAGGTGGAGCTGACTTGACCTTTTGGGGAAAATAAATTCAAATTCAAATTACAAATTCCCTCCTTTTATCTTTTTGTGCTAATACAATGATGAAGACCGACCATAGCTACAAAAATTCAACAATCCCTTTTAGCTAGGGAGGTATTCATAATGACTTCCTCAGATGTTCTCTTGTTAAAAAAATTCTCTATTCCAAGAAAAGGGTTAATTGAGCTAGCTATGTTGATGTATCCATCCAATTCATGTTCAATACTAGAACCATGTGGAAAGCGTCTTGCATCAACATCATTTAGAGGAATTAGTCACCCATTAGTCCTAGGGTCACCAATCTACCAATCATCACTTGGAGTATTGTCAGGAACCCACCCGAGCCATGGTGAAACCTGAGGCCCATTTACCATTCCGACATGTCGTCACATATTGAATGTTAAAAATACTCGCTCGATGCTATAAGGAACTTGCTCAACCCACCTGGGAAGCACTCTGGGCCTGATGCTAAAGGCACTCACTCAACTCACCTGGGGAGCACTCTGGGCCAATCTCCCCAGCCATATTACACAACTCTTGGTCAATACCCACGACCTATGGAGATTTTCTGCCCCATGATGCTACAACATCAACATTCCCTTCAATGGAAGCATTCTCAACCACTCCAAGCTTGTCCATGAAGTATACAAACTTCATTTTGAGACAAAGGTTTTGTGAGAATGTTAGCAATGTGCTAGACCATCGAAATGTATAGGAGCCTTATTGCTCCCTCTGACACATGAGTCCTAATAACTGGAGCAAATGTCTCCTCATAGTCCTCTCCCTCTTCTTGGGAGAATCTTTGCTTTGTATTTTTCTATGTTGTCAACAAATGCTTGATCTTGTGAATCCATCTTGAAGTCACCACTGAATTTCCACAAATCTCGGTACAATGACATCCTTCAAACTTGTTGGTCTGCCTACTTCTTATGAACTAGGAGGCCTTCTAGATGTCGGCACAATTACTCCCTTTTGAACAAGAATCACTCCTAGGAGAGTCCTCTTGCCACATACTTTGCTTCATTCTTACAAATGCTTCGAACTGCTGCCAAAGCCTTGGCAACCTTCATGATGTATCTGCAACCCTCATTAGGAGGTCATGGAAGAAAACAATTATAACCCAACAAAAAGAAACAAAGACAAGAAGCTAACTAATAGCAAAACAATAATAATCAAGGAAGAGAGATATAAAGTACTTATCTTTTAAGGAGTGTAGGGAATTGTCGACTCTCTCTTGATCTTTGCCTTCTTGTAGAAATCATTGAAATCTATCTGCAAACTCATCATCCTCATCCTCATCATTAGCATGTTGCTTTCCTTTCCTTCATAAGCTAGGGTTTCTTCTTGCAGCAGAAACATTGATCTAGGTCTAGCTCTAGGGTTTTATCCACAAACCCTAGGGATTTCTTATCCAAGCCTTCTAGTATGCTAGGGTTTACAAGCCCTAGATTTCCAATTTTCATCTACACCTTTGTCATATGCAAGTTTTCTTCCCATATCCAAATGCCTAAAACCATAAAATCCCTATGCCTTTGCATATTTGATGAAATCCATCATTGTCATCAATCAATCAAGGATGTATTAGGGTTAGTAGTCCATTATAGCTTTTGTAGGGCAATGTATGTTTTCCAACATAACCTCAACTAGCAACATATTGAAGGCATCTTTCAAGGTTCATGGCATCAATGCAACATCCTGCTTCTGAACACACTCTAAATACAACACAACATTTCCCAAGGAAACACAGGTCTGCAAACTTCAATCCAACTTATCACACTTCAGATTGCCAAATATTCTTGGCACATGTATAAGGATTTCACATAGTTCATCCCCTTCATTAGTTGCATTCCTGATTAGCTTGCTATGTAGTTACCCAAGATATATTTTGAGAGAAAGCTTCCTTCCAACCTTATTTCATCAAACTAGAGATTAGCCACAAGTCCGAAAACTTCCAATCATCAAAATAACCATCTTCCATGTCCCCATATGTCATCCAACAATATATACAAACATGGGCATTTGAGACATTGATTTCTTTGGAATACATGTCTACTATATTCTTATAATCGGGGGTAATCCAATTAGTACAAAGGTTTATATATCAGGTAGCACATCATTTGGTGACAACAAGTGATATTTAAAATTGAAAAACAGAGATATCCTATCGCACCACATATTGCATATCATGGCAGTGGTCTTCAATTTACTACTTTCCATTTTCAACATTACTATACTTTTCAAATGGAAGAGCAATAGAAGAGGCATTAGCATCCACTGTGGAAGCCTCTAAAAGTCTTAGAGCAGTCACTTCTACAGTGTTGTAGCTTGCATTTTCCCTAACTTCATCTGAGCCTCCTTCCGGCCTTCTAGTTTCCTTGATTGATAATTTGTTACTGTAATAGAAATCCAAAGCTGTGTTCACATCCCCTTTTGCCTTCTTCAACAAGACTAAGGCATCTTCATTTTGATACATTGACATCTAATATCTGAAGAAACTTGAGTAGTATTTCACTATAAAAATGCTTAGTCCCTTTTACCTTGCATACAATTTCTAAAACTATCCTCCAATGCTTATTTAGGGTTTTTTTAAGTGCCCTCATCAAACAACCGTTCATTATGAGACAATTTCTTCACTGTACCAACATACTCACTATCGGAACTAGTCCTTCTAAGATACATCAGATCCTTGTTCCATACACTTCTGAGGTCTCTCAGCTTCCTTCTTCACAGTAAACTTATGAAAGCCCTTATCTGATCAATCCTCGATTATCCATCGTGAAAATAAATGATCATACACCTTTCAACGAGAGGGCATACTGAAATCACTTTCTTCAAACTATGTTAGGTGTCAATCTAAGGAATTAGAGATTAGCTCCTTCTGGTTCTAGCGTCACAGGTAACATAACAATTTTCTAGCCTTTAAATCTTGCATTGCTGGCTTCCCACAATTTTGAGATAATTCTTACATGACCTGGTCAAAGATCGGAGGCTTCATGACCTCTCTTGTTCTCATACTGAGGCCATGCAGCCTACCTGTGGCCAGACTGAAGCCTTCTTAGTCCCCCTGCAGCCTAACCTTAGATTTGTGCATCCTTAGAACAAAGCCCTGAACTTCCTATGATCATCTTTTGAGGCCTTTCGACCTGCTACTACTTGCGACCTTCCTCTGCTAGGCTGCAGCTTAGTCCTGAGATATTTTGGCCTACTAGGAGGTGGATTTCGGCCTTGAACCTAGGGCTTCGTCCCTCTTCATAACCTTGGCCATAATATAGAGAGACTTCGGTCTCCTTTGGTTACACTTCGTCCTTTAGAGTTTTGGACTAGGGCTTCTCTTTAAGGCTGCTCTTTTCACCATGATCTCTGATACCATGTTCTTTTTTAATGATTTCCTAGACTGCTAATTACTTCCGATTATTTATTCTTTAGCTTACCTTGTGTCACATTCATCATTAAACAATTATACATAGAAAATCTCAATAGTAAAACAATAATGCCAGTTAGATCATGAAGACAAAAAGAGAGACACAATTTATCTTGGGAAAACCCTAACCAGGGAAAAACCCAACAACCTTTTCTTAGAGAAATTTGTCCATTTCAACAAGGAATACAATCTGAGTTCTACATAACAACCTGGGAATTCCTAGGGCTAGACCAACTCTTCTTTCGTGAACAATAGTCCTCAATAGTCTTGAACAATAGACCTCCTACATAAATTTGACCTTCAAACCAGACCTTCTTCTAAAAGAAGTTTGTCCTCCATATGAGCTCGTCTTTCCTTCCTTTTTCGTGCTTCTTAAGATGATATGCAACTGCCTCAGAAGATTGTCTTATGATTCGAATTCATGCCAAGAGGAGGAGGTTGAATGGCCTTTATGTATTGATCAAAAGTGCCCCAACTGGTATGACTGTTAGGTTGAGCCGACTTGAGTAGGTTGGCGCTGACTTGACCTTTTGGGGTAAATAAATTCAAATTTAAATTATAAATTCCCTCCTTTTATTTTTGTGTGTTAATACAATGATGAAGACAGACCATAGGTACAAAAATTCAACACTAAATTCCCCAAACCATGTGCACATGAGAAATTGAACCCTAGAGAAGTGTGCCAACCTGTCCAACAACAATACAGTTACTATGTAAACCTTGGAGATTGTGGCCAAGAGAGGAGCACTGCATGAAAACCCCAATTCTCCTATAAATAAAACTTTCCTTGTGTGAACAATTGCTAAGTGTTATGAAACCAGCTCCAAAAATAGAAGAAAAGAGAGATCAACACCTTAGAAATCAACCACTTCGAGGGGCAACCTTTTTTACATTAAATAAATGAACAATTCTTGGATGATTCAAATGACAAAACCTCCTTTCTAAATATAGGAGTCCATGGGGTCACAATATAATCCTAGCCGACCTAACAATAATAATGTAAGGACACACCAATAACAATAGTGGGGTTTTATCGAGCACAATAATAACAATATGGGGACTATAGGGGTACAAAAATAACAATAAGGGTGCTACACTAACAACAATAAGAGACTACACTAGTAATATAGGGACCTAACATGCCCCTCTCCTTCAAAAAAGTGTTGTCCTCAACGCTTGAGTAGCTCTGGATGCTTTTGTATAAAATTTTCATCCTCCCATGTGGAATCTTCAGTGGGTAAGTTCTTGCACTTGATGAGATACTCTGAAATTGATCGATTTCGTAGCTGTCGAGTTCTTGTTTCTGTGACTGCTTCAGGTTCCAATATGATTTTTCCTTCCTCATCAAGTTCTGGAAATATTGTTTGAATTGGAAGTTTGTCACTTATAACCTTCTTT
Source organism: Pinus albicaulis (assembly GCA_034641835.2). NCBI lineage: Eukaryota > Viridiplantae > Streptophyta > Pinopsida > Pinales > Pinaceae > Pinus > Pinus albicaulis. The sequence continues at coordinate 29,920,649 of CM076570.1, forward strand.
AAGCATGAAACATGGAAAACTGGATGCACTCGAGAAGAAGCAGGAAGCTCCAGTTTGTGTGCCGTAGTACCAATCTTTTGCAACACCTTGTAAGGACCATAGTACTATGGCGATAATTTATTATCCTTCTTAGCTTGCTTGAGGGACATTTGTTTGTATGGTTGTAGCTGTAAAAATACCCAGTCTCCTACGTCAAAACTTCTCGCGTTGCGATGTTGATCTGCCTATTGTTTCATTCGATTTTGTGCCAAATTTAGGTTATCCTTTAAGAGTTGGAGAAATTGTTGTTGATGGTCGATGTGATCTTCCACTGCTTGAACCTTATAATTTTCTCTTAAAGATGATGTGATGGACGGTGGATGATATGCATCAAGTGCCATAAGTGGGGTCATTTTTGCTGCAGTATTGAAGGAGGTGTTATACCACCATTCAGCCAGAGGTAACCACTTGACCCATTGTATTTGTTTATCAGATACAAAACAACGAAGATATCCTTCCAAACATTTGTTCACTATCTAAGTTTGCCCATCAGATTGAGGATGATAAGATGGGCTTTGGGCTAGTTGAGTATCCAAACAAGAAAATAATTCCGTCCAAAAATTTCCAGTGAAAATGGGATCTCTGTCGCTTACAATAATCTTTGGGTTTCCATGTAGCTTTTGAATTGTTTCCATAAATGCAGTAGTAACTGTACTTGCTTTAAATGGATGAGATAATGCACAAAAGTGTGCATACTTGGTAAGTCTATCAACTACGACCATGATGACACTCTTTCCTTCTGACTTAGGTAAACTTGTGATAAAATCCATTGAAACCTCCTCCCAACGTTGACTTGGAATGGGTAAAGGTTGTAGTAGATCTGGCGTTTTAATTGTCTCAACTTTATTTTGCTGGCAAACCAAACATTCTGCCACAAACTTTTGAATATCAAATTTAAAGCCATCCCAAAAAAATTCTTTCTTCACCTTGTAGTAAGTTTTTAAAAATCTTGAGTGTCCTCCTACGGGAGAGGTGTGCAATTCCAAAAGAATATTTTGTTTTAATTGGGAATTCTTACAAATATATAAGCGATTTTTGTACCATAAAGAATCATTTTTCCAACTAAATGTATCGGATGTACTACTGCGATCTTGCTGCAACTTTTGAATGATTGTCCACACTTCTTCGTCATTCTTCCATTCCTCCCTTGCTTCAGTTATCCAATCTGGTTGGATAATAGAAATGGCACAAAGCAATGCTTCCACCTCCTCATCCTTTCTTGAGAGTGCATCTGCAACAATATTTAGCTTCTCTTTTTGTAGATGATTTCAAAGTCATAATCCAACATCTTTGTGACCCATTTTTTCCGCTCTTCTAAAGATAGTCTTTGTTCCAAAAAGTATTGAAGACTATCATGATCAGTTTTTACCTTGAAGTGTCTTCCCATTAGGTAAGGTCTCCATTTCTTTAGTGCATGTAGTATTGCCAACATTTCCTTCTCATAAATAACTTTCTGTAAATACTTTCCTTTGATTGGACGACTTTCAAAAGCAATGGGTCTTCCATCTTGCATTAAAACAACACCAATTCCATTTCCTGAGGCATCACACTCCACAATAAAGGTTTTTGTGAAGTTTGGCGTAGTCAAGACCGGTGCTAGGCACATTGCCTCTTTAAGATGTTCAAAGGCCTTAGTTGCTTCAGGGGTCCACGAAAATGCATCTTTCTTCAATAATGTTGTTAGAGGTGCTGTTATTCTCCCATAATTCTTAACAAACCTGCAATAATACCCTGTTAACCCGAGAAATCCTTGCAACTGCTTTATGGTTGTGGGCAAGGTTACTTAGGAGCGGGAGAAAAAACTGGGAGCGGAAGCGGGTGCAGGATCACCATTTTCAGAAGCTCCCGGTTTGGGAGCGTTTTGGGGAGCGTTTTTTAATAATATATATATTTTTATATTTTGATGCATATGTGTCAACAAAAGCATGTAGAATGATGAATTAGACATAAAAAACATAAAAATATAGAACGAACCATATAACATCAACCATCTAGAAGTTATAATCTTCTAATCTAGAAGATTATGTTTCTAATCTAGATCTTAGAAACATTCAACATATTGACTCTTGAATCTCATGATTCATCAATCTTAAAGTTTCAAGCTTTCAAAATTCAATATGTAACATTTATCATCATCGATTCATTGATCACCATAGTTGTACTTGTAAGCTAAGTGTAACATTTACAAAAAAGAATATTTAACATGAAATGAAATGTTATAAAATGAAACGAAATGAAAGAACTTTCGAATTTCATGAAGCATCATATTCATAATTCATAATGAGTTATAAACTTATAACTGCCAACTTCAAACTTAAATTGTCATATATTGTTTACAAAAAATATCAAAATAAATATGAAATAGTCAAGTTTCAACAATTATAGAAAGTTGAAAACTACTAGAAACTAGAAAAGACTAGTAAATCTATTTTATCTATTGTTTGGCCTCTTGCCACGAGAAATGTCTAATTTTTGAAATTTGAGCAGATCGTGGTAATGGTAGTCTTCTAAGGCTTGACCTTAATTCTTGTTGACATTGTCTTCCCTCAGAAAATATAATTAAAAAATGTGAATAATTTCTCTAGAAATGTTAAAGGGTATTTGTAAAGATGTAAGAATGAAGAATAATTTCTCTAGAAAAGTTAAAGGGTATTTGTAAAGATGTAAGAATGAAGAGAAGATACTTTATGTCTGACAACCACTTAAAGATAATGATCCAATAAAATATTTACACAAATTCCCAAGATGCAACCCAAAAGAAAATGAAAAAGCCCTAACCTGTGGTGTGTCTTGGATGAAATAATGTGCAAATTGTCAAACATAGAAATCTAGATGGTTGTAAAGATTTAAAAATCTTAAAAATGATGGCGTATTAATAAACACTGAACACATATTGAGAAAATCACATGATACATTTAGTTTTGGAACACATCTAACAGAATATCATCTTAAAAGATACGGTAAGATATTGTAATGTTGGGGTCACATTAGGCAGCTTAGACTGGGGCTTTGATTTTGATATCATTGTGCAAAAAGCCACATGCTTTTTTATGTGATGGCCGCTTAAGAAAAAAAAATGGGATCTTGCCTAATAAAATATAATAGAGTTAAAATCTTAGAGCCGTAAGTGAGTCTGCAGGGGGAGAATGGGATCTGCACTTTAACTAAATGCTTAGTTATTCGTCATGTCCAACAGGGGGAGAACACGTAGAATGTGTTGCTAAGGAATAAATTAATTTCTTTTAAGGAAATGGAAAATTCAACCTAGAAGGCATATCATTAATTATCCAAAGTTTAAGAAATTGCATTTTCATCAACTTGTTACCCACTTTTCCATTAAGGTCGTAAAATCTCTAAGAAACAGTAGATGGGAAAATACACAAGCCCCCATCTCATGCAAGCAAATATGGCCATGACCTAAAAGGGTAGAGGCATTCATGAAACATCAACAAATATTTCGGTCATCCATCACTGTCTCCAATAAGATGGCATATCTTGATTGCAAAGGACTGTCAACTTGGTTTCAATGTGAGAAAGGAGTAGGTGTAAGGCATTAACAATAGTACAAAGAATGATTTCATAATATTTAGGCCCTTTTTACAGTGGAGAGAAATTGTTGAATTAAATACTGAGTTTCAAAGGGTCATATATTCTGCTTAAAATAACTACAACACAATGAGTCTTAAAGATAAGCTTCTGTTTTCATTCTTTAATGAAAATTAGCCTTTACTCATATCTTAGCAGTTGATCCTTGCATAAAACGAATATGATGTATGCTTTTCAACTAGTTTAAACAAAATCCATTCCACTTTATGGCAGGAATTTTTGTCTCAAGATTGTTAAAGGATGTACCTTTCTTGGCTTTACAATAAAATAATGGGCATTAGTAATTACCAAATGGAATTGTATCATAATATGTTAAAAAATAGTTGATACACAAATTATATTGACAGTATAGCTAGGTTGGAAAATGGATGATTTAAGCAAATGGAGAGCAACTAATTTCATTTAGGACCAAGTCTTTAAGCAAAAAAAACACTCCCAAAAATGCTTCCTCCCTAAAAAATGCTCTCGAAAATGCTCCCTTTTAAAAAAAAACGCTCCCTAAAATGCTCCCTAAAGTGCTCCCTAAACGCTCACTAAAACGCTCCCTGAAAACAGGGAGGTTTTTCCTGTTTAGGGAGCTTGCTCCCAAAACGCTCCCGCTCAGAGTGTGAATTGGGAGCGGGTTCGAGAAGGGGGGGGGGGGGGGGCGCTCCCCTGCAACCCTGGTTGTGGGTACTCTCCATTCCTTAATGGCTTTAATTTTGTTAGGGTCTACCTTAACACCCTCTTGAGGTACAATATGACCCAGATATTCCACCTCTTGTACTCCAAATCAACATTTGGAGGTTTTTGCATATAATTGTTTCTCTTCCAATAGTTTGAGCACCTTGTCAATATGTTGAACATGATCTTTCCAAGATTTGTTGTAGATTAGTATATCATCAAAGAATTCTAACACAAATTTTCTAAGGAAGGGTTTAAAAATGGAATTCATCAACCCTTGAAATGTAGAAGGTGCATTGGTAAGGCCAAAAGGCATGACAAAAAATTCTTAATGACCGTCATGAGTTCGAAATGCTGTTTTCGGAATATCTTTAGTCTTCATTCTAATTTGATGATATCCTGAACAAAGATCCAACTTGGTAAAATAAATTGCTCCATGTAATTCATCCAATAATTCATCAATCACAGTAATGGGAAATTTATCTTTAATAGTGAGCTTATTGAGCTCCCTATAATCCGGACACATGCAGCATGATCCATCCTTCTTGTGCACCAATACTACTGGAGCAGAGAAAGAACTTTGACTAGGTTGAATTATACCAGCCTCTAACATTTCTGCAATCATAAGTTCAATTTCGCTCTTTTGGACATAAGGATATCTGTAAGGCTTGATGTTTGGAGGAACACTTCCCGGAATCAAAATAATAGTATGATCATGATCATGAATAGGTGGGAGTCCTTAGGGAGTTTCAAACACCTTGGAATGATTGTCCAAGACTTTTTGGAGATTTGGAGAAATAGATGATTTTGATGTTGGAACTTCTAGTGAGCAAAATTGTGCAATTATGCCTTGTTGTTCTTTCTTCAAAAGCTTTGTCATGACATTAGAGCTTATTATCTTTCCTGACTTCCCTGCGATACCCCGTAATTCAACTTTCCTTTCAAAAAAAATTTCAAGAAAAGTTTTTGAAAATTAAAAGCTACCGTCCCCAAAGATTGTAATCATTGTACTCCTAGTACAACATCAATACCTCCCGTTGGAATGGAAAGCATTGGACTATTTAATACATATTCCCCCATGGTTAGCTTGATATTATGGAATTTTCTAAAGCAATTTATAGTCCCTCCATTTGCAACCATCACTTGACACTTTGTTGCTAGGTATAGGAAGCAATTCAATTCCTTGGCTACCTTACAATGAATAAAATTATGGGTACTACTTGAATCAATCAACACTATTACATTTTTGTTTGTTATATGTCCTTATATCTTGAGAGTTTGAGGAGTGGTAATTCCTGCCAATGCATTACAGGATATGGTCAGACTCATTTCTTCTTTCTCTAGGGTTGGTTCCTGGTGTATATCTTCTTCTTTTGAAGTTTCTTGTTCATTTTCTTCCTCCTCTTCACAATCTATTTAAAATAATTTCTTCTCAGCACACCTCTTCATGTTGGCTAGCAAGTGAACCTAGCCTAAAGCTTTCCTGGAGTGCAAGCAAAGCCTAATTGAAGAGAACTTGGATTGCAAGACACGCCAACATGAAAATGTACTATCCAAGATTAGGTACCACATGTCAATTACTCGGGAAACAAGTCACTTGTTGTTGAAGCAATCTCTCAGTTGGGGTGCACTTCTCAATTAGTCAAATGGTTTGTAATTGATCACCAGGAAAGGTGTACAACCCCTAGTCAATGTATCAACATAACAATATCACATGGGCAACCTCATAACTATTGCTTGAAGAAATGATAATAGCCCCAATTATTGACCTAATTTTGGATTTCTCAAAATGAGTTGATATTTGATCCCAATGCTATTCACCATAAATGGTACAAAACATATGACTAAATCTTGAAATGTAGAAAGTTGAAACACCAATTTGGACGGTTGACCTAAGTTTTGACAAATATTGGATCCTCTCCAAGTTCGGCCTTTGTGTTGTTCTCAATAATGGGTATGTAAAACTGTGATTACTTCGAAAGTTTAGAAACTCCAACTTTGGCATAAGTTTATCCTTCTTTGTCCAAAATTTCAACTTTCTCGGATTGGCACCAAAGCTAAATCATAAGCTCATATCAGTAAAGAGCATCCAAAATTCAAATATGTGATCAAATTTAAAGAGAGATGGAATTTCTTAAAATAGACAGTTTACATGATTGCAATGAAAATATGACTTTATCCTTTTTGAGTTTTCCCTTGCATATGCATGTTCCAAGTAATGCGTGTAATCTACTTGCCTAGAACTCCCATTGATCTCGTAAAATGTCTTAGTTGAGGTATTAAAAATGACCCATTGATGTGAATTGGTATCTAGAAAAAATTATTTGAACATTGATGCAAGATGGAAGAGAACTTTGAAACAAAGATACCTAGCCAAGGACATGCTATCTCAATCGGATTGGTGATTGAATTGGTAATAAATAGAAAACAAAAATTGGTTGACCAAAAATACATACATATATATATATATATATATATATATATATATATATATATATATATATATAGATATATATATATATCTTTGTATGCATGCATGCTTGTACATGTGAGTCCAAACTATTAGACACTAATATGCAATTTTTTCTCATGTATATAGCAAGTAAAGATGCATATAACCAAAATAACACAAAGTGCAATCTATAATTGAAGTTTTGCACCAAAATACATAAACAAGGAGCCTCTAAATAGTCTCTTGAGTTCGAAAATAAACATGGTATTATGTTTTAACTAACAACTACTAGATTCTCGCTGTACAATCTAATGATTTGAAGATTCCTTATCCTCTTTGTTTTATCTGCTTGGAAGGCTTTAATATAGCCTTTCATCTTGGCTCTTTGTTTAGTGGAGGCTTGTTTCCAAGTTTTTATTCTCTCTTGTATGTGCTAAGTGTTGTTTCAAGTAGTGGACACCCCCCAACCAAATAGCAATACTTCGATGTTGGAACCTTCTTCTCCTTAGGAGCCATGGCAATTTTTTTACCATCAACAACACATCTACAAATGAAACGCTATGATTTCTTAATTTAAAGGAAACAATATTGATGTTGTTAAAAAAATTTAAGGTCATAAAAAAAGCAATAAGCATTTACATACTTTCATTGTGCTGCAAATAAGCCAATAAATTCTCCAATTTAACACTCCAAATCAGCTAAAGAAGCCCTCTAGACAAACAATAAGAATAATGGCGAACGAAGATGAATGTCACTCAAGAAGGGCCCTTATTAAATTTCCAAATTGATCAAGTGAAGAGTGTGAGACAAATCAAGGGGGGGCCTTCTAAAATAGAAAGGGGAAGGTTTAGAGTTTAAGTGGTTTAAGTGGGCCCATGTGCCTTCATATGACACTATATAGAACCAGATGGTTTTGTACAAACTTTACCATTTTTGGTTGGAACCATCGGTTTTGATTGGTGATGTCCTAGAACTGGTCCAATTGGTCGGTTTGGCTAGTTTTGATAACATTGAGCCAAGGTATTGACATATTGTTGATGTTGAATCCATTGCTAATGTATCCACGAATCATTGTTGTTGAATCCCTTGCTAATGTATCAACAAATCGTTGATATTGAGTCAATCAAGAAGAAATAAGGAGAAGTTTATCTTGATCACAAAATGTGCTAATGAGTGCACTGAAACTTAACAATGAATTTGCGTGGGAAAAAATCACTAGTTCTAGAGAGATGCATTGACTTTGGCCCTTTTCTCTTTGGAGGAGATTACCTCTACCGTCTCAAGAGAAAGATGTGTTTGGTTTTCCGATGCTTCCTCATTTGTTTAGTCCATCAACATTTCTATCATGTGCCTTCCCACTTCAGTGACTCTTTGGATGCGAGCCACGTGGTTCCCTTCAGGAAAAGTCTCAAGAGGGTTTCTAGGGAGGATATTTGTTCATTGTATATATGTAATATTCCCAAATTAGCAATAGCTAATTGGAATATTAATTTGGATCAATTTTGCCGCCCATAGTTAAATTACAAATGAAAGTGAGTAGAGCGTGGACTCACTTGAGCGTGCGGAGGCAATCGCACGGGCTGAGTTGGCAGGGTGGGGTCGAGAAGGGCTGCTTTGGAGATGAGGAGCCTAGGGTTTGAGAGGAAGGCCAACATATAAAAGGGAGAGAGCTTCCTCATTTTTGGGTACGGTTGAATTTTATGAAATTATCATTGGTCGCTAAGACTTGAGCACGCCGGTTGTTCAGCCAGTCTGCAGCGCTGTTTAGTGCGCCGAGTGTCTCCGAGCGGAGATCTCATCCTCAGCCCCGGGGGACTTCGAGTGCCTGCTCGGGTGAGGCAGTTCCATCGTCGTTTTGTCAGAGGACTGGGTTTGGAACTTGTGCGGAGCAGCGTCGGGAGTGGCGGCGCAGTTAGTGTGGGAAGATCGCAACCCATCTTGTGTGAGCTCTACATTGGTGTCATTTTGGAGGTTTCGGGTTTGGAGGAGGAGCAGGAACAGTCCGAGCCTATTAAGAGCCTGAAGCAGAATCGAGAGTCTCTTAGTGGATCCTTTCCAGCCGCAGCATATTAGCAGCACGCGGCAGTATTCCCAGTCGTTTGAACGCAACAGGAAACCCGCTGTACCTTTGTTTTCTGAGAGTATCTTTTGTCTTGCCTATGCCAGTTGAGTACTATCATCTGGGCATCTATTGTAATCACTTATAATTCTCTGCATAATAAAATGGCCCAGTGATTTCTCTATTTAACGTGTATCTGTTGCATAGGCTGTTTCTATTATTTTATGTGCTGCTGAATATTTTCTCTTGGAGACATTCCATTGCTGTACCATTTACTGTGTTTCAGAGATATCCTTAAATAGGAATATTACAGTGGTATCAGAGCATAGTTCTGGCTCAGCCTGTGGACATTATCACAATGCCTACATTCTTACCTCCAGTGCCGAGTAAGAAAGAGAGGCAGCAGGATCATTTACCCTTTGGAGATTATTTCAGAGAATGACAGTCCAAGGGGGAAGACTTCAAAGCAGCTTTGCCTTTCAAAGATTACTGTCAGCTCAGGCAGGATGAAAGCAAATGGAACAATGGAGGATCTAGAACGCAGAGCTCAGAGTTGCAGCGTACCATTGGGAGGACACCTCTTCCCATGTATGAGAGATCCACTAGTCCCTGTGAGTCTAAGCCCAAGAAGACCGGTACAGTGAAAAAGATGAATTTATTCTCATCTATTTTCAGATCCAGAGGGAATGAATCCACCATTAAGGAGGTCAAGAAGATTGAAGAAAAAGAAGAGGAAGTACCATGCACTTCCTATTCTCATCGAGCAGAAGATACTGAGCATGGAAGACACTTGGATCATCAGGTTCTCAGTGATTACCTTGTTGAGTATAGATCTCAACCTAGAGCCTTCAGGGAGACTCTAGATTTTCCTCATTTCGTCCAGTTGAAGGAAGAGAAGAGACCATGCAGCAGAAAAGAAATCAAAGGCAATAGATTTCTGTTGTCTACCTTTGATGGGTCATCTAATGCAAGAACTTGGGTGAGGAAGTTGGAGGCATTTTTCCTACTACATACTGTAGCAGGAGAAGAAGCTGTTGAAATCTCAGCGTTGCATTTGGAGGGTGAAGCCTATGATTGGTGGTGCAGCCACTTGAGACATGCAAGGGTGGAGACTTTTGCAGAGTTCACTCAAGGGTTGATCCAAACCTTTGATGGAGAAAGAGAAAAGAAAGAAGAGATCACATCACCTCTTGAGGAGGCTTGTGATAACGCTGTCACCTTCATGGAAGAGTAGCCACATGCATCAACAGTTGGGGCAACCAACACTTTTGAGGAAGTGACTCTTGCAGCCCTACAAGTAGTTCCAAATGCACATCAAGGTATGAAAAGATTTCCACATTCCATTGTTGCAGCAAATTCTTTTGATCAATGTGGAGATTTACTTTTGCATGACCAAGGGTCAAATCTCATTGCTACTATAGAGCAGCTTGGTTGCACTGCGCTGTGCAACATGGAAACACTCGAGAAGGAATCAAACCATTATTCTCATGAGCCATTTTTGGATTGTACATCATATTGGAGGTTGTGGTTTGAAGCCTTGAAGATTGATGGTAGACATCTTGCAGTAAGAAACCTTTTCTCCCTTCAAGATGACACTTTCTCAATGAGCTCCTCTCAGGTCAAAGAGGAACTTCTACTTTCAGATCCAAGACCTCATTGGTTTTGGAAGGTTGTGGATGAAAGGGAGGTCTCAAGGAGAGATCTCATTGGAGATGCACTTCGACACACCATGGAATGCAATGATTTCCTTCCCTTCTCACAAGAGCAGATAGAGGATGGAGGACATCTTAGGATGGATAACATCTCTCATGCTTGTGTTGGACATCCCTTGAGCCATACACATCATGATGGGAGGGTTTTGCCTACCACCTATTTGATTCTTGATAGGGTCTCATTGATCCTTGAGGAGTTTGCATTTCAAAACCCTATGAAGTGCAAAGATAGGAATTTGATTTGGGAGGATGGTAGCCCTCATGGGAGGAGTACCAAGGTGAGGAGAAGAAGGAGGCATCCACAAGTGATTGAGTGGATGTGGTTGATGAGCAAGGAGCTAGGGAGCTACTGGCAGATCTATGATACCGGGCAGCAGGAGGCTTGGCTACGCTGGTTACTCTGGAGGGAGTTTGGCCATCACTTGTACTTGCAGATCTATGATACCGGGCAGCAGGAGGCTTGGCTGTGCTGGTTGCTCTTGAAAGAGTTTGGCCATCTCTTGGCAAACACCCTTCCTAAGAGTCGGAGGATGAAGGAAAGATGGCAGGATACTTGCATCATTGAGCAGCATAGAGTATGGATGCATGGTGTTGATATGATATTCATATCATTCATTATGTTTGCATCACATGATTGGTATGATGGAGGTATGGGGAGGCAACACAATGTCTTGTTGCTTTGCTTGTTTCTGAGAGAGCAAGAGCAGATTTGCTCTCACACCTTGTATGATGTTGCAGGAGGAGGAGATGGCATTATCTCCTTGATCTTTGATGATGGCTTGGAAGCACTTCCATCTTAGGAAGTAGACCATATTTGTTGCAGCATTATTAGAGGAGTCTTTGACAAGGAGCATGTCGAAGAACAGAGCTTTGTATTGATAGGAGCTTACTTGCATGAGCTCACAACATTGTCACCGTGGAGCAGAGACTTATGGATGAAGTGTGCCCAGCAGAGATATGGTGGATCTATAACCCATAGGTCCCAGGATCGCTTCATATTTGTTGCACTTGATGAACAAAGAGGAGGTAATGATGATAGAGACATCTATGGCATATTCTTCTTGACTTGGGTTTCCAAGCATAAGGAGGATTATCTTCTTGCAACACATGGTTCAGTCTTCTTCATAGCATGCCAACACATTATGGAGGACTCATTCATGGATCCATGTACCATCTTACTTCTAGCATATGGTGAGGAGTTTGTTTATACATTCATTGATTTGCACACTCCTACCATTCTTATGCAGTGCATTTCTTCACAAGAGGGCAAGCTTGTCATATTGCTCCATGAGTTTTATTGGGCCAATCTACATGGTGGAGGCAACCATCTCTTTTGTGGCCTTGGGCAAATGTTTTATCACCACATGCATGTTCATTTGCTACACTATATCATGTATCATGTGAAGACATGCATGATTAACATAAACATTTTGCCATGTACTCTTATCAAGCAGCAACTTGTAAAACTGCGTTGTACTTGTTGGGGAAGCTGTTGGTACCCCTTTTCATCACTTGTAACCTTCAGCGTTTCCTTCATTTTACTGCTGATCATGTCTCCATTTGCTGATATAGATCAGATTTGTATAGGAGGCTTGATTATGAGGGGGACACATGAGCTGGATGTGTCCGTGAGTGGGAAAAATTCTCACATTTTCTGCACTACATGTTCTAATGGGAGCATGGGAGGAGGCATGGCCACCACTACTACATATGCGTTCTCTTTTGAGGTGGGCCATGAGATTAATAGTCATCCATTGTACAGCCATGGGCAAGTGTTTGGCCTCATGTTGTTGTCATATTCAACCATTTACTATCCATTAGTAGATGTGAGGGATCTTGTACATTGCTTGCCATGTAATTTTCTGAGGTTGCAGTGGATGAAACTGCGTTGTAGCCTCATGAGAGATTGTCTGCATCATGTATCATCATGTAAAACCTTCAGCAGACATCTCATTAGGATGATCCATGATGACCATGTCCTATTCCTCATGGATGAATTTTCTTGGGCCAACTTGTTCTTCATTGTTGAAGGGACCTTCTTTGGAGGATTGTTCTTCACTTTGTCATTGGAGGGCAATGATTTTGCAGCCCAGGATCAACATACACTCTACACTTGTCATGAGTGGAGAGAAGGACAGCATGGGGTAAGCTATGATGCTTGCGAGGTTCAGATTTTCTGCCCGCCTTCATTACCGGAGCTTGAGGTGGAAGGAGATTGTCAGGAGTTGCCTTGTTGGGAGGTGGCTCATTTTGTCTGGATGATTGCTTGGAGATGGAAGATCCACATGAGGGAGATATTCCTCATTATATTTTCGACTCCATGCCTTGAGTGGAGAGAGGTGATGAGTTGGTACACAGTTGATGGGACAACTTACACAGTGACAGCTACATCACAACAGGGGTCATGGTCTTCAGTCATAGCTAGAGGCAGTGAGAAGTCCGAGCCATGGGACTTGGGCTATTATTGGCCATGGTGGCAATGGGATCTGGGAGGATTGTTGGTTGGCTGGAACCATGAGAGATCGGTTTGGGATCCTGGCATTGAGAGATCCCTTCATATCAGGGTGATGTAGGGGTCAGAAAAGATTCAGTGGCGCATCTGGGACCCAGGCACATTTTGCAGTATCGGTGGAAAGATGTTCAGGCAGTTGCTTGAGGGCAAGCAACATTTTGCCGGGGGAGACTGTAATATTCCCAAATTAGCAATAGCTAATTGGAATATTAATTTGGATCAATTTTGCTGCCCATAGTTAAATTACAAATGAAAGTGAGTAGAGCGTGGACTCACTTGAGCGCGCGGAGGCAATCGCGCGGGCTGAGTTGGCAGCGTGGGGCCAAGAAGGGCTGCGTTGGAGATGAGGAGCCTAGGGTTTGAGAGGAAGGCCAGCATATAAAAGGGAGAGAGCTTCCTCATTTTTGGGTACGGTTGAATTTTATGAAATTATCATTGGTCGCTAAGACTTGAGCACACCGGATGTTCAGCCAGTCTGCAACACTGTTTAGTGCGCCGAGTGTCTCCGAGCGGAGATCTCATCCTCAGCCCCGGGGGACATCGAGTGCCTGCTCGGGTGAGGCAGTTCCATCGTCGTTTTGTCAGAGGACTGGTTTGGAACTTGTGCGGAGCAGCGTCGGGAGTGGCGGCGTAGTTAGTGTGGGAAGATCGCAGCCCATCTTGTGTGAGCTCTACATTGGTGTCATTTTGGAGGTTTCGGGTTTGGAGGAGGAGCAGGAGCAGTCCGAGCCTATTAAGAGCTTGAAGCAGAATCGAGAGTCTCTTAGTGGATCCTTTCCAGCCGCAACATATTAGCAGCACGCGGCAGTATTCCCAGCCGCTTGAATGCAATAGGAAACCCGCTGTACCTTTGTTTTCTGAGAGTATCTTTTGTCTTGCCTATGCCAGTTGAGTACTATCATCTGGGCATCTATTGTAATCACTTATAATTCTCTGCATAATAAAATGGCCCAGTGATTTCTCTATTTAACGTGTATCTGTTGCATAGGCTGTTTCTATTATTTTATGTGCTACTGAATATTTTCTCTTGGAGACATTCCATTGCTGTACCATTTGCTGTGTTTTAGAGATATCCTTAAATAGGAATATTACAATATATAGGTTACTTGGATTGCCCCTTCCCATGCTTTTAGCCCTAAGATGGTCTTCTAGTTAGAGCATATTCTTCCCATGCTTTTAGCCCTAAGATGGTCTTCTAGTTAGAGCATATTCTATCATTGAGGGATGGCCTTAGTGTCTTTCCAAAGTATACTTGGTACCATTGGTATCATGGTCTTAGGTTCCCATTTGAGTAGTTTAGGGTTTGTTCTCATCAACTTTGGATTGAGCTTGACCGTTGCATCCCATGAAAGGAGAGGATTTATTAGTTATGGTATACGTAGGAGGTTGAGTTTGAGGAGCATTTGATTCTTAGGTGCTTCATCTTCCATGAGACCTACTAAGATATCACTACTTGTTCTAGGATTTAGGAGGGCCCTGCCCATCTTCATTTGGTACCATCACTGGAAATGTTTGAATTTTTACATTTGTGAGGTGGTTTCTTTCAAAAGGAAGACCTTATAGGTTTCCTCTAGATCTTGCGTTGCGAGGTTAATCACCTCCTTTTTCTAATGTACTCAAGTGCTTGGCGGTGCTAAATGAAATGTAGAGGGGGAACCAGATAAGTTAGACCTTGTATTGTGACTCGATCTAGGGCTGTTCGAGCTACAATGAGACTAGAGAGGAGTGCTTGCCCTTGGAATGAGCCTCCTTGAGGACCTAACCCTAGCTAGGCCCCTCTTACGAGAATTTTTCCATTAGCCCTCATTGTTGGGAAAGTTTTTGCTTGTGGTGCCTAAGCTGCTCCCAACGTCACCTAGCCAAGGACTCCTTGTGCTATACTTCCTCTTCATGACATCATTGTATAGTAGATTGTTGGCTTCTCACTGGGGAGGCAGCGACGAATATTTCCTCCTCATATTTTCAACTTCATCTCGAGCCAAGGACATTTTGAAGAGCTTTCTTTATTACTTTTATTATTGTAGGGATTTTTTGACTAACTTTGTTTTCAGTTTTAACTAGTTTATTTTGCATTTGGAGTAGCCTAGTGCAATCCCATAGACTGCCATCAGTGATTGTACTTCATAGTCCCATTGACCTACTTATTGGTCATTTGTTGAACTTTAATAAAATGATCTCATCATATTTTAGAAGTATGCAAAAAAACATTTTTGAAAGGCATTAAATGTTCTTGAAACCTAAGATTTAAAGAGAAGGGTGCAATTTACCTTTGGAGTAGATATGATAATTTTGGAAGTGATAAGTAGTATAATAACCAGTTGCCAGTAATATGATGCATTTTCCATGGATTTTTTTATTGAGGAAGTGATCCGGAGTAAAATGTTAGAATTCAAATCAGATGACAATTATTGTGTTTCTGTTATAGTGTTAATGAATGATAGAAAACAATGAACTTACAGTGGTGACTATTTTATGATTTTTTTTTTGTCATTTTCAATATTCCTTTTCGAAGAAAATGACAACATGCTATATCAAGGAAAACACTTGCCATGAATTGTTAGTTTGCAATGGACTAAGGGATAGTGAAGAAGGGCTTGTTGAAGAAACTTAGAAGATCTGACATTTATTTCATTGATACACATGGCAAGATCTTGTAGGCAACCTCATTTTGTTCCACATTTCTGGATGGTGTTAATGTTCGAAGGTTGCTGATTCTTTGATCTGCTCTAATGTAGTTATGAAGAAATTATAATGATTATTGCAATATTGTAGGTATTGAATATGCTTTGTTGCTGGGTAGAAGATTCAAATTCAGAGGCATTTAAAAGGCATCTTCCACGAATCTTAGACTATCTATGGGTTGCAGAAGATGGCATGAAGATGCAGGTCAGGATACAACCCTTTTTTTTTGGTCATTATTTTCGTGAATCTGATTCTCCGCTTAAAGCCTTTCCTTGAAGCTCAGGGTGTATAATTAATATCTTTGATACTCTATAAAAGAATTTAGGCAGTTTTCTCCCAAAAGTTTTTACAGTTGATCTTTATCTTATTGCATTTGGGATGTTTTTTTTTCCTCATAGCAGCTCATCGATATTTCATTTTAGGGTTACAATGGCAGTCAGTTGTGGGATACAGCGTTTGCTACCCAAGCTCTTATATCAACTGACCTCCTTGATGATTGTGGTCCAATGCTTAAGAAGGCACATATGTATATAGAAAGGTCACAGGTTGGTATAATTTATGTGTACATACGCTAGAATAAAAAAAACGTCATGTTTTATCATGCTGTATCTACTTGGAGTTGAAGAAGTGAATACTGTTGCTGTTGGTTTGGAAGGTTATAGAAGATTGTCCAGGTGATTTGAAATTCTGGTATCGTCATATTTCCAAGGGTGCCTGGCCTTTCTCGACTAGGGATCATGGTTGGCCAATTTCAGATTGCTCTTCTGAAGGCCTAAAGGTGTAGGAAATCACCCGAGTTCAGCATTTAATGTTTTGTGTCAGTTGATATTTTATTTGTTATTTGCTAAAAGTGCAAAATGTCTTTGCTTAAACAGGCTGCGTTAGCACTGTCACAATTGCCTCAAGACATTGTGGGGAAATCAATTCCCTCACAACGGTTTTTTGATTCTGTCAGTTTTATGCTTTCCATGCAGGTAAGTGGGTATTCTATCCACTCAGGCAGACTTTAGTGGTTGTCCAAAAGTGAATGCATAGTTATATGCTGGTGCATGCAATATCTTAAATTTTAATGTAGACGTTCTTATTTCACTTGCATTTTAGCCTGAAGTATATATGAAAAATTAAAGTAAGAGCATACTGTAATATATTAGAGTTTGGTATCATTTTTGAAAATATCATAATCTACAAAGTGCCTTTCTTAGAGAAATAATGGCTATGAATTGTAATCTTATGCTGCTGGACACCTTCTAAGCCAACATGCCTTCAGTTTAGCTAGAGTGTGCTATAGTTGTTACCGATGTGAGGTTTGGATCATATACCTCCTCATTGGTGCATGTTGAGAAATCTATATGGCAGCACTTTGGGTCATTTTGTAACGACCCACCTACAATTACAAGAAAAATGTAAATATTAGCATGCATATGGTTGCTACATATGCATGCAACACATATACTGCACTAATATAGATACTAGTTGATATTGAAAATGTGTAAGTATAGGGTAATGAATTGATTTGTGAAGTAAATAACTAACTCACCAAAGTATGATGAACATGTCGTGTGGGGTACTTAATATGTATACCACCACTATAATATATAATTAATACCTTATTTAATAATAAAGCAGACATAAAGATGGTGAACTAAATTAAAATAAAAAAGACATTTTAATAGAAGTATAGAATTAAATTAAATTTATAAAAATAAAGGATTAAATTAAAATAATCAAATAAGAATTACATTAAAATCTTAATAAAAAGTATAAAGAAACTTTTCAAAGTCCTTTTTAAAGGTTGAAACTTTTGATTAATTCGTGAACTAAAGTGAGGAACCCATTATTCAAAACCCTTATAAAAATATGACCGACTCTTCAGAATTTGGGAGAAGCCAAAAGACTAAGCTAGGTTTCCATTTGCCAGAAGGCAAGGGAGACAAAAGGCCTTGCTGGAGGCTAAGATGATGGTGTGGGGGGAAGGTATAAGGAGAAGGTATAACGCACAAAAGAAGGAAGTTTCTTTTGGAGTTTTACGGATACGAAGTAGGAAGTTCTAATAGAGTCACAGACAGAGAGAGAGAGATTGAGCTTGATTGTTCTTGGATTTTTCGGCATGGGGGCCAGAAGACTTGTCTTTTGGATCTGGGGACCGTATAGGTAGACCCCAGATATGCTGGGAGGGAAAGGGTCAGTTTGTTAATGGGTGTGGGAGCTACAACAGAGAGAAACACCTTCAAAAGAAAGTTCCAGGTAAGTACTTGCAATTGTATTGTTAAATTTCGGCTAAATTTCACTGTCTGGTTAAATTAGGTATAAGTTTTCAATTAAATTCTGTTAATTGTTCAATTTAGGACCTTACACATTTCTCTTACTTGATAATTGCTTGTGATATTATATTAACTTCTTGTTCTTGTTCTTATTATGTTCTTTTTGATCAAACAATTACCAAGATCATAAAATAATGAAGATCACAAAAAAAAATGAATACAAGATGTAGGCACTCAGCCAGGGAAATGCGAAATTTTCAATCTGAAAACTATACAGTTGTAGTGATAGATTTATTCATCCTACTTATTATATCAATAAGTTATTTTCAGAACTCTTCTGACAAATATCAAAATAAATACTACTGCAACATTCACAAATATATATGCAGAGAAATGAACAGTAAAGGACATAAGCACAAGAATCAATCACATGTACACAATTATTTTTGGACAATTGTCCCTGGAAAAACCCAATGCGGGAAAACTGATGCAACAGATGAGGGTTTTATTAAATTCTTCAGCAAATGATTTCGTTACAAGGAAAATTACTGGTAGATAAAATCTGAAACACTTGAGAAAGAATTCTCGGCTCCTTCCGACAATTCTCTGACACCCTGATCAAACTCTACTATCTCTTGTGCCTGTCTGTGTGTTTCTTTGCGTAGTCCCAGCATTGGACTGCGTAAGTCTGCGTAGGGTCTGTGTGAGTTCACTGCATTATAGCCTAGAGCTACATCCTGTGGCCCACTGCTTCCCTATGTCCCTGACCTCAGTCACTTGTTGACTCCCTCCTCCTTCTGCTACTGCAAATCTTTGCCCTGCAACTCTCCCACTGAAATCAAATTCTCTTACTTCAAAATCGATCTTCTTCGGGCATTGAGTGTATGCCTGGCTTGTTTTCCAAATGACCCTCAAGCCTTCTTTTATAATCTTCTCATTGGAGAATCAACGACCTAGATTAGAACTTTAATCAATGGCTAAGATTAGAACTTGACTTGATCTTTGTTTTCTAGAAGATTCACACTCTGACTTATTAACACCCTTTAATTATTTCATTTCCCTAAGTTTAGACTCAGGGTCTTCATTAAAATAATTAATTATTTTAATAAGTCATGAGCCAAGTGGAATTTCCACAAATGGTTTCTGGTTTCTTTGGAATACTGGTGTCCAAGCCTCTTTGCAAAGTTTGAGACTTGGAACACTTTCTGATGCTACAAAAATCAACACTCCCTCTGAGCGAGGAAGGTGTTCCAACAATATGCCTGCTACATGCTGCTCTGCTTTTGAAGCACCCTCTGCGCTGCTGATCTCTGGACATTGCCCCTCATCTACTACGCTGCTGACCTCTGTACTGCTGCCTTTGAAACTGCCACTGTCACTGCTGCATCTATACTACAACTCCCTCTGAATACTGCTCCTATCCATTTCTGCTACTGGAATGTATTCTTCATCATCCCCATCTTTTCTCTTAATTAGACAAACTTAGTCTTCCCCAGAGCTTTTGTGAGAATGTTTGCCACCTGTTCTCCTGTTGGAGTGGACTGCAACTGAACAACTCCATGTTGTACACAGTCCCTGATGAAGTCACACCTAATATCAATATGCTTCAACCGATCATGAAACACAGGAATTTCAGAGAGCCTGATGCAACTCTAATTATCGCATAAGATACTGGTTGCTTCCATCTTCTCCTTAAGTAGGTTCACCAGTAGTTTTCGAAGCCATATGATTTCACACGAAGCTATGCTTGCTGCCATATACTCTGCTTCTACTGAGCTCAGTGCCACGAACTTCTGTTTCTTGTTGCACCAAGAAGTACTGAAACAATACCCACTGGTACTCTTCTAATCAACTGAACTCCCAACCCAATCTGCGTTGGTGAAACCACTCAACCTGACATCATTACTATGGGTGTACTTCAATCCAAGCTCGATTGTTCCTTGAAGGTACCTGAGAACATGTTGCTGCCCAATGAGCCCTCTTAGGTTCTACCATGAATTGACTAAGGGTATTTACAGCATAACAAATGTCTGGCCTTGTGTTTACCAGATACATCAATGATCCTATGAGCTGCCTATATAACGTAGGATTAGCCTCATCGTCTTCGGATGTGTCGATTTTCTTCCAGTTGGTGATCATTGGAGTCGTCATGGGTCTACAATCCTCCATATGAAATCTCTTTAGAATCTCTGTAGTATATCTTCCTTGACCAAGAAAGGTCTCCCCATTCTACTGCCAAACTTCCAACCCCAGAAAATAGTGCATCCATCCTAGATCCTTCATGTCAAATTCCTCAGCCAAAATTTTCTTGCAGTCTGTGATGAGCCTTGATGATCCTATCAAGAATAGATCATCTACATATAAAACCAGTATCAGAGGCTCACTCCTCACTCGTAGATGGTAGAGATTGAGATCTGCGTCACTTTTGACGAATCCCATTTTCTGTAAGTAGCTGTCAATTCGACCATACCAGGCTCTAGGAGCTTGCTTTAGTCCATACAATGCTTTCTTTAGTCTGCACACATGAGTCTTTTGATCATGCATCTCGAAGCCCTCTGGTTGTTCTATATACCTCTTCCTCTATCACCCCATTTAGGAATGCCGTCTTGACGTCCATCTGGTGAATCTCCCATTCCATCTGCGCAGCAAGGGATATCACGGATCTGATAGAGGTGTATCTAGCTACTGGGGCGAAGGTTTCTTCATAATCGATCCCTTCCTTTTGAGCATACCCCTTAGCCACAAACCTCGCTATAAATTTCTTGATGCTGCCATTTGCAGCATACTTACCTTGTAGATCCATCATGATCCTACAACTGATCTCTCCTGAGGTCTGGGGACTACTTCCCAGACATCATTCGTCATGATGGAACTGTACTCTTCCACCATTGCATCAACCCACACCTGGTGCTGAGCTGCTTCCCGAAAACTGGAAGGTTCTTCGACTTGAGCAACCAAGGCTTGATACCTCTCAGGCTGCTTACACTGTCTCTTCTCATTTTGGGGACTTTGACAAAGTCCTCTGCATCTTTTAGAATCTGTCGTAGTTCCATGCTCATTCTTCCACTGGTGGTGGGCGGATTTACCTACTCTCCCTCTTGCAAATCCTTGGGAGACACATCTCTTGGATACCCATGCCTTGGAGAGGCAACTGAATTTTCTGCCGCTAGTTGTTGGGGCTGAACCAGAGGCTCCTCCTCAGACTGCTTAGCAGAAGGCAACTCGCGGGACCTTCTAAAGGCCTTCTCCTCCATGAATTTCACATCCGTCCGCACTACGACTTTCCTGCTCTCAGGAATGTAGATGTGATATGCCTTTGCATTCTCACTGTATCCTACCAGATACCCTTTTTTTGCAGTCATTTCCAACTTCTTCCTCTTCTCACTGGGCACATGATAGTAAGGTGTACTGTTGAAGATCCTAAAGTGACTCACTTCGGGCTTACTGCCAGTGAAGACACTTTCCGACGTGATCTTTCCCAATGCAGCGTGGGGAGTCCTGTTCTGAACAAAGACAATTGTATTACAAGCTTTAGCCCACAGAAATTTGGGCATGTCTTGGTCATACAACATTGCCTTGTCATATAACATTGCCTTTGTAGACTTTTTCCCACAAGTCAAGTCTCCGTTTCTATTACTCATCTCTAGCTCTGATATCATGTGAAATTTTCAATCTGAAAACTATACAGTTGCAGTGATAGATTTATTCCTCCTACCTATTATTTCAATAAGTTATTTTCAGAAATGTTCTGGCAAATATCGAAATAAATACTACTACAACATTCACAAATATATATGCAGAGAAATGAATAGTAAAGGACATAAGCACAAGAATTAATCACATGTACACAGTGATTTTTGGACAATTGTCCCTGGAAAAACCCAATGCAGGAAAACCGATGCAACATATGAGGGTTTTATTAAAGTCTTTAGCAAATCATTTCTTTACAAGGAAAAATATTGGTAGATAAAATCCGAAACACATGAGATAGAATTCTCGGCTCCTTCCGACAAATCTCTAACACCCTGATCAACCTCTACTATCTCGTGTGCCATTCTTTGTGTTTCTCTACGCAGTCCTAGCGCTGCACTGCGTAAGTCTGTGCAGGGTCTACGTGGGTTCTCTGCACTGCAGCCCAGAGCTGCCTCCTGTGGGCCAGTGCTACCCTCTGTCCTTGACCTT
This sequence comes from Pinus albicaulis, assembly GCA_034641835.2. Lineage (NCBI taxonomy): Eukaryota > Viridiplantae > Streptophyta > Pinopsida > Pinales > Pinaceae > Pinus > Pinus albicaulis. Next base: position 29,942,817 of record CM076570.1, read on the forward strand.
AGTCACTTGCTGACTCCCTCCTCCTTCTGCTTCTGCAAATCTTTGCCCTGCAACTCTCCCACTGGAATCGAATTGTCTCACTTCAGAATCAATCTCCTTCAGGTACTGAGTGTATGCCCAACTTGTTTTCCAAATGGCCCTCAAGCCGCCTTTTATAATCTTCTCGTTGGAGAATCAATGGCCCAGATTAGAAGTTTAATCAATGGCTAAGATTAGAACTTGACTTGATCTTTGTGTTCTAGAAGATTCACACTCTGACTTATTAATACCCTTTAATTATTTCATTTCCCTAAGTTTAGACTTAGGGTCTTCATTAAAATAATTAATTATTTTAATAAGTCATGATCCGAGTGGAATTTCCACAAACGGTTTCTGGGTTCTTTGGAATACTGCTGTCCAAGCTTCCTTGCAAAGTTTGAGACTTGGAACACTTTCTGATGCTACAAAAATCAACAGATCTCTCAATCCATGCGAGCCCATCTCTGCTCAACCTGTCGAAGCAAGTGGTTTTCTCCCTTCTACTGCTGCTACACTCAACAAAAGACTGGATCTGGGTTTCTTGGTGATAGAAAACCTCTAGATGATTTCCCTCCCGGAAATCCTTCACCAATTATGTTGAATCAACTCTCTACGACTAAGTTGCACGAAACGGGGGAACAGAAACGAGTTTTCGAAGCGGGAAGCGATACAAAATGTGACCTCCCCAAATTTTGGAAACGGGGAAACATGGTATATATATATAAAATTTAAATTTATATTAGAATTTAGGACATTTAAGATATGTTATGTGAAATCATACAAGTTTAAAACATACATGATAAATCATAAATTTAAAGCATAAACTATTACAAATTTACAAGTTACAACACATTTACTAGAGACATAATGAAAATAGCAATATTGGAATATCCAAAACCATCCTTTATTATATATCAAAATTTCAAAACTAGCCTTTATTATATATATGAGGCTGCAAGTACAATAAAGTCAAAACACAAATACTCATTATCAGAATCCTCATCAAATATAGCAGCAGAAACATGCTCAACAGTGGATGGTGTAGCTGAAAAAGATGTTTGGCCAATTCCACTTCTATGATCCTGGTCCTCAATATTCAAGGCAGCAAGAGAGAGATCCAAATCAGGATTTTCTGGATCCACATCTCACTCCTTAGAAGGACCATTGCCGTATTCTAGACCCCTACGAGATGCAAGCCGAAGGTTGGAGTGCACATAAACAAGATCCTATGCCTTTTGTGAGCCCAACTTGTTGCACTTCACAGAATGAATAAAACCATAGGTGCTCCAATTCCTTTCTGCTGATGAAGAGCTTGCCACTTGTGAAAGGATGCGAATGGCAAGGTTTTGCAAATGAACACCATTTGCTCCATGACAAATCCACCACCTAACTGGATACATGGTGCTTCTCTCCTCCAAAGATTATATATCTGAATAATCATCTATACCTGTAGCAAAATTGGCAAATTCTTCCTTCACCTCCCTTTGTAGATGAGCTAGAAAAATTTTCATAAGGGCTTTTGTCACCCCATTAGCCACCTCTCTATCCTTATGGGGTACCTTCCTCTTCCCATTGCTTTGAGCAATAAGTTCCTCATCATAAAATTTTGGGTTCAAGGCATGTGCTAAAGTATGCAATGGAGCGTTGAAATTGTTCCACTTGTCAACAATGATTCTCTTGATTAATTCGGGAAACGGACCATCTACAATCAAAAGTTGTGGCAACTCCTGTGAAATTATTTCCATAGTTTTCTCAACCATGGAATCCATGCCATCATATTGCTCTCCTAAGAAAGCTTTGTTGGTGTCAGCATACCGAAGAAGCTCAAATGCAGGGGTTGTGAACATTAGCAAGAAATCTATCTTGCTCCACCAATCCTTATCAAGGCACAATCTACGCACCGTAGATCCCCACTCTGAATCTGCCTGTCTCCACTCGGCCCAAAGCTGACTCACCACCATAGACACTAATGCTTGCTTAACCTCAACAAGGCGACGCAACATTATGAACTTTGAGGCATATCTTGTCTCAGCAACTTTTAACAACTCCAATTTGGAGTACTCTCGAAATATTGCTTGAGACTGGTGGTGGTTGGTGATGAATTTCACAATTTCCCTTGCTTTCCCTGTGAGTTCCTTTATCCATGGAACTTTATTATTGATCTCCTCTAAGATCAGATTCAAATTGTGGACAATGCAGGGTGTCCAAAAGATATGGTCATACCTCCCCTCAATAATCAAACCTACAACTTTGCATACCTGTGCATTATCTGTGATAACTTGCACCACCCTGTTAGGACCAACTTGTTCAATAGATTTGATAATGACATCATCAATGAATTGTGCATCTTTTACATCTCCTGAGTAGTCTTCCGCCTTTGGAAACATTGCTCCTTTTGGTGAAGTGACAATGATATTTATCAATGGTCTACGCCTTGTATCTGTCCATCCATCTGAGACTATGGTAACCCCAGAGCTACTCCAAGAAGAACGAATTGGTGATAGCAGATCCACCACAAGATCCTTCTCATTTTTTAGAAGCTGAGTTCTAACTTTCTCATAGTTGGGCCCCTTGTACCCTTGAGGAGCTTTGTTGACTACCTTTATCATAACTTGCTAGTTAGGGGAGCGAACAACATTGAATGGGATACCACATGCATAGATGCACCAAGTCACTTTGGAATCAACTTCTTCTCTTCCTTGCACATTCACCAGTTTAGCAATCCTGCTATCTTGAAGTGTACCAGATGCCCCTCTGGATGGTGGTTGTTCTGGTTGTTGAGTGCCTCTCCTCTTCCTTGCTTCAATTACAATCCTTGTCTCACTGTTTGCTGGATTTTTAGCTTGACTAAAATCATCATGCTTTCTTTTGATTCCATCAGCCTGATCTTGCTCTCTTTGATATTCCCTCCTTGCCATAGGGTCTGATGTTTTCATGCAACCTACAATTCCCTGTCCTCCTCCATGCAAAAGATGTGCTTTCACTCTTGGGTAAGAGCCCTTGTAAGAATTATTGCAAAGAGTACACCGCCATTCCCATGAGCCACCACTTCCACATCTTTGCAGCTTCTCAACATGCCGCCAAAGAGGATAATATTCAGCCCTTGGGTTGGCCTTGGGGTTTGCACTTGAACCTTGGATGGAAGAAGCCATTGCTGCGGAAAAAAAAAAAAAAAAAATCTATAAATAAAAAACGTTTTTTATAATTTTGGTAGCATACACCCTCGAAAAATAAACAAAACAATGAGAAAAAACCAAGAAATTGAATGCTTCTTACCCAAATTAATTTTTTGTAGTTGAAGCTACCCCAAAATGCCAGGAAAAACGAGAAATATGGCTGTGCTAAGCCAAAAACCAAGAATGCCGTAGTCGGAAACTTCTCACTCCAAATCAGCTCCTCAAGTCTCTTTCTCTTGCTACTGAAATCTCCTTTGCTCAATGGAGAAAGAACCCAAGCTGAAGCACTACTCTCTTCCTCCTTTCTCCTCTCCAAAATCGCTCTTCTCCAAGTGAAACGACTTGCTCAATTCGTGTGATGAGAGACCTTTTTTATAACTTTAGAAACCCATCTAGAAGCATCCAAGACACAATTAAAACAAATAAAATAATATTACATTGCACAAATCCCAAAAAAATAAAAAAAATCAAAATTTAACGTTGTTTTGGGGGGAAACGCTATTGTACGGCTGGGAAACGCGTTTCCCAGCCGTATGATACGGGTTTCCCTGTTTCCGTTTTGTTTTCTGCCTGAAACGAGGGTGGGGAGGACGTTTCCTGCAACTTGGCTCTACAATCACTCCACTTGATCGAATCTCAGATTTCTTGGCTAGAAAATCTGCTGAGGAACTGTTTCCCCTCACTTTGTCAACCCTGCTAAGAATTGTTCTGCACCGGCAGAAACAATGCCCCACCAACAACTTTAAACATCAGAAAACTGCACTTCCAACCACAACAATTGGTACACCGTCACTCCCTCTTGGACTGATTCACCCTCTTGGGCCTGTGTCAGCTCTGCGTGAGCTTGACAGGCTCTGCGTTACCCTTTTGGGTCTACGTCAGCCTTTGCGTGAGCAGACATGCTCTGCATTACCCCTGTTGGGTCTCAGCGCCGTCCCTTTGGTGTTGCACTGCCTCTTTCTGAATCTGTGCAGCTACAACTGCCTTTTTGCAGCAAAAAATCTCCAGCCCTATACTAATGGCTTCATCTTGATCTGCAATCGCTCTGATACCATGTGAAAATTTATGAACCTATAAACCCTACTGTAGTATCTTGATTTACTTCTCCTACTTGTTTGATTTAATTAACAAATTATTTTCTAAAATATTCAGTAAAATATCAAAGTAAACACAACTACAACCTACACATACATACAAATGATTTACTGAATTATAATGCACACATGACAAAGGACAATATTTTTTGGACAATGTCGCCGGAAAAACCCAATGCAGGAAAACCGATGCAACAACTCTTAGAGGGTTTTTTTATTAAGCAGAATATCTAAATACAATCAAGGGCACCAATAATGGTTTGCCCAATAGAGAATTCATGGCAGATGTACCTCTCACTCGGAGACAAAAAATATGGTTGATTTAGCCGAGGAAGCACTCCTCTGGAAATACTGAATACGAGCCCTTTCTGACCCACTGGAACCCCAACGCTGCTCCTCCAGCTTCTGCGTCAGATTCTCCTACCCAACATAGCCACTGCATCACCCCTCTGGGCTCAACACTACCTCTGCGTCACCCTGAAGGCCCCGCGTCAGCGTCTCCGCTGCCTTTGCGTGAGCCTGGTTGGGCTGCCTGCCTCCTGCTAGTCTCTGCACTTCCTGGTACGGATCTGCTTCTCTGCCTTAGTATTATTGGCCTCGAATTAGAATAATCCCTCGGCGATCTGCCCCTCACAAGAACTGCAAGCTCACTTGAAAATTCTCAGCAAACCGCGCCCCAGAATTTCAAATTAGCTCAAGTGCTACCGCTCTGTGTGTATTCTCCAACTGACCCCAAGCCTTCTTTTAATACTTTTCTTGTTGAAGAATCAACGACCGTGATCTAATCTCTAATTAATGGCTAGGATTAGAAAACACTTGATCCACGTCACTTAAAATATTCTCATCCATATGTCTAAATTAATTCACTTTAATTATTTAATTTCCCTAAGTTAGACTTAGGGTCCCCATTAAAATAATTAATATTTTAAATAATTTAGGTTCTGGGTGGAATTTCTCCAAACGCTTTTTGGGTCTTGGAGATCTCGTGTATTAGCCCCTCCATAAAGTTTCGAAGTTAGAGCACATCCGATGCCTACCCAAAATCTCAACACTGTTGCTACTCCCAAAGAAATGCCGCTAGGGCCTGCTACACTGCTCATAAAATTCCAGGACTTTAACCCCAGACTCTACCCAAGAAACCCACGAAGGAATTGGCCAAATGTTGACCCCATAATTTCAGCCCAATTTCCTCTAGCTCCTCTAGCTGCTGGTTGAGTTAGGATCTCTATTTGACACCTCAAATTTGCCCAAAAAATTGTGCCAAATTAATCTTGGCTTATCCCCAATAAACGTAGAAAAACCTAGAAAGGGTTCACCCAAAGCTTGACCCCAAAAATTTGGTAGAGGTTCCCTAGCTTTGGGTATGGCATCTTGTAGGTCCCTAGCACTCCCTATTGCATCCTGCAGCGTAGTGGGTCCGTTGGACCTCACTAGCGCTCATAATGGCTCTGCCAATCACTCTACGAACATGTAAATCCTCCTGGACTCTGATAAGTCTAGCACCATCACAAATATGTTGATTTTTGTAGCATTAGATGTGCTCTAGTCTCAAGATTTTGCAGGGAGGCCAAGATACATGCATTCTCCAAGACCCATAAATCGTTTGGGAAAATTCCACCTGGAGATGATTAAATTAAAATAAATAATCATTTTTAATGTATTCGTAAGTCCAAACTTTGGAAATGTGATTAATTAAATTGTATTAAATACATCTGGTGAGAATCTTCTAGATGAAGACGAAGATCGAGTCCAAGTTAGTCTTAGCCATCGATTATGTTTTAATCTTGGTCGTTGATATCTCAACAAGAGATTATAAGAAGAAACTCGATGGGCACATGGAGAACACACCAGTGCAGGCACTGAGTTGCCCAAGCAGATCGATTTTCTCAATGGCTGAAGTTTGGCAAGAGAAAATTGAATTAGAGGGAGAGTTGCAGGTGGGAGAGAGAGAGGGATCAACAGTAACTTGAGAGTGCAGGGAAATTCTGGAAGGGGCAAAGCAGAGGAGGGACACAAATCACCAGCGCAAAGGCAGTGACGCAGGCACTGCGCAGTCACTGCCTAGAGGGTGATGCAGTGAGGCTAGCATAAGGACAAGAGGTCCTCTTCGGGGTCAGAAAAATGCTATGAAGAGTGAGAATTTGTTTAGAAAATTTCTCTTAGTGTCTCTTCTTCTATTTTTCTATCCAGAATCTTTGTACATAAATTATTGCTGAAAAATAATAAAGAAACCCTCATCTGTTGCACCGATTTTCCCACATTGGCTTTCTCTAGGGATTATTGTCCAAAAATAACTGTCATTGTAGTTATAGTTGTGCTAGTATTTTTCTTTGCATTTACTTTCTGCAGTATTTTAATTGTGAAGGCTGTAGTAGAATTCATTTCGATATTTACTTTGTAACATCGTAAATAACTTGATTCAAAATTAATAAGTAGAAGAAATGATATCAGTTGTTGCAGTAGGGATTCCGATGTAGGAATTTTCACAAGATAGTCTCAGAAACTCTAAGATGTAAACCTCTTCATTCCTGCACTGCTTGAGCCTGGTCAGCTCCTCAAAATACTCCTCAGGGTCCTTCCTCCCAGACCACTCTAGCACCCTCTTGGTAAACTCATCATATGCTATGACCCTTGTGTGCCCCAGCGTGGTCAACTCATGGAACCACCAGTCATGAGCTCCCCCTTACAGATGCAGCGTGAAAATCTTGATTGCCTCTCCCTCAGTCATCTAGTTCATCAGGAAATAAACATCCAACTTCTCGACCCATGCCTTGGCCGAGCTCTTAGAGGAGCCATCAAAAGTGGGGAGAAACAACCTCCCCATGGTATGTTGTAAATCATTCTCCTGCGTGTAGCCTCTGCCACTCTGTCCTCTGGGTTTGTTGCTGCCATTCAGCTGGCAGAAATCTTTGAAAGTAATGGCCCTCCCAAACTCTTGGCTATAGGATTGGTACTCTAGGAAGTACTCTTCGTAGTGTGCTTCCTCCTGCTCCTGTTGTCCTCCCGATCCTGAAGCTAGGAACATAGGAATGGTTGACCGTGGAGGTGTGTATGGTACAATAGGCATATTGGGGTTAAGTGATACCTGGTGCTGTGAGGTGCCAAATCTTTCTCCCACCTGGAAATCCCCTTGGATTTGCTTACATTTGCTACCATTATTGTTCTGGTGACCCATCTCCTCAATGTTCTTCGAGAGGTCCTGCATTGCCTTCAGTAGGAGGTGAACAAACTCTTCCTCCTTGCTCTTCTTCTCCCCTTGTACGTCGCCCATTCTTCTCTCCACAACCTCCAGCTCAATGGTCACAGGATCTAGAGTGATTTCTAACTCTCTTTCCCTACTCCTGTACCTCTGCCTCCGGTATGTCACATTCTACTTGTCCTCCGGTGTCATAGAATGTGCTGCTCCCACAGGCTGAGCCAAATCTATGAGCTTTGATACCACTTTAATATCCCTAAGGATAATTTACAACAATAAACATGCATACAAACTTACAAAGACATAAAAATGCACAACAAAATAAACACGCATATTAGAAACCATTAGACCATAAAAACTGCGCTGAGCCATTTTATTGATGTGAGGAAGTGTACAAAGTTAGGTGCTACTTGGAATGCACCTGGGCTTGCTCAAGGCAAGCTAGAGAAGCCCACAAATGAAATGCCGGACACCCTTAACATCTATCCTCTGCGTTGCTATAGCTCTACGCTGGAAACTACCTAGAAACGCTGCTGTTGCCTGGAAAGATCTGCTACTAGGGCTTGCTACGCTGCTCAGAAAATTCTGGGAAATTAATCCCATCCTCTACTCAACAAACCAGAATAACCCCCGAAGGGTTTGCCCAAAGCTTGACCTCGGAAATTGGCCCTCTTAGGCTTGGATGCCTCTGCTGCTGGGCAATTTGGTCCTCTTGATAATTCTACTGTTGGATGCCACTAAAATGCCTAAAATCCCTGTTAGAAGGCTTCCGAAACCTTCCCACCAAATCTCCTGCAAAATCTCCCTTCACTCCCCAACTTCCGGAGTGACTCCCTCAAGTGGCTGCACAACCTCTGTGTTGTTGTGACTGCCTCTACGCTGTTGAATAAGTCTCTAAGCTGTGGATGGGCTCTCTGCTGCTGAATTGAATCATACTAGGATGGAACACCTTCATTGGGCTGGCACTCGAAGTCCACCGAAGTGAAGGCTGAGATCTCCGCACGAAGACACCCGTGTGTTGAAAAACACATGTAGACTTGTCTCACTGCTCAAGCGTGCTCTGTCAATAGACAAATTCTGAATAGATGAATGAATGACCAAAATGAGCCTCAATCCTTCTTTTGTCCAAGGTCTCCCCAATGTTCCCTTAGGCCCCACTTCGTGCCTCTAGCCTCGATTATGCTCCGATGACTGTGCAACGTCCATGTGGGTCGCAATTTCCTCTCATTGGCTCCATTCTCCATAAAGCCACAATATTTGGCCCTAGGCTAATGTTTCGAGGCTTATAGCCGCCTAAGTCTAATTGTGGGCCTCCAAACCCACATCTCCTAAGTCAAAATCGTAATAATATCAAAATTGGAAAAATTTTGATATTGTACTCAGCATAATTGCTAAGCAAGAATATTACACAAAATGCTAGAGAGAATACTCCAAACAAATGAGCCATTTTATTAATAATGTTAAATTAGAGTACATAAGCAGGTAGAAACAAGGAATAAGGGAACCTGAGCTTGCTATGCAAACCCCATGCAATACAACTCTGATTTGGAGGAAATACTGGCCCAAACTGGTACTGCACACTACCTAGAAAATCACTGCTAATTCTACTGGAATGGGATTGAAGATTCTTCCGTGAAGAATGCTAGGATCACTCTGAAATTGTAGCCACAAACTCCCCTCCAAAACCTTAGAAACACCCAGAAAGGGTTTGGCCCAACTTTAAGCCAAAACTTAGCCCACCAAATGATTCAAATTCCCTAGCTAACTAGCAATCCTCCTTGCTATATGAATGAGGATTTCAAGCCTGAATATTTCGTGGAAAATTCTTTAAAATTAGCTAGAGACTCCTCTCAATAAACCCACAAAAAACCATAAAGGGTTTGCGCTGAATCCAACGTGGCCCGGTGACCCCAAGAAATGTGTATGGTTCTAGCTAGCTGGAAAAATGCCCTGTAGAAAGAATTCTGCTATAGAAGGCCAATCAATTCCTAGAAAATCCTCCTCGAACCCCTGCAAATCACTCCTCCAAACCTCCTTATTTCTCCTTAGCCTGAACTGCCCAAATCTCCCTGTCAAAATGTATGCATAGTAGCTGTCTAGAATCCCTTGCACAGGCCCTAGGATAGATAAACTCGGCCCTCCAAAATGCAACACTCTTGGCACTGCAAATCACCAAGGAAAAGCTCGTCCGCCCTATGGATAAATCTCTGCAATTTCTCCAGCAAAAACTCCACTGTTTGCTAGCTTCTCTCAGCCCTTTTGAATTTCCTTTTGCGTCCTAAGAGAAGCACACTCTAGCTGGAAATAGTCTGCAATGTAGCTCCTAGGGAAGCCCTCCCATGGACTCCTTCTTACTCCGCTAGGGCAAGACTCGAAGTTCATCAAAGGTAGAGGTGGAATTCCTGCTTGGAAATTCCTTTTGCTGAACAACACAGTTGTCTTGGCTAAGCAGCTCAAGAGAACTAATGTTTAAATTGTAAAATGACCAAAAGATGCCAAAAGTGCGACCCTCAAGCTCTATTTATAATTTGTTGGCCTCTTCTTTGCTTGTGGTCCCCACTCTCTCTCTCTCCTAATTCACACTTCCTTTTCTTTTCTCTCTCCTCCAAGAGTGTGAGTTCTCTCCTTGGGTCGAATTTCTCTTTCTTGTGACCCACACATTCAAGTAGAGCTGCAATTTTCCCTTTTTCTTCGAAGCCCAAAAATCAGAAATGTTCCCTCTTTCCAAAATTGCCTCTAATGCGGAAAATAAAAATTGGGGAAATGGCAGTCCTCCTCGCCAAAAATTTCTTGTCCTCGAGAAATGCATAAACAAGCACCCTCTCTGATCGCTGATCACCACTGTCATCACCAATAATTCTAGGGTCCCAAATGTTCGACGAGTCATCCTTGATCTTTGCGCTGTCCTGTTATGAAGGAATCTCTAAATACCAAGATCCCAAGCCATCCTGATCAATGAGAAGCATCCCTTGCTCCACTCACCATCCAACTAGGTATAAGCTCTAGAAGCGCTCCACATATTATCAATAAGTAGAGCATCATGATAGTGTAGGACTCTGTCCAACTCTCCATATAGCTGTCGTACCAAGTAGTCCACCTCATGCACAACAAGAGCAAACCCCTGAAAATACAACCCAATCCCTGTGGGGACGAAGGCTCTCTCGCGTGAGCTCTTTTTGATATCCTCCTGTTGACCAACCTGCCATGTTGATGAAGTCCCCCATGCCATCAGTGAGTCACTGAAGCCCAATGGAAGAACTGAGTGATCTCCCCCTGTAGTAGCTAGCTCATCCCTAAAGGTCATTGAGTTGTCAAGTGTTGTGATATCGAGGTCCCATGCTAGTCTCAGAAGGGTGACACGGTGCTGTCGCTGTGCCATTCTAACTCTAATTGACTACCCATTGTGCGTACACTGTATCCTCCTCCCCTGAAACTTGATGGCGAAATATCGATGAAGACGAAGCTCATCCTGCCTAGGTATCTCTATGATGTCAATATCTACCCATCCATGGCTAATCCCAATCCTGAGCTTCAACTGGAAAATCCTGCCTCGCCATCCAATGGAGGACTCAACGATCCCCTATGTGTTAACCCCATAGTGAGCTAGATCACCCTCTGTTATGGTCCTGCACCTCACGAAATGGAGTGTCCTGTCAGCCAACTGAAGCCCTGGATCACATAACCAGATATGCTATGACATTGTCTTGATGACTACTGGAATCCATCTTCACCACATCTCTACTTCATGTATGCAATCGATATATAGACTCCATACATCATGAATCAACCTAGTGCATAAAAAACTACCCTGCGCCCTCCAAACCAGACCATGGGGTCTGTTATCTTGTCTCCTTGAAGCGCACCCCAGTACTGCCTAGAGACTAAACATCCGCTCGTAAGAAAGGTCAACCACCTGCTATATATGCTCTGGTTACACCCTTAGAGTGCCTCGCCTAAAATGTGTCATGCATCTCCTTAAGTGTGAACTGAAGGGTGGAACATACGCTACCTCCACAGCAAATCATGCACTCCCCAAACGTGTACTTGTTAGCTTGTGTCCTGACCTAATGCCACCACTGAGAGGTCTTTCCCCTGGCGCGTTGAGTTGCATCCAAATATATTAGGTGAGCTCCTCACACCCTGTTGCTCTTGCCCAAAGTATCAAAGGACAATAACCAAATCATCTGTGTGCCTGCAAGCGATGTAGAGGAGGGATAGGCATGCGAGTCCCCATGGATACTATCACATGTTGCTAATCTACGTCCTCATCGATCCTCGGTGAACTACACCCAAAGTTGTGCCTGGTGTCCCCGTCCATAAGTCTCCTTGGAGTAAACGCTCCAACACCATGTTGTGCATCACCATATGCCCCTACATACCACCAAGTATCCCTGTACTCCACGACATGCCACTGTACCCTGTGGCCTATCCCTGTACACCACTAAATACCACGTGCTACTGTTGTACCATCCTGTACCGTCTCGTACCCTGCCTGTGTCATTGTACCTGACACTCCCCACGTGTATTCAATGCGATGTGAGTCACCCCTCCTACTCCACAATGTAAACCAACATGCTACACCAAACAACCATGCATCTCTATGGTCCTCCGCAGGCCATTGCTTGTCACTGCATACCCCTATACAACACTGGATGCTAGTGTCTAAAATTGGGTCTGTATGTATTAGGTCGCATCCCATATACGCTCAACATGCCATGAAAACTCATGAAATTTGCCTGCTCTCTTGTCAATCCATCCTGTCACTAGTGCTGTCAGAAACTCTGAAGGGGATATGAAAATGTGTGTGCGCCCAATCACTGAGTCCATCATGCAAATACTACCATCACCTACCTACTCCACGATGTGATGGAGAATCCCACCTGGATCCCAACAACAGTGTGGCCCTCGAGCCCCTCTGGTAATCCACAACCTCTGCTGAACTGTGGCCATGGATGCATCTAACCACCTAAGCTCCACCAGATAGCAACTCAATTTCTCTCGCCATCCAACCTCAAGATAGGGATCAAATGCACGAAAAACCATACATGGAACAAGTCCTCCATCTTGCGAATGTTGCACCTTGTGCAACTCGTGTTGCCTCATCTCGCTAGTCTGGCCAATCCATGTATTGTGCCTAGGTAACACGGTCTCTCTCTCACCAACATGCGTAGGCGGCCCAACAATGTTGCAAGCCCCTTCAATGTATGCCTGAAAGGGACTGTCGTCCGAAGGTACGACAACTCTGCGGGCCGACGATGCACCTGACTGCTCCTCATCGATGGCTTACTCCAAAGATGGCTGCTCATCCTCCTCCACCATGGGCTCAACATGGGCTCATCATGCATAACACCTTCAACAATCAACGATAGGTAGCCACCATCTGGAAACTCTGTCTTGGCTCTGGATAACTTTGCGCATGTTGGTACTACGTCGCTGGACATGTCTCTGGACACCTCACTAATCTGCTATGGGCTACTACCACTTGAAAACTCAGACATGGCCCTGGACACCTCATCAACAAATGGCCCTCTGAGTGAATACTCTACTCTCTCCCCTAGGGTGTCAATCGAAGCTACCAAAGGGATCTCCAACAAGGGTGACTCTTGCGTCACACTAGACACATCGACACGCTCCTCACACTCCTATGTGCCCACAACCTCATGCTCAACCTCCTCCCCATGCTCCTGATATCTAAAGGCAGGTCTCGACTAGCAAAAGCGCCCCCTGGTCTCACCCTATAACTGTCCCTATCTTGTCTGGTCCTTTTGAGGAGATCTAGTGCCCTAATTCTGTCCATTTGCGCCACATGGTGTAAATGGTTGCACCGCCATGGCCTGCGCACCTCCAGTGCCTCTGCTGTAAGGGTGAGGATGGATCTGGTCCATCACTTTCCCCAATTGGGGCAACCTTTCATTGTTCTAGTAGATTCCACCCCAAAATTCCTGCACACTGAATCTTCCTTGAGCCATGGGTTTGGTTTCACCCATCATTATGCATACATGCCCAACACCTTCATTATCTAGTTGGCTACCCCACAACTGGCCAAGATCATGGCTCTGATACCACTGTAATGTTCCAAAGTAGGAATCAACAATGAAAATAAAAAACATGAACTAAGCCATACAACAATTAACAGGGACCATGCAACAAATACAATAGCCACAAATTGAAGATACAAATAACAATCAAAATGCTAGAGAGAATACTCCAAACCGCTGAGCCATTTTATTGATAATGATAAATCATAGTACATAAGTAGGTAGGAACAAAGAATGAGGGAACTTGGGCTTGCTATGCAAGCTATGCAAACCCCATATAGTACAACTATGATTTGGAGGAATTATTGGCCCAAACTGGTATTGCGCACTACCCAGAAAATTACTGCTACTACTACTGGAATGAGACTGAAGATTCTGCCCCGAAGAATGCTCATATCAACCTGAAATTATAGCCACGAACTCCCCTCCAAAACCCGTAAATACCCAGAAATACCCAGAAAGGGTTTGGCCCAACTCTAAGCCAAAACTAAGCCCACCAAATGATGCAAATTCCCTAGCTAACTAGCAATTCGCCCTGCTATAAGAATGAGGATTTCAGGCCCGAATATCTCTTGGAAAATTCTATAAAATTAGCTGGAGACTCCTGTCAATAAACCCACAAAAACCTAGAAAGGGTTTGGGCTAAATTGAATGTGCTCCGATGACCCCCAAAAATGTGTATAGTTCTAACTAGTTGGAAAAACACCCTGTAGAAAGAATTCTGCTATAGAAGGCCAATCAATTCTTGGAAAAATCTCCTTCAACACCTTTAAATCACTCCTCCAAACCTCCTTATTTCTCCTTAGCTCGAACTCTCCAAATATCCCTGTCAAAATATATGCGCAGTAGCTGTCTAGAAACCCCTGTATAGGCCCTGGGATAGATAAACTCGACCCTCGAAAATGCAACACACTCGGCCCTGCAAATTATCAAGGAAAAGCTCGTCCCCCTATGGATAAATCTCTGCAATTTCTCCGACCAAAACTCCACTGTTTGCTAGCTTCTCTCAACCCCTTCGAATTTCCTTTTGCGTCCTAAGAGAAGCATGCTCCAGCTGGAAATAGTCTGCATTGTAGTCTGCGAGTTCCCTAGGGTCGAAAGGGTTTGGGCTAAATTGAATGTGCCTCGATGACCCCAAAAAATGTGTATAGTTCTAATTAGTTGGAAAAACACCCTGTAGAAAGAATTCTGCTATAGAAGGCCAATCAATTCTTGGAAAAATCTCCTTCAACACCTTCAAATCACTCCTCCAAACCTCCTTATTTCTCCTTAGCTCGAACTCTCCAAATATCCCTGTCAAAATATATGCGCAGTAGCTGTCTAGAAACCCCTGTATAGGCCCTGGGATAGATAAACTCGACCCTCGAAAATGCAACACACTCGGCCCTGCAAATTATCAAGGAAAAGCTCGTCCCCCTATGGATAAATCTCTGCAATTTCTCCGACCAAAACTCCACTGTTTGCTAGCTTCTCTCAACCCCTTTGAATTTCCTTTTGCGTCCCAAGAGAAGCACGCTCCAGCTGGAAATAGTCTGCATTGTAGTCTGCGAGTTCCCTCGGGTCGAATTTCTCTCTCTTGTGCTCCCCACATTCTAGTAGAGCTGCAATTTTCCTTTTTTCTCCCAAGTCCCAAAACCGGAAATGTCTCCTCTTTCCAAAATTGCCCCTAATGTGGAAAATAAAAATTGGGGATACGACATTCAACCCCGCCAAAAATTGCTTGTCCTCAGGCAATTCCTGAACAAACACCCTCTCTGACTGTTGATCACCACCGTCATCGCCAATAATACCAGGGTCCCAAATGTGCCACTAAGTCATCCCTGATCTCTGTTCTATCCTGCCATTAAGTAATATCTCTATACCAGGATCCCAAGCCATCCTGATCAATGTGAAGCACCCCTTGCTCCACTCATCGTCCAACTAGGTATAAGCTCCAGAAGCCCTTTAAATGCTATCAATAAGTAAAGCATCATGATAATATAGGACTCTGCCCAACTCTCCATGAAGCTACTGTACCAAGTAGTCCACCTCATGCTCACCAAGAGTAAACTCTTGAAAATACAGCCCAATCCCTGTGGGGACAAAGTCTCTCTCACATGAGGTCCTCTGATATCCTCCACTTGTCAATTGAATTTGTGATTTTTCACATAAATACCCCATAGGGATTCCGAATTTTGTATCACATTGTTTTGTTCCATAGTTCCTCTTTCCACTGGAAACTTAGCCATTTGATAAATTTTCAAAGTTAACTACTGAGTGAGGGGACTTTTTATTCATACAGAGAGAAGACCTCCAGACCTGTAAGCTCCTTTCGTAATTCATGAAGGGATATGGAAAAAATATACCTTGTTTTGATTTTAAAAAATTATGTATGTTTCATGCTTTCCCCCATTGACAATTCCATGCTTAGAAGAGCAAGAAGAGGCTTTTAAATTCACACTTTGATTTTTTTAATCTTTTAATATATATCTCATGTGATGGATAGTTTTTAATTTTCTTCAAATTTTTTTGTGCCCTAGGTCCAACTTCAAGTTCAAACAAAATGTTAAGGCAGTTGGACCCTTTGTGGGAATATGGTGAGAACTTGATGTTGTACTCGGTGGGGTCAATAGACAATATTTAACTTGCAAGGTGTGTGGAAAGCAAATGTCAGGGGACATCAACTAATTAAAATTCCACCTGGGGTAAATTTTGGAACAAAATATAGAACTTTGTCGAGATGCAACTCTAGAAATCATTCAAAAGGCCATTGAATCACTGCATGTTAAAGATGACACCAAAGAAAAAGGGCAGTGGTGAGAAGTCAATTTGTAGGTGGAGGAGTGGGGGGAAGTGAGAGTGCTTCTTCAACATCACCTTTCACATCCACATAGCCCAAACTCTTAGCGATCCCATATTTTTTATTTCCTAGAACCATACCTGGTGCACAACTTGGGATCAAATTGACGCTTCAAAAAAAGGAAAAGGAAGAAGATGTCAAGCTGGTGGGTAAGTGTCTTTTATGGAGTGATGTTCCTTTTAGCATTGCCATGTGTGAAAATTTCAATACTGCAATCCTATTGCAACAACTATATTTTTTTTTAAAATTGTTAATTAATTTAACAATTTATTTGCTACGACAAATACCAAATTAATCACACTGCAACCTTTACAAATAAACTACAGGAAAATTAATAGCGTTGGAAACTGAGAAAGTCTAGTGCACATAAAAATGACACCGTTATTTTTGGACAAATGTCTCCGGAAAAACCCAACTTGGGAAAACTGGTGCAACAACTAAGGGTTTTTATTATTAAGCAGCAGTGAAAGTTTGAGTACAATCTAGATGCCTGAAACTGGCAATCCACAACAAGAGAATTTGGCCAAAATTATCTAAGGTAATTTCCCTTCCTCTAAAGCAACCCTAGAAGTCATGTTCCTGCACTCGTGCGATTGCCTGTACTCACGCTTTTGCCCGTACTTGCGCTGTTTCCCATACTCGGGCTTCTGCGTGTACTCGCGCGATTGCCCGTACTCGGGCTTCTATCTGCACTCGTGCTGCCTGCACTTGAGCTGCCTGCACTGGGAATAACTCAACCTCCTGCAGCTGCCTCTCCGGACCTAGAAAACTTCCTCCAAATCATTGTCCTTGCCCCTCTAACACTTGTGGCCCTTCTGGCTCGAACTCTTCTTCCCTCCTCGACATTTGTAGCTGGATAGCTCGATCTGCTAAGGAACTCACACTACTGGTGTGTCTTCTGCAAGTGCCCTTCGACTTCTTCTTATAATCCTCTGTTGGGACTCCACTGACCAAGGTTAAATCTTAATCAAGGGATAGGATCATCTTGAAGTCGATTCGTGTGAGTTTCTAGACAATTCTCACCTTGACTTAATTAATTATGATTAATTAACCATATTCCCCAAGTTTAGACTTCGGAAATATTTAAAAATCGGCTAATAATCTAATTAAGTCATATCTAGGTCGAATTTCCAGAAACGATTTATGGGTTTTGGAGATCTCATGTATTCTGGCCTCTCTACCAAATTTCGTGGCTAGAACACATTCGATGCTACAAAAACTAACATTCTCTCTTAGCGAGGTATGTGTTCTAGTGCTGCACACTGTCTCTGTATCATCCTTCGTCACGCTGCTGATGTCTGGCCATACTGTCTGCGAACTACTGTGCAACTCTGATGCTACTACTGACCTTGCTGTACTACTAACACTGTTACTGATGAAATAGGTAACCTGACCTCAAAACGGGAATTCTAGCCCAAAAAGACTCAAAAAACATGAAAAAACACTCCAAAAACAAAAAAAAGTGTATTCCAGAACGCACTTGGTTTTTTTTGAAAGTCAAATTTCAACATTTTATAAAATTATGCTAAAAACAAAATTGTTTCTTGAAAAAAGGATTGAGAAAACACCCTCAAAACAAAACCAGTTGATGCTGGAATAACAAAAAAAAAAATGTGTCATATTTTTGACATTTAAAAAAATATAAATAACATTTTTTAGTTTTTAAAATTCAAACATTAAAAAAAAGCTAAAATTTAAGAAAAAAAATAAATTTAAAAAATGAAAACATTTTAAAACTTAAAATTTAAAAATATATAGGAATAAAAAAATAAAAATAAAAACAAAATAAAATTTTTAATTCAAACATTAAAAAAAATCTAAAATTTAAGAAAAAAATAAAAAATAAAAAATAAAAAAAATTTAAAGACTAAAATTTCAAAATACAGAAAAATAAAAATAAAAACAAAATAAAAATATTAAATTAAAAAAAAACAAGTTAAAAAAAGAAAGAAATTATAAAAAATAAAATATAGAAATTAAATTTAAAAAAGAAAAAGAAAATGTTAATTGAATTTAAAAAAAAAAAATTTAAAGAAATATATTAAATTTTAATAAATTTAAAAGTAAAAAAAAATTATAAAAAAAAATAAAAAAATAAAAAAAATTATGAATATATATATATATATATATATATATATATGAATTTAAATTAAAAATATATATATATATATATATATTATATTTTATTAATTTAAAAAAAAATGTTAATATTAAAACAACAAATTAAATTTAAAATAAAATAAAATAAATTTTAATAAACAAATGAATAAACAAATAAATTTTGAAATAAAAAATAAATTTTAAATATAAAGGAAAAAAATAAAACATTATTAAAATAAAAAGTTAAAAAACTTTAAAAATCAATTAAAATTGAAAAATTGAAAAAAATAAATTAAAAAAAATATATTTAAAAAAAAAAAAATTAATTTGAAAATATAAAGTTTAATTAAAAAAAAAATCTAATTTTAAATACACAATTTTAATTGAAATAAAAAATATATAAAATTTTATGTAATTAAAAAAATAATAATAAATTTTTTTAAAAAAAAAAAAATATTAAATTCAAATAAATAAAAAAAATACAAAATTTACTAAATTTTAAAAAATCAAATGAAAAAACTAAACATAAAATTTAATAATAGAAAAAAATATATGAAAAAAAATGAATCAAATTAAAAAAAAAATACAAAATTTAATAAAAATTATTAACAAATTTTAGAAAAAAAAAAAAAAAAATAAAACAAATTAAATTTCAAATATGAAAATTAAATTAAAAAAAATAAAATAAAATTTTTTGAATTTAAAAAAAAAAAAAAAAAAAAATATTAAAAATTAAAAAAAAAAAAAAAAAAAAAAGAATTTTTTGATCGTGGTGGCGTCGCCAATTGGCCTACCGCCCAGGTGGCTGCGGAGCTTGGCCGCTGGGCGGGAGGCCGATTCCTGGAATTGGCCTCTCGCCCAGATGGCGGCGGAGGCCGGCCGTTGGGCGGGCGGGGGGCTGCATGCAGCCTCCCCCGCTTGACCAGCGGCTGACCTCCGCCGCCACCTGGGTGGGAGGCCAATTGGCTGCGCCACCACGATCAAAAAATTCTTTTTTTTTTTTTTTAAATTTTTTTAAATTTTATTTTTATTTTTTATTTTTTTATTTTTAATATATATATATTTTTTAATTTGATTTTTTTTTTTTTAAATTTAAATTTAATTTTTTTTTAAATTTTTTTTTTTAAATATTGCATTTCAAAAAGTTTATTTATTTATTTATTTTTTAATTCAAATTTTTTATTTTAAATTTAATTTGTTTTAATTTTTTTGTTTTTTTTTTTTAAATTTTGTTTTAAATTTAATATTTTAGATTAATTATTTTTTAAAATTTAAAATTTATTTATTAAATTTATTGAATTTTAATTAAATTTATTATTATTTTTTTAATCTTTTAGTTTATTTAGTTTTTCATTTTTAAAATTTATAAATTGTTTCATTTAAAAAGGAACAGTAAATTTATGGATATTTGTTTTTTAATTATTTGCACGTGGTTTTTTTCTTCTTTTTTTTGTTTTTTAATGATGGTTTTTTTTATTTTATTTTAATTCTCTTTTTCAATTTTCAATTTTGTTTTTTTTGTTAATTTTAAAATTTGAATTTTTTTTCTTATTATTATTATTTTTTTAATTTAAATTTTTAAATTTAATTTTTTCTTTTTTGTATTTTACATTTTTTTATCTAAATTTTAATTTTGTAATTTAAATTATTTTTAAATTTTCTATTTATTTATTTATTTATTATATGGTTTTTTTTAATAACTTAGAAAAAAATGTTTTTGATGTTTTTTTTTTTTTTTTTTAAAATTTTGTTTTTTTTCTTTAAATTATGTGTTTTTTTTTTCAAATTTTGTCATTTCTTTTGATATAATTTTCAAATATTTTTGTTTTTATTTATTTATTTTTGTTTAAATTTTTTATTTTTACGAGTTAATTTTGTTTTTTTAAACATTTTTATTGGTTTTTTTATTGTTTTTATATATATTTTTTTATCTAAGTTTTGTGTTTTATTACCAACATGAAAATCACCACCCTAAAAAAAAAGGTTGATGTTGCATCAATACATTTCAAAATTAGCATGAAAATCATCGCTCTAAAAAAAAAAATTGATGTTGCATCAATACGTTTCAAAATTAGCATGAAAATCACCGCTCTAAAAAAAAAAAGTTGATGCTGCATCAATACGTTTCAAAATTAGCATGAAAATCACTAATATTTTAAAACAAATATTTATACTTCATAGATAAAAATATTAGTGTCAAAAATGTGCTTAAAAAAAAAGGTGATTCTGCATCACCACTTTTCAAAATCGGGTGCTTTTTATGCTACCAAAAAAAAGTAGGTAACAGTGCGGTTACCTATTTCATCGGTAACAGTGTTTGTTGCCAACACTGCAACTCCCTCTCATGTTGCTGCTGCCACTGCAACAATTGCAACTGAGAAGCATCCAAAATAGTGAGTCAACTATGTTCAGTATGATGCATCTGTCTGCCGAGTCCTGACTGCTACTTGTCTTTGCACTGCCATTGAACAATATACGCTACTGCTGATTCTGCACTATGCCACTCTGTACTGCTGCCAACTTCGCATCTACCCTCTCTAACATCTGACTGCGACTAGTCTGCTACTATCACTCCGGATCCGACTGCATCTCCTAACATTGATCCATCCTGCTACTGAATAATGTGGGCCCTCGTAGCCAGGTAATGATCTAAGAGGTGGACTCCTCAAGGACCCTAACCAAATCTATAGCTCTCTAGGGCTACGGATCCAACTCACCCCACCTCACTGCTGGAGGTATGGCTGCCATCATCGCAAAATCTGATCTACTCATACTGCTGCTGCTACCGCTTTGCTGCTATATCTGCATTTCTGTGGCAACTATTTTAATAACAATTCTGATCTCCCCAAATCTTGAAGCACTAGCTTCCATAGGGTTGCCCTCTCTGAAACTAGACTCCCTCTGAGTCTCGATCTCCTTATGGGAAATCTCTCTGCTCCCTCTGGCAACTTGCACTGTCCTCTTGCACTGGAAACCGCACTTTGAAGCTCTGCGCTGGGAGTCTTCTAGCTAGAACTGCACCTGCAAGTGCATATTGCCCGTGTCACTGCATCTAGTTCTACAACTTTCTCCCAGGTACTAACTACAACTAGATTTGCAACTATCTAATGACAATTTGCGTCTGCAGACACTGATGTCCTCCTGCTACTGATTTTGTTGGGCTCTCGTAGCAAGGACACTGATCCATGTGAAAAATCTGCAGCAACTGGTTCTAATCTGCTACTCTTCCATGGATCCTGCCTAGATGGCATACTGGAGTCTTCTACTTCTCCTCCACCTGGATCTTGTCCTTTTGAGCCTTGTCCCTTATTGGGACCTTTCTTCACATTGTAACTCACACTAGATAACTCATACTTCCTTAGACACCTATCTTCGACAATTGGAAGTTGATTTGCTGCCCAGATCTACATTCTGGCTAACTCGCACGACCTCCTCTGGCAATCTCATACGACCATCTATGCAACCTTTCCCGGGAAACTCGACTTTTCTTGCAACCTTGCAACTGAAAATCAAATTTCTGCCCCAACAATTCGGCCTACTTGTTAATGAACTGCGCAACATCTAGGAATTTTGGCCTTCTACTCCGTCGGAGCAGCATAATTCTCTCGTCTGCTTCTAAGCTTCTCGATTGGTCACTCACGCTCTGATACCATGTGAAAATTTCAATACTGAAATCCTATTGCAGCAATTGGAATTAATTCTTCTAATTGTTAATTAATTTAACAATTTATTTGCTACGGTAAACACCAAATTAATCACACTGCAACCTTCACAAATAAACCGTGGAAGAATAATAGCATTGGAAATTGAGAAAATATAGCACACGCACATAAAAATGACATTATTATTTTTGGACTAATGTCCTTGGAAAAACCCAACTTGGGAAAACCGGTGCAACAATTGAGGGTTTTTATTACTAAGAAATAGTGAAATTTTGAGTACAATGTGGAAGCTTGAAACTGACAATCCACAATAAGAAAATCTAGCTGAAATTATCCAAGGGAATTTCCCTTCCTCCACAAGCAACCCCATAACTCACATTGCCTGCACTTGAGCGATTGCCTGTACTCATGCTTCTGCCCATACTCGCGCTGTTTCCCGTACCCAGAGCTCTGCTTGTACTCACGCGACTGCCTATACTCGGGATTCTGCTTGCACTTGCGTTGCCCGCACTCAAGCTGCTTGCAATGGGAATAACTCAGGCTCTTGCTACTGCCATTTCGGATCTGGAAATCTTCCACCAGATCACTATCCTTGCCCCTCTGAAACCTGTGGCCCTTCTGGCTCCAACTCTTCTTCCCTGCTCGACCTCTGCAGCTGGATAGCTCGATTTGCCAAGGAATTCACAATTCTGGTGTATATTCTCCAATTGCTCATCGACTTCTTATAATAATCCTTTGTTGTGACTCCAACAACCAAGATTATGTTAGGTCCCTATATTACTAGTATAGTCCCTTATTGTTGTTAGTGTAACCCCCTTATTGTTATTATTGTACCCCTGTAACCCCCATATTGTTATTATTGTGCCCTTAAATTATTATTGTTAGGTCGGCTAGGATTACATTGTGGCCCCCTAGGATTACATTATGGCCCCATGGACTCCTATATATAGAAAGGAGGTTTTGTAAATTGTATCATCCAAGAATTGTTCATTTATGTAATGTATTGGAGGTTTCCCCCTCGAAGTGGCTCATTTCTAAGGCGTTGATATCCCTTTTCTTCTCTTTTTGGAGCTGGTTACACAACATTTGGTATCAGAGCTTTGGATTCTAGGGTTTCGCTGCTCCAAACAGGTCATCGTGGAATTTTCGCTATAAATTTTTTTCTACGAAGTTTCAGAAGTTGAAATTTTTAGGGTGCGAAGCCGAATTCCTGAGGAACATTGTCGCAAAATTTCAGAGCTTGGTTCGCAATATTTTCGGAGATAAGATCTGTGGAAGTTAGGTCTTTTTGCAGGCTCCTTAATTTAATCTAAACAGGTTATCGTGGCATTTGCGCTATAACTTTTTTTCTAAGAAGGTTCAAAATCTGAAATTTTTAGGGCATGAAGCTGAAATCCGGAGGAAACTCGTCACAAAATTTCAGAGCTTGGTTCGCAATATTTTCGGAGATATGATCTGTGGAAGGTAGTGCTTTTTCAAGCTCTTGAATTTCATCTCAAAGAGGTGATCGTGGGAAAATCTTCATAACTCTCTCTCTGAGCATCAGATTGGAGTGCCGTAAAAGGTGGTCGCAAGTACACGGTCTGTAGTTTCTTTGCTATCAATTTCAGAGCTAAAAGACGAAACAGTGACACGTGGCAAGTCGTACAAGTTCGCTCTACTGAACCAGTCCATAATTAAGTCATTGTGGAAGATTGGACATAACTTTTCCTTGGAGAATCCAAATCAAGTCATACCTATGGCATTCGAAAGATAATTCTGAAGGCTACCTTAGTGCCAAATTTCAGATATTGAAGAGTTGAAATCACAAAGATAATCCAATTTCAGTATCGAGCTCCTCAAAAGCAAGAAAAAGGTGTGTATTTTTTTTCCGAATTGCATAAGTCTTGTTTGAAGAATCAATTTGAATTGATTCCAAGGGCATATTGTAGAATATATATCAGTATTGAGTTCTAAAAAATGCCTCGTAAAAATAATTCAACACCCATTAAGCCTTCAGAAGGCTCTACTACGACTCATGAAGATGAAGAATTGCAACATGATCTATCAAAATTACAAGAGCAAGTGCACCAAATTTCGCTCTCGCAAAGAGCAACAAAAAATGAAATGGAAGTTTTGAAGAAAGGCATGGAAGTGAAGATGGATGGTTTGAAGAAAGGCGTGGAATCTAATATAGATGGCATGGAATCTATAAGATGGATGACATGGAAGCTAAGATCGATGAAAAAATGAAAGACAACATGGAAAACATGAAGAATGATCTAAAAGCAGACATGGAAGGGTTGACAAAGTTGATACAAGAAATGTTTCCTAATGGTGAAAAAATAGTAGAGGAAACTCATGATGAGAACAAAATAAATGTTAATCGTGACTTCATAAACTTTAATGTTGGCGGGAAGAACCACCATATTCCAAAAATGGATATGAGGAAGTTTGATGGAAAGGATCTTGTAACATGGATACTACAGATGGAGCAATATTTTGATCTCCGTAATGTGCAAAACACACAAAAGGTACGCATTGCAACTTTACATTTAGAACAAAATACATTTGTATGGTATCGATGGCTTTGCTCCCGTAAAAAATTGTCACTTGGTCAATTTTTACGGAGGAAATGATAGCACATTATGAGGATACAAAGAGCAACACCTTCTTTAGCCAATTGATAAATCTCAAACAAAAGGGTTTAGTGGGGGAGCACATTGAGGACTTCCAAAAAATTGAATATAAGGGTAACTGATATTCCAGAGGAACACAGGATTGATCTCTTCATAGGTACTTTAAAGGATAACATCCAACATGAAGTTCGCGTTTTGGAACCTGATTCATTGGAGAAGGCATTCAGGTTGGCAAGAAAAATTGAATGTAAATTTATGGCGACAAGGAAGCCTACCACTCACTTCTATAAAGAAGGAAGTGTTGCTACGCCTAGATTTCCACAACCTACAAGGTTGACACCACAACAATTGGAAGAAAAAAGAGCAAAAGGGCTTTGCTACAGTTGTGATAGCAAATACGCTAAAGGTCATAAGTGTGTTGAGAAGAAATTATTTTACATAGATTGTGAAAAGGAAGAAGAAAATGAACAAGAAGAGGATATACACCAGGAACCAACTCTAGAAGAGGAAGAAATGAGTCCGACCATATCGTGTATTGCATTGGCAGGAATTACCACTCCTCAAACTCTCAAGATAGAAGGACATATCAAGAAGAAAAAGGTAATAGTGTTGATTGATTTAGGTCGCACCCATAATTTTATTCATTGTAAGGTAGCCAAGGAATTGAATTGTTTCCTATACCCAGCACCAGAATGTCAAGTGATGGTTGCAAATGGAGGAACTATAAATTGCTCTGGAAAATGCCATAATATCAAGCTAACCATGGGGGACTATGTATTGAATAGTCTAATGCTTTCCATTCCTATGGGAGGTGTTGATGTTGTACTAGGAGTACAATGGTTACAATCTTTGGGGACGGTAGCTTTTAATTTTCAAGAACTTTTCTTGAATTTTTTTTCAGAAGGAACGAAAGTCGAATTACGGGGTATTGCAGGGAAGCCAAGAAAGATAATAAGCTCTAATGTCATGACAAAGCTTCTAAAGAAAGAACAACGAGACATAATTGCACAATTATGCTCACCAGAAGTTCCAACATCAAAATCATCTATTTCTGCAGATCTCCAACAAGTCTTGGACAATCATTCCAAGGTGTTTGAAACTCCCAAAGGACTCCCACCTATTCGTGATCATGATCATGCTATTCATTTGATTCCAGGAAGTGTTCCTCTAAACATTAGGCCTTATAGATATCCTTATGTCCAAAAGAGTAAAATTGAACGTATGATTGCAGAAATGTTAGAGGCGGGTATAATTCAACCAAGTCAAAGTTTTTTCTCTGCTTCTGTAGTATTGGTAGACAAGAAGGATGGATCATGCCGCATGTGTCCGGATTATAGGGAGCTCAATAAGCTCACCATTAAAGATAAATTTCCCATTCCTGTGATTGATGAATTATTGGATAAATTACATGGAGCAATTTATTTTACCAAGTTGGATCTTCGTTCAGGATATCATCAAATTAGAATGAAGACTGAAGATATTCCAAAAACAGCATTTCGAACTCATGAGGGTCATTATGAAATTTTGGTCATGCCTTTTGGCCTTACCAATGCACCTTCTACATTTCAAGGGTTGATGAATTCCATTTTCAAACCCTTCCTTAGAAAATTTGTACTAGTATTTTTTGATGATATACTAATCTATAGCAGGTCTTGGAAGGATCATGTTGAACATGTTGACAGGGTGCTCAAACTATTGCAGGAGAAACAATTATATGCAAAACATCCAAATGTTTCTTTGGAGTACAAGAGGTGGAATATCTGGGTCATATTGTATCTCACGAGGGTGTTAAAGTAGACCCTAACAAAATTAAAGCCATTAAGGAAT
Organism: Pinus albicaulis; assembly: GCA_034641835.2. NCBI lineage: Eukaryota > Viridiplantae > Streptophyta > Pinopsida > Pinales > Pinaceae > Pinus > Pinus albicaulis. The sequence continues at coordinate 29,969,385 of CM076570.1, forward strand.
GGAAAGTCCCCACAACCATAAAGCATTTGCGAGGATTTCTCGGGTTAACAGGGTATTATCGCAAGTTTGTTAAGAATTATGGGAGAATAGCAGCACCTCTAACAACATTATTGGAGAAAGATGCATTTTCATGGACTCCTGAAGCAACTAAGGCCTTTGAACCTAAGTTGCCGGAAACGCCAAGGTTGGCCCCTGGAAACTCGGATCCCCGTTTCTGAAACGGAAACCCGTACGAAACGCCTTTGAAACGACATGGATCCGTATCTGCCCCGTTTCCGAAATTTTGGTTACGTGTTTTCCTAAAAATTCCCGTTTCCATCCCGTTTTAAAATTTGGATACGTATTTGTAAAAAAATTGAAAACGTATTTGCCAAACAGAAACGTATTGTCCAAAAAATGAAACGTATTTGACCAAATCTGAAACGTATCACGATTTTTTGAAACGTTTTTACCCTATTCGCTTTGTCGCCAGGAACATTATAGCTGCATTTGTAATTTGTAAAGTGAATTTTTCGTTTTTAACTTCTTAGCCTCCGCCGCAAAGAGCAACAGCCCGCAAAGAAGAACAGAGTTCCGAGTGACTGTAAGAGATTGTGAGTGGTCGCTGAACCGTTAACGTTTGTTGTAGAGTGTTTGCAACTTCGCTGTTTGAGTGACCGCAAGAGCAGCCAGAAGGGGAAGAGTAGCCGCGGCTCGCAAGAGGAAGAGCAGCTGCCCGCCGCAAGTGCTCAGCTCTGTTTTATCCGTATGTTTTTGGAACTCTTTTTAAGTATTTATGGTATAGCAGCTAGCCATCTTTTCAATTTTCTCCTCACACGGCTACATTAAAATCGCTTGGAATGGAAATATCTTCCCCTCTATGTCACAGTTCAGTGTTCACCACTTAGACTTACAGTCTCATAAACAAGGGCTCTCGAGTCTCATACACCATTTAGACTTACAGTTTTTCAGATGTAAGTTGTTACCAGATCAAGTTTTTATCATTTATGAAAATAAAATATGCTTTGAAAATTCTTTGTACCGCAATCCAGTTGTGAAATCCAGAAACTTCCTTTGTTTGTCGCTGTTTAAATTCTCCAACAAAGACATGTTCAAATGCTGAAGAGCAATCTTATGTGCCGGATCTATCAAAGAGATCAAACCAGAGGGATTTCATTTTCCTCTTGAATTCCTCATAATGATAAGGGACAAGCCCCTTGGCAACCAGGTATTTATGAAGATATTTAATTGGGGCAGTTCTACTTATTTCCTCAACAAATGCCATTTCTTCATGTTTTTCCTCTGAGGTTACCACCTCACTAGACCTTTGATTTGGGTTATAGTTATCAAAGAGATCACAAAATCGAGCATATGACATTTAGTGTCTGGCTTGGCCCTAAGATTAGAAATAAATTGTTATTATTATTTGAAATTGATTAAGTCTTGTTACAACTTGAAAATTGCGATTAAAAATAAGAGAAAATCCCACGACAAAAATATTCTGGCTGTCATAAGAAAAGATTTGGTGTATGATTATATGTGTGTTCATGTCAAGACTCAAAATATCTCCAACTTAAAGAAATCTTTACGTAAGACATGACAGGCTAAATAAATACAACTTACAAGTCGTTCATTAGACATTGAAGACTGCATTTTATTCTAAAGTGCTTATGGAATGATTCACAAATGTAATAAAGCTTCAATTTGATGTTTCTTAAAATTCCAGAATCTTTAAATCAACAAAATTCTTATCAAGAATGTAGTGTGTTTCAGAAATAACCTAGAAAGAATCACATGGATATGATGATCAATTTGGGTGTATCAACGATTTTCTAAAATGGATATATTGTTAAGATTTTAACATTTTAGATGCTACCTTTAAGTTTAATGTATAAGTGAGTGATTAATTTATTTATTTTATAATTAGGAGTGATGGATTGAGCTTTGTTTGAAAGCAAATTACACTACTTACATGAATGATGAATGATGAAAGTGTAATGGATTATTGCTTGTGGTTGATGAATATATATGTCATTCCATTTTCTTTATTGGTCCTATTTTAGTCCTACTTCCAAGTTCCTTCGCTCTAGCTGCAAATTCTAGGAAGATTTCATCATTTATGTGTGAAGAAGTGAAGTGCTTTGGAGAATTTTGATATATATTATATAGTAATAGCACTTGCCACAGCCTACAGGTTTAATGATTAATCGTTGCAATAGCTTTTAATGTGATAGGGCTGCTTCCTTTTTTTATTTCAAAACTGTTTCTCCCTCAAAGTTTATTAGTGATTAAATGTTTTAACTTTTAAGTTTTTATAGTATGCTTTTCATTATATAGCGTTAATGTTTTTAATAGTTTTTAATGTCCATAATTGTTAAAACATTTAATCACTAATAATAGATTAAATGCTACTTCAGCATCATTAGTAATGTAATCAGAAATGCTATAGATGATTAATCATTATGCATTTTTTACTATTTAGATATAATCTAGATTCTCAAACTTCAAATATGAATCATGAATGGCAATGTAAATTTGATATATATATATATATATATATTTTTTTTTTTTTTAATATACATTATATATATGACGTGGCGTTTCGTGCCGTGTCGTATCCAGATTTTTTGAAAATTGTCGTATCCGTTTCAAACCCCGTATCCGTATCCGTTCCCGTTTCCGTTTCAGTGCAACTTAGCTTTGAACATCTTAAAGAGGCAATGTGCCTAGCACCGGTCTTAGCTACGCCAGACTTCACAAAAACCTTTATTGTGGAATGTGATGCCTCAGGAAATGAAATTGGTGCTGTTTTAATGCAGGAAGGAAGACCCATTGCTTTTCAAAGTCGTCCAATTAAAGGAAAGTATTTATAGAAACCTATTTATGAGAAGGAAATGTTAGCAATACTGCATGCACTAAAGAAATGGTGAACTTACCTAATGGGAAGACCCTTCAAGGTAAAAACTGATCATGATAGTCTTAAATACTTTTTGGAACAAAGACTATCTTCAGAAGCGCAACAAAAATGGGTCACAAAGATGTTGGGTTATGACTTTGAAATAATCTACAAAAAATGTAAGCTTAATGTTGTTGCAGATGCACTCTCAAGAAAGAATGAATAGGTGGAAGCATTGCTTTGTGCCATTTCTATTATCCAACCAGATTGGATAACCGAAGCAAGAGATGAATGGAAGAAGGACAAAGAAGTATGAACACTCATTCAAAAGTGGCAGCAAGATCCTAGTACATCTGATACATTTAGTTGGAAAAATGATTCTTTATGGTACAAAGATCACTTATATCTTTGTAAGAATTCCCAACTAAAACAAAAGATTCTTTTGGAATTGCGTACTTCTCCTTTAGGAGGAAACTCAGGATTTTTAAAAACTTACCACAGGGTGAAGAAAGATTTTTTTTGGGATGGCCTTAAATCTGATATTCAAAAGTTTGTGGCGGACTGTTTGGTTTCGCGGGACTTTTACAACCTTTATCCATTCCAAGTCAACGTTGGGAGGAGATTTCAATGGATTTTATCACAGGTTTACCTAAGTCCAAAGGAAATAGTGTCATCATGGTGGTAGTTGATAGACTTACCAAGTATGCACACTTTTGTGCATTATCTCATCCATTTAAAGCAAGTATAGTTGCTACTACATTTATGGACACAATTCAAAATCTACATGGAAACCCAAGGGTTATTGTGAGCGACAGAGATCCATTTTTACTAGAAATTTTTGGACGGAGTTATTTTCTTGTTTGGGTACTCAATTAGCTCATAGGTCATCTTATCATCCTCAATCTGATGGTCAAACTGAGATAGGAAATAAATGTTTGGAAGGATATCTTCGTTGTTTTGTATCTGATAAACAAACACAATGGGTCAAGTGGTTACCTCTCGCTGAATGGTGGTATAACACTTCCTTCCATACTGCAGCAAAAATGACCCCATTTATGGCACTTTATGGATATCATCCACCATCCATCACACCATCTTTAAGAGAAAATTCGAAGGTTCAAGCAGTGGAAGATCACATCGAGCATCAACAAGAAGTTCTCCAACTCTTAAAGGATAACCTGAATTTGGCACAAAATCTAATGAAACAACAGGCAGATCAACATCACAGCGAGAGAATTTTTGATGTAGGAGACTGGGTATTTTTACAGCTACAACCCTACAAACAAATGTCCCTCAAGCAAGCTAAGAAGGATAATAAATTATCGCCAAAGTACTATGGTCCTTACAAGGTGTTGCAAAAGATTGGTACTATGGAGCACCCAGAGCTACTCAAGCGTTGAGAACAACACTTTTTTGAAGGAGAGGGGCATGTTAGGTTCCTATATTACTAGTATAGTCCCTTATTGTTGTTAGTGTAACCCCTTTATTGTTATTATTATACCCCTGTAACCCCCATATTGTTATTATTGTGCGCTTAAATCATTATTTTTAGGTCGGCTAGGATTACATTGTGGCCCCATTAGGGTTACATTATGGCCCCATGGACTCCTATATATAGAAAGGAGGTTTTATAATTTGTATCATCCAAGAATTGTTCATTCATGTAATGTATTGGAGGTTGCCCCCTCGAAGTGGCTTATTTCTAAGGCGTTGATATCTCTTTTCTTCTATTTTTGGAGCTGGCTTCACAACAGATTAAATCTTAATCAAGGGCTAGGATCATTTTGAAGTCGATCCGTGTGAGTTTCTAGACAATTCTCACTTTTACTTAATTAATTCTGATTAATTAACCATATTCCCTAAGTTTAGACTTAGGAAATATTTAAAAATATGCTAATAATCTAATTAAGTCATCTCTAGGTGGAATTTCTAGGTTTTGAAGATCTCATGTATTCTAGCCTCTCCACCAAATTTCATGGCTAGAACACACCCGATGCTACAAAAACTAAGACCAATACCAATCCTTTCTACCAAGCTATGTTTGATGTTGTTGCTATTGTTGGCCCGGGGTACAAAGCCCTTTCCTATGAGGAGTTGAGAGGGCCCATTCTTCAAAATGAAAAGGTTGATTGGTCTACTAGATTGGAGGAGTTTAGGGTATCATGGGAACATACTCGATGCACCGTGATGTCAGATGGTTGGACTGATCATAAATGTAGGACCCTTCTTAACTTCTTGGTTAGTTATCCCAAGGGGACAATTTATGAAATCTGTTGATGCATCTGTACATATTAAAGACGCACATTCATTATGTGAGTTGTTGGACACCTTCATTCAAGAGGTAGGTCCACAAAATGTTGTCCAAGTCATAACGAACAACATTGCAAATTATGTTGCTGTTGGTAGGTTACTTATGTAGAGGTATCCTACTTGTTTTGGACACCTTGTGTTGCACATTGTATTGACTTGTTGTTAGACGATATAGGGAGGATTCCTTTTGTGAGGGATATTGTTGAATCATCCAAGAGCATGACAATATTTATATATAATCATGCATATGTACTTAGCTTGATGAGAAGATTCACCAACAACAAAGAGTTGGTGCGTCCTACCATTACACAGTTTGCCACTAGTTTCATATCTCTTCAGTATTTGTTGAATTCTATGTGGGATTTGAAGACCATATATCTTTCGTAGGAGTGGCGTGCTTTATCTGTTAGCCACAAACTAGAGGGTGAGGCCATATGCAGACTAGTTTCATATCAGGAGAGCTTTTGGGTAGAAGTGGAGGACGTGTGTGTGATTTCCAAACCTTTGGTAAGAGTTCTTCGGTTGGTTGATGAAGACAAGTTTGTAATGGGCTACTTGTCTAAGGCCAGCCTCCATGGATAGGGCCAAAGAAGCCGTTCATGCCTATTATGAGAATAATGGAGGTGAGGGGTTGAGAAACAATAGTTAGTATGGAGAGTGATTGATGAGTGATGGAACAATACCCTCCCTTGTCCAATTCATGCTGGAGGGATTTGTTAGTGTCAGTATTTGCATCCTGCCATCAGTGACCAAAAATCCTCTTTTCATGTCATATTACAGTCTCATTCAGAAATTTTTATCATTCCACTATGTCATGCAAAAATTTAGTCACTGATGGTAGCCCTAGCCCAAAAAACATCACTCTTCCTTAAATTTGATTACTTGTTGGCATACTTTCATACCTTGCTGAATGCACATCAGTCATGAGGTCTAAGTCATCATGTCATCATATCAGTCATGTCATCATGAAATTAGGTCAGTCAAGGTTTCATTCGGTCATTAGGGTTTCCAAGGTCCAAATAAAACTTCATTTCCATTGCATAAGACCAGCAAGTAAAGGGTGATCAAATAACATCTCTTCACCATTTGAAGATGATTTGTAAAGAAAAATTCTTGTTCCAGCATTTAATTTTGGTTTTAAGATGTCATTTTTAATTTTCATTATGTAGTTTTATGTCATTCAAAATGTAATAAGTTCAGGATTCCCAGCCTGCTAACTTAGTGTTCCAACATGTCAAAGCATCAAAAATGTCAAATCAAAGAGTTCGCAAAGTCATCAGGTGATTAGTTGTCAAAGCAAAAAGTAAAATGCAAGGGTATAGTTTCAAAATGTGAAGTGAATGTAAAGAGGAGAAAGTGGGTCCCAAGGCCCAATTCATTCAAATGATGAAGTATAAAGACCACCAAGACATCAAAAAGAAGCTCATTTGCCATTTCATCCATCGAGCACACACTCCTTTGGTTCAAAAATCGAATTGCAGGGTTGGAGGCAGAGTTTTTTGTGGTGCTGCGCTTAGAGGAGGGTGGCGCTGCGCTTTCTCAAATGTTGTTGCGCTTTTAGCAGGCAACGTTGTGCTTTTCTCTCACTGGCACTGTGCTTCTGGGCAAGGCGCTGCACTTTTTCCCAATACACTGCGTTTTTGTCCAGCAAGCCCAAAAGGCACCAAAACTCAACCAAATTCTTCCAAACCTTCAACAAATGCCTCTAACACTCTCTAGCAAGTATGTACATCAAATTTCTTGCCTCCTTGCACTCCTAAACATTGATTTCATAGTGTTTTTATTCCTAAGTGAAATTGGCATTTGGTCTAATGAAGAAAACTCTAGTTTCAATTCCTTATTCCCAAATTGATGCCCTTTAACCCTCAAATCCCTTCCTACATCATTATTAAACGTAAACCTATCACTACTATTTCCTAGTCCCTAAATCCCTTTCCCTTAAAACCCTAAGTCCTAGGATTCTAAATTTCCTAGGCAGCCACTTCCCCAAACCTGTAATTTAATTGTCATTTCCAATTCCCTTGACATTTCAACCTCCTATAACCTCCCAGAGCTCCACAATCCCTTCCCCCATTTCCCTAAATTTTTCTAGACTTATCCCTATTTCCTAGACTTATCTCCACTCCCTATTCCCATCCACCTCATCCCTAGGGTTTCTTGGCCACGAAACACTATGGAGGAAGATAGATATTATATGGAAGAGGAGGATAGACAAAGAGAGGAGGATAGAGAACAGTGAAGGTCTCACAAGGGGGAAAAATCCTAAGGCTAGAGACCAACAAAACAAATGAACTGATAGCCTCTCCTATGACTGTCAGTTGTTTTGAGTATGTAGGTTGCCTTGATTTTTGCAACATGATTCAGAGGGTCCAACATCATCCTATGTTGAGTAGAGTCTTCATCTCAAACCTCAGAGACAATCAGGTGACCCTTGTAGGTGTGACCTTCACTGTATCTACATCTATCATTGCTACTGCCACAGGGATTCCAAACATGGGTGAGAAGTGGTTTAAATCCAAAGATTTGGAGGATCAGTAGTATGAACCATTCATCAAACCAAGGTACAAAAATGAGAGGAAAAGGGTCTTCCCTTTCAGCTACCTTCTTGATAGATATGCCCCCATGATGAAAATCATCATGAAGTACTTCTCTTGTGAAGGAAGGTTCTCTAGGCTCTACACATACCATATTGGACTACTGATGCACTTCACAAGAGTAAGATTTCTCAATATCGCATACTTTCTATTCAAGAGCATAGACAAAATGACATTCATTGTACAAAAGAGAGACTATGACCAACAAATGAACAACCTCTTTCATCACTCATTGATCAAAATCATTGTACTCCATCACCTTGACCAGTTGAACATCTCATGGGACACCTTCATTGCCAATGGAATCTTCACTGCTCCACAAGCTCCACATGCTAAATATGTGCCTTCTTCATCTCATCCTGCTACATCTATGCCTCCACCTCAGTCCACTTCACTATCACCACCATCATCCTCATCACCACCATCATCACCAATTCATGGTCAGATTGGGTCACCAAGCCTAAGAGGGCTGAATTGGGCATATTGGCAAAGACATATTAGAGAGGGCATAGGCAGGTGTTTGCCCCACAGATTGTGGGAGGGACCTTGCCTTCTTCACTAGCAAAGCAAGTATAGAAGGGGAAACAAAATGGTAGAGGAAGATGTACATGAGGAAACCATTCATGAGGAGGAAGACCTCCATGAGATAGAAATAGATTTTGACCTTGTTGACTTAGATGAGTAGCATGATTATGAGGCCTCCAGTGTGATTATCAAGGAGAAGGATGCTCAAATCAGGGAGCTTCATATCAACTTAGAGAGATCTAAGGTTGTGATTTCATACTATGAGCATGAAAATCAACAACTCAGAACCAAGTAGGGAATCATGGAGATGCAACTTCTCAAGGCAAAAAGAGAAGAAAACAAGGCAATGGCTTTGCTTGATGAGGCTTATGAGAAGTATGGTGAAACAAATGAAGAAGAAGAACAAGTGTCAAGAAAGAGACCTAGGACTAGAGGGCTGAAAAGAGCTCTAGAACTAGAGAGGCAAAAGGAGGCTGAACTTGCCAATGAGCTCACTTTAAATGAGTAGTTTGCCATCATGGTCAATGAGAACCGGGAGCATTGGCTTGACAGGGCTAATGAGCATGTTGAGAAGCTCCTGGAGAAGGCAAAGAAGGACAATGACATATTGAGGAAGATGTAAAAACACTATCGCAAGAGAAATCAGATAGCAAGGTCAAAGCTCCAATAGGCCAAATCAAGACTTGAAATCCTAACCAAGCAAAATGAAGGGTACAAGCTTGATATCCTTGCCGAGGCATCACTCATTGCCTAACATACCTCATCAACATCCCACAGAAGAAATTTTGAAGAAATTTGAGAAATTTTGGAACTTTTTGGATTTTTTTGCATTTTTGGTAGTTTTGCACATTCACACTGTCAAAAGCGCAACGCCCTAGGCACTGCGCTTTTTCTAGGAACCTCCAATGGCCAAACTGAAAGCACCATTGGATTCAGAAGGCCAATTACAGTCAGGAAAACAACTTTACAAAACTTTTTTGGGTCAATAAGGCAATCAAAAGGTCAAAAAACACTCAAAAAATCACATTTCTACCCTGTTTTGGAGGCTGGCGCTGCGCTTTTGACCAGTCTTGGGATAATCAACTTTTGGAGGGTCAAATCAACACCATTTTGCAAACTGAGCATAGATCTAAAAACTACATTGGACAGGCTTTCCAATGAGCTATCTTGAGCTCAATTTGGACACTTGGAACCCCCTCAAAAGTGGCACTGATGTTGGCGCTACGCTTTTGACATATTTTAAGAGTTTGCTGATATTTCCAAATTTTCTCAGTTTTATTCATCTTCACCTTGGCAAATGGTGTTTTTACCAATGTAATTCATGATATAAATGTAATTTTGATGTTTTTACATTTACCTAAGGGTAAATACATTAGATGAAAACTTTTGATGTGATGTAATGAATTAGTGTTCAAAAAGTGAGGGATGAGTTAGTTTGACCTCCCTACACTCTAAGTTTTAGTTCAATTTTTGGTGGAACTGCTCCTCCACTCATGGATTCGACCCCTGAGGTTGGGAGGAGTTGTTTTGATGTCTATATCTTGTACTTTTTGACTCATTTCAGAGGTTGGATGTTGTTGCATTGATCAGAGAGTCTAGTGTAATCAGTATTTGGCAGGAAATTAATGAAAGAGTTGCAACTATTTCTTTGGGATACCTGTGGTATGGAAGTTTAGCATAGTTTATCATTATGTTACATGTGTGAATGTTTTGACTTCATGATCCATTTCATTTCTATTATATGCTGGTTTTCAAGTTGATAATCATAATACATCTCTCATGCTCTGTTTTGGGGAAATTTTAATAATTTGTTCATTTTCTTCAGTTTAGAAAGAATACATGCTTTGCCTTGCTCTTTCTAGCTCCTCATCAGTCTGATCCATAAACCCTAAAGTGTTATCCTTCCTACCTACCTTGCCCCATTGAATCTCTGCAACCCTAATCTTATTTTCCCTGACGTAGCCTCTTTGACCTAATTCACCCATCCAACAAACCAATTCAAACAAACAAACCCCTGTATTCATACCTAGCCTAAAACCCTAATTCATCCAGCCTTCTTGGCTGTGATTTTGTGGAGAGATCCCTCTTCGGTTTGGTAGGGCTAGCTACCAAGCTAAAAGATTGGTCTGTGGTTAACTCTGTTTGGACTCTTTCTTAGCCTTAGAGATCCGATGGAGTGATAACAGGATCTACCTCAACCCCATATTTTCTTACTCTTGTGGTTTCTGATGTGGTGTTGAGGTGATGGATGGATTCCTCACTTATGTTGAGAGGATGATGCCATTTGAGCTAGAATGTGAAGAGATTTTTAAAGAAATGGAGATGTGTCAGTTGGCAGGTTGCACATTTGGTTTTAGCATGGTTGTTAAGGATAGGGAGACCAAAATGCCAGGAAAGCTTCAATTTGCTTCAAAATTCATTGTCTCTTCATAATTTGCTTCAAGTTTCAAATTTCAATGTTTTTTTCCTAGTTTTTGGTATTTTTTTTAACTTGTAGATGGTGGACAAGCTATGGTGGAAAGTACCCCATCTCCAAAAGCTTGCCATTCGAGTGGTGAACCAAACATATAGTTCTTTTGGATGCGAGTGCAATTGGAGTTGTATTTGACAAAATACACATGAAAAAGCGCAACAAGCGAAAAAATTTCAAATTAAAATTTTGAATTCATTATAAATTATAATTTATTATTTTAAATATTTAATTTTCTAGTTACTATTTTATAATTTATGACCTTGATACAGGTTGGAGTCCCAACACCTTAGTGACCTGGTTTACGTCTACTACAATCTTCGATTGTAGGTGAGGCAACTTCAGAAAACCCATGGCGTGGAAGCCATCTTGTCCTTATCTTGAAGATGCTTGTACAAAACATCTGATGAACCTGTAGTGTGACCAATCTTATTCTGAATATACTTTGTCAATGGTGACACATAAGCTTGGTCTTTCTTAACGTCCTTTGTAACCATAGTTAATTTTCCCTTAAAATGGGAAAAGTGACCTCCGTGTGATGAGATGGAAATTGCTTCAGCAAACTGGGAGGCCTATGATTTGTTGACAAATCTGACTTGGGTTGGAAATTCTGCATGTGTGATTTTTCGATTTTTTCCAACTTATTCTGAATAACAGTCATTCGATTATAATGCTTAGTATTTATAGTACTGATTTCCTTCGCATAACTTTCTTCAATAGTCAACAATTTGTGTTGAAGAGACATCTGACCAATTTCCATGTTCTTTATTGCTTCATCATTATCCACTTTCATGGCCATGAATTTTTTTTGCATATAGTTCATCTCCTTCTCATGATTTGCTTCCATGATCGTCATTTCCTTGATATGTTTTTCTTCTAAGGCCAATAACCTACTTTGCATAGAACCAATTTCCCTGGTGTGATCCGCTATTTTTTTTCTTGATTAAGTTCCATATTCTTAATGATTCGAATCAATTCGTTATCAAGATGTTTATTGTTGTCAACACTGATTTGACAAGTTGTTTCTACTTCACCATTATCATGGATTTGTGCTGTCGTGGTACAAGTGGATTCATCCTGAGAACTGTCCTGGACTTTTTTGTTGATAGTTGAGTTCTCTACAAGATCACTTTCATTTCTTTGCATAGTACTGGGGGCACAAGGCAAGTCAACTTGTTTTATATATTCATCTTTAAAAGCATTGATGATACTTTGCAAAGAATCAATATAATCCTCAGGCCAATTACTCAACCATTTCATAACATCACCATCTAAGGAACAAACAAAGAGACGTATCTTGATATCTTCACGATTATATTGTGAAGGAAGACAATATCTGTTTATTATATGAGTAAACATTAAGAGATGATTTCGATCAGTCGCTGAATCACCACCCAAGAACACAGACATTTTTCGAATGGCCTCTTTTGGCATGTCATGAAAAGGATCACCCATGATGACTTACTTAAATGAGAAAACCAAATGGATGTTAGAGAAAAAGATCCTTGTTCAAGAAAAGTCGAGATCCACAAGAAGCGAGCTTCTTAATAGAGATTCTTGGAAGAAATGAAAGAATTGGAGTCGCCACTTGAACATAAACCTAATTCTAAAACAGAAGAAATAGTCGAAAGTAGCAGATGGATATTAGGGGGGGATTCTTGTCTGGGAGTAAATAGATGAATAAGTGGAGTCGCCACCCAAACAAGAAGCCAACCGAAATGTCCAGGTGCTAAAGGTGCAAATGATGAAAAGATTTAGTGAGATGATGAAAAATAAGATGATGAAAATATGAAGAGATGAAATGACGCCAGAAAATACTATGCCGTGTGACAAGTTAATGAATGGCGAAAAAAAATTAGAAGATCAGAAGATGTCATTAATACCAAGGACAGAAAAACTCTGTCCCCGGCGACGGTGCCAAAAAATGTTGTTGCACAGAATGTCTAGCCACCACGACAACAACTCAGATCGGGGGCTGTCACCCTGATCCCCAATCTCTCTATCTAAGTTGTCTCCTTGCAAACTAAGGGAGGTAGACTCTAACAAAAAATGAAGGAAAAGAACTGGTTGAAAATCAACCAATTTAGAAGACATAGCTAAAAGACCAAGTACTTGTTAAGATTAACGAGATTTTATAGATCCAATTATATTTGAGACTTTAAAACCAGTGCCTTGTGGAGTCAAAATATCCCGTTATGAAATTAAAGCCAAGTAATTGATATATAACTGCTGCTATGAAAAGTAAATTCACCACAATGATATCCGATAAAACACCCTCACAATTATGCATTAAAAATGTTCGATAAAGACATGCTATTTATCATCACTTGAAATATTCCCAAAGTTGATTTAAACAATTAACTACCGATTTCAAGTAATTTAAAATCACAATTAAAGATAGCTCAATGATCACCAACCACAGCTAATCACCAACCATTTAAATTTGAAACAAAAATGTTATCATGAGAGTACCATAAAGTTTAAATGCCATATTTTTCCAATTCTGAATTTATGATATTCCAAATAATTCCAATTCAAAAACCTATAGTCAAACCTAGAATATATTCTTCAGCGAGATTTCAGATCTGAAATATAAATTGCAGTAGTAATTTAAACCATAGATCAACAAACAAACGATGTCAGCACCAATGCCCAAAATGACTAAAAATAGTAAAAATTGATAAACTTGAAGAAAAATCAATTTTTAGGGTTTGATTAAGTGAAATTTCAGATCTGATATTTTTATTTCAGTAGTGAAACAATGACAGATCAACAAGATAAAACTGCCCAAAATAGTTGCCAAATACTTCCAGAAATAGCAAAAATATATTTAAACTTGAAAATTTCAATTTCAAGGCTTTAAGAGAGTTTGATTCAGTAATTTTCAGAACTGATAAGTTTATAACAACAGTAAAATGATAACAGATCAGCATACTAAAAATACTGAAAATGACCCCCACAATGTCTAAAACTAGTAAGTTTTGCCAAAAAACTGAAAATTCCAAATTTTTAGACCTTATTTAGAATATGCATAAGAAATTTTCAAATTTGATTTTACATAGTTATGCAGAATTTCTAGCAAGCTTTAAAGTCAGATCTAGGCAAAATTAAAGACGCCCAAATGGCCAAAAATTCTGAAAATGAAGATTTTGCAATTGTAAACAATTTTGACCATATAAAATATGTTTTTAGGGCCTAATTATTTGTGATTTACTTGCTGTAATAAAATCTGCATTAAATAAGGGTTTAGAGATCAAACCCTTAGCCCAAGGCTTTGAAGATTCCACCGTTGAAAATTCTTGAAATTTTGGGATAATGTTGCCGCTTGAAAATTAGAAATTTGGAGACCAAAATCCTGCAAAAATAACCTCAAAAGCCTATACGTCCTCAAGGGTCTAGATCTGGCTCAGATTTGAAGTTTTCCTTGGCTAATTTTTTCAGATATTTTTCCTGCAAACAAATATTGAGCCCAGATCTTGTCCTCCAAGGTCTAGATCTGGCTCAGATTTGAAGATTTCCTTGGCTGATTTTTCAGATCTGAATATTTCGTTAGCTGATTTTTCAGATCTAATCCTGCACAAGTGAAAAAAAGAAACCCAATACCCAATATGTACAAAAATAGCAAGAATCTTAAAAACCCAAATGTTAGAAATCAAAATTATGTTACAAAACTTCAGATCTACACATGTAAATTACAGATCTATACAATATATTTACAGATCTATGTACAAGAGTTGCAGATTTATAAGATCTGAGGAGTATAAGTCTGACTTCACTCTCAGATCTGAAGATCTAAGGCTCTTACTAGCCAGATCTAACTTTAAATTAAAAAAAAAACATTAAGATAAATTTTTTTATTTAGACACAAGCTCTAGAAAGACCTTGCAAAAAATATTCCGTAAGATAACCTTAGAAATTAGGAAACAATGGACTTTTTCAGATTTATGAAATTTGAGAGTCGGGTGGTCTAACTGAAGACTTTCCCAAACGCTCAAACCTTAAAAAACGATCTTTGCACACTTAGATTCGAATTTAAGATTGATAGAGATTAAAAATAAACATGAGACCTTTCAGAAAAATAGATAACTAATCTTTCTGTTAAATTAAAATGTTATTTTAGAAACCCAGAAAACGGCACAAGATACCTGTATGTAGATTAATCCATAAAGGCCATCAACCATCAAAAACCAATAGAAGTAGTAGAGTTTAGAGACAATATCACCACATAGATATGGAAAAGGAACACCAAAGTTTGTAACCTCAAAGTCTTTATGCTTTATTGATAAAAAATTACAAGAGCTTTTAAGAACAAATACACGATCCAAAGATCGGATGATTGAAAGACTGACAAAGACCTCTAATTTATAAGATAAAATCTCCAACGACTAATTCAGTTGATCCATGTCAAAATAATCTCGACCGTCGAAAAGATTTAATCATCTTTTAATTTGGACCGTCAAAATTATAATTTTGAGGAAATTCGAATTTATTATTTAATTCCATTTTAATTAACTCAAAAATAATATTTTTGAGTTAATTACCTCAAAATTTTGACTTTGATTTAACCACCAAGGCCCAAGGGTCCAAAATTTCTTGAAATTCTCAATATTCCCTTGGCCTGGGACCTTTAAAAATTTGTTTTTTAAGGACCCGCGAATTTTGCTTTTGAAGGATTTTAACTCACCTAGGACCTAAAATTAATTAAATTTCTGGTTTAAGATTTTTAAATCAATTTGGCCAGGAAATTTAATTAATTGATTAAGAGGGGATTTAATTATTTTTTCCAACCCTCTTTACATAAGATAAATACATTTAGACACAAGAAGGGGGAATACCCATTCGTATAAACCCACAAAAAGCTACCCAATTTTGCGACTCAAAACTTGATCTAGTAGACCAAGTAATTTGTAATAAAATAATTTAGCCAATTAGCTAGGATTATTCCCAAACTACTTTTACAAAGACTTGATAGAAAACACTAGGACTCACTTAACATCTTGATGACAAAATCCACCCTAGCTTTGGGGTGAGGTTGGAGGGGAAAACTCTGCCGATCACTTGTGTCGAAAAACACAAGCAAATTAGTGAGACAAAAAACCTCCTAGGATAGAAATCATCACTAAAATACTAGGCTTATCTAGGTTGTTACATACATGATGGTCTTACTTAGATCATTTACATCATAAACATGCAGAATGAGTTTACATTGTTTATAAAACTGCCGACTGATGATGGAATCTGAATGGTGCGAACACGTTGAACATGATTCCCATTTGAAAAAATGGGGGTGCACTGCTATGGGGTCGTTGACAAAGTGTGGTCAACACCCTCAATAAACTATGAACCCCATGAAATAATGTTGCATCTGATTATCCAATGTAACGAAAATGCCAGTAGATAATAATTGATATCTATGCATTTGATGGTAAGATATAGAAAGAAAAGCCATGATACTCTGTATGCACCCTGTGTAGGTAGGGTCTTCAACTATATTGGATTCCTTATGCTATATGAGTTGTAATGATGGGCACACAAGATCATTAGAAAAAATCGATATCATTCTTAGCTATATGAATTTGGCAGGAGGTTACCCTCTGAATTTTAAAATGAATATTTTGTTGAGATTTTGGGTAGCATCAAGTGTGCTCTAACTCCGAAACTTTGTGGAGGGGCTAGAACCAAAGATGAAAAAATCGTTATCGGGATATTATCGGCGAGGGGAAAAAATCGGAAAAAATCGGAATTATTGGCAAAAAATTGTAATTATCGGCAAAAAATCGTCACATACAAAAATATTCATTTTTTTTCAATTTTTTTAATATTTAAAGCATCTACAGCATAAAATAAATGCATTGACACATAAATATGAAAAAAAACTAATATATAAGACGTGTAATATCATGTCTAGTGCTACATCACACATAATAGTGAATCATGTCCTGAATACTAAGTCTTGAGTCTCAACTCAACCTCAAAATATCAACAAAAATATAATAATGTATCTCATATCATGAGTCATAATGTTATATACAAAGGAATGCACCAAATAACCTATACTACTGATTTCCTCTACCCCTCTTGCGAGAAAATGTAACAGCTTTCCCTCTAGACGAAGAAGTTGGCGGGGCTGGCAATGGACTCTGTTGTGCTCCAGATCCTGAAGCACTAGGAGCTAAAGGAGGTAGACCACGTCCTCTACCGATAGCAGGGGTAGGTGGTGTCACCTCCTCCTCCTATTGTTGCTCCTCCTCCTCCTATTGTTGCTCCTTCTCCTCCTCCTCATGAAACTCATCATTGATTCATCGCTACTAGAAATGGGATCATCAACAAGAGATACATAAACATCATCTAGCTCAAAGTCTTCAGACTTGGATTGCTCAACCTTAAAATGCGGTAGAAAAAGATTAACATGCCCAACCAGTTGTTTTCCTTCAAGTGAAGGGTACATTCTTGTTAAGGCCACAGTAGGGGAGTTCAACAATCAATACCACCAACATCAACAAAGTTCAACAATCAATGCCACCAACATCAAGGTTCTTAAAGGACTTCATACTCTTGATCAAATGCCAATCTCATACCCTTACACATAATAGAATCAAATGGAAACAATGCAAATCCGCAAACCATGAAACCCTGAAAACCATTAAGTCTGCTGAATTTTGAGTGAAATCTAAAATTCTAGTTTCTCCATATGAAATCCAATGAGGTCAAAACCACTCTTAAACATCCTGAGTCATTTCATGGTAATGTTAAAAATTTAAGTAAAAGGATGAAAATGAAAAATAAAGGAAATATCACTTTTACTTTAAGAATTTAACATTACCATGAACTGCCAATAGGGTGTGTCAGGAAAATGAGAGGGCTGCAAAAATGACAAAAAAAAAAATCGATTTTTGAACTTATAGGATTGCTATTTGATGGGCCCACGATTTTTACTGAAATAATCGCGATTATTTCGAAATTATCGCGATAATATCGCGATAACGATAATTTCAAATTATCGTTTCAAATTATCGCCGATATTATCGTTTGGTTGAAAAAATCGCGATAATTTCAAATTATCGCGATAATATCGCGATTTTTTCATCTTTGGCTAGAACACATGAGATCTCCAAGACCCAAAAAGCGTTTGGAGAAATTCCATCTGGTGTAAAAGTTATTCAAATAATTAAATTTTTTAATGGGGACCCTAAGTCTAATTTAGGGAAATTGAAAAATTAAAGTGAATTAATTTACACGTGTGATGAGAACATTCTAAGTGACGTGGATCAAGCTACTTCTAATCTTAGCCTTCGATTAGAGATTAGATTACGACCCTTGATGTGTCAACGAGAAAAGTATAAAGGAAAGGCTTGGGGTCAGTTGGAGAACGCACACAATGAATCTAAGAGATCGAATTCTTTTGACGGAGTAGTGCTCAGGCGAAGATCAAATCTGAGTGATTCAGAGAAGCAGTGAGGGGCAGATGCAGTAATTGGTCGGAGGACAAAGAGTATAACGCAGAGCAAGGGCAACAAATATGCAGTGGAGGCAGCGCAACCATTAGAGGGTGTGACGCAGGCCATGTAGGGCTCACGCAGGGGCAGTGTAGAGCCTCCAAGGAAAGTGCGAGATTCAGCTGGAGACTGGGATTTCTGAGTCGGCATGGAAAAAACCAGACAACGGGAGAATCTTATCAGCGTAGAGCTAGGGTGACATAGTCCCTCAGCCAGGGTCACGCAGCCTTACGCAGTGGCAACATAGAGACTGTCTAGAGCTAGCTGGGGTTTCCCCAGTGGCTCATCTAGATCAGCGAAGACTTGCGGGAGTGAGGTAAAACTCACATTTTCTCTGAAGCTGAGGATTTTTCTATTGGGTGAGTCGGATTATGGCACCCTAGATGTACTCAAAATACTGCTACCTAATAATAATAAATCCTCAGATCTGTTGCATTGGTTTTCCCTCATTGGGTTTTTCCAGGGACATTTGTCCAAAAGATCTGTGTCCTTTGTCATATGTGCGTGATGTTCAGTAAATAATATGTATTTGTGTGGGCTGCTAGTTGTGTTTACTTCAAAGTTTTTTTTGAATATTTTTAGTTAAATAACTTGTGCATAATAAAACAAGTAGGAGAAGTAAATCAATATTTAGCGGTAGGATTTCTATGCTCAGAAATTTTCTCATGGTATCGGAGCATTGCAGATCAAGATGAACCATCAATAAAGGGGTTGAAGATTTTTGCTGCAGGAAGGGCAGCTGGAGCAGCACGGATCCGGGAGAAGGCATTGCAGCACTAGGAGGGATGCAGACCCAACAGAAGGGATGCAAAGCTGACGCAGAGGCTGACACAGGCCCTAGTGGGTGACGCAGAGCCTGTCAGGCTCACGCTGGGCTGACGCAGGCCCTAAAGGGTGACACAGTCCGAGTTGGAGAGATGCTGTGTAGTTTTGCCGAGGCTGGAAGTGCATCTTTTGATCTTCAAAAGTTGCTGGTGAGGCATAGGTTATGTCGGTGTAGAATAGTGCCTAGCGAAGGTGAAAAAGTGAGGAGAAATAGTCGCTCATCAGGCTTTTGCGAAGAAGTCTGAGATTCGATCAGGATGGTGATCGTAGAGTGTTGATTCAGTAGAATTGACAGAGTATTTCCAGGAGGGAAATCAATTGTCAGAAGGAGCAAGTTTCTCTAGAGGGTTTCTATCGCCACCCAAATCCGATCTTTTGTTGAGTGCAGCAACAGTAGAAGGGAGAAGAGTACCTGTTTCGACAGTTTGAGTAGAGATGGCCATGTACGGACTGAGAGATCAAGATAGGTTGGATGGTGTGTCCAACTTTGCGATCTAGAAAGCCAAAATCCTGACAGTCCTAGAGGAGTATGACATCAGAGACCACGCGGAAAATGTCCTAGCTGTGCCGACCGATGCGGATGCTCTGAAGAAGTTCAACGAAAATATGGCGCGGGCTAAGCGCTTGATCATGGATGGAGTGAAGGATCACGTGGTCCCACACTTTGCCGAGAAGAAGGCAGTAAATGAGGTGTGAACAACTTTGACCACGCTATATCAAGGAAGCTCCGTCCAATGGAGTATGCTTCTAGAGAACCAAATGCGGATTTTCCAAATGCACAAGGGAGAGGAGATCGATCCCTTCCTCTTCAAATTGCAGACTATCCTGGATCAGCTGATTTCCATGGGCAAATCTGGATGATGATGGGCTCATGGTGAGGACTGCCCTGAATGTTGTCACCAATGAGTGGGAGACATTTGTCCAAAGCATCTTGGGCATAACACAACTCCCAAATTGGGGTGACATGTGGGCTATCCTTCAACATGAGGAGATTCAGAGGGTGACCAAGAGGGAATAAAACAACGAAGGTGTCAAGGTGAAGAAGGAGGAGGAGGATCATGTGGCCCTAGCATCAAAGGGACAACGACAACAAGGGAAGAAGAAGAAGGACCTATTCAATGTCCGGTGCTTCAGATGTGGTGAACTGGGACACTTCACTAACACTTGTCCTAAGCAGAAGGACAAGGAAGCTTCAGATTCCAGGGCATCAACAACGAAAGGAGATAGTGGTAGTGAGGATGATGTGGCCATGAGTGGTCATGTGCTTCGAGAGAAGAGGTGGGGTGACATAGATCTGTAGAGTGAGCTACAGATGGTGGATGGCGGGATCCTTGAGGTGCCCAAACTCTTGGATCACATACGAGCTACGGGAGGCTTAAGATAGTAGCAGGATGACTGTAGCAGTGGGTGCAAAAGATCATGGAGAAGCAGAGGTAGAGATGGGACACTGAAGTCTGGAGCAGCGTAGAGGAGAGGCAACAACAGCGGAGAGACTGATGGGATTTCAACAACGTAGAGGTAGTGCTTACGCAGTGTAGTGCAACAGACAGCGCAAAGCTTCAGAGAGACAACGCAGCGCAGCAGTAGAGGGTGCTTCAGTGATGAGATGCACCCCGACTGACTTGTCTCTCAGTTATTCGATGATGGTCCTTCAGTTGCTCACTTCTCAGCAAATGAGTTGCAGCGCAACAGTTAGCAGTGGCAATGCTATAGGCAACATGATGCAACAATTTGAGAGGGAATTGCAATACAGATGTGGCAGTGTTAGTGGCAGTGACATGGGCAGCAGTACAAAGAACAACAATGCAATGGATGGAGGGCAGCAGGCCAAGCATCAACAACGCAGAGACCGATGCCAAAGATCAGGGTGATGCTTCAATGGGGAAGTATTGCTAGAGCACACTTCTCGCTAAGAGGAAGTTTTGAGATTTTGGGTAGCATTGGGTGTGCTCTAGCTCTGAAACTTTGTGGAGGGGCTAGAACACATGAGATCTCCAAGACCCAAAAAGCGTTTAGATAAATTCCATCTGGTGTAAAAGTTATTCAAATAATTAAATTTTTTGATGGGGGCCCTAAGTCTAACTTAGGGAAATTGAAAAATTAAAGTGAATTAATTTACACATGTGATGAAAACATTGTAAGTGACATGGATCAAGCTACTTCTAATCTTAGCCGTTGATTAGAGATTAGATCACGACCGTTGATATGTTAACGAGAAAAGTATAAAGGATGGGCTTGGGGTCAAGTTGGAGAAAACACACATTGAATCTAAGAGATTGAATTCTTCTGACGGAGCAATGCTCGGACGAAGATCAGATCTGAGTGATTCAGAGAAGCAATGAGGGGCGGATGCAGTGATTGGTTAGAGGACCAAGAGTACAATGCAGAGCAAGGGCAACAAATGTTGAGATTTTGAGGTGTTGGGGTAGCATCGGATGTGCTCTAGCTCCCAAAATATGTGGAGGGACTAGAGTACATGAGATATCCAAGACCCAAAGAGCGATTTAAGAAATTCCATCCTGTTTAAGAGATATTTAATTAATTAATCTTTTTAATTAAGGACCCTAAGTCTAACTTAGGAAAATTAAAAGACTAAAGTTAATTAAATAAAACATGTGATGAAAATGACTTAAGTCACACGGATCAAGCATCTTCTAATCTGAATCGTCGATTCAAGATTAGATCATGACCGTTGAAGTTTCAACGAGAAAAGTATAGGAAGAGGGCCTGGGGTTAGTTGGAGAACGCACATAGTGGCAAAGCACTGAGACTAAGCTAAAATTCTAGGGCGTGGTTCACTAAGAATTTCAGAAGTGTTTCAACTGCAGCGAGGGGTAGTATTGGTGAGAGGGATGGTTTGATCCCAGGCCAAGAGTGTAACCAGAGGTAGAGAAGCAGCAGACTAAGCAGTTCAGAGAGGGAAGCAACTATGCAACGCAACCACAGATTAGTAGAGGCAGCGCAAAGCCTTTAGGGGCTACGTAGGGCTTACGGAGGCCCGGAAAGGGCAGCGCAGAGGCAACAGGAGGCCAGCAGGGTTGATGCAGGCCCAACCAGGGCAGTGCAGGGGCAACGTAACCCAGTCTGGGGTGATGCAGGCCCTTCTTGAGCAGCGCAGGGGCTGACACAGGCTAGCAGATCTGACATAGTGGGCTTCATAGCAACGCTGGGGTTTCTGAAGACTGAAAAGGGTTGATTTTTATAAATCCCATTTGAGGGTATGAATCAGTCAGTGTTTCTGTCTCCAGAATAGAGGTATAGCTACAGTTTTATTTCTCTGTCGTGTTAACCAGTTGGTGCCTAGATTTGTTATACTTAGATTCTATTTAATAATTAAACCCTCCAACAACTAGAAGACCGGTTTTCCCCCATTTGGTTTTTTCGGGGACAGTTGTCCAGAAAATCCTTGTGTGTCACTTTATCATTGTGCATGTTATTTAGTTTAGATCTGTATGTGTAGGCTGTTAATGTATTTACTTCGATGTTAATAGTAGGGTTTCTGTTTGAGAGATTCAGAAATTTTCACATGGTTTCAGAGCGATTGCAGATCTAGCCTGGATCTCCAGTAAGAAGACTGAAGAATCTGTGTTGCAGAAAGCAGTAGAGAAAGAAGCAGAAAACCAGACCAGAGAAGGCACCCCAGCAGTAGAAGTAAGCAGAGCCAAGAAGAGGCCAAGGTGACGCAGTCTCCACGCAGATCCACACAGGCCCATGCACTTACTACGCAGAAGCAGCGCAGAAGCTACGCTGAGACTGCCTCCTCACGTAGAGGCAAGCCTGGGTGACACAGTCGAGAAGTTGATTGCTGTTCAGAGTGCCAGAAACTGCGCTGCAGACCTTCAACAGCTGCTGGTGGGGTTAAAATTCTGTCGGTGCAGAATTTAGCCTAAGCTAAGTTGACAAAGAGCGGGAAAAGAACAACTTTTTAGAGGATTTCCTGCCAAAGAAATCTGTAAATTGATCAGAGGATTGAAGAGAGCTGGTTCGTTTTGTTTGGCAGACTTCCAAGAGAGGGAGTCAGTTGTCAGAAGGAGCAGAGGGTGCATGTCTCGCCAAGGACCCTAGATTCGAGTCTCTAACATAGAGAGGAGGATTTGTTCCGACAAAACTTCTGAGTAGATGGCACTACATGGACTACGTGATCAAGATAGGTTGGACGACCTGTCCAACTTTGCAGTTTGGAAGGCCAAAATCCTGGTAGTCATGGGGGCATACGACGCGAGGGAGGATGTAGAGAAAATTTTTTCTACACCGATTGATGTGAAACTCCTGGCAGAGCATAATGAAGCAACGACACATGCCAAGCGCTTCATCATGGACGGGGTAAAAGATCATGTGGTACCACACATAGATGAGAAGGCAACGACTCATGAGATGTGGGTAGCCCTAACCACATTATATGAAGGAAGATTCTTCCAGAGAAAGATGCTCTTGGAGAACCTACTGAGGTTATTCATGATGGCCAAGGGAGAGGAGATTGATCCTTTTTTATCCAGACTACAATCGAACCATGTTCAGCTGACTGGCATGGGGGTGAAGGTGGAGGATGATGTCATAGTGAGGACTACTCTCAATGCGGTCACAGAGGACTCAGAAACTTTTGTCCAAAATCTCTTGGGTAGAGTGGACCTTCCCAACTGGGACAATTTGTCGGCGATCCTCCGACAAGAAGAGATCCGTCAGATCACCAAGAGACAGTACAACACTGGGTCAAGTAAAGTAAAGAAGGAAGAAGAGGAAGATGCGGGCTTGGAATCAAAGAGGAAGCAAGGGAGAAAGAAGCGTGATCTGTCAAAGATCAAGTGTTTCTAGTGTGGCGAATTAGGAAATTTCGCCAGCAATTGTCCTCAGAAGAAAAAGGACAAGGAAGCTTCTAGCTCCAAGGCTGTTGTGGCGGACGATGGCTCCGAAGATGACGTAGCCATGAGCGCTCATGAACCATGAAAGTGGGGCGACATGGATTTGTAGAGCAGCTACAGGGTGGAGGCAGGATCCTTGAGTAGCCCAACTCTTGGATCACGTACGAGCTATATGAGCCTTAAGACGGTAGCAGGGTAAGTGGAGCAGTGGGTGCAGAAGATCATGGATGGAGCAAAGGCAGAGATGGATGCTGAGAGGGAGCAGCGCAGTGCAGATGCAACATAAACAACGCAGAGGGGCTGATGTGACTTCAACAACGCAAAGCGGGCTTGCTTACGCAGTTCAGAGTTGTAGCAGCGTAGAGGCTTCAGGAGGATAGCTTAACGCAGCAGCAGAATAGGGGACTTCAGTGCAGGGGAGGTCTGCTTACGCAGTGTAGAACTGCAACAACGCAAAAACCTCCAGATGGCAGTGCAGGGCAACAACCTATGGAGCTTCAGTGACGAGATGCAGCGCAACTGACTTGTCTGTCAAATATTGGGCAGAAGTCTTCAATTGCTTACTCTTAGCAACTGAGTTGCAGTGCAGCAGTTGGCAGCATGATGCAACAAATTAAGAGGGAGCTGCAGTATAGATGTGGCAGTGGCGGTTGCAGCATCATGGGCAACAGTACGGGAGAGCAACAACAATGCAGTGATGAAGGGTAGCAGGCCAAGCATCAACGCAGAGACCAGTGTTGCAGGAAACATTCCCCCCTGGCTCCGACGCTTTATCCGCATCCGGTATGGAATGGTATGAGATCTATCGTACGAAACGTGGATCTGCCTCGACCACACAGTTCCTGCCATTTCAGAAACGTCTAGCCCTGATTCGCGTTTCGTACGACGGATCGGCGTACGGAAACGTGGCGTTTCCAGGTCGGATCTGTACGGATCACGACTGTTTCTGTACGGATCTGCAGGGAGATGAGCTGTTCCACAGGGTTCTAAATATATATTTTTTTTCTTTGACTTAAGCTGGGTTGGGGCTTAGATGCTCCCTCATGGTATTGTTAAATTATTAAAGTAAAAGTGACATTACTTAAATATTTAACATTACTGTGAAATTACTCAGGATGTTTGAGAGTGGTTCCAACGTCATCGGAATTCATATGGAGAAAATAGAATTTCATACCCTATTCAAAATTCAGCAGACTTAACAGTTTTTAGGAATTCAGGATCAATAGGCTTATGGCTTTTCATTAGATTATATCATGTATTAGGGTATGTGATTGGCATTTAATCAAGATCACTAAGCCCTATATGTACGCTAGTGTTGGTGGTGTTAATTGTTGAACTCCTTTGTCATGTCGTTAGCAATAAATTCCCTTTCAATCAAGTCAAAATCATCGATTAAACAAGTTAAGTTTTTTCTACCATATTTTAAGGCTTGGATTAATCATTAGGTAGTTTGATCAAAATTGGGCAATGTTGACTAATATCCTAGACAATCGAGGTAGAGGCAAAGGCTAGACAAGAGGAGAAGAATCTAGATTCCGGTTGGTTGATGCTCAAATAATTAATCATTAATGTACAATGGATGCCATATCTATCTTGATTTATGTACAAATATGCATGTTTCCATATCTTCTACAACTAATTTGGTGTTTTGGATGCTTTTTTTTAATATATATATATATATATATATATTGTAGACGCTTCCGAGACGCTTCGCTTCCAAGTTCCTATATTTTTGGGAAATGATGCTTCTGTATCCCTGCTTCCAAAAAACGTCCCCGCTTCGTGCAACGTTGGCAGAGACCCACATCAAAGATCAGTGAAGAACTTTGGGGTGAAGTATTGTTGCTAGAGTACATTCCTCGCTAAGAGGGAGTGTTGCGATTTTGAGGTGTTGGGGTAGCATAGGATGTGCTCTAGCTCCCAAACTTTCTGAAGGGACTAGAGTACATGAGATCTCCAAGACCCAGAAAGTGATTTAAGAAATTCCGTCCTGTTTAAGAGACATTTAATTAATTAATCTTTTTAATAAAGGACCCTAAGTCTAACTTAGGAAAATTAAAAGATTAAAGTTAATTAAATAAAACATGTGATGAAAATGACTGAAGTCATACAGATCAAGCATCTTTTAATCTTAGCTGTCGATTCAAGATTAGATCACGACCGTTGAAGTTTCAACGAGAAAAGTATAAGAAGAGGGCTTAGGGTCAGTTGGAGAACACACACAGTGGCAGAGCACTGAGACTAAGCTAAAATTCTAGGGCGCGGTTTGCTAATAATTTTCAAGTGTTTCAGCTGCAGCGACGGGTAGTATTGGCGAGAGGGATGGTTTGATCCCTGGCCAAGAGTGCAACAAGAGGTAGAGAAACAACAAACTAAGCAACGCAGAGAGGGTAGCAGCTAGGCAGTACAACCACAACCCAACAGAGGCAGCGCAAAGGCTTTAGGGGCTACGCAGGGCTTATGTAGTCCCATAAAGGGTAGCGTAGAGGTTACAGGAGGCCAGCAGGGTTGATGCAAGCCCAGGCAGGGCAGCGCAAGGGCAGCGTAACCCAGTCTAGGGTGACGTCGACCCTTCCTGAGCAGCACAGGGGTTGATGCAAGCTAGCATAGATGATGCAGTGCGCTTCAGAGGAGCGCTGGGGTTTCTGAAGACTGAAAAGGGCCGAGTTCTGTAAATCTCGTTTGAGGGTGTGAATCAGTCAGTTTTTGTGTCTCCAGAATAGAGGTATAGCTATAGTTTTATTTCTCTCTCGGGCTAACCAGTTGGTGCACTGATTTGTTGTTCTTAGATTCTACTTAATAATAAAAGCCTCCAGCAGCGAGAAGACCGGTTTTCCCGCATTGGGTTTTTTCGGAACAGTTGTCTAGAAAATTCTTGTGTGTCACTTTGTCATTGTGCATGTTATTCAGTTTAGATCTATATGTGTAGGCCGTTAATGTATTTAGTTTGATGTTAATGCCTAATATTTCACATTAATAACTCAATGTGAATAGGAGAAGTCAATCTGAAAATTAATAGTAGGGTTTATGTTTGAGAGATTCATAAATTTTGACAGCAGAGACGCAGTGGAGGCAACACAGCCATCAGAGGGTGTGATGTAGTCCCTAGAGAGGGTGATGCAGGCCCACGTAGGGGCAACGCAGAGCCTCCATGGAAAGTCCGAGATTCAGCTGGACACTGGGGTTTCTGTGTTGGCAGGGCTGAAACCAGACTCTGGGAGAAGCTGATCAGCGCAGAGGTAGGGTGACGCAGTCCGTCAGCCAGGGCCACACAGCCTTACGCAGTGGCAGCGTAAAGACTGCACAGAGCTAGCTGGAGTTTCACCAGTGGCTCATCTGGATCAGCCAGACTTGCGGGTGTGAGGGAAACCGTAAAACTCACATTTTCTCTGTAGCTGAGGATTTATCTGTTGGGTGTGCCTGATTATGGCAGCCTAGATTTATAATACTGCTGCTTAATAATAATAAACTCTCAGATCTGCTGCGCTAGTTTTGCCACATTGGGTTTTTCCGGGGACATTTGTCTGAAAAATCTGTGTGTCCTTTGTTGTATGTGCGTGATATTCAGTAAATGATATGTATTTGTGTAGTCTGCTGGTTGTGTTTACTTCAAAGTTTTTTTGAATATTTTCAGTTAAATAACTTTTGCATAATAAAACAAGTAGGAGAAGTAAATCAATATTTAGTAGTAGGATTTCTGTGCTCAGAAATTTTCACATATGTAAGTATCTAAATTTCATTAGGATGAAGACATCTAATATATGTTGAGGATTTTCAAGTACTCAGTGCGCTTGATGGCCTTGGTGAATGGTATTTTCAAAATTGGAGCAAGGTGACAAACTGAAGCTAGCAAAATTCAGAAAGAAAGGTACATAAATATTACCTTAAGATATGAGGTAATTAATTCAGAAGAGTTTGATAATGAGAGAAGGGAGGCACAGATGAAAGTGCACCATCAAAGTTTACCTCTATGGCATTAGACATGCAAGAAGATTACATTTTCAAACTCTGTTTTAGGAGCTGTATCATCACAACTTTGAGAGGTAGCATTGCCAAATTTAGACTTTTATGCTCATATTGAGAAAAAACATGTAGAGCAGTATTGCAACTGCCGATCTGGATAATTGTTGGTTGGACAAGTGTCATGCGTAGCAGTGATTTTTAAACTATTCTTTTATGAGAAAATTATGCTGCCTGTTGTAAATTAAATTCGGACAATAGGCAGATCTTAGTTCGTACACACCATACCCCACCTTGGGATGACTAGGACAATCACCTCATACTTTCATATGGATATGTTGGATTAGAACTACAAATAGCAGACAAAAGTTCAGGGTGCACTATGCAATAGAATGGTGAGATCCCAGGTCTCTTCTCAGCCACTCCCTCCAGGTGATTGACGGATATCATGGAGACCAGTTTGGTGATGTCAGTCAACAGTCAAACCATACATCAGTTCACATGTCCTCAAAGAACTAGTGGGACCAGCTCTAGACAGCTCCAGACAGCTTGACATATCTGATTACCTCCCAGTTCCATAGGAGTATCCAAAGATCTATTCAAAGATTCTTTCTTTCGAGCTCGGATGCTAGGGGTATCCCTTGCTCGTACATCCTGCTAGGATCATACAGTCGGACCCAGTCGGACCCACCACTGCTTCTAGGGGAGTTCAATAGCAAGCCAGGGCCCAGTTTGCCTCCCTCTCCATTGGTCTCCAGAGTCAGGTGTCCTTGACATCTTTAGCTTCATTGCCATATCCTCCTATCTCACTCATTGTTTCTTGGCAGGCTATTGATTATTTTGTATTGTGACATGGTCTTTTATATGCATGTTGCAGCATCGCTACCGCTTCTTTCTTTATTTTGTTTTCAGCATTTCCTGGGAACTGCGCTTGCACTCCCACATTGTATTCAAACTGACTGTACTCTTCTTCAGTCCCATTGACCTACTTTTGTGGCCATCTGTTGGACATTAATAAGATTATCTTATGTTATCTTATCTCTCCTATAAATGGGAATGCAGCTCATTTCTTGATGTGCAGGAAGCACTCAATAATCTGCTTATTATGTCCTTTTATTTGTCATAAAAGATTCTGAATAGATGCAATTAACTTCCAAAGATTTAAAGGTATTTAGAGGACCTTCCAGCTATTTTAGCATCCTCAATATATTCCTCACTTTGATGAAGGCTGTACATAGAAATTAGAATATGGTTGTTATTGAAGAAGGTTGTAATTGTGCAGTGCACCATAGCATTGCATGGATAAACTGCAATTCTTTCTGTAAAATCATTGGTACAAATTACATAGAACAGAAAAGGGAATCCTTGTGTGGTTCCACAAAGCTGATAAAAATAGACAGCAGTGTTTTCATCTGGAAGTTAATATATTATAATTTTTGGTTTTGACTCGCTATTATGTGTCGTTAGAGAACTATGAAATCAGGTATTTGTTTCCTTTGTAGTAGGATGAATTTTTAAAGAAGATAGGGATGTTTAGAAATGAAAGAGTTAGGTGTGGTTATGCAAAGATGAAAATATAATCACCTGGTAATTGTGGCAAAACCCTTTCATTCTTTGTTTTTAGACATGGCATCTTCATGGTTTCAGTTTCAATTTGTTCATGGATACTTGATTTATTTTGTTGCAAATGCAGAATAACGATGGTGGTTTTGCAACTTATGAATTGACAAGATCCTATCCTTGGCTAGAGGTAAGCTCTGGGCAACCTTAGATTACTGAAATTTTGTTGATTGTTATCCTTCTGACTCTCTTAAAAGAATTTCTGTAGATCTATTTTCATTCCTCTTATGGATCCTATATGTAACTTTATTGATGTGTAGAATGGAACATACTAAAGAATCATATTTCTAAGATCAGAATCTGCTATATTTAGACTTAAAGTCTTATATTATACATTTTCTGTTTAGTAATACATGACAGCTTTTGAGAAAAATCCAATTGCTGAGAATACAGGCACATAAATGATAATAAAAATTGTACTTTCCTTTTTTTTATAGCTAAGATTTCTTGTGCAAGTCTCTAGGCAATAAATTTTTGTATTTGCTTCCTGCACATGCTAACCAAAAGCTTAGTTTGACTTAGAGACCAGAAATTTATGCATGAAGAAAAATAATTCTTGGACAAGTAGCTATGCTGTACTTAGGATTTTTAAAAAACACTCTAAATGGAAATGAAGTAGTTTATCATCCTGTTAAGGAGGTGTCACTCATTTGGATGAAATTATACCACAGTTCCATGTTGCCTTGGCCCCAAGGGTGGTTTGTTTTGCTTGATTAATTTGGTCAAGAAGGTTTCTGTTTCAATTGACTTGGGCATATATCTCCACCACTCTCGTTATGCACTTGAATAGGAACCTTTATTATGCCTTTCATGGGTCATTTTGCATCAATAATGAGAGCAACCTTCTATAAGAGTAGTGTAATTTGGTTATAATAGTTTTTGTGACATGTGCACTGTTACATACCAAAAGTGGCTAACCCATAGAAGAGATTTTTTCTCCTCTCTGATCAGACAGCCAACCAACAGCCCTGTGATGCCATAGATAGCTTTATGTGAGAGCTCTCCTGTTATGTTCCAGTTAATACACTCTCCCATATGGGATACTTCTTGAAGGAAGGTGGGTCATCTATCAACAAGTACTTAAACCGTTTTTTTAATCATGTTCTTTCATTTCATGTTAAGAGCATACTAATATGGATGATAGGCTAAGTTGGATGACTGACCGCTATAGATTGTATCCTTGTTCCCATGCTTTATCTAGGAGGTTGTCCTTACAGAAACAATATATGTAACTAAATGGCATATCACTCCATGATGGTGAATGAAAGTTAGAATCAAGAAAGGTACAACCTTTCAACTATGGGAAAAGCATCAGGACAAAATGCAAGGCATCTTCAAAGAGAGATGGACATCTCAAAGGATAAGGTAAAACACTGTATTGTACGGGTTCACGAACTCGGGGGGTGGGGTTCTCGAACCTGTCCCGGGTTCTCGTCCCCAAGAATTGGGTGCTAGAACGGGTACCTCTCAAAAGAACCCGAAAGAACCCGGTACTTCCCATAAGAATGCAGTACTTAGTATCTTCGGTTTGGTTCTTTTTTGTAAACAGGTTCTTCGAACCCCCAAAATGGGTGCGTGAACCCCGAAAACGGGTGTGTGAGTGGTTCTTGATGACGTTTTTCCTTTGTCCAAAAATCCTTTTCTTGTCACATTCCACGTAATGGCTTGTTGCTGGGTTGAATAAGTTCATGGAAGTTCAAAATTCCAATATCAAAGAAATGATAGAGAAATGATTTGGGTATCAGATATCCATATGATATATCAGATGGAAGATAATCTCGTCCTCCTACTTAATAAGTTTAATGCATCCTAATTAACTAATTCACTATCTTGACATTTTTATAGTTGAAGTTGGGTTTTAAATATTTCTAGGTTATTGCAGCCAGATCGTCGGACCATATTTTTATCGGAATATGGTAGAATCATACTGGAAGGGTTGTTATGTTATTTTCAGTGCAAACCCTATTCTCAACCTTCATAGTTTACTGGGATGTAGTTAGTAGGTCCACTAAATATATAAGCTAAAGTGTTCATGGAAGGATTGGTAGAAGGATGGCATTATGTTATCTGGAAACATTCTTTGAGGGATTGATAATAATGAATTTCATGTAGGTCAGCTTCATCTATAGGTATTCTTTGACTGATAGGAATCAAATCATCTTTTCTAGCATGAATATGTTGTCCCTGTCATTAACTTTATTATAGACCTTAACAACATTGTGTTCCAACTTAATAATGAAGTGTATGTGTATTTTTAAAGGATTTTACTTTGCCAACCAGTGTCAAATGATTATCAAATTTTTAGGTTTCAAGTTTCAACTTAAACAATTGTTAACATGCATATTGTTAGGTTTCAACTTAAACAATTGTTAACTTGTAAGTTGGAAGATTTCAAAATTTATATATTTTATAATGTATAAAATATATAATATATATAAATTATAATATACCCCCGACGAACCCACGTACCCTGTTTCAAAATGTATCGCACCCGCCCCTTGTAATATTCCCAATTAGCGATAGCTAATTGGAAATATTAATTTTGACCAATTTTGCTTTATTATATTCGAAGCGTGAATAAAGTGAGTAAAATATTAATTAACTCACTTAGGATAAAACACTTTCCTAAAGTCCACATCGAAATTAAAGAGTGTGGGGCCTAGTGGCCAAGTGGACAGCGCAGGAGAGGGACGCAAACCACGTGGGCAGCGTGGGGCCTACTTCACGCAGATGAGGGAGACAGCGCGGGCCAAGGAACATGTGGAGGTGGTGGGGCCTAGAGAGAGAGAGGCCCAGCGTTATAAAAGGGAGGAGAGCCCCCTCATTTGGTCATTCATGTTTATGCATATTGAGCTAGTCATTTCGACTTGGAGCACGCTCGTTGTTTAGCTTGTCTGCAGCACTGTTCAGTGCATCGGGTGTCTTCGTTCGGAGATCCCACCCTCAGCCTCGGGAGACTTCGAGTGCTTGCTCGGGTGAGGTAGTTTCATCAGCATTTTGCAGGAGGATCGGTGTTTGCATTCGTGGGAGGAGCAGAGCCATTAGAGACTGCGTAGTCTTGAGAGGGAGGACACAGTCCATCTTGAGGGAGCTCCGGAGTGGCACTATTTTGGAGGATTTTGGCCGGTGGATTGAGCAAGGGGCCAGCCCTTTCCTATTGGAGGCATTTGGCAGAGTGGGAGGCCATATTTTGGAGGATTTCATTCAGCACCAGCGTGGCCCTTGGGAGGATAGCATAGATCCTCAAGGGAGGTAGTTTCGGGGGTCGACCATTTCAGAAACGCTCTCTGGGCTTTTCTGGGTATTGGGAGTAGAGGCTGATTCCAGAGTTTCAGCTTTTTCTGAGTAGGGGAGCAGCCCCAAATACTCATCTTGTTACAGCAGTAACAACAACACGACAATTTTCCAGCAGCTTGGACGCAGAGCAGAGAGCAGCCATTCCATTGATATTTTGATAGTATTCCTACACTTGCCTGGTGCAAGTCGAGGTGCCATCACTCTGATCACCTCTTGTACTCATTTCTATTTCTCAGTATAATAAAATGGCTCAGTATTCTCTCTATTTCATGTGTATCTGCTTCATGTTCAGTTTTTAGCATTTTGTATCTTGTTGTATGCTTTGTATTGCTGTCTATTTCCCTTTTGGGATATTAGAGTGGTATAAGAGCTCATAGACCTGGCTCAGCCTGTGGGGCGAGTTGTCCATGACACCAGGAGAGAAGCCGTATATTTGCTACAGAGATAGAAAGTACCGTGACAGAGAGCTTAGGTTGCAAATCACCTACGGAGAGGGGGACTGCGTTCTAGTGGTGGACGCAGAATAGGAGGAACCGATGGCAGATGATAGTGATGCGAAGAAGTTTGGGGAAATGCTCCTCAAGTCAGTACAGGATCTGTCGAGGCAGATTGAGGTGATGGGACAGAGAGTCACTGTTGTGGAGGCTAGACAGCGTGAAACCCCAAGGGGTTTCCAGATTGGTGAGGGATCGGGCACATCACACCATTTGCAGGAGCACAATGCCACTCAGCACATGGCATTACATGCACCTACACGCTCCACTATGCCCACTTTTCTGGCTGCAGACATAGGGGCAGGAGCACAGTAGGAGCCGGAGCCTGGCCACATGGGTGATTATTTTGCTGAGTCTCAGGCATACGGGCAAGAGTTCAGGGATGCCCTTTCATTTCGAGATTTTGTTCAGCTCCAGCGGGACAACAGACCCCGTGACCATCACAGGGGACATCGACATTATCATGACGGAGACACTTAGCGTACGGTGAGCAAGTTCCACTTGCATATGTTTGATGGTTCATCAAATAGTTTGGCAAAGGCTTGGGTGGAGAACCTGGACATATACTTCCAGCTCAACCAGATGGCAGAGACGGAGGCCATCAAGGTTGCAGCGTTGCATTTGGATGGAGAGGCCCAGGATTGGTGGTTCCACGGGATGATTACACTCGGGCATTTGACAGTGACCACATATGTTGAGTTCACCCAGAGGTTGATAGATAGGTTTGATCGGAGGGATTCAGAGGAGCACTTTGTTGAGCTGACGAGGCTCAAACAGACCGGGAGTCTGGATACTTATATCTTAGATTTCCTGAGACTTTCAGTGATAGTGCCAGATCTATCCGCAGCACAGATGATTTACATGTTCATTGAGGGGTTAGCAGAGCCGCTTCGGGGATTGGTTAGATCCACTAGACCAACCACACTCCATGACGCAGTTGGCAGGACCCGAGATTTGCAGGATGCCTTAACCAGGACCAGGACGCCTTACCCCTAGAGACAGGCTTTCCAGTCTAAGGGGAAGGATGTGAGGATTCCGCCTCCAAAGGGGAATCTAGGTAGGGGATAGTTGGATGATGATGCCAGGAGGGAGTTGAGGAAGAAGAGGCTGTGTTTCACATGTCTGGAGCCGTGGGCACCAGGAAACAGATGTGCTGCTGGCAAAGCACACTTTATTGAGGTCTTCTCCGAGAGCAGCGGGGAAGAGGATGAGTATGATGACGTGGAGGCAGGGGGGAGCCATGCAGCGCAGGACCATTTGCCACCTTCACCACCAGGAGCAGGAGGTGCAGCCTTTGCACCTACCAGGGGGACCCTTGCAGCATTGTGGGGAGTACCCAAGTATCTGACGCTGCGTGTCCGAGGGACAATACGAGGGCAGCGAGTATCAGTTCTGGTAGACAGTGGGGCAACGCACAACTTCATCGATGCACAGATGGTAAAGCGGAGAGGCATACCGACAGAGAGCTTCGATGGATTTTCAGTGTTGGTCCCAGGAGATTAGACTATGCAGTGTGCCAGATATGTCCCAGAGCTGGCAGTGACGATGGGCACCTACAGAGTGAACGACCACTTTTTCGTGGTTAACATACCAGATACCAATGTGGTGTTCGGTGTATAGTGGCTGATCACTCTTGGGAAGGTCACCATGGATTGGGAGGCCTTGGAGATAGAGTGGGATGATAAGAAGACCGGGAAGCATGAGAAGATACAGGGCATGCACACTTACCCACCTCAGACCATTTCAGCTCACCGGATGGAGGCAGACTTTCGGAAGGGAGACATAGAGTGGGCCGTAGAGTTGCGTGCATCAGAGGCATGGACCACCGGGCAGACAGTTCATCCAGAGATACAGACCATCCTTGACAGGTATGCCATGGTGTTTGGGGAGATACCACCAGGACAGCCACTGGATCGGGGATTTGAGCATATTATTGAGCTTGAGTAGGGCATTCAGGCCGTCATTACCACACCCTATCGACACCCCAAGGCCTATCGGGATGAGATTGAGCAGGCTATCCGTGAGTTGTTAGCTCTTGGACACATTCTGCCTAGCACCAGTCCTTTCGCTTCTTCGGTAGTGTTGGTGAAGAAGAAGGACGACACATTGCGGATGTGCATTGATTATAGAGCCCTGAATAAGAAAACCATGAAGAACAGATACCCTATACCACGGATTGACGAGCTGATGGATGCGTTGAGAGGGGCACAGTTCTTCTCAGAGATTGATTTGAGAGCCGGGTACCGCCAGATTCGCGTGAGGGAACGGGACATTCCCAAGACCGCTTTTAGGTGCCATTACGGCCATTTTGAGTTCTTGGTGATGCCCTTTGGGCTAACCAAGGCACCAGCCACCTTCCAGTCGTGCATGAACCACATCTTCCATAGTCGTCTGAGGAAGTTTGTATTGGTCTTCTTTGATGATAATTGATATATAGCAGGACATGGGAGGAGCATCTCCAGCACATAGAGGCAGTATTGCGTATTTTGGAGGAGCAACAATTTTATGCTAAGCTCTCCAAGTGTGAGTTTGGGTTGACAGAGATGCTGTACTTGGGACACATTATAGGTGTGGACGGAGTGAGGATCCATGAGGAGAAGATTAGGGCCATCAAGGATTGGCCAGAGCCGAGAAACGTGACGGAACTTTGGGGGTTTGTGGGTATCTGCACCTACTACAGGAAGTTCGTCAAGAGTTTCTCTCAGCTTGCTGCACCCTTTACAGATCTGACGAAGAAGGGGCATTCAGTTGGATAGATACATCGCAGCGGGCCTTTGACAGGCTCAAGGAGGTGATGAGCAGCTGTCCAGTACTTGCATTTCCAGATTTCACGCAGCCATTTGTTCTGGGGTGTGATGCATCAGGAGAGGGGATCGATGCAGTATTGATGCAGGGAGGCCACCTGATAGCTTTTGAGAGCTAGAAGCTCCTTCCACATGAGCAATTATATCCCATAGACAACAAGGAGATGCTGGCCATTATGCATGCATTGGCCAAATTCCAGCAGTACCTGGTAGGTAATAGGTTCAAGGTGAGGACTGACCATAACAGCCTTAGGTTCTTCTTAGAGCAGAAGCAGCTACAAGAGAGGCAGCAGAAGTGGTTCAGCAAGATCCAAGCCTATGACTTTGACATTGAGTATGTCAAAAGGAAGAACAACGTGGTGGCTGATGCACTTTCACGTAGACCAGCCACGTTGTCTCTGATGACTTTGGACGCAGATTGGAGGGCTCGACTTTTGGTGGAGTACTCCAAGGACAGGTTTGCTTGTGAGGTTCTGGATGGAGAGGTGACAGATGATAGATACAGGGTGATGGATGAGATCATCTACTACAGGGATAGGATCTTCTTGACTGAGGGCTCTCAGCTCAAGAAGAAGATATTGCAGGCTTTTCATGATTCACCATTGTTTGGCCACCAGGGGTTTACCAAAGCCTACAGGGCCATCAGGGAGAGGTTCTCATGGAAGGGCCTTAAGGAGGATGTACTCCAGCATGTCAGGGAGTGTGAGGTTTGTTAGTGCAACAAGGGGGAGATGAACCATCCAACAGGTTTGTTACAACCTCTTCCCATTCCAGAGGGGAAGTGGGAAAGTATTTCGATGGACTTCATCACAGAGTTGCCCATGGTGCAGGGCAAGGACTGTATATTTGTCGTCGTTGATCGACTGATGAAATATGCACATTTTTTTTGCCATATCCGCACACTATACAGCAGCACAGGGGGCAGAGCTGTTCTTTCGGGATATCTTCAGGTTACATGGTCTTCCCAAGACCATTGTCAGTGACAGGGACAACCGCTTCATGGGCGGATTTTGGCAGGAGCTTTTCCGGCTGGTGGGGATAGAGTTGACACCGAGCACTAGCTACCACCCACAGACAGATGGGTAGACAGAGATAGTTAACAAGTGGCTAGAGGGCTACTTGCGTAACTATGTCAGTGGGCAGCAGAGAGCATGGCTGAAGTGGCTGCACCTAGGAGAGTACTGCTACAACAACACACATCACATGTCTATCGGTATGTCTCTGTTCTATGCATTATATGGTTATCATGCTCTATCTTTTGTTGATGTGATGTTTGGTGCCAGCAAGGCTCCGAGAGCCAAGGATTGGATGTAAGAGAGTTAGGACATCCTCCGAGCTCTTAAGGATAACATGGCTACAACACGGAACCAACAGAAGCTGTATATCGACAGGGGTCGGGTGGAGAGATAGTTTGAGGTAGGGGACTTGGTCTACCTACGTTTGCAGCCATATCGACAGTCGACTTTGAAGCAGAAGGGGGTTGAGAAGCTCAAGCTCCGTTTTTATGGGCCTTACAGGGTGATACACAGGGTTGGATAGGTTGCCTATGAGTTGGAGCTGCCCCAAGGCAACAAGATTCATAACATCTTTCACATATCATGCCTGAAGAAGGCTTTGGGACAACAGGTGATAGTGACAGAGGAGCTTCCACCTACGGATGTTGAGGGGCATTTGGTGCTACAGCTGGAGGCCATTATTGATATCAGGGAGAGGCAGTTGCGGAACAGGACAGTCCGGGAATTCTTAGTGAGGTGGATGAAATTGCCGGATGAGGATGCCACTTGGGAGAGTGAGAAGATCTTGCAGCATCCATCACTACAGTTGCTTGGGGTCAAGCAACATTTTGCCGGGGGAGACTGTAATATTCCCAATTAGCGATAGCTAATTGGAAATATTAATTTTGACCAATTTTGCTTTATTATATTCGAAGCGTGAATAAAGTGAGTAAAATATTAATTAACTCACTTAGGATAAAACACTTTCCTAAAGTCCACATCGAAATTAAAGAGTGTGGGGCCTAGTGGCCAAGTGAACAGCGCAGGAGAGGGACGCAGACCATGTGGGGAGCATGGGGCCTACTTCACGTAGATGAGGGAGACAACGTGGGCCAAGGAACACGTGGAGGTGGTGGGGCCTAGAGAGAGAGAGGCCTAGCATTATAAAAGGGAGGAGAGCCCCCTCATTTGGTCATTCATGTTTATGCATATTGAGCTAGTCATTTCGACTTGGAGCACGCTCGCTGTTTAGCTTGTCTACAGCATTGTTCAGTGCATCAGGTGTCTCCGTTCGGAGATCCCACCCTCAGCCCCGGGAGACTTCGAGTGCTTGCTCGGGTGAGGTAGTTTCATTAGCATTTTGCAGGAGGATCAGTGTTTGCATTCGTGAGAGGAGCGGAGCCATTAGAGACTGCGCAGTCTTGAGAGGGAGGACGCAGTCCATCTTGAGGGAGCTCCGGAGTGGCACTATTTTGGAGGATTTTGGTCGGGGGATTGAGCAAGGGGCCAGCCCTTGCCTATTGGAGGCATTTGGTAGAGTGGGAGGCCATATTTTGGAGGATTCCAGCGTGGCCCTTGGGAGGATAGCATAGATCTTCAAGGGAGGCAGTTTCGGGGGTCGACCATTTCAGAAACGCTCTCTGGGCTTTTCTGGGTATTGGGAGTAGAGGCCGATTCCAGAGTTTCAACTTTTTCTGAGTAGGGGACCAACCCCAAATACTCATCTTGTTACAGCAGTAGCAGCAACACAACAATTTTCTAGCAGCTTGGACGCAGAGCAGAGAGCAGCCATTCCATTGATATTCTGAGAGTATTCCTACACTTGCCTGGTGCAAGTCGAGGTGCCATCACTTTGATCACCTCTTGTACTCATTTCTATTTCTTAGTATAATAAAATGGCTCAGTATTCTCTCTATTTCATGTGTATCTGCTTCATGTTCAGTTTTTAGCATTCTGTATCTTGTTGTATGCTTTGTATTGCTGTCTATTTCCCTTTCGGGATATTACACCCCTGTACCTGTCCTCGAACCCATGTTTCCTGGCAACATAGGTAAAACATGTTTCCCTCGTCAGAATTGCATGAAGATTGACCCTAAAAGGTACGACAAGCACTCCAATGTTTTCTTCAATTATGAGAAGAATGCCCATGTAGCATAAAGTTTATGATATGCATATCCATGTACATTTTGCGGATTAAATAATTATTGTGTTACTAAGCGTTGGAAGAGGAAGTGCTTGTAGAGGAAATTATGTCAACCAAGAAAGAAGCAAGTTGCAAAGACTACTCTCCAAGTCAAGATGGGAGAATGGCAAGAAAGGTTTATTGTCCAAGAACATGGGCAAAACTGTTGCATTCATTGTAAGAGAAGTGGTCATTGGGTTGACAAGTATTGGAAGCTTCATTCACAACATTGTCTGAAGCATTCCAAGGGAGGTAGAAAATGAAAGTGTTGTTCAAGTACTAATAGTCCATGAAGAAGCCCTTCTATCCAAGGAAGATTCCATGAAGAGGGTGCAACCCACGGAGGAGCATCCATTAGAATGGATCAGTGAGGGATGGATATCATTTTTGCATAGCTAATTTTTTGATGCTCATGTAGCACCTCCAAATCATTTATTTTATTTCATTTGTATGAGCAAATATGGAGGTGATTGTTCATTAAGAGTGAAACATGGAGCAACCATCTAATATGAGAAAACAAATCCATGTTTATATCATTGATCTCATTCAAGTAGTGTTTGCAATGTTGTAATGTTTGCAATATTGGTAAACCAAGTATGTTTCTTGTAAGACCCCAAATAATGACCTATTATAGCATCACTTATGCGATGTAGTTGTTTTGTCTTCGATGAGAATGTTGAGTAGCAAAGAGAATATAGAAATCAACCTCCAAGAGAAAGAAAATTGTTAGTTTTTGTAGCTTCGGATGTGTTCTAGCCTTGAAGTTTTGTGGAGAGGCTAGAATACATGAGATCTCCAAAACCTAGAAATCGTTTTTGGAAATTCCGCCTAGAAATGACTTAATTAGATTATTAGTCAGTTTTAAAATATTTCGTAGGTATAAACTTAGGGAATATGATTAACTAATCAGAATTAATTAAGTCAAGGTGTGAATGTTCTATAGACTCACATTGATCAATTTCAAGTTAATCTTAGCCATTGATTAAGATCTAATCTTGGTCAGTGAAGTCTCGATAGAGGATTATAAGAAGAATTCGATGGGGCTTGGAGAAATCACTCGAGACACTTGAGCAGTTCGATTTTACTGGGAAATCGATTTCCAGAGTAGCAGATATTTATTGCCGGAGAGAGATTCAGTGAGATCAAAGCAGTGAGAGAGGGGCAGAGACAGTGAAGCTGGAGGAGGCATTCCAGTTCCGGTGAGTGCATTTGTAGAGAGGCAAAAGTGCCACAGAGAGGTTGACGCAGAGGCAGCACAACAGCCTCTAGAGGCAAATCCGTATTTGCTAGGGAGAAGTAGTGAGTCAATGCCGGAAGCTGGGCAAAGGTTCTAGAGGGCATAAGAGTCAGTTTCTCATAAAACAGTTGAGAAAACGGC